>JACAXG010000065.1:2415216-3615216 GCA_018881555.1 Amblyornis subalaris | reverse complement strand
TGTGCACTTTTATTGACATGCAGGAGAAGAGTTTTTTGATAGCCCCAAGTGGTTTTTGCTTTACAGATTAAATAAATGAATTTTAAATTCCTGTAGTGGTCAATAACTTTAGGCCTCCTGTTGCTTCATTTTGTATTTAGTTTATGTATCATTGCTGACTTCTGAAAGCCAACTAGAAATCTGTCATCAGAACTTGGTGCTTTTGGTTATTTGACTATTCTGTAAACCACCAAAGGTTTTGCACTTCCCAGGGCAGTCAGTTACAAAGAGTTTCTGGGACATCCCAAAACTGAGAACTGTGTGGGACAATCTGGAGACATGCACATAGCCAAATTCTTTTTTCTAGAATTATTATGTATCATTAGAGATATTTCATGCTCAGAAAATTTTGAGGTAGGTCTTCTCAAGTGTTTTTACTGTCAATTAAGAATTTAAAGGAACTAGAGTACGACAACATTCTTGTATTACTTTACTGTTCTGTTGAGCACTTAAATGTAAAAGTAACAAAGTCTATCTTCATCATTTGGGTAGCAATTGCTGAAACTTGGATTATTCCTCGAGAATACTGTAAAGGTAATGGAAACTCAGATCTTTCTTTTTTTTTTTTAAATAGACAAAATGAAGTAACTCATGGCCATTTATTTCTGATAATATAAGAAAGCATAGTTGTAACTGTTTAAAGGGATACTTTCTAGTATTTAAAAATCCAGCTTGAATGTAGATGTAGATACATGGGCTTATAATGAATTCTGTATACGGCCATAGAGTTACCAAATGATAACTGTGGACAGTCGTTCTAGAGGCAAGGTAAGATTGACTTTAGGATCATTATTGAGGAATATCTAATAAAGTAATGCATTCTTTTTAACTGCCAGAAGTTGTATTTTGACAGCATCAATAACACAGTATTAAATATTAAGTCATTAGTATTATCTGTGCCTTATTTTAAATGAATTTTTTACTGTTTTCAGGCAGCTGCTAGACTGTAAGAATGGGATTCTGGTGTCTCTATTATGAAATTATTTTTTTCCATCATGTTCTTAATTCATTTAAACTATTCACACTAATATTCAGGCTCAGCTTCTGGTGTTGTCTTTAGTTCTCAAATGGCTAGGAATCAGTTTTGCTGTTACAGAATGTACATGTATAACATCTGGTCAAATTTGACATGAGTTAAATGACTTAACAGCTGTGTAATTCCATTAAATCCATATAGTTGTCTCAGTGAATGTAAGAATTAAGTTTATGAGCTATCATGTGCATAAATGCTAGTCTTTATACTTTCTGAAAATGCTGTTTCTAGGATGTGTTAAAAGATCCAGGCAGAATTAATCCTTTTCCTGTATGTTATTGTGATGCAGGAGCACGTATGTAATTGAGGATGAGGGATGCCTTCACAAAGCGTTCTTCATGTTACACCACTTGATATGAAACTGATGTCTCTGAAACACAGTATGTCTTTTGCCTCAGTGTTCCCTGAAAATACTCGGGGCTGTTTTGCTGAAGGAGTACTTCTCTTAAGTATGACCCAGGACTTGCCTATCTCCTAAACTGAAATTGAAGAATCCTTCGGCAAATTATCTCTTTCTGCAGGGCTGAAAAAAAGGTCCAGTGTTTTGTAAATGTAAGCAGCAAAGATGAGGTATTGCTGATAGCTTGCTGAAGAGTGGAGATGGAAATTAATGGTATCCCATTAGTTAGCTGGGTACAAAGAAGTTAGCATGTCTCAATGATTATGTATGTCTCTGTTTTGAAGGAGTTACGCTTCCTTCTCAGTTAAGAGTCCTCTACTCATGTATCACACAGGTAATACAGTTCAGACTACTTGATAGTGCTTACAGATTGTTGCTGGTATTAAAAACATTAGCATCAGCCCTCCAGGAACTTACCTTCTGCAGTGAGATATAAATAAAATGATTTCTCCCTTCCTGTAGGCTACTTTATTGTTATCAGAGGCTGCAGTTTTAACACTTGAGGTGCAGGAGGGATGGGAGAGTAGGAAAGGACAAAGTACGCATGCCCTGTGCTGAGTGACATCAGCCCCTCCACATTATACCACATGTGTCTTAAAGCAGGCTGTATTTTCATTTTCTGGCATCTGAAGTAGGCAAGTTTGGAGTTGGAGGTCTTTATGCATTTTGCATTGAAGAAATAAAGGTTTTGAAGATGGATGCTAATTTGTGATTTTTATTCTTTTTTCTTGAAAGAGTGGACATTCCTTTGTGTAGAATCTTGAGTATCTCACGTAAAGCTTACATTTTAAACTAGCAAGTGGTTGCTTTTGCCAGTTCATCTTGCCCGATCTTCCAGTTCTACAGAAGACTGAATGTCTTAGTGTGGAGATTTGCAGCTATTTTTTGTGCTTAGTTTTCTGGTGCAAAGTGAAACTGGTGGTTCAGTCAACTATTTCAGAATACAAAACCATGCAAATCATGCTACTGGTGTGAAGTTATTCCAGCTTTGCACAATGCAAATGCTTAAGTTTATGAAAGCAGTTGATTCTTTTGAGATGAACTTTATATTGAGCTGATGCTGCATTAGTGAAGGAAAAAAAATGAAGCCGTTTTTAATAGCCTTGGTGAAAGCCAGACAGTGTAGTCTAGTTTTTGGCTTCAGTCTACCATCCTACACACAGTAATCATTGTAGGCTACAGATAAAGATTCACAGAGAAAATAGATTGAGCATGTTTGTGTTATTAGTGCTTATATTATCCTCCTTTAAACAATTTATTCCGTCAGTTAAATGGCTTGGTTTATGTCTCAGAATGAGACTAAATGCAAGTATTTTTCTTCCCCTTTCCACATATATTCTTTAGTACTTAATGATGTTATTTATTGCTCATCTACTTTAAATATACTAAGAGTGCCTCTTGTTAGCTGTGGGGAGGGGAAGATGAGAATTCTAGACAAAACACAGGGCTAGCTATTTAACACGATTCAATTTGAAGCAATTGTGAAAAATTTCCATCTTCAAAACTTTTCATGCAAATTTTGTTAATACCTATGAGTTGAAGTGTGCACTCACAGCTGCAAGTTTGACTTGGAATTTGGTTGGAAAAAAATAAAGTGCTTTCATTCTAAATAACCATAGCTGCAGTATTGTTTCTCTTCTTGTTTTTTTGCCTTGAGTACTAAGCTGGACTCTGATACTAACCTGCCATAAGGGAGGCAGGAGGTGCAGCACTGTCCCTTAAAGGGATAAAATAGAAATATTCACATAGCCTTCAACTATTGCAGACCTAAAATATCTTTGTTTCTGTACTGACTGGAGTTATGTAGTATATCTCTATGTAGATTGTAACTGCTGATCACATTGCTGTAAAATGAGATCTGCTACTTTCAGCTTGAATGTGGTCCATAGTGTTTCTGATTCATATGGATCACTGCTTCAATTCATGCACTCATTACTTTGAGCACTGTAGTGTAGATGAGCAACTAAGTGTTGCTCAAATATCTGTTCTTTGGGGTCTCAAATATCTGTTCTTTGCTGTAACAAAATGCAAGGATGCCACATTTATCTTTTTCACCTTTTTATTTTTCCCTTATTCTTTCATTTAAGTGCTTAGAACCATTTGAATCCCCTTTGGAAAGTGATAGATGCCAAAATGTGAAAAAATGCTTTTACAAATATTCTTCTGATGACTTTTAGTACAGTTCTGTGAATTTTCTGTGGATTTGGGAAGGAGGCTGTTTTCTATATGTATAGGCTTGAAATAAACAGAACTAGTGGATTTTACTGATACTGTAATTGTATTCTTGATACTTTTTTTTAATGTAAGCACTATATGTATTGTGAAACAAACCAAATCTAAATATCAAGACAATGTTACATTCTAAAACTGCCTGTTCTTATAGGTGTGTTGAAATACATGCGCACCTAGTATCATACTTTAAGGTGACCTGTAGAAAGTTTCAGATAGCTCTTGTAGTTTGATGGCTCTTTGTCAAATTGAATGTAATCTATTGAACTTCATTTGTAAAGAGCCTGAATTATGCTTGGGTCTTGCAGTTGCCACTTTCACTCATTTCAGATATTCTGTGGATTTAAAGGCTTAGTGCAATAAGTATTCCAGATTCAGAAAAATAGCTGGTCTTTTTGTCTTTAGTGATAACAGGCTTTCGTTACATCTCTTCTGCATGAGACAAACTTTGTTTCTGCAAGAGTTAAATAATTTTTAGACACACTGTTCCAGAGGAGGATTGCCACATACAAGAAGCCTGTGGCATGTTTGGTTCTAAATGGGGAAATTGCACAAATACAGGCAGCTGTTAGGACAATGCACATTTCATTACTATTGAATTGTCTTTTCGCATGTGAATCAGCTGTCCTATTATCTACTTAGTCTAGATAAAAGTGGAATGATGGATTATTGGGGAGCTGAAGTTTTAACAGCTCTTGGCCGTCAGAAGCTAAACTGCTCTTTCCATTCTGATGAAATTGCTACAATGAATGCAGAAAGAAACTGTTTGTTGTGTGGTTTGGAGAGCAGAAATCTCTTAATACTTTTTGTGTCTGCTAATAGTACTTTGTCTCGAAGCTTAAAGGCATAAGCATTTATGTGTGTTTGCTTAAAATTTTAGTTATTAAAATAACAAGTTACTGTCTGAAAAGGAAAAAAAAAACCCTTTCTGCATTAGTTAACTTCTGGATGACTCTGCCACCTCATGTTCCAACTGCAGGAAACAGTAAATTATAAAAACACAATTAACCGTCATTGTACAAGTAGTGATAAAACCCGATTATAAACATTGTAAGGTTTAGGCTATTACTAAGGAAGCGGTAAAGCAAAGCAGGACTAAAGAAATAGCTGCCAAGTTTTGTTCCCAGCCTTGTGTTTTGCTAAGTCTAAAAAGCTTGACTTTTTAATCAGCCAAAATGAGCCGTGATCGATGGGAGTGGTAATTCTGGAGTAATTCTGTGCCAACAGCCAGCTTTAGCATAAGAGTAAGTGGAGTAGCTGGTTGTGAAGTGAACCCTGCCCACCAGAGCAACTGTTTTTTCACATTTTCTAAGAAAGAACCTTTTGTCTTTTTTTGTTTTTAAGATGTTACAGATAAGGTGTTTTCTAAATCTGTTAATTGGATGATGAGGTAGTGCTACAAGAGATACCTCTAAAAATACTGCCTTCTGAGTGGTGGCATCAATAATCATTAAAAGGGGTTGAAGGCTTTAACACAGGCAAACTAATCAGGACTGTGGCTGATGTGTGCTGTCCTCGATGTCAGTGTAGGGAATTGCATAAAACTGGGAAAGGAGGAGTATTTAAGATACAGTATAAAAATTCCCATTACCTGAAAAGGGTGCCTGTGATTGTTGGGAGATTAGGTTATGATGATACTCAAAGTCTTTCCAGTCCTGTGTGCCTAATGAACAGCAGTGAGGCACTTCACAAAGGAAGGCTGGAGACTTGATGCTCACAGAGCGGTTGTGTTTCCTCCCAGTTGCTGCTTTTCCACCTTCTGACATGTTGGGGCACATCTGCTTGGCTGACTTCCCAGCTCCACATCCTTGTCACTTAGCCAAGTGAGAATAAAATGCCTTCATATTTGGCACACCTAGTTTCCCAAGTGATGTCTTGTCCCTCAAGTCTTCCAGGTTCTCACTACAAAACAACTTAGTGGCACTGAACTGTGAAAACCCGGAGGCTTATGCCCTACACAGAGCAGCTGTGGAGGCTGCCATGGTGTTTAAGATGAAGCTGTTGTATTGAAGGTTTGTGTGTGTGTGTGTAAATGTTTTTTAAACTTGAGTGCTCTACCAGTATTCTACTGGGCATTAATTAAAAATGCCTACAGTTCTGAACCTTTACAAATGGTAGGCTGGTGACTAGTTAGGGAGAAATCCTGCTGCTTAGGGGCGAGTGGTTGGTTGGGTTGGGTTTTTTCCGTATTCACCTATCTTGCCTTCTCCTCTGAGTACAGTTCTTTAAATTTGTTGGTGCTGATTTGAATTTTCATTTTTGCAAGCTTATGTCTTTCATGGCTTTTTTCACGACCACACAAAATAATCAGGAAGTTGGGCAGAATGAGGATGTGCTATGTTCACAAAATGCTGTGTAAGCACGTTTGCACTCATTTCTGTGCAGAAGAATCATTTTTGCATTTTCCTCTACACTTCAATACATTTATGTTTATATTGGTGGCATGTCCCTTAACATCTCTGAAGTGGCTCTTTCCATCTCACAATTCTTGATTCAAAAAGCAGATTAATGGCTTTCCAGATGAACAGAGAAGGTTGCTACTAAAGCTAAAATCCAGAAAGGAGGGGGGAAGAAAAACAAAACCACCAAACCACAAACAGCAATTCAAAACTCAACCCAAACCAAAAAACTAGAATTCACTTGTCTCTAGCATAAAGTAGTGCTGTACCCAAATGACAACAAATGCTGTTCTTTATTTTTCATTAAAAAGGGAATATAAGAATGCCTTTCTGAGCAAGGAGTCTCTGAGATTACAAACTGTTTGGGACTTTTTTAGGGTTAAAAGTTTGTGATTTAGTTTACTTTCTAGAGTGAATATTTGGTTCGTGACCTCAGCCACCTTACTCTGAAGGGCTGTAAATAAGAGGAGAACGCCCTTGGAGCTTTTCCTCACAACTGGCAGCTTGCTAACTTCAGCTTTTACCTTGGGGACTAGCGAGGCGAATTTCAGCATTTCTGTATGCAGGATTTGGCATATGTACTTCTGATGCTGCTTCCCTATTTGATAGTTCTCTCTGAGCTCTGGAAAATGAGCATTTAGCGCCTGGTGACTCATTTAAGTCTAGTTTGGTTGAAACAGTTCTGATGTCAAGGATTCTGCTTATGTGAAAGGAACTGCAAGACCTCTCTTCCTTTCTAAACTCACCAAATCTAAATCTTGATTGTAATAGGCTTTTATATTGAGAAATTGTTAATCTACAGATCTCAGTATCCTCATTAACACTTTTTTTTCTGACAAAATGGATTTGTCTGTGGTTCCTTTGTAGTATTTACTTACTTTATGCTATTTTTCATACCTTATAGAGCAGTTTCTATCCATCAGCCCAAAGGTATGTCTCCAAGGTATGCTGTCCATCTGTTTCTGGTGTTTAGCATAACTGTCTCATTTTTCTGGCATTTATATGAGGTTGTCTTTTGGCCAGGAAATGTATTCAGAACTTGAACTGATTTTAATGGTCTGAAATAATATCTTCACTGGTGTTTAGGAGCAGTATGGTTTTTGATGAAAATATCATTTGTGTTGGCTTTGCAGCAGTATAATTGAATTTTACTGTCTCAACAATGAGACTCGAGTGAGAGGAAGAACTAATTTGAGTCAGATGGCTCCAGCAAGTCCTACCTTTTGCTCCCACATCTAGTGGTGAGATAAAAGGAAGATAAGCAGCAATTACTGCTTTAAGGATTGTTTAAACCCAGCCTCAGTCATGGCTGCTGTCTCATACATACTGCTGCTTCTCCTCATGGCACTGCCAGCAGTCAGCCATGCAGAGCTGTGGCATGTGTGGAGCAGCTGCAGCACTGCTCCCTGATCTGTTGTGTGAGCTTCAGACACAACATCACCTCTGCTAAGACAGCCTTAGTAGGATTCTTTCCTAGCAGAACTACCCTTAGAAGATGTTCCAAACTCATATCTAAAGTTGTGTCAACGATTCAGTTATAAAAGAACCTCTTTTTCTTTCCTGTATGTGCCTCTTCTAGGTTAAGATGCCACTGTGTGCTTTGTATGCCAGGAGAATCTTCTAATTTTAAATGCACTAGCTCAGACTTTCTAATCTCCGTATGTTTTGTCTGCCACAGAGACTGTCCAGCCAGATAATGGGCTGTGTAAAAGCCTGCGGTGGGACTTGCTGGTGGTTCACCTGAACTCGAGCTCTCTGTGGCCTTGCTGAAGAATGCTCCTCTTCCAGGTAGCTACGCTGCAGCCTTTAAAAGGTCCAGGTGCTTTTTCATTGAGCATCACACTATTTTGTGAAGAAAGGGATAACACGTAAGATTATCAGTTTCAGAGATAAGCAGATTGGTGGGTTTGATTTCGTTTTTTGGGGGTTTTTTGGGTTTTTTTGGTTTTTTTTTGTTTGGTTGTTTTTTTCTTTTCTAGACAGGTGTTACCTGGGACCTCAGTGCAATGTATATTTTTGTTAAGAGTTTATGCACTGTTTCTTCCCCTCTCCATCCTACCCACCCATCCCCACAACTCTTGCATGAATACAAAGCAGCCCCGGCAATTATTGGATTTTGTTTCCTCTTCCCAATATTTTGACATGTCAATATATAAAAATATATTGTTACACTTGCAAAAATTCTAAACTAGACACAAGAGTCTCTGTCACCTGGAGTGAGCACCACGTTTAAAATGCTTTGCTGAATTCTTCAGACTTGCAAGAGACAGTAAAAGTTCTAAATGAAATCCTGTAATATTCTTTCAGCAGGTCATAGTTACTTTATTTGCCTAAAATAAGAACTAAAAAGCAAAGCACACAATTAAATTCAGAACTTTTGTTATCTCTGGCAGAGATACTACTTCCAGTGAGCCCTGGATTTTACCAGCCTGATACAGAGCTTCCCAGAGGAGCATGCTGTCAAATACATTTACAAATAATGAAAGCAAGTAGCTAGATGGGAAGAAAAGGCATTGCAAGATGCCTTATGCTATTATTTTATTTTTCAAAAATGTATGAGAAATAGAAAAAAGACCAATTTTTACATAGCTCAAAAAACTGAGGAAGGAAACAGAGGCATCCAAACCCATGAATCATATGGCAAGTACAAAACTTCAGGCTGTAATTGGAAAGATTTTATATTATAAAGTTATTTCATTTATATTATAAAGTTATTTCATTTAACCCCACAGTGCTTATTTGAGAATTGGCAAATCCTGCTTCAGGCTAAACTATTAAAGTAAAAAAAAAGGTATTAATATAATATAGACAGAATCACTGTACTCCCTTAGGACTCTTACTCACCTCTAGTCTAAGGCCAACATAGATATATTTGAGTCAAACAGGAACTACTACTACTACATATTGCAAAGCTGTTGATCACCTTGCTTTAATGAAACTGTTTAACACACTGAATAGCAATGTAACAACACATAGAAAATTAGGTTGTTTGCCACTGATTAATGATAGATAATGTGTGCAGTTCCCCACAGTGGTACATTTGAGCAGTTCTCTGTGATGTACAAACTCAGGCTCATTAAGGCATGTCTTTACTTGCACAGTCCGATTCAGCATAAAAGCCCACACAAATAGGAATGCACTTTAAAGATAAAAACAAGATTCACATTTAGCTTACTTACAGTGTAATGGAGGTGTAATGCACCTCCAAATTATTTCATTCAGATAAACAGGGCAAAGATTGAAGGATAGGAGAATAAAATTTGCTTATTTCAACAATAGCTTGAAAAGTATTACAGGAGAATTACAGTAGGTCAATAATACATTGAAAGAAGACAGTAGGAAAAAGCTATCAACAGTTATTCTTCTAAGTGTTGAATTTCAAAGAAGTAGCAGTTGGTAAACTTGTTTAGGGATCAGCTGTGCACATGTAGGGTTACGTATCTCAAATACCAGCCTTGTACAAGAAAGGCATGTACAGATGAACTTAAAACCAAGGAGAGTTACAGTTCTGAACTTCTCAAAAATGGACAGAATGTGTTTAAAATAAAAAAGTCTCTACAGCTACTGCTGAAGATAAGTAGTAGGAGTAGCTAAAGCTTCAGAAAAAAAAGGAAACACTTAATTTCTGGGATCAAGAAATAGACAACTGAATTCAGAGCTACTGTAATTTTCTCTGTAAATGGGAAAATGAGTTTAAGACCCAGCTTTGTTTCTTTTGCTTTGTCAAATAGTGCAAACTCACAGGTTTTACTGCTTTCATATTTAGTTTGAATCCAGATTTGCTAATAGTACGCACTGTAATAGTTTTTGTAATGACATTTTTAATACACCAAAGAAAATATTTATCATCTAGAAATTGCTACTCCAATTCCACTTGCATTGTTATACTTCTAAGTCCCCTATAAATTGTGTAAAATAAAGCTCCCCTCCCACCAAAAAAAAAAATAAAAATTAAGGAACAGTAAGCTTTGAAATAGTGCAAATCAATCTTTAGTGACCTTTGGTCATTCACCCCCTTGAAAACCAGCATCAACTTTCATGTTAGGCCAGAAATGGTTTAACTTCCAGCCAGAAGGAGGATCTCTGCTGCTTTTGGCCTTTCTTTCTTCAGGTTCTCCTAGCACAGATGTAACTGTAGCCTATTTAAGCAACTGCTTAAGGCTGTCTGAATTACAGCAGCCCTTCACATGTTGGATGCAGAATTTCCCAGACTCTCTGCAGGGCAGACAACCTGTAGACCTGCTCTGTGAGCATGTCACACACTTGGTTCCTGAACAGGTTTCTCTCTGGTAGAACATCCTACGAAAGTGCTTGCAGATGCTTTGTGTTGCTCTGACCGCTCATCTGATTCTACACACCATGTGAGCTTCTTGAGCTTGAAATACAAAGAAATGAATGCCATTTTGTGGTGGTCTGTTACCAACACTGCAGTAAAGCAAAAGCATGCTTTCATATGTCATTCTGTAAAGGATATGATGATAATGCTGTATTATGTGAAGGCCACCTTGTGGCATTATGGAAGTAAAATCCAGATATAAAAAGAACCAGCATTTAGACTTCATACCAAGAAATAAGGATTGTAAACTGCTTATATTTTAGAACCCAAATATCACAGTGATGTGTCATTCTAGCCTCACATGAATGATTACAGGTTCTGTCCATACAAGTAACAACATAGGAATCTGAAGACGTGTAGCACCATTCTGTGTGGGATAGCTTCTTACCTAGTCACCTTAATGAATGCTGCAGTTCTTAAACCCACTGCTTGCATGGGTCATGCACAATTGCCACTTGACAGACATGTAGGGACAAATTTTTACAGTAGAGCAGGAGCAGATGAGGAGTATGGTCAAAGTACTGTAAAACTGACTTCCAGGTTACCATCATATTACCATATTTGTTCTGCTTGCATGAGGGAGTCTGGAAATTTTTACAGCAGGAAAATTATGCTTATTTTCCCTGCACTTAAATTATTACTTACATTTCCTTCACCAAGGAATGAAATTTGAATTTAGTAAAGATCAGTTCAATTGCAACCAGACAAAACTGGCTATTATCTCGCAATCTCAATGTCAGCATTTGCTATCTCCTGTGCTAAAGTAGAGTATTCTGTTCATGATTTAGGACATATAAGAAGGTCAAAACAATGCATTCCTGGAAAAAAAAAAAGGTCCTGAAGAAGCTTGTCTGGTCAACTTGAGGTGAAAGCAAACAAGGGAGTAGGTGAATGTTCTCTCTCTGAGACAGGAAAGTTCTCAATCATACATGCTGACTCCATGCTGTGGGGGTGGTTGTGTTGGAGATGCAGGAATTATTCTGACAACTACAGAGTTTGCAGGGGATTAAGAGATTTTGTGCCCCAACATAGAGTCATTTAGGTTGCCAAAGACCTCTTAGGTCATCAAGTGCAAACAGTAACCTGACACAGCCACGTCCACCACTAAACCATGTCCCTAAGCATTACCTCTATGTGTCAYTTAAATACTTCCAGGGATGGGGCCATCACCACTTCCCTGAGCAGCCTGTTCCCATGCTTGACAACCCTTTTGATTAAGAATTTTTTCCTAATGTCCAATCTAAACCTCCCATGGTGCAATTTGAGGCTGTTTCCTCCTGTCACTTGTTATTTGGTTGAAGAGACTGATCACCACATTGCTGCAATTTCTTTTCAGGTAGGTTTAGAGAACAATAAGGTCTCCCCTGAGCCTCCTTTTCTCCAGGCTAAACAACCCCAGCTCCCTCAGCTGCTTATTATGAGACTTGTGCTCCAGACCCTTCACCAGCTTCATTGCCCTTCCTGGAACAGGCAATCTGTTTGAAGCAGAATGGGATTCTGGAGCAACTGAAGATGGTGGCCTGCAATCCTTTCTGCATCAAGTTGGACCCCAAGTCAGAGACCCTCTCAGGGCATCTTATATTCAGGATAACGAAAAGACTGCTGCTGAATTCAGGCTGCAATCCTGACTTTTCTGTGTTCTTACTGTTTCTAGTGTAGCACAGTAAATTGCCAGTAGATGGCATTACGATTCCACACTACAATAAATGTACCTAAAAAAAATGGTGCTGAAAGAAATATGCAGCACAATTTTTGTTAATTCTGTGTTTAATCATAGTAAAGCTCCTTGGGTAGGAGAGATCTCAGTAAATGAGTTATTTGGCTGTGACCTTTCACTGTACCTTTATGCTGAATTCTTCCATCTATCTTCAGTTTGTGTATTCTCATATATCTGCTTGCTTGGCTTGGCAGTTTGATTTCTTCTCATCTATAATTAGTTTATCAAAAACCAAATAGGATGTATCTATGAGTAGTCTGATGCACATGTAGTTCTTATTTATTGTTTGTGTCAGCAAGGATTGTATCTCCTTTCACTGAACATTTGTGAACCAGCATTACTCATCTGGTGTGTTGAGTGTTGTTATCTTTGTATCTATATCAGGGGATTGACTCAAAGATTATGTTAAGATTAGAGGCAGTTGGCTGAAGGTGCTCCCTGCTTGTCTGGTCAAAGTCAACACTTCTGCGATATTGCAGCCTGAGTAACGTACAAAACAGATTTTGGGCTGCTGCTGTTTGTGGTCCAGTGTCTGTCTGGTGTATTAAAGTAAACCAGTATCAATGACAAATCATGTTCATATTCAAAAGCAAATATTTAAATACTAGCCAAGGTACTATTAGCTTTATGAAAAGAGAAGTTTTCAGAGCAATTATACTGAAATGTTCAAAGGTGAATTAAATGCTTTACTGATGGTGACCTGTAAGCAAAAAACATATAGCAAGTTTTGCTAACATTCTGACTGTGAAAAGGATTCAGCACAAAAATAAGTTCTGCTACATTTTTTGCAAACTCCTTTTATCCCTGGAAGATTAAAAAACTCTCTTGCTACTTAGGAGTATCCAACAGTATCCCAAACCACTTAATTCTTTGTAAACAGCTATGATAATCTTGGATTTTGATGTTGCGTTCAGAGATATTTAATGGGTCTCCTCTGCTTTTTCAGTTTGTATGTGAAACCAAAGGTGACAAGAATCTGGAGACACACATTTCAGTGTTATCAGTGTTACGTTAATCTAGACCTCCTCTTTGTTCAACCCATTAGGGACTGTTAGCTCTCATCCATCTGGCTGACAGTTCTGTAGCATTAGCAACAGCCTGTTGAAGTAACTCAGACAAAACCAAAAATTTGCTTGTGAGCAGGGTAGAACTTTTAAGAAACTTGCCATTTTATATGCAGCTGTTACTAAGGAGTGAATCCACCAATGAAGAGAACGCTACAAAACATGGAGGTCATTCTTGACTGCACTTTCAAGTTCATGGAATTGGTCTGTTGTTTCAATAGAACTGAAACTCTTACCTGGCAATTTTATCTCTGATCAGAGATTCACTTGAAATCAAGCTGCAGAAATGACTTTGCTGATAGTAAAATTCCTCCCAGAAATAAAACACGTAGCATATCCCGGGTGATGTACTATTTTTTTGATAAATAGATATACCTGGACGTTTTTATGTCTTTGTTTCCATTTGTACTACTGTTGTTCTGGGATTTATTCTTTTTACCTAGAAGACAAACACCCACAGCACGAGATCAAAACTCACAAAATAGCATTGGGCAATCCACTCAAGCTGCCATTGTAGCTAGTTTTAATCAAAAAAAGGCAATAATTAACCAAATGAATTATTTTCTTAGTTGTGTCCACTTAAAAATACAGTAACTGATATATCTGAATGAAATAGAACTTCTCGTATGTAAAAAAGTTACATGGTGAGAGGACAAGGGACTACTAACCTGACATTGAAAAGGGTGCTTGCCAATGCAGCTATTGGATAAGGCAAGATGCTGTTTAATTAACTTCTCAGTTTGTTAACAGGATGATATATAGAGAGAGAAGCTTCTTGGATTACATTATGAAAGAACAAATGAGGGGTTTTTCTTTGGGTTCTCCAAGGATTTAAACCAAGAAACTCTACCATGTAGGTTATAAAAATAAATTATTTGGATGAGGAAATCCTTAAAACTGGAGGGCATGATCATTCTATGTGGTCTGACAGTATCCTAATACAGTTCCTTGAGGATATTTTAAAAATAGGAGCATATTTACACTAACTGCATGTAAAAACTAGTAACGTGATACGTCACTATGATGTCTTTCTGTGGTGTGTTGAAACAGTGCTGTGCAAGTGGCTTTAACATAAATCCTACTGCCTGGTGGTTCTATTGGTAAGTACTTCTAGCACTATTCAGTTCTGGCATTCTTAGGGTTCCACCCTCAACACTGCGGGAGTTTTAGGCTTTTGTGAGCTTATGTGACAGAAGAACCCCACAGATCATATGTCTTCCTGATTGTCTCCAGAGACAGCTCAAAGATACTACCAGACAAGTAATTCACAACATCCCACTGACATGTGATGACATATGCTTTTTAAATCATGCCTAGTATGATATAATGTTTTTATTATCAGCCAATGACCAGGTCCATCTTGTTTAATGATAGTTTTTTCCACATGTTCACTAATTAACTCTGACATAAATAAGAGAGGTAAAAGGAAGCAAGTGTAGCCACAACGTGACAATGAATACATGACATATCAGGACGTGCTTTTTAAAGGGAAATTAGGGGACAGGGAAGGTATTACAGCCCTCGTGGTTTCTCCCGTAAGTCTGTGCCTGCCTACTAAGTAACACATTTTCATACTATTGTAATTAATCAGAAACAAACTGCAGTGCTATAAATCATTTTAGAAGATGACCCTTTAGGCCCTTATTTAATGACCAATTTTAATCTTTTGTAAGCTTTTTTGCTACTCCCCCCCCCTTCCGAAAATGTTTCTTAGTCTTTGTATGATAACTCTTAGGATTTCAAACTAAAATGCCTTAAATATATCCCCTACCAAGGAAGATACATCTACTTCTCACACATTTACTTTCTTCAGGTTCACATTTCTGTCATTCCACATTTTAAGTGGCAGCTTATCCTTTGCTTTTACTCACAAACCGCCAACCAAAGGGGCCCTCCTTGCCGTTCCCCCAGCCGCTAGTGCCGTGAGCTGTTGGAGAAGGGAATTGCGTACGGGCTCAGCTGACGCATTGGGAGCACCGGCGCGGGCTCCAGGAACAGCCGTGCCCAGGGGCGGGGCCAGAGCCGGGGCGCGGGGGCGGGGCCAGAGCCGGGGCCCAGGGGGCGGGACCAGAGCCCGGGGCGGGCCCCAGGGGGCGGGACCAGAGCCCGGGGCGGGCCCCAGGGGGCGGGACCAGAGCCTGGGGCGGGGCCGCGCCGGCCGCGCCCGGCCCCGCTCCTTGGCGGGCGCACGCGCGGGGCGGGCGGCTATGGCGGCGCGGAGCGGAAGCCTGAGGCTGGTCCTGCTCTTGCTCTCGGCGGCGCCGCTACTCCGCGGCGCCCGCGGATCGGAGCCCGGCGGGCCGGCGGAGCCGTCGGGCGGCGCGGGCCCTGGGGAGCGGTTCAAGATCGAGGGCCGGGCCGTGGTGCCCGGGGTGAAGCCGCAGGACTGGATCGCGGGGGCCCGGGTGCTGGTGGACGGGGAGGAGCACGTCGGCTTCCTAAAGTGAGCGGCGGGCAGGGCGGGGGTTCGGGCCCCGCGGGGCGGCGGGTGGTTCTGCCGGGCGGGAGCCGGCGTCACCGGCGCCGCGGGGCCCGCTCGCAGGCCGGGCTCGGCCCTGAGATGGCGGGCGGAGGTGGCGACACGGGGCGGCTCCGGCAAGGCTGGGCCCCGTCCCGGTCAGCCGCGCACGGCTGCGGGATCGTGCAATCACAGAGTTCCGAGATGAGCTGCTGGCCGTGGGGTTGCCACTGGCCCCCTGCCTTGTAAGGGACTGGGGCACGGCCAGGCGTGCGGTGCCGGACGTTCTGGCCTCAGCCTGTTGCAGACGTATCCATCCAACCGATGACTCAGGCTGTTGGCCAAAAACATTGGAACCGAGTTTTAATTAAAAGAAGCCAAACAACCAAAACAAACAAACAGAAAACGCAAACGCGTTTGCCCTGTCTGGAGGACCGTGTTTGTTCTCAGCTTCTGTTTTTGCAAGTTCCCCGCCTTTGTTTTAAGAAGCTCAGCAAGAATTTACCCGATTTGGACGAATGTTTGTTCATGGCAGAAGTTACAGTTGTAGTTCTGTGTTAGAGTACCTGTGAAAAACTTTTACTGTACTGGTGAAAGCCGCTTTTATGGACATGGCTGTATTGCTTCGCGGAACATCATGCAAATGCGGCGGGAAGCTGTAATGAATCATTATCTTATTCAGTCGCAAGTGGTACTGGGTGTATTCAGATAAGCAAAGGAGCTAAAGTGTCTAAGACTTAGAAAATTAAGTCCCCAGAATTAAGAATTGAACTAATGTCTTAATTTTAAGAGTAGATGTTCTAAAAACCTCTTCATAGTTTTCAATACAGCATAATACATTGTTTATAAAATTATGTATAAAAATGAGATTACATGGAATTAAGATACCTACTCATAAAAATTCATAATTTTTAATTTATCCCTCTGCAATAAAAGTTAAACTTAACTTTGACTTTGGGCTCTGTCAATAGATAAACACAACCGATTCTACTTTGCACATCTTGCAGAATCTTGACAGTGTAGCACCTGGTAAGCCACTACAAACAAGTCATGGGAGTCTGACGTCATATTTGGGAGCTGATTTAATAACTACCATCGGGTTGGCAAATTTCTAAATGCTTAGTTGAAACTCTAAATTTCTCAAATACTGTAAAGAATGAAAAATTAAAAGGAAATTCCTAGGGACACATCCTTATAGCAGTTGCAATATAAGATACTGTAAGCATTCTTAGGGGTTGAAATCATCGCATAAAGGTGGAAAGGTCCTCAAGTGATGAGCATCATTGAACTGGTGTGAAGGACATAATGACAAAACTCTCTGAGGATTCACTTTTAAGAGGACTCATTTATTTGTTTTTCTCATGCATGTTTCTAATGTGTCAGGGTTTATTGCCCTTTGAACAAATTTTTGTTTTGACTTTGAGTCTTATTTATAGGACAGATCTTTGATGTTCCTTTTAACAGGGTAGGGAACGCTAGGGAAACTTGTGGAAATACATCGGAGGAAATCTTATGTACCTTGAATGGAGCTAATGCTGAAGCTTTCAAGTAACCTTTTACTAATATTTTCATTGAACTTTCAGGTTTCATATTTTGAAATAAAAGCCACCTGTATAAAAATCCCTTCTGTGTATATGTTCAGAGCTCTTACTTTCCTTATTGCTATGATTGAGCTTTCCAGCGTGGGCTGGTCCTAAAGGGAGCAATTAGAATTAAAAACCTCTATTTCACAACAAAGGCACAAATCGCTATTTTTGTGCATTGCAAATCGTCCCTCATATCTACCCACACTATGTAGGATGTCAGTTTGGGGGGTTTTTGCTTCCAGCAGAAGTACTGAAGCAAAGTAAACTTCATTGTATATATTTCAGAAGGAGTAAGGAAGGTACAAACTACTTCTGCCATCACTTGAATACATGAAATATAACTTATTACTCAGGGTGTTAAATTATCCCTCCAGCAAGATAATAACTTGGGGGCACAACGAAATCTTTAACCTAGCAGGGAATTTCTGCTCCTCTTGTGGCATACATTGCTCCCCATCAAGGGGCTTGATATCGCTAGTGCTGACTGATTTAAATTTTCCTTTTGGTCATTGTGGTTATATTAAGATCTATAATATAAAATGATACAACTTCTTTAAAAAAAAAAAACAGAGYACCCTGTCTTGTGTACTGGAGCATACTGAAATGTCGCGGAACTTGCTGGTTTTTTCAGGACAGATGGAAGTTTTGTGGTTCATGATGTACCTTCAGGATCTTATGTAGTGGAAGTTATATCCCCTGCTCATAAATTTGAGCCCGTGCGAGTTGACATAACTTCAAAAGGCAAAATGAGGTGAGCCTTTCCTGATGTTCCTCTGTATTGATGTGTTACGTGTGCCTGATAGCACACATCAGAGTGCTGAGTGTTAGAACTCATGGAAACAGTGCTGTAGGTCTAATGTTCCATTTCAGACTGTATCTATATGTTTCCGCTGCTTTAATGTCACTTCGAGAAGCACCTTTCTCAAATTTCAAAGTCTGATATCTTTCTTCCTTTCATATTTATGAAATAAAAGAGGCCTAAAAAGTCCATCTATTTGTTTACTTCTATTATTTTCTTATGCAGCTATCATGAAATAAAATCTAAGCATAAATCAGTTAACTGCTTTATCATTTGTCAATAACTTTTTTTTTCCTTCTTCTCTTTTCCATTTCTTTAATAAATGTTCTACCAGGACTTGGCACAATGAAATTCTAAAATATTTCTGTTGCACCCTCATAGGACACTTGTTACAGTTGCAGGTTAATACTAGTAGTTGCCAGCTTGCATTGTTTCTGTAGCATTGTTAGCTTGTTTTTTATGTTGTGGCCAAACCACTCTTAACTGTATAGCTGTAACTGCAAACTATTCAGTACTACAGAAAAATGTCTATCCTGTCAAATAAGGTGATTTGCATTTAAATTAACCTGCTTGTAGTTAACTTTTCTTTGTTCAGGCACCCACTTACTAACTTAACTTCGAGATTCTTTTACAGTATCTTAAAAAGATGTCCTTACATTTTAGAAATACAAACATCAGTGTAAACACTCCAGCAGTATAATTAGGGGAGGTTAAAAATTGAAATCTCACTGAAAACAATGCAAACGGTTTGCTAACAATAATAATGACACAATTCGTTCGAAATTTATGTAATTTTTATTTTTATACTTTGTTAATCAGTATCTTATTTGCACTAATTAATATGTAGTAAATACAAAGATATAGACACAATAGTGTGTATAACCTCACCCTTAGCACTGTCTGGTTATGTAAGGACTAGTAAGGTAACAAATTTGATGTCGAGTAAGTTGCTAAGATACATTTGCAGAGGAAAGTAGCAGGAGGTTTGGCATCTCTACCAGTCCAACAGGTAGGAGCTATAATGAGGAATACAGCTGGGGAATCAGAAATGCATGAAAAACTATGATACTTGGGGAAAATGTTAGCAGGGCTTTTCTAAGGGATGTTCTGCCTTAAGAAGTTACAGTAATTCCTAGAAAGAGGAAACAGCATACGGATAACAAATATATTTGATAAGATCTACTTGAAAATCTCAAGTTTTGAAGAAAATACATAGTCATAAGGTAGGAGGGAAGGACATTCTATGGATGAGTATTTGGTGAAAAATTCAGAAGGAATAAATTATTTATGGGCAGAAGTCATCCCTGGAGTTGCTCAAAATGGGTAAATATTCATAAACCATGAAAAATGGGTCAAGAGTGACAAAGATGTTAGTAGTGAGTAATTATCTAAATATTGGTCCCAAATGAATACTAGTGAAGAACTATGGAAAAACCTTATAAGGTAATAAAGGCTGAGATTCAGTATTGATAAATGCAAAGTAATGCACTTACATAAAAGGCATACATACAAGTAATTGATGCCCTGAGCAAACTGGTTAAACTACACTACTCTGTTCAAAGCTGCACCCTAAACACCATAGTTTTTCTTGCTCATTACCAAGGTGACAAAAAACATTTTGCTTTTGATTTCATAAAAGATGCTGCTGAGAGAAACTAGCTTCTGAAAAGTGGAGCCTAGCTGTCACTGCATAGCAGATGGTTTTGTTTGTAGTCGTTTATTAAAACTTGTTTGGATTTTTTTTAATCATCTTTATTATTTGCTAAACATGCTATGTTTATATTTTCAATTATTTACATTTTGCTCAATAGAGCAAGATATGTGAATTACATCAAACCCTCTGAAGTTGTCAGGCTGCCATACCCACTCCAGATGAAATCTTCTGGACCACCTTCATACTTCATAAAGAGAGAATCTTGGGGATGGACAGATTTCCTCATGAACCCTATGGTACGTACAGGCAGTACACAAATTAAAAGTATGCTAAGGATCCAAATACAGCTATTCTTCAGAATACTAAGAATGAAACAATTGAGAAAAAAATGTGCACACTTTGCTCTTTTGATAGGATTGTTTTCTTTACTTTGACTTGCTTACAAATGGAAAGTTTTTCTATAGCCTCTCATCCCTTGTATACCACTGTTGATGTACATCCTCTGAAAATAGCCCAAAGTCTGGTTCCTTTGACAACACGATGCTGCTCTAGTAGTGTGGAGATCAACATGTTGCAAAATTGTAATTACAACAGGTGTAAGAGATTATAACCATTTGCTTTACTAGTCCAACTTTGAAATCTATTAGTTAAAGCATATTACTCCCTTATCATGTTTCTTTCCTTACAAGTGCATTAGTGTTACTGGCTTACTCACTCGTAATGCAGTGGTTCTAGAATTTGGCTGTTTAGTAAAGCTTTATTTTAGTATGTCTAAAAGTGTTTAGAGCAACAACTAAGCTGAAGACGTATTTCCTGTTTTCTCTGTAGGTGATGATGATGGTTCTTCCGTTACTGATATTTGTGCTTTTGCCTAAAGTTGTCAACACTAGYGATCCTGATATGAGGCGGGTAAGTACGTTCAGTTGATGCCTGTGCAGAGACCAAAGATGATGAGATTTCAAGGCACAGAAAAGTAATAAAACCAAAACTAAAAGACGGCTTAATGGGCATCATTTATTCAGCTAATACAGTGTTACTATTCTAATAATGAGTTCTAACATTTCCTACTCATGAATTTGCTGTTAAACAGCACAACACAGAATTAAATTGTTTGCCACAACTTTGAAAGTTTTACAGTGTCAGTGGTGTTTTCCAGAGTTGCTTTAGAGTGATAAATATAATTTCTCAAAGGCTATTTTTTCTATAAATTTCCAATATATTTCTGCAGTATATTTAAATCTAGCACGTCATTTTTAGACATCATTTAATAAGCGTCAAGTGTGTTGAGAAGAGTATGATACGGGGTTCTCTTTCCCTTCAACCTAAACCACAGTTTACTATACTGTTAAATCCAGATGTCACACTAGTGTATATGATATGGAGTCTTAATGTAGTTGTTAAATTATCTGATTTATTGTCCTTCCACCATGCAAAATGCCAAATAGCACAAGGCTAGGACGAAATGGAGATTCAAGGTGTTTGCTGAATCTTCTCTTATTTTTAGAAGTATTCTTTGTCTGTCATGGGTGGCTGCTTTTTGAGGGCTTGGTTAACTAAAAACCCCATTGTCCCCTAAATGACCACTGTCTTCAGGAGTACTTTTTAGGTGTCTGAATCTTTTTTTTTTAAATAAGTAACATCTATAAAAAGCATATCAGAGCTGTGTAATGCTCTTTTGACTATAATTTTGAATAAAAAGCAGATACGCTAAATGCTAAATACACAGATACTAAAAAAGATATGCTAGATATTCATGGCATGTTCTTCAAACCAAGCTGAACTCTGAAAGTTGAATTTTTAAAAAAGAGTCATATATTCCTTACTTTTTTCACTGATCTGACACTGCTTATGGACAGGCTGTTCTGATGGTAAAACCATCAAAACTTCTGATGATTTAGTTCTTATGAACTGACTGATACAACTTGTTAAGGAGAAATTTTTAAGTTGAAAGAATTTTGCTTGTAACTTAACTTATCTTTAAAGAGTAGGAAAAGGTTGTTTTTAAGAACTAAATTGTAATGGTATTCTGTAGATGACCATGCATTAAATTTTTTAAGTGTTAACTTGATGAGTATATGGCGCTTGTATCGCATTTTTCAAGCTAACTTGTTTTTTCTTTAGGTAATCAGCACAGTACTAATTTGTATAGAAAGTTAATGATTTAGTAACTGTGCTTGTTGTAGAGGCGTTAAGTATAGTGTTGATGCAATAGAAACAAAGGCTACTAAAATGCCTTGAAAGCAGTTAAAGCTCTATCATTCTGAAAGGTAGAAGAGCAAGGTGACAATCCCACATTAAATTGACGATTGCTATAAGCATTACCCCATTGTGGATGTGCTGTTCAGCTGTTGTATGCATTAAAAGTCCTTTAAGGTTGATTTGTTTTAAAACGTGCTAATTCATCTCATAGAACCACTATGCTAAACTGCAGTTACATTAAGGTCATCTGGATATACGGCCTTACTTTAAAATCCTTTCTTTCCTGAAGCAAAGAAAACCCAACTGCAGTACTCTAGTAGCTTGATGTTCAGAAAGTAGGGCAATAAAAATATCTAATTCCTTCAAACAGCGTCAAAAATTTGTTAATTTAGCATAAATAATACTAACTTGAAAACACAAAAGTGTGAAATGTATCAGAACACAGATCTGAAAATCTAAATGATAGCTTAAATTTTAATATGGAGAAAGGTAGTGCTGAAAATAAATAATAAATCTTTTTTCTTTTAGAATTTTTTTTTTACCAGATGGTTGCCCTGTAAGACTGCTTAAGACATGGTTACCATTTTCCATACACCACTGCTTTTAGTTTTGGGATTTTATGTTTCTGTGTAGCTGGGTGTTTGGCTGTGGTTGCATAAAAATATGTAGCAATATATACCCTAGAGGACTACAAAAAGTAAAACAGTACTTGGGAAAATTTGACATTTTTCTCATACAATCTTTCAACTGATGTCTGAGATACAACTAGAATTGTTACAAGCTATTAAGATTATCTCATCTTTGCATGCAGGAAATGGAGCAGTCAATGAACATGCTGAATTCCAACCATGAGCTGCCAGATGTGTCTGAATTCATGACAAGACTTTTCTCTTCAAAATCTTCTAGCAAGTCCGGTGGTAGCAGCAGTAAAGCAGGGAAAAGTAGTTCTGGAAAGAGGAGGTAGTTAAGTCTTCCTCCTAAGTCTGAGTTTGCACAGCTGTTCGTTATGTGGTGTCATGTTTATTTGTCTTGAAAGATCAAAAAGCCACTACTGTAAACTTTAACCAGGCACAACATACAGTATGCTACAAGTGTGGTTTGTAGCTTTTTTTTAGACTGTATAAGCTGTTTTGTACTTGACAGTAAGCAAAAGAGGACGTGGCTTCAATACTGTATCTGTATAAAGTTACTGATGATACTGAATTAACTATATTGTGTAGAGAATTAAAATAAATTATACTATGTACTTCACAACAATAAATGTCTTAAGACAATGTATAAAAAAATTTCAAAGATAATAGAAGTGGAGTTCAGTCTTAAGATGTCCTTAATGTTTTACACTTGCTGTTAAGTTCCGAAATGAACAAATCATCCTTTAAAAATTGAATTGTGAGTTTATTGAGTAAGTAATTCGCTTTATCAGCTCATCACCTGTTACATATAAAATAATTTTATTTTATGCTGTTTGCTGCCCGTACAATTTGCAGAATCACAGAGTGGGTAAGTTTGGAAGGGACCACAGTGGATTCTCTGGCCCAACCTCCCTGTTCAGTCAGGGTCATCGTAGAGCACATGGCACAGGATTGTATCCAGATGGTTCTTAAATGTCTCCAGTGAGGGAGACACCGCAACCTCTCTGGGCAATCTTCAGTTAAAAGACTTCCCATTTTGTATTGCCACTTTTATTCTTATCTACTTTCTGCTAAAAACTCCTTTGGAGGAAAAAAATTAAAGTATCTTGCGTGAGAAAGTCATTTAAGCTGTCAAGATCTTGGATCTTTCTTTTCTAAATCACATGTATCACTTCTGCGGCACTTAGGCTTCTTACTGTTTTCTGCTTGCAGTGCTGTTGTTACCAGTGGTATGATTTGAGGCCAAATACAGAATTTTAAAGTGCTGTAAAATTAAATTATTTCAAAATGAAAGAAAAGAACTAAAAGTGTAGTAGGGAAATAAATTCTGCTCATCTTATAAATTATATTCCAAAGTGTATGGCTGTCTTGAGGTATGCTAAGTCACTGGCAGAACTTCCTTCTTCAAGTTATGCAGTATCTTTTCAAGGTACCCAGAGAAAAGTTGAACAAACTGATTGTTTTCCACTAGTTGAACTTTTACAAGTTAAAATGACAGCAATATGTGCCAAACCTTATTAGCAACAGTCCATTTTTTTTTTCGGCATAAATGCTGTGCTTTTCCATTTTCACAATTGGTAGCTTCTTAGGTAACAGTGTCCATGCAGTGTAGGTAATGTGTATCTGATTTCAAAAATGGTATTTAACATTCACCTACAGTACATCTGAAGCAAAATCAATTCTAATGCATTTATTTGTTCTGCCAAACACATAAGAGGGCTATAAATTTTCTTAGAAAACATACTTAAAAGTTATGCTGGGAAACCTAACAGTTGCAAGATAATAAATATTCATAAGATTAAGTCAACTTTTAAGATGTTGGAGAAGAAATAACCCAATGTTTTTTGTGGACATTGAAAGATTTCGGTCTGCAAAGTAAGCTGCACATTTTTGCTCTCTTTTTGTTTTGCTTCAATGGTCTTTTTTTCCGCATATTGAGTAAAATTTATTCAATGGAGACAAGAGGATATTTGGATATCCCTGCCAGAAGCATTTACTAAAATAAGTGTCATGTTGCATTGGTGGAGAAAAAAAAAACAAATAAACCCCCTCCTCTTTCAGCAGTATCTTAATGAAAAATTTATATTAAAACCAGGAAGCAATTCTTTCAAGATGAAGCAATTAGCATTGTTGTTATGCTATCCTGGAAAGTAGAAGCCATGAGTTACTTTTGTTTAACAGTAATTGGAATTACAATGAAATTGCATTAACTTGTAATTAATCATACTGATGCATTTTTCCATGTTACAAAGGTAGGAACAGGGATATTTCTGCCTTCTTTCATTGTGTCCATTCACATTCTTGATTCATCTTCAAGAGAGAGTGGAGAACTCAGGCCATGAAAAGATGAAAGTCTTTGTTAAGAGTTCAGAGTGAAGAAGTTGACAGGAATTGTAAGGGTCCTAGTAAAACTTTGGAAGGAGCATATGGAATATTCAACATTTCTTTTTCTTAGGACTTTATATGTGAAGGTCCAGGCAGTTTCCTTGTGCATCAGGATCAGATGCAGTGTAACACTCACCTGCCTTCCTCAACAGGAAATTGTCCTGCTCTCAGAAACCTGTTACCTGAGAAGTCCAAGCCCAAAAATCTTATCTGATGTTATCCCCTGAATCTTGCGTGTTATTCACCTTGTTTTCTGACACTTTCGTGATCAAGTAATTTGTAGAAGTGTGTTAGTCTCCTGCTGAACGAGTGCTAGTTGCAATTTTTTTTAATTTTAGAGTCGAAATCTGTGTCTCAAGTGAGCAAAGAGGTTCTAGCCAGAGTGCACCGGTCTTTTATGGTCACTTGGTCATTCTGGTTTAAACTCAGCCAACAGCCCAACCCCAGACAGCTGCTCACTCACTTCCTGCTGGTGGGATGGGGAAGAGAGTCAGAAGGGTAAATGAACACTTGTAAGTTGAGATGAAGACAGTGTAATAGGGAAAGCAAGAGTTGAGATGAAGACAGTGTAATAGGGAAAGCAAGATTTGCACACACAAACAAAGCAAAACAAGGAATTCGTAACTTTCCATGGGCAGGCAGGTGTTCAGTCATCCCCAGGACAGCAGTGCTCCATCATACCTAATGGTTACTTGGGAAGACCAATGTCATCACCCCAAACATCCCACTCTTCTTCCTCCTGCTCTATATCCTGAGCATGATGCCATATGGTCTGGGACATCCCTTTGGTCACTTGGGGTCACTTGTCTCAGCTGTGTCCCCTCCCAGCTCCTTGTACACCCCCATACCCCTCACTGGTGGGGTGGGGTGAGGAGCAGAAAAGGCCTTGGCTCTGTGGGAGCACTGTGAAGCAGTAATGAAAATATCTCTGGATTATCAACACAGTTTCCAGCTGAAGTCTTAAACATGGCCCCATGCCAGCCACTGTGAAGGTTATAACTGCCACAGTCAAAACCAGCACATTCAATTAAAGTTGTAGTGTGGTTTTGGGCTATCATAAATGCCACTAGGCAAAACTTACTTGATCCTGTTACAGTTATGGTTATAATAACTGTTGACTTTGTGCAGAAAACAAATGTTTGCTGTAGTTCAGTTTTATTTTCTTATTTACAGATTTTTAGGAGTCTTTCTTCTATGTTAGGTCTGACATCTTCATTTTCCAAAAAAAAAAAATAGTCTACTTGAGAGAACATAAGGCAGACTGTAAATTGAAGCAACTGATATCTCAGAACAGAAATTAAAGATTTACAGAATCTACTTGGACTATAGACAAGCTGATTTCCTTATTGCCAAAAGGAGGAAGACATGCTCCCTCAGCTTGGACTGGGTAACCCTGCTGCCTTCTGACTACAAGTTCTGGTACTTCTTAGGCTTTGTCATGCATTGATTTAACAAGAGAAATTGGTTCATTAGTCTGCTGGAATTCTCTTATGTTTTAGAAGGTTAAATCAGCCCACAGAAGGATCAAAGAAATCCCAGAGCTAGCAGAAAGTAAGCACCAGAAACATTCAGTCAGAGGCTGTGGATACTGAGACGGATGTAAAGAATGAAGCTTGCAGAGGCTAAGAACGAAAAGGTTTTATTTAACAGCAGCAGAGCTAAAAGCCAAAAGCCTAAAAGGTAAAAAGCAAGAGAGAAGCCCTCTCTACTTTACAATGGCCGGTTTTATACCCCTCTTGCTCTTCTTCTCTAAGCTCTATTGGTTACAGCAAATACCCGTTCTAACTTCATTGGACATAACAATATTTCATACATAGCAGTAAAGCTCAACTAACAGTCCTTTCTTATAGTTATCTCTTCCCATGCTTGCTGTTCTTGCTGTTCTGTCTTCTTCCATCTTGGATACTTTGAAGCTCTCATGGGTACAGGACAATTTGGTCAAGGTCGAAGTCGTCTAAGTTTGTTTCTGTGAGACCCTGAGACCAGCTGGCAGCTTCCACAAGAGGCAGGAATTCTCTGTTACTGGCAGTGAGTGTGAGTAATACAATGAGCTCACTGCATCTTGAGGATTTGTAGCTGAAGAGCTCATTTAGCCACATTCCAAATGAGTGGGCAACTGAGTTTGTGACAGGCTGTGTAGAAGGGAGACATATTTTGCTGAAGTCTCTTTTAGCTGTTAGTCATTTAGGATGGCCTGGGAGTTGTTTAGAACAGTTAGAAATAATTTTATCAATTACATCATCAAAGATGCTCACATTCTTCACATGTAAGGAAGAAATCTAATGTGTAGCAATCTCACCTCACTGTTTTAAACAAAAAAATATGTGTTAGTGCTCTTTATCATTTTGATGAAGGGGGGATGATGATGGCTCCGTAAATGGGGTGTGTATTGCTTCAGAAAGACAGGCTGGCTTGTGATTAAGATTTGTATTTGTGAAAAGAACTTTAGAATCAAGTGCCTTGGTTTCTGATGCAACTGTCAGACTTCATACAAAAGATTCATGATTTCTGTTTCAATTTATTGTTTATGAGGTATGAGAAGCTTGTCTCATAAAAGTAATTGTGAAGATAAACTTAATAATGAATATTGGGTACTCAGATAGTATGGCTGTGAGCTCACTGAAGAAAATCCAGTATGTAACCTTGTTAAAGAGCACTTTTGTTAAGCGTTATTATGTAGTCCTTTATATATATATCTGTTAAAGCAACCCATTTAAGTTACCACATGTCAAGATTTCCAGAGCAATCTAGGTGATTTAAGTACATATCATTTTCCAACTTGGTGAAAAGTGTATTAAATCACTAAGATCCGTTTAAACATCTCCACTTGGGTGTTAGTACATGAAGGTCATGTGTGATCAGTGTGGCGAGACAGTCCCAACCCAGGTAAAGAAGGTTATCTGCTCTTTTGCATAAACCAGAAAGATCTCTCCCTTTTCCATGGCCTCGCAGATGCATAGATGCCAGGCTGATATGACAGTCAACAACTGCTGTAAAGAGAGATTATGCTGGTATTTTTATGGCTCGTAGACACCATACTTTACAAGGTATGAAAGATTCACTCTAACACACACAAGTTGGAAAAAATCCTCTATACATGTCAAAGTGTGAGAGAATTTGGACCCCTCAAGCTGGGATGCTGGCTTTGAGTAATTCTTCTATTCTGGAAGTTGAGTGAAAGAAGCCTCAGCACACCATACCATTCAGGTTTGGTAAATCATATGAGCTTCTAGACTTTACTATTCCTTGACTGGTCATTGTATTAATCTATATTGTGCACTGTATAACTCACTAGTGAAACCTCTTATTACCCTGTGTAGTTAGCAATTGGCATATTTAAGCCTGTTACTGATGGTGGCACAGTGTTTTGTTACCCTGTGTAGTTAGCAATTGGTATATTTGAGCCTATTACTGATGGTGGCACAGTGTTTACCCTGTGTAGTTAGCAATTGGTATATTCAAACCTATTACTGATGGTGGCACAGTGTTTATTAATATCCCTTTTGTTTTATCCCTGTGTAGTAATAGTCTGTTTTAAGTCTTACGTCTATTTTGTGTCTGTTAATAAATAATTAATTCTATAATAGACCAAATCAGCCATTATTAAAGAACCTATGAATGAGAGTGTGTCTTGGGGTGCTGGCCGCCGTCGATAACGTGACTGCCTGCTGCCAGAGGCCTGGGCAAAAGGCAGGAACTGATTTAACCCACATATTCCATTCATAACAATCAGTAGCTCAAAGAGGGCAAAGTTTGTTTTACAGTTTGATAAAAGGACCCTATTTTTACAGGCTAACAGTGATAGCAGTACCTTAAGGTACTGAAACGATTTCACTTTTGTGTCTGAGACATGTCTGACCTTAATTCTGTTGCTATTGCTAGTTAGTAGATAGTGAATTTGTATTCCTGCAATTCTGTGTTTCATTTGAAGTTTTCTTTGTTTAGGAAAATAACCAATATTAAAAATAAATAATAACAAACCCTTAGTGGTTTTCATTCTGATGTGTCAGAATGAAATATGGATGTATATGGCTATATATTGTGCTTAATTAACAAACTGAAGGAAAATGGAAGTGTTTACATCTACTGTTGATGGACTAAGGAATCCAGAAATTAAAATTTTAAACTTCAAATCAGTGGAAAAGCAGATTTACTGAACAAAGTATGTTAAAAGGTTAAAAAGATTACATATGCACATTTTGCACATGCTTAGGAAGGAAAAGCACAAAATGCACCTGTGGTGCACAGGGCATTGGGAAGGTCCCATTTAATAGGCTTCGTCGTGGTCTGTATCTCCAAAGGCTTGTTAGCAACCAGGACCTGGCACAGAAGCCAGCTTGGCAGGAACAACCTCTGTGTGCTGTGCTCTCCAAAAGAGAGCACACAGACACTGCGGCTTGAGAGTCGTTTATCGCCCATGCTAACTTTGCTACCATATCCAGGAATTAGTGGGAGGGACAGTGTTGTTACTTGGCATATCCAAAAACGTATTGACAGCTATTGCACAAGCTTAATACTATGAATCAGCAGATTCCCATGTCCAGGGAAGTTCTCTGGCAGTGTTTCATTTAGTAAGATTCTTGAAGCTACAATTAATTGTAAGGAGAAAAATTTTGAGAAAGATGCCAAAGGTAGAAGAAAATTTAAGTATTGCTGTCATAGCATATTTAAGCAAATATTAAGGTTTGCAAAAAACTGTAGCTGGAAAATGTGATGTGCCACAGAGATTGTTTTCTAGATGAATGTAGCATTGGCAGAAGAGCAAATGAACTATAGTCCCAGCCTTTAGGAGAGCACTGACTTCTTTGCCTATTTGGTATTTGCCAAATTACCCATGAGAGTGAAGAAAAAGCGGTGATCCCATGTTTCGTTCCATCTGAGTAAAATTGTATACTATTCAAGAGATCAAGTTCATCAGTCTTGCCTTCTATCACTACATAAAAATTGGGCACCCATTTAAGGCTTTTCCTAAATGATACAATCTAGCCAGTTATCCCCCACTCAGTGTAGGCTTCATTCTGTGTAATAGTTTACCAAGAAATACATTATTACAGTTTGATTCCAAAAAGCAATCACAATCAATAGTGAAAAAAAAAAATAGAATTTCAAAAAATCTTACTATTTTCATCATTTCAATGGCTTTAAAGACAGGACCTTAGATCTTAATGACTATTTTGAACATATATACTGTGTGTATAATCAGGTGATTCTGGCCATATGTTAGTACAACATTCAGGAAGCTTTTAGTCATAAAATCGTCTGTAGGAATAGTATTGAGTTTTAGCCTATTTTCAGATTGAGCTAGTGAAAGCTTCTTGAGGTCCTAAATAGGCTGAGGCATTTTAATTTATTTTATTTCTGTGTTTCAAAAGCCATTAAGGATTATTAATCCTCTTTCATAATAAATATTGATTTTTCATGAAAACCTGTTCACTTTTGAAATTACAAGGTTATTCCTTCAATTATGCTATCAGTAACCTTTATGTAATACCTTGTTTCCAATAAGGCTATAAAGATTCATAACAATACAATTTTCTGTGCAAGTGGAACTTTAGCTAGTTAGCTCATTTATTGATGATGCACAAAACATCACAGTTAGGATCATTTGTATTATGTGTTTGGTTCTGCATGGCTAGTAGGAATAAAAATTAATTAAAGACTGTCATTCAGTCAAGGGCAAATGGTAGTTAATATGCAACAGAAAGAAAACCTTTCATGACATTTTTCAACCAAAACTGAATTTTTGACTGATTCTTTAAATATCAATACAAACATTAAAAAAGTAATATAAAAGGTGGTGAAACTCATTTGCAAAGAGAGCAAGTAAAAAAGGGAAAAGGTTTTTTAAAGGAACATTTTTTCTCTATGAAATATTAGAATGTTCTCCTCAGAAGCTCTCTGGATTCCTTAAAGGTCTTCTTGCTTTCTGGTACACACAGGTGTGAGTTTTCTGTTGTGTTTCAGAATGGAGAATAGGACACCCAAGCTCCTAGTCTGGTGTGCAGGGCACTGGACTTCTATTTACCATGCAGATGCATGGAGAATCCATGGAGGAGTGTTTCTTTTCCTACCAGTTTGTTTTCTCAGCCCTCCATGGATGTGGATCAGAATGCTTCAGCTTGGCAGGTGAGAAATGTATAAGCTGTATTAGTAAAAAGTGTCTAAAGAAATTGGAGATCAAATCTCCTAATGAGCCAGTATTTTTGCCGTGCTAAACATTCTCTCTTAGAAAGAGGAGAAGCTCAGAGGAGAGGTGGAGCAGTTACTAAAAGTTACCGAAAGACAGGCTTATAGTGGAATAAGTACAGCATCCATCATCATATTTACCAACAGTGATGTTATTACCAGGTTCCTGATTAAAGGATCTAGATGTTCATTTCATAAAAGTAATACCTCTACCTGTAACTTTGTAAGGGTCCCCCACATTAGACATGAGAATCTATGGACAGTAAGTAGAGATTCCTTGATAAGCCTCTTCCTGCAATCCTCTCATTTTTGGTTTTGAATTGTAGTGTTGATACTCCCTCTTTTCTTTTGGTTTGTTTTTCTGCTACTTCTATTCACATGGTATTTGCACAGAATTTTTTTAGTTCTATTTGCCCTTCATTTTTATGAAGACTACAAGAGTCTTGTTGAAATTGCAGTAGCAAGCTCTATTGAGCTGGTGCTGGCAGAAATAATTGTATACATCACTTGTGCTTTCAAGTGTTTCACTGGTAGGAACCAATTATTTCTATCACCAGGTAGCTGACTAATGGTGGAGAGGTCATTTGTCCTGGAAAGCTCTGATCAAACTGCTGTGCTTTCTTTGTAATATGTTTAAGACTTATTTTATTGTTAGGGTTTCTTTTTTTTCCAAAAGTTTACGTGTACCCTGAGGAGAGTATTAGAAGGATTGTATAGAATCAGACACAGTTCACTGCAAATACAAGAGATTAACATAATGCACTGTTTACAGTTTTTTCATTGGGAAAAAATAGAATTGAACAAAATGTCCAAAGGGTGTGGAAAGCTCGTCATGGAAAAAGCCGACTTAAATCCCAGTAACTAACACCAAGTCACCTGCTGCTTTCAACCCGCTTTGTTAGTATCACATAGTAAAGAAACACATTTGTAAAATTCTGCCTCTCAATCTTAAACATGTATTACAAAAAATCTGCATGTTCTCATTCATACATTGTAGTTGTTTATGCATCATTCGTATACGATGGAATACACTTGCCCTCTGAAGCTCATTAAGTGCCTTTATAACTTTCCAGTCCCTCATCAGCATTTTTTCATCTTTTGTACATTGTTCAAATATGATAGCTTTTTTTTTTAACTAAATAAACTTCCACTTTCTAAATTTGCTTCTTTGCAAAAAGGTCTTAACATCTAAAAAGATTTAAATTTCTGACTTGATTTAAGCAGTGTTTGTTGGTTTTTTTTTCTTTTATGGTGTTTTATGTTCTACTCTTTGCTTACATATTTTTAATACTTGATATATATAGTTTGTGTTTACTGCTTTTACATTCTAATAAGTTCTTTATGTTCCAAGTTCGGAATTTGAATAATCAGGTCTTTCTGCAGTAACAACATGATGTGGTTTATCAGCAGAAGTCTGAACCATGAATTGGGCTGTACTGTGTTTGCTGTTTTTAGCAGTGCTTACTTGCTTCACTTAGCTCCTTTATGAACAAAATACTGACTAAAGTTACCAGTGCAGCCAGGTTACATTAATACCTGTGGAAAAATATGTGAACACATCTGAAGATCTTGCCCTGCTATACAATGGTCCTTTTGAAGGGAACTTGAGTATTCCTTCTCCAGCCAATGCAAGGGGTATTGGTCTCAGCAGTGGAACACAGCACGGCTGCAAATGAAAAACTCCCAGCCTACACTGTAGGAATGTACTTTTAGCATGTGTATGGCCTTGTACTGCTGTAATGCTTCCAGACCGTCTTGTCCGAGTGACCATCATCTGCGGCCCAAGTATGCCACAACCATGCAATCCTGCAGTAGTCAGGAAAGGGCATTTAGCCAACCAGACTGAAGCAGGGGTAAATATAAATTTAAACCGTAACCCTGAGATCTGTGCATGAACTTCCCTTAATTTCTAAATTCTATAGGTTGTTTCAGAACCAATGTGTTAAAGAGGTATTGCAGGTTTTCTAGTCTGTACAAGTTCTTAGACTACATGTTCTTAACACCATAGTTCCTTAAAATGTTTCAGTACTCATTGAGCAATCTGACTAATTCTTATGATATGATCTCAACCTCTCTCCTGGGGAGAGCTGTGGGCAGTGAAATGTGTTGTTTTGATAGAAAATTTTCTGCTCCCACCCTATCCACCCCCTGTGTATTATTCATGTTGCTATCCATTTTTCTTAAACAGTAGGATCAAGAAACTAAGTCACGTAGTTAGTGTGAGACAGTGAGATCTGTGATAAACATAATTTCCAGGAGAGATTGATTCCACAGTCATTTGCAAAGACATGTTAGAGTGGTGGGATATATGTGTTTTGGTTTGGTTTTCTGGTTTGTTTTTTTTCCCCGGGCTCATCATCAGAATGAGAATTTACTTTTTTTATTTAAAGCCTGCCTTATTATTTTTGTGATCCTTCTAAACATTTCTTGCAATGGTATATTGCCCTATATGCAAAGTCGTCCCCCTTCCCCACTTTTTTTTTTTAAGCAATGCTACTGAGATGTGAGGTTGCTAGAGAGCAACAAAAGTCACAGAATCTCTCTTTGGAAATGAGATGGTTGCCATGGCAATACTTCCAGCTGCTTCTTGTCCCAGTTGAGAAAATAATTTTTAGACTCCTATATTACAAGGTTAAGCTACAATGTTTAAAACTAAACCATATAGCTAATTGATTTAAAATTAAGATCAACACACTGCTTGTTAAATATCTTCAGGCTGATAATAATCTGAAATTTTTGACTCAAATATTTGTTCAGGTACCTATCAAATATTTTTTTCTATTTTTTTTTTAATCTGGTACTCGAGGTAAAACTGGTGCATTCATATGGAAAATATTTTCAACTTACTGATTTTACTAAATGTGTTTTTGTAGTAGAAATTATCCTGAAAACTGACTGCTACCCAGAAAAGTAGTATTTAAAATATGACTCTGAGTTTGACTCATATTTTGCAATATGCCAAATCTGGATCAGACCTGAAATGCTAGATACTTCCAAAGTTTATTTTCTCTGAAGTCCAGACAATTAATGAAGTGTTGGTTGTTTTGGTGGTCTTTAGTCAACCTCACTCTGAGCAGGATTATCACTAACACCAGTTCAGTCGTGTTGTGTCTAGCCAGTATTAAAAATCTCCAAGTATGGAGATTCCGCAACCCATCTGGGAAACCTTTTCCCATGCTCTGCTCCTGCTGGTGACTAAGCTTTCCGAAATGTCCAGTTTGAATCTCCCAAGTCACAGGCTGTGGTCGTTGGACTGTGTTATTGTTAGACTATGGGATTCATCATGCTAAAAGCCTGGTGAGGTTCAGATGGATAGTGACATGCAGGGGAACCCTAGTTAACGTAATCAGTGAAAATTGGAAGGCACAGACTTCTCTGCTCCTAAGATTGTCAAAGGAGAATGATCAGACCATTGTCCCTGGTGTGAAACCCAAAGAAAAACTCCCAGAGCTCCTGGCACAGTGAAGTATTGCCTACAGGCATTTGCTATGGGTTGCAGAGGAAAGGGCGCTTTGCAATTGTTTAAAGGTTATTATGGGATACTCTTAATGGGACTCTGGGAGCATGTGGAACTTTCTATGAAGTGTTTAGTGGAAGGACCAAAGGTCAGAAAAGGAGGGATCCATGTAGCAAGGAGGAACAAGCCTGGTTTGATTTCTCTCTTGACCAGTGTTTGCTGGCTGCTTTTCATCACCTTGTCATCCCCTGGGTTTTTTTAGTTCTCTTATTTTCTCTGTTTTGAAAGGTAGCTCACTCTTCTTTACTTCACTTAGCTTTTCCCCTTTTTAAAAAATAGGCCCAATGAAATCCTCTGAGACCTCCATTACTTCTAAAAGGTAGTTGTAAATGGAGGACTTTTGCTAGTTCATAAGGTACCTATAGAATTTTCTGTCCTTACCACTTTGAAAATACTTAACTACTTCAGGTTTTTTTGAGATGTTTTTCACTTAATCTGGCCTCCAGTCCTACTCCTTCATTAAAATTCATTTCATTAAGTATTTGATCACTGTTTATGAAGTCTGCAACAAAAAAAAATCTGTGTAATTTGCCCTTCTCCCTCATTAAATAATGGGGTTTAAGGTTTAATTTCTTTTTATGTCCAATGCATTTACAGAATGCTTGTTGAGTTTTATGTACCTTGATAGCAGTAACCTTTTTAATCTTAACCTCTAATTTTATCATGATTGGTTATTAGTTATCCCTATATAGTCACTCTTAGGATTTGTCCTTTGATTCCATTTGCTTGCACAACTTCATTCTGAGTTTCCAATTTTTAAAGAACTTTTGAACCAGACCTTTTGGGCTCTTAGTATGGTTCACGTCTTTCTTCATGAGAAATAGTTTGTCATTTCACCTTCATTATAGTACCTTTTATTAATTGCCAGCTCCCTCAAAGAGCCTGTCTCTCTCAGACTCTTAGCAAGAGAGGATAGAAGATAGTTGCTTAAGTTTGTTGGTCTGCCTTTTTATTTTTTAAAATATATTGTCCTCACAATGCTGCACATACTTTTCCTCAGAATCACAAATTCTACCATCTTAAGATAGTGTGTCACCTAATTTGCATTCCACACAAATACTCTCCAACAGTTTTCACCTGCAGTATTTGTATCTGGCAATTTCTGCCACCTTTAGAATAAAAAAGTCATTTACCAGATGTGTCCTATCATACTCTTTTTCAAAGCTACCTCAGTAACTTAAGTTTTTCATTACCACCAGTCCTAACTGTCAGCTAACCAAACAGTTACTTTCCAATCTCTTCCATGATGATGGCTTTGATTGTATTTTTCAAGTTAGGTCCTACTTCAGTGTTTTTGTTGAAAGCAAATGCTTTTCAATTCTGTTAAGTTTCTACACCCTCAGAATTTAGTCTTGGGTTCAGCAGGAAGATACGAAGAATGTGTTTTTAGTATTTACTTCAGTTCTTGAAATATTTCCATAAGAAATCTCTACAAATTTGCTGAACATCTGAAAAGTCAAATGTTTCTAAGAGTGAAGCATTTGTTCTGTTTTACATTCAGTCAAAAATATACTTTGATTAATTTCCCAAATAATGGTTCATCTCACAAATAATGAATGTGTAAAGAGAGATTTTGAAATTTGTATTGAAAATAGCCTTATGTGCAAATGTGTTTCAGCAGTTAATAACTGCTTTCTGCATTGTCAGACGAAACACACACTTCATATGCCAATGCCAGCTCGTAAGTTCAAGAACAACTGAAAGCTGTTATGAACATTTCTTTGTTACTGATCCTATACAAAGATACCAAAGTGCATTTAGCCAAGGTTGCAAAGCAATTCAAAATCACTCAAAGCTGCAGAAGTATTTCTATGGCCTGATTTTGTTGTTTGGTGGGGGTTTGTTTGTTTGTTAGTTTGTTTTCCCAAGGCAATCACTTGCGCTGTGCGCCCATGAAACTTCTTTCAGCAAAGAGACTCAGTGAACTGTCTGTTACGTGTTTTATGTGTTTTGTCTTGTTAGAACTTCATCTCTTGAGTTCCTCAGTATACTGAACAGCTTTCTTGCATGAAAGAATTTTGCATGTTTCTGGCAACCATACAAATCCGTAAATCACCGATGTCAACCCTTTTGAAGGTCCTGGGTATGCAAGTTCCCAGCCTGTGTCAAAGCCTTTGCCATAATGACAGAGTCCATTTTGGGCAGTGGAGCCCCAGGGCTCAATTTTGGAGCCAATCCTGCTTAATGTCTTTATCAATGATTTGGATAAGGCAATTGAATGCACCCTCAGTGAGTTTACAAGCAAGTCGAGTGGGAGAGTTGGTCTGCTGGAGGGCAGAAAGGATCTGCAGAGGGATATGAACAGGTTGGAACAATGGGCTATACAGCTATAAGGAACGTGTAAAGAGTCTTTCCACATAGGACAGCCTGAACTGGAAAAATTCAAATGAATGCTTGCCAGTTAAAGCTCAGCAGAATCAGAAGGATAATTAAAACTTCAGCATATTGTAGAGAAGGAATATGTGGTCATTGGGCTAGGAAACGAAGTATCTGAATTAACATGGCTAACAATAAGTCAATTAAAGCAACGTTTTATTTTGAAATCTTGTGTATGACCAAACCATACCTATGCAAAGTAGTCTGACCTTAAGATCATTATATAATTTCTGAAAAAATTATTCTCGGAATCAAGAGCAGAGAGGGAGATGTAAACATTTTAATTGTTTTTCAAAGTTTTCATCTACAGAAATAGATGCCTTTCTGAGCATGAGTGAATGAATGCTGATGCCCTTTCTTCTCTCCTAATGAAACACTTCCTACTTCGCTTCTGCTCTTCCAGCTCAGATGAAAGTTTGGAAATCAACAAAGCAGGAAACAGCAAGAAAGTAAAGAAAAATGGAAGGACAGGAGGAGCTAAACAGTGATGAAATATATGAGGATCAAAGGCACCAAGGAAAGATGCACGCCAGTTTATAGCAGGGTGACTAGAGGCCCATCAATAAATACCATTAGAGTCAATGGTGGTTTTCAGAGTGTATCAACATGGTCAGAGTGGAGAGGTACCTTCCCCTGTCTTTTCTTGGCATACTATTTCAGCAAAACCTGGATCTGTTTGAAGCAATTTTAGATTTCATAAGCTACCATAGAGTATTTTCATGCCTTAGCCAAGGCTTGTAAAACTTGGTACCAGCCATAAATTAGATCTTGTCAAACACAAAGCTGGCAGAAATTCCCTGAGCTTCATAATGCTAAAAGCAGAGAGTATGTATTCTTAAACTTTTCCCTGTAGCTCTATTACTGCCCAGTTTCATGGAGAAGATACTGTTCTGACTCCCTGTGGTCATCTTCCTGTATAATAAAGATTGCCTGTAGTTAAAAAAGGAAGAGAAAGATCACTGAGTTTTTAATGTTACAAGTAAATATTTCCTAAAACATTTGCTATGGGTATGTATTTAATTGTACATGAAATACAAATCCTCACACAATGTGAATTATTGAAGAACAGAAATTATGATTTGATATGAATCCTGAAGTAGAGCTTGCACAGGACTTAAATGTTCCATCAATTTTAATTGTGATTCGTTTCAAGGAGGGAATCTGATCAAAGTGGGTTGCAGGGTGGATCAAGGAGCTCAAAAATGTAAGTGTTGTGTTATCTTTAAAAGGGTAAATGCTAGATTAGACATCATCTAAGGCAGACAGTAGACCTTTCAGATACATAGCAACACTTAATTTATTTAATTCATACCAATTTTGACCTGAATTAATGTTAATTAACTCTTGTTAATCCACATAAACTAAAATAGAAACCTGTTGACCAGCCTGTTCTGCTTTTTTTTTGCTCTATTTTTAGAACTCTGAGATGCTGTTTCTGATTAATTCACGTTAAAACATGAAGTAACAACACAGTTTATAGTTGGATTGTTCCTAATACTTAAAAAGCAAGTAATCTTTGTGCAATTTAAATGTGACTAGCAGTATAGCTTCAAGTTAATTCATCTATGCAAAATGACATGGTAAATTTTAGCATCTGCCTGTGTCTATTTAAACAACATAAGTAATTTCCTGAACTAAAATTTGATCATGGTTCTCCACCACTATTGTGTCTATTGGTTAGTCAAGGAAATTTAATTTAATTACTATGTCATTTTAACCATTATGGAAGAACTTTGTACTTTATAATTCACACATACTTACTTGCAAGTGTAATATGTCAGAGTGAAGTCCAGCAGATTAAGCACAGTGTGAAACAAAGAATATGCAATTTTGCTGCGTTTGAGATAGCACATTGGAGCTGATTTATTCACCTGGACTTAAGTAGTAGGCAAAGTACAACTGTAGAGAGTGAGCTCATTCATTTGTGTTCTTTGCCAGTCTTCACTTGAAAGAGGTAAGGTGCCTGCCCAGTGCTGTTTTCCTTGTGTGCTTGCTTAATAATTTATAATACCAATTTCTATTCTGGAATTAAATTGATCTGTAAATCATTTCAACGTTTATGCATAAATATAAGTGAAGAAAAAAGGTTGACTCATTCAAAAATGCTAAAAGAAAAACGAAACAGTTCAAAAAGTAACTCCAGATCCAAGTTCAAATTTCATGAAATTTAGTATGCTTGTGGGTTAAGGTTTGATTTAAAGTCATTTATAATTTAATACTTCATAATGGCAACAATTATTAAAGCTTTCAGGGAAAAGGATAAATGACAGTAGAAAACACAAGTACAGCAGACCTTAAATGCTTTAAGGGAAGCACTGTGCCAAATTTTATAGAAGGTAATTTTCTGGTTTATTATGATCCCAATGTGAAATGACCAACTTTGCATAAAATAGCAAATTAAATTTGCTATTTTAAATAGTAAATCATAGTTTTTACTGAATAGTTTTAGGTAGAATAAAAAATTCTGGTTTGCTGGCTTTGTATATGGTAGGTAGAAAAATTAACTCTCAAACCTGAACTTTATTGCAATGATTTATCTTGGACACTTTTAAAAAAATGTGCTGAATATTTTTTCACTCTGGAAAACTGTTTGCTGAATCTGCTGCTAAGTCATTAGGTTTATAAGGAATGTGGCTTTGTTGCAACATAAGCCACTGTGGAGAAGGGTATTGGCCTCTGCAGACTCTGTGCTGACGCTGGCAGGAAATAAGCTCTGACTGAAGAGCTTTTTGCTGGATCTATTTTCTGCCTTCATCAAAGCCACGGTGGGGAGCCCAGTCCTTAAAACAAAAAATTTAAAAAGCACTAAGATTTTGTTTATAGTCTAAGTAAATATATTTGAGAGTATAGGAAACATTTGTTAACTTACTCAGTCTAAGCTCTTGTTGACAGAAACTCCTCTTCAGAGAATCTGGGATTTGCCTAAGTGAGGACCCCAGGATTTAGTCCAGTAATAGCCTAAGCCTTCTTCTATATTGAATGGAGGATTACTAGGTGGGTACCTCGAAAGGTGGCTATAATGAGGCTCAAAGCTGTTTTGATTCCATATATTGAACCCTTGTGGGTTTTGAAGAGGCTAAAGAAAAGTTCTTTTTGCTTTGTTTATTGAACTTCTTTTTTTTAATCTGATTTAAACTTGTGACCTATTATTTAAATCTGTAGATAGAAATTCACAAAAATGCATAGTTCAGATTGAGTTCTCCAGTGCATGGAAACACTCCCAGCACTAGGAAAGCCATGTCTATGAATACTGTTTGAGCTACAGAGAGTCAGCAGAGCTAATGTTACTGTTTCTGCCTGACTATTGGTGTCTTTATTTCACTGCAGTTTGGATTCAGGGAATGAGAAAAATTCAACTCCAATAATTAAGAGTTGTGCTTTTTCTTTTGTCATTACATTACTCCTGATGGCTTTTTGCCACACCCAGAATTACATTAGGTGTCATTGCCCAGCATAGCACAAGATGAGAGATGAGAGTTGTCCTGTCTCAGCACAGTGCTCTGCGTCAGAGGAATGACCCCAGAAACGGAGTGTGAGAACATCATGAAAGGAGAGGTCCTTTAAAGATGGGAGAAGCCAATTTTGACAGAGGCTTACTATGCTGAAGCTCGGTGTTTCAAAACCTTTCTCCTTCAGGACTTTTGTACTAAAAGTCATAAATATTTCCACTTTCATCTCCAGTCTGTGTTATAGTTCCGTATTGCTGCGGGAGGACTGACTCGGAAGGAAGATGCTATTGATGAGCTCAGCAGGATTCATGCTGTTCTTGCTCTCTCGATGCACTGTGTCCCTGGGCACGAAAGAGGCAGTGGTCCTCGCTAATGCCCACCTTCTCCCCCAAAGAGACTATGAGAGACTGGGTAACGCCAATGAAAAAGGTACTCATGAACACAGTGAGTGATTTGGAAGCGTTCTGTGTTTACTTTGTTGCTTTGCTGTAACATTTTCAACAAACATATATGAAAGTTAGCCCTGGAAAAATAATATGCAATATGTAATATGCAAGATGTTGTTCTATAATGTTCACTGAGAAGGCCAACTGCAAGTGTCACAGTGTATATCGCTGCCTTGGACATCACCATATAAATGACTTAAATAATCCTTCTATAAAGTCATGGGATCAGGTTTGGAGTCAGGCGGACTGTATCTACCAGGCAAATGTTCTAACAACTGGGGCACAAAGTCAGGTACACAGGTCTGCTCTTTCAGGATATTTAACAACATCATGCAGATGGTACTGAGATTTAAAGTATTTTATTCATGGAGAAGGTAGAGTTGCATTAAAATTTCAGTAGAGATTGAAAAGAAAATGACAATCACTTGGGTGGAAAAATAAGCCATAAAGTCAAGGTGAGACTGGAAGTATTTGCTTATTAGTGATCTTTTCAGTATTTTTATGAAGTATAGCAATGAAAAATAGGAATATGGTGATAAAATTTAATGGTAACATGAAGTAGAGAAATGCAAATATGAAAAGTAGGAATATTATGCAGAAAACCCCACAGATGTTCTTAGGTAATACCACTGAGATGAAAAATAAAGTACAAAATTCTAGATTTTATTGCAAGGAGAGGACCATACCAGTTTGAAAGAACCAAACTCCAGCTTAAAGGAAACTCAGTAATACAAATGCAACCTTAGAATTTATCAACAAAGATGTTTTTAATAAGACTTGTGAAGAATCAGTGGCACTATATAAGGCATCTGCAATACTGTGTGTAAATTTTACCCACGTCCTAGGACATTAATTTGCAGTGAAGAGGTGCAGAAAAACTACTAAGACAATTAAGGAACTGAAGATTTATCTCACACTAAATAATAAAAGAAATTATTTATCCTTACAGAACTTTCCGTAACAAAACAAAGATTGATTTAAAATATAGTTTTTATCATGGTACCTTGGGGCTTATTACCTGGGAAAAACCACTATTTAACTAAAGAACAACATGACACGGGAAACAAAAAGATGGACAGTGGACATCATTAACATTAGATTGGGAATCAGATGAGTACTTCTAATGGAATAGTGACAGTTATTGGAGTCTACAATACTTTCCAGTTGGAAAAGAAGAAATTTAATTATTCTGTGAAGACTGTATGATATAAGTCCTTACAGGACCAGTAGTAGATAAAATAGTCACTTATGGTCTCTTTATCTTTCCAGAAAGTTGGGGGATTTTGTTGTTTTTGTTGTTATTTGTATGCTTATTATACTAATCAAACTGTTTAGTGTACTTTTGATCACAAGAAAACAAAAACAATGTGTTCAGTAAAAGGCTCTCTGGTCAATGATTTGGGCAGAGAAGAAGTTTTTTCTGAGTTTTTAATTATCTTTAGATGTATTTTTCTTTATTTGTATGTTAGCCAATTTTTAAAAAAAAATAATAATTAGGACAATCTTGCAATATTTTTCCTGAACTATCCCAATCTCCCAGAAGAGAAAATTAAGTTTTAAATACAGTATCTAAATTCACACAATCATCAGGTTCGGAAGAGGCTTTCAAGGTCATCTAGTCCAACCATCAAACCAGCACCACCATAATCACTCCTAAGCCATAACCCCAAGTCCTACATCCAGACACCTCTTGAACACTTTCAGAGATTGTGACTCCACTACCTCCCTGGGCAACTTATTCCAACACCACCATTGCCACCAGTCTTTCAGTGATTTCTTTTTCCTAATATCTAATCTGAACCTCCCCTGATGCAAATTAAGGCTATCTCCTCCTAAGTCCTCTCATCCTTTCACTGGAGACACGTCAGAAGACACTGACCCCCACCTGGGTACAATCTCCTTTCAGCGAATTGTAGAGAATGATAAGGTCCCCCTATGAGCCTCATTTTCTCCAGCCTAAACAAACCCAGTTCCCTCAGCTTCTCCTCATCAGACTTGTGCTCCACACACTTCATCAGCTCCATTGCTCTTTGGAGACAATTCATTTGCCCTTCTCTCCTATCACTCATTGTCTAGACAGAATGGTATTTCATAGCTCTGAAAAACTGTTGGTTTTATGGAAGTTATGTAATTTTTACTGAATTTTTCTCACAGAGATAATAAAATTTCCAAGTTTTTATTAAATAGAAATTACAAATATTCAACAGTTTAATGACATAAGGAGAAGTGATTGATTTCAATTCATAAACATGTTTGTCAGTAATAGAACAATGAATACCATCCTTCTCTACAAAAGGAATTCTCTCTATATAAATACATACATATGTAAATGTATCTTTAAATAAATTATGTTCTGGCTCTTAGGAACCTCAGAATACATTTAAAAATTCAGGCCATTGTGCCCTAGTCTCAGAGATGCTTGATATTATACTACAGTAAGAAGTTACCTTATAAGCACGTTACATTTAAAAAAACCCAGTAAATATTTTAGCCCAGTAGAGAGGGTCAACCCAAGCCTAATATACCATTTTTATTACCCTCTGAGTCTACTGGATAACCAGTAAAATGGAAATGCACTTTCACATATTTTTCTGATATTGGTGTTCAGCACTGCACAGAACTGTAGCTCTACCTGCAAATCTGTGATAAAATTTAGTCTGGAGTTTGAGTGAAAAGAACACTTCCTAAGAAAATCCTCAGATGTTTATAAGCTTTATATTTGCAATACATATGCTTTAATATCTCCCTTTTATCCATGAACAGATGGCATACAATTCAGAATTTAATACAAGGGTGTTACAGGTGCTGAAGTATAAATTGGTAAAAGAGAAATTAATTTGTTCATTGAGAATAAGGCTAGGCCTAGTCATTAAACTCAATTGTCCCACAGATGGCACAGGGAATTGCAAACTTGCTGAGTACTCAAACCAGAAAGACACTGGTAGAAAAGCAATGATCTGTACATAGCTTTTGGCTTTTCAATTGTATTTGTCATAAATGCAAAATCACACTTCTGTTGTATGACAGGGTGACAAATCAGTTTTTGAATTTCTGCATATTTCCTGCATGTTCTGCGCTGAAATCTTCTCCCTTTAGCTGAGTAAGTACCCACCAGCTGTGATGAAGTCAGTCAGCTTCCAGTCAGAAGGGAGTCATTCAGTCACTCTAAAGGACTGAATTCAATTTCTGAAATATATTATTTGAAAAGAATTTAATTTTTTTTTTTTTTTTTACTCAGACTATCCAAGGGATTGTTTTGAGATTTTACAGCGCTCCAAAGGAAATTCCAGAGATGGCCTTTACATCATCCAACCAAAAGAGGAACCAATTGTTGTCTTTTGTAACATGCAGGATGGTGGCTGGACAGTAATCCAGCACATTACAGCCAACAGTACTGTCGATTTTGATAGGACCTGGCAGGACTACAAATATGGATTTGGCTCTGTTCATGAGAACCACTGGTTAGGAAATGAATATATGCATCAATTAACTGGCAGCTCTGTGCAATATATACTTGGAGTTAAACTTGTAAACCTAAATGCTGAAGTCAAATGGGGACAGTATGAACCATTCCTTATCGAAGGTGAAGAGTCTCAATACCGAATCAGGGTTGGTCTATACAAAGGCAACGCCACTGATGCGCTGACCCTGGACACAGAAGCTTATCTCCATGACAACCAGAAGTTCACCACCAAGGACAGAGACAATGACAACTACTTTATGAATTGTGCTAAACTGGAACTCAACGGCGTTCCTGGGGGAGGCTGGTGGTATGACGCATGTGCTGGAGCAAATCTAAACCGTAGGAATGTGATATACTGGCAAAAAGACTGCAACAAGCAACGCCTGTGCAAGTTTGCATGGCTGATGATCAAACCCGTTGAGCACCACCAGTCATACCCAATCAAGTCCTGCCCATGTCAGAAAGTCGAACTGTAGACAAGGCATGTGTGTTTGACAGGAACATGGACTCTTACTCTGGTGACTGAAGGGAACTCACTGACTGAATAATCACAATAAGTAATCATGATTGAAGATTTAAATTGGGCCTCTGCAAGGTCTTTATGATAACATTGTCCAGGACTGGACCATGTCACAGAACTATGCCAACCACACAAGTGAGAAACTGTCAGAAACTGAGGCCTCTACCACAAGATTTAAATAACCGGAAGACTTAAATAATTCATTTTATAGTATTTTAGCCATAAGACAAGTCTGGTACGAAATCCAGGATAGGATGATTTGTACAATATACACACGAATAAAAATGCATTTCAGAAGGTTTGCTCCAGTATGAATGTTCGTGATTGATCTTTTATTGCACATCTTCATATATCATGCAGGGAAGAAATTTCCAGTTAAATACCTACTTTACAAAATGCATATTGGAGAGTATTGTCTAGCATAGGGCTCCAGCAGGCCTTTTCTTTCTAACTTTAGTGAATGGTATTTTAATATATAAAATTGGAATTAGCCTCATCTCCAATGGCTTCTTTCCCCCTTCATTGACTCTTCTTTTATCTCTACTTTTTAATGATCCTATATACAATGAAGTATTCAGCACAGGCTTTTCTTTTCTTCCATCATTTTAGAGCACTTAGCACTAATGGGATTGTCAGCTTTCCCATTTAAAGCCAGTAATCCAAAGCTTACAACCCCTCTGAATTTTTCCCCCAAGAAACTCAGTGAACACATTTTTTAAAATATCAAATTGATTTTGCAATTGTTTATTTATTCCTCCATTTTTTCCCTGAAGATTATTCCACTTTATTTACCATTATTTGACTGTTTCTTCTCCCTATTCCATGATGTGCTTTAGCTTTTTATTTTTTTAATACCACTTTGAGAAAAGAAGAGAATGTTGCCTTTATTTCACATTTACTAGTTTCAATTGTTTTGGTACTCAACCTTGACATTAATTAAACAGTGCCCTTTTTTGTAATTATAAAATAAAACTTGATTATAAATGATTCTCTTTTAAAACAATAATTAAAAGGATTTCAGTTTTCATAACCATGAAGACCTTGTTTTCTTTTATCTTGTTTGAATTGCTTCACACATTTCTGTATCATTGGAATAGCTGAATGACAATGGAAGAGTTTTTATTGTTGCATTATACAAAATGACAGGATAATAATTAGATTATCATATATGTTGTCTTAGATATTTCAGTTAAAGAAACAACCAAGAGATACTGTCAAATTCCTGCTTTTTAACTTAAAATAGTATCTCATAATTATCATGAAAATTGCTTCACAGAAAGTAAATTATATTGTGTTTTGAGAGGACCAAGACTATCAGGATTGCTTAAGAAGATAAATTAATTGGGAAGCAGAAAAGCCAAGAAAGCAATTTTTATTTTTCATTATGCACTGCAGCATTTTCAGAAAGAAATGCAGCCATGTGCTGTAAGGCCAACATAGCACATATCGATTTTGCAGTATCTGATTTTTTTCCCCCTGAATTTGTGTTCAGACAGAAGTATTATAGGGGAAGAAATGGTTAGTACCTGAACTGAGTTTATATCGAGTCAGTTTAATATGGGTTCTGCTATAACTCTATCAGGATGCCTTTGAAATTGTGATGAGGATGCAAGAAAATCACCTGAGTGCTGCCAGCTGTTATTAGAAATCCTGGCATATAGCCAGATGCTAACACACCTTCCAAAAATGTGTTTTTAATAACCTTGATGTGGAAGCACAAAAGGGAAAGTCCACAGGCTGCATCTGATCGTCAAAGGCAAGTAACCCGCTCTGCAGCACACCCTTGGCCTGTTTTAGAGGGTTTTGGAAGAAAGGACTCTGCAAATAAGCTGTATGAATACCTTGGGCACCAGCAGTCCAAATTCAGCTGCCTACTTTTGGAGGAACTCTTGTATTAACTGGAGCCCTACAAACCTATGCTGACACCGAATTCCAGTATAGGAATTAGATTAAAGTGTAATAAAAACTTGTAACAACAAGTCTACAAGAAAAAAAAACAAAGACAGACATTTAATGGAACTCAGAGACTGAGGTACATTCCACACTTTTAAACAAAGTATGGATGGAAATGACTCTTGGGGCTGGGTTTGGGACTAAGTACTGGATGAAAATAAGTAAGAATATTCTAAAATATCCACCAGCACGAAACCTTTAAAAGTAGACTAAATTTTACTTCATAATTCCTTACCAAAATACGGTCTTAACTGAACAGATTTTTTTCTTCCATTGCTGAACCTTAATCACCAGATACCCAGAACAATATTGAAGACATCTGGCCTTCAACACCGAATCAGTGAAATCACAGACTGAAACACGGGGGTTTCTATTCTGCCTGCTCCTATTTTCTTTTGCCCATCACATTTCTCCTATGCTCTCTCTCTTAGCCTTTCCTGATTTTACTGCCTCCTGCAGCATTGGAACGGATGAGGGTCTTCCCATGACTTTCTGCTGAAACAAATTTGGTCAAATAAATATCCTTCCAAAATGAGTAAGTATGACAAGGTCTAGAGCAATAGGTTCCAGCTCTAAGTATCCATGAATGGGAGCCATGTTCGACTTTAAACATGCAATCTCCTAACAATAGCAGTGAAATAGTTTTCTTTACCTCTTTGCTACTTGCATTTCTTCCTATACTGTTTTCTCGGCCGCAGGAAAGTTAAGCACATTCTCACATACAATACCACATTAATCAACTCAGAATTTATTTATTATTTGTCTTTAAAAATAATTCCATTTTCATATGAGAAAGTGCTTGCTTTTGTTTCTGATTTTCCAGACTTCCATGTAACCTTATTTTTATGTTCAATACTGTGCATCAATAAATTAACAACACTAGCTGCATGGCCTCATTTTTTCCTACTAGAATTAACAAACAGTCCTTTAGTCACTCTAATGTCTTTTGCATTTCAGAAGGTATCAGGCCCCAGGTAGGGGCGGGGGGGAGGGAGGGGAGGCTACAGAGCTGAATCCAGCTGTCCTCCACAGCTGGGATCCTCCACTGTACCCTCTCTCCACTCTTCCTCCTATGATCCTACCTGATGAATTACATACCTAAGGAGGCCTTATGGACAGCGTACACTAAAACCAACTATCTGACTTCCACTGTGTCTAGGTTGCGGCTCCATGTAAGGAGTAAAAGATATTTCAGCTTATATCTTGGCATTGTAATCCGGGAATTCAGTAAAAATCCCCAGATTTAAGAGGTCTACTGAAACAGAAGCCATCAGCAACCAGAGTTTGGAGAAGTACCTGTTGAGAAGAAAACTTTTGAAGGATTTGAGATGTTTGGTTTGTTTGAGGAAGACTGACTTTGGTATATCAGCAGATACATAAAGAAACTAGTGACATTTAGTGACTAATGGCAAAAATATTGAGTAAAAGGCAGCGCTTTTACTGAGTGTAACAGAGACGGAAGTTTCTTAATCCTGAAGAAATATATTTACCAAGGTGGAAAAAACAATTGCAACACCATACCTTTCTGAAACCACTAACAGTCATAGATCATTTCATGTTTTACAACACAATGTTATCAATTTTTATTTTTTTAATCTACTTATAGATGTGGGGTCACTATTAATTAAATCATAAGCAAGAAGCTTATTTAAATGGTTAAAGTTTAAGGTTTTATGACACTCAACTGTCAAATGTATGTGGAAGAAAATTTCTTATGGGGCTCAAAAGGCAGCAATGCAGATTTAGGAAGACCACATAAGAAACAGAGTGGCCTCTTACTGACTTGGTAGGGGTAAAGCCAAGTAGGCATGTGAAAAGACACAGCATCCTTTTTTAGAGTTAAGGTTTAGCACGTGTTTCAAAACAGAGAAGCCACAGACTACCCAGCAGCTGCAGGAGCATTACAGGAGCTGATGGAGGCCTTGGAGTCCCCAAGGAAATACTCCAGGTGACCTTTCAGAGGGAAGTTCTAACCCTGGCCTGTAGCTCATAAAAGTAGTGAATGTGGGGCTTCGGTTTGGTTGGGGTTTTTAAACTTTCTGTAACACCAAAAAGAAATAAGCAGTGTGGAGGTTTTTGGGCAGAGTTCTCTCCAACAGAGGGGCACCTACACTTCACAGCAAATAAACTCTAATAACTCCACCACGATTGTTAGGTACAGCTGAGAAAATAGATATTTGTTTCTCACTATGTCCAAGTGAGAAACATATTCATGTTCTTCATATTATTTCTATCTGCATAGAAAGGAAAGAAAATTAATTTCAGAGGAAAGTTACACCATTCTGTTTGCTTGGTTTTTTTCCTACAGCAAAGAATCCAGGGAAACTGTTTCCTACCACAAGCAGAGAAGCATCTAACAAAATCCTATTCAAAATCCAGAATCTGAATCAAGTCCACAGGTATTAAATTCAGTTTCAAACTGGGTATCCAGTTTTGTAACAACTACGTTCTATGAGAAAACAGCATCTTCTAGATCAATATGGGATTCTTTAATTGTTGTAATGACTTCTTATTTAAATTTAATGTGCTTACCACACCTGAGTGAGATTTTTATTCCTTCAGGGATGTGGCTATCCGTAGGTACACTGGCATTAAGATTTATCAGTTAAATTAGTTTGACACATTCAGGTCATCTGTCAAATATGCCAAGGAGGCAATGTCACAGATTACTGAGAAAAGCCCCATGTGCAAGATAAAATGATCAGAATAATTAGAGAGGAGACTTTTCATGAGAGTCAGCTCTAAAACTGGAACAATATCTAAAGGGTGATAAAAAAGTACAATGAAGGATTTTGCCTTGAAGTCCATGACTGCCTCTGGATCGAGACTCCTCAAGTCAACATACCCCAGTACAGGTCTCATAACAGATACAAACAAGAGGAAGAACAAAAAACCACACATAAAAATAAGTTTTAAGAATTAATAGCAGTTAAAAAGTGATATCCACGGTTGAGTAGGATAAGTATTATTGGCAATTAAATTATATATTTAATCAAAAAATATTCTCTATCATATTTTACAGGTTCTTACAGTATTTTCTCTATAACTCTTCTGATTTCATTCTTCCTCGATTCAAAACGATTTTTTTTTCTATAAAGGAAACCCGTGAATTTATGAGCTATCTTGACTTTCTGTCCTTTGCAAAGTTCTTCAACTAAGTAGTCACAGAAAGTGCACAACTGTATCCAGGTGTTCTACATCTGTTTAAAAATTCTGGAAACTCTTCCAAGTATTTATTTACAAACATAAATTATATTTGCAAAAATTAATGTTAATTGATAAATTATGGGGATCTGGAATATATAGGGAGGCTGGCATATAGGAAAAGGGAGAGACAAAAATCATACCCCCAGTTTGCGGCAAAATGCAATACTTGAAAATATAAAAGATGCTGGATCTCTGAAAAGCTTAGTTAGGGATGCTTATTTATGCATCTACACTGATAATACATAAATATATATATGTATGTGCATGAAACTATGTATAACTAAAATGTAATTTTACAAAAAACATTTCACTAGTCCATGACAATGATCAATTATAGGATCAGTAAAAATTTCATCAAAAGGACAGAAATACAGATAACAAGATTGTCCTACACTGCAAAAGTCCCACAACACTTTTTAAAGGTACAAAATATAATCAAGTACTAACTGATACTCTGATGAGGACCACATTTGTCTTTTTGTGGTTTTGATTTTTTTAAGAATAAACATCCTAAATACAATAAAGCAACACACACCTGTTTATATAATTCTTGGTATTTACAATGTAGTCATGTTTGGCCATGTAATCTCTCACATGGTTAAGTGCTAGCAGCATAATTTGAGCACATCTTTCACAATTACATTGAACCAACATTGTTGCATCCATCACTGTGTATTCTAACACATTTACTGAGCAGAAAGTCCATAAACATTTACAGAACATTCTTGTTCAATAGACGCCAAAAACAACAAAGAACACCCCATTTAATTTCTATAGAAGCCAATGCTTCACTTCAGCAATAACACTGCAGCTAGCAGGAACTGTTACTACCTCATAAATTTTGCCTTTAACTACAGCTTGTGCCCCCAGAGAGACACATTCATTTGCTAAAAATCAAACATAGTTTACTGAATGTCCAATCTGATGTAATATAAAATAAACCCACTCTAATAACCAATTTGTACATAGTTACTGTACACAGGAAAAGCTCTGGGTAGTGACAGAACAAAGCTGGTGAAAGGATCTTCATATAAAGACCTCTGCTTTCCTTCCATAAGTAATCATATGCTAATGCACAAAAAATGATAGGCACAATATGGTGCATTACAAAACCGATCATGTGAAGTTAGAGAACATATTTTTACATTAGTATACTGCGCATCTTTCACTGACACAATTTTCCCCAGTGGACATCGGAGATAAAAAATTGTTAATTACTTGCACTGTGATCGTTGACATGGAGGATTTATCTATCTGTAGGGAAATATTTTGATGGTATGATAATTTAACAGATTATACAAACAATTTCACTGTTTGTGAAATGAGTGGTACATTCCTGATGAGTAATACAATCCCTGAAATGTGCAGCTGGGTAGTGTCACCACTGTAATGCCCCACTAAAGTGTAGAGTAGATATAATATGAAATTGTCCCAAACTAATATTCCAGAGTATCCCACTCAGAATTTTGATAGAAGGCTAGAACTGAATTTGAACTTTGTGTACATGAAGACCTTTCCCATTTATTTGTTTCCCATAAACATTTGTTTTCTTTAGGACTTCCACACCTCATGACTCCTGTTGCCATTAACTTTGTTTTCTCATAAGCTTTTCTGAGGCTTCTTGTTTGTTTCCACCACAAGGAGCCAGGTCACCAGCTCCTTTCCAATGGCCTTCTGCTGAAGGCAGCCCTTTGCTTATGCGTCCCTCATTCAGTGCTGCAGGACTCCTGCCAATCTAACACAGACATCAGTCAGGCACAGGCAGTTCAGCTCTGGCACCAAAAGCCCCCTCAAAGCCTCAGTTCATAACTAGGCCAGTACAACTCAGTCCCAGAAGCCACAGCCATCATAGGGGTTGACTCCAGCCCCCACTACTGTAGCAGATGTGGTTCTGTGGGACCTGAGGGTGCCTGAAGGTAACTCATGTTTCCAAGCACCTGACATTGACTGGTATTTGCAAAGCTATTTAAAGACAAAGAATTCAAAGTGTTCTTAATAGTTTTATAGAAACACTAAAAAGTGGCTTAAAAAAAATCTTCCTCTTTAAGGGATGCCAGTTCTGTCACTGTTGATATTTAGGTAAACATACAGGGCACCAACACATATTTTTCTCTTGTTCTACATCATTCCATCAGTAATGGAAACTTTTGAGGCAAGGGGTAGTGCAACAAAGGAGATTGCAAAAAAGACTTTCATTGAGTTGTAGACAGAATGTGTCCATTATGCTTTACAGTCAGTTCTGATTTGTACCATTGTCACTATTGCATAAAATTTTAAAATTTCCTTCAGAGGTACTGGGAACTGGAGAAATTCAGAGGTATCTTCTAACCATCACCATTTTTACAAATGACAGCAACTTGCGTGATGGAACTGAGATTGGGACTGGTTTCTTCATGTACAAAATACATCAGCTATGTCTTCTACTATAAGCCCTTTTCACTATGAGCCCTTCCTGTGTTCCCACGAGAGTCATCCTGAAAGTGGAAATTTTGTCAGTATTATATTCTCCTATAATGTGTGTGTTCATTTGGAGCATTATGAATCTCCCTAACCGTTTAGTTTTGGGGATGACAGCATTTACCCCTTTAAATAGTCCTTGTTCCATTTCAAGAGCAGGTGGTAAAGTCTCAAAACAGAAGTAGCACAAGCTGCATTGCTTGGTACATTGAAAACTAAACAGACAATACACTAGCAAGTACTATAGGAATAAACGGTTCTGCTCTACAGGGAGACAGACTGGATGACCTGACCTCATGACTGGGTGACCACCTCAGTCTAATTTCTAGTAGTTTATAATTCACTCTACCTATTCTCAGGCTGAAAGATAGAACATAAGACACCAAACACAATAATTGTAATGCAATTCTACTGCATAGTCAAAAACAACCTGCGTTACTCATAGCAGCCACTGATTTTTTATCCCAAGCACACTACTTTCATGCAAAATTTAACTTTTCAGCAGATTTTTTTTAACCACTAGACACAACAGCTTTGAAAAGGCAGAATTTTCTAGGTTACATCAGTATCTATATTTCCCCTTATTCCTTATACAAGAACAATTATGGCAGTCTGGTATTGCCCTGCCAGTATAGTTTCTCTTCCACTTTTTTCTTTTTCCACTGGCAGAAAAGCAGCATCTTAAAAGTTTTCCTGAAAGTTTTATTACAGAGGGCATAACAAATGGGGTTAACAGTGCTGTTCACATAGCATAGCCAATATCCAAGGTGCCACAGTGTCAGGGGAATGCAGTCAGAGCAAAATGTGGAGATCAAAACCATGATATTATAGGGAGTCCATGTGAGGATAAAAGCCAAAAGAATGGCACTTAAAGTCTGTGCCGCTTTGCGTTCCTTTATAAGAACCATCCGTTTCCTTTTGGTGATTTGGTTATTTATATTTGGATCCATGCTTTTGATGGAAGGATCCTTTGACAGAGCAGCAGAACAAGGAGTTATTTTTACTTTTCGGCAACCATTGTTGGCTTCCTGGGTGCCATCAGCCTTCACCACCAAACGGAATTTATAGGCCACACATTTTTTACTTTTCTGTACGTGGTCTTTGGCAGGTGACAAAAAGTATTTCTGGTTCTCAAAATCATTTTCTTTAGGTTGGTCTTTCACAACGACCTCTGCAGTCTCATGAAACTCTTCTGCCTTACTTTTAGATGGACTTTTGTAAGTTACTTGGAAAACTGAGTCAGCGGCAAGTTTATCCTCATCTTCTGAAGATGCGTAGCTGCTGCAGGTGGTTAACTGGTCAGCCTTAGCCCAGTCCATACAAGTACTTGCTGCCTGAGAGGCCTTTGCCGTAGCTGATGTACTTCGACTAGATGAAGACCAAGAAGCCTGACACCTCTCTCTTTTGACTAAATTTTGTTGCTTGCAACTGAAGCAAGACTTCAGAAGAGTTTTCTGAGGCTTTATGGTCTCAAACTCTGCCACAGACTCTGAGCCCTGCAGTTCAGCAAGGTCCTTGGTGCGTTTCTCCGTCTCTTTATAAATGCGGCAGTACAGAATGGTCATCACAGACACTGGAATGTAAAAAGCAGCAATTGCAGTACCAAAGGTGATAATGGGTTCATACAGAAACTGTATTTGGCACTCGTCAGGTGGCACTGTTCGTTCACCCACAAAATACTGCCAGCACAAGATTACGGGTGCCCACAACATGAAGGAAATCAGCCAAGCCAGACCAATCATGATGCCAGCTCTTTTGGGCGTGCGTTTGGCCCTGTAAGTTAAAGGCCTTGTGATGGAAAAATACCTGTCAAAACTGATGACTAGGAGGTTCATTACTGAGGCATTGCTGGCTACATAGTCCAGTGCTAGCCACAGGTCACAGGCGAGGCTTCCAAGAGTCCAATGGCCTATGAGTATATACGATGTATAAAGGTTCATAGAAAATATCCCGATGATGAGATCTGCACAGGCAAGGCTGAGCAAGTAATAATTGTTAACAGTTTTGAGCTGACTGTTAACCTTAAAGGATATCATTACAAGAATATTTCCCACTATGGTTATTAAGCTTACAATTGCAGTTACAGTGGCAATAGTAATGACTTCCCAGAGGGTATGCCCTTCTAACTGCTTATGGTTGACGGATGAACTGTTTACAACAGTAGAATTGCTGAATAAATTGACTTCCATTCTTATTCTTGGTGTATTGTCATCAGGACCTTAGCACTGTTACGTATTGTTTCCTGTACTCAGAAGCATCCTTTTGGAGATAGCTATAAAGATCAAAGGAAAAAAAATTGGAAAATTTAAGTAGCTCATTAAATAGCACAGGCTTCCATTAGTTACCATAAAGCCACTTGTGAAACAACCTATCACATTATTTGTGTTCTCTTTCTCAATTTTGATTATTGTTTCTACCATTGTGAACATAACTAAAACACACAAATGTACATCCTAGGACAATGTGCTCTGGCATTTTATGACATTTCAAAATGCAATCTAACTATTATTTCATAAGACAGTCAACAACACCAGCTCTTACATTTTGCATACCTTAGGAGACATGCTATATATTCTCAAAGACAGATATGTAAAGTTTTGCAGTGCAGTAAGACAGTCACTGTGTTGTTTCCTACAGTAGTATTTAAAAGGCATGTCAAGGTTTCAGAAATTATTTTTGAATAATTTGGAAAAGTCACCAACAACAGAAAGAGATTAAGAGAAAACCAGGGATGCACAGGGAGTTAGGAACCACACTGGCATGGTGACAGCAAGAAACAATTAGGTGTTAGAAGTGCTGGAGGCAATTGAGGGGGAATCTTTGAGCAAATGAAGCAGGCAAGGCCAAGAAGATGTTTTTTTGAAAAATAAGTTAGGCAGGAAGGACTCTTCTCTATTAGGAGATCTTAGGACAGAGAAGACTGATGGGGTTAGGTGTGGAAGTGCAGTCTGGATAGTTTGCATGAGTGAATGGTAGAGTTGAGGACAGAAAGGAGTAAACTGAAGATGAAGAAGTAGTAGATAACCATAGTGATAAAAGATGCAACAAAACCAATTTGATACTTGCATAAGCAGCAAAAGGTAAAAACAAGACCACTCTATTCATGCATACATGCTGCCGACATCCATTCCTTCCTACATTCATCACTGCTGTTTTTCTTGTGCCAGTGAATGCATACCTGTATTAGGCAAAGTTTCTTTCACAGATACCTCATGGGTTTTGAGTAATTCCATCACATCAGGTGATGCTAATCACTTGTTCAATGTTTAGTCTTGCAAAACTGTGTAGTTTTGAAATAGTCAAATAGTACTTAGTTTTTAAAGTCAGAAATGAAAGATAAATTATTAACAGATTTTTCTATTGGGCATATAGCCGGTGTAAAACTGGTATGATCCCTTTTTTCAAAGCAGACACAGGTTCAGCTAAAATTATCACACGAATCACCTATTAAAGTCCATTTCTATGTCTTTAAGATTCTCTCTGCATCAGATCTCTATTATATGGTCCTCCCTATTCAACCATATCACTTCTCTATGTTTTTATTTTTCATCCTAACTCTCAGAACATTGTTTTCTTTGGTCTTGGCAAGTGTCTTTTATCAACTGCAAGCTTTAACAGCCTATCTCTTCCCCACATCTATCTTTTGTACCAAGTAGTTGTGTCCTGTTTCTCATCAGCTGAATACAATTTTTAATAGACACTAGTTTAACTTTCAGAAAAGCATATAATTTTCTTTCATTGTCCTCTTTTCCCAGGGAGGTCACCAACCCTGGAAGTGTTTAAGAGGCATCCGGACCTGGCACTGGTTTAGTAGTTTAGGGGTTACAGTTGTAGTTCTGGGTTGATGGTTGGACCTGATGATTTTACAGGTTTCTTCCAACCTTGATGATTCAGTGATTCTATGATTCTTATTTTCTTTTATTATTTCCTTCACTTTATTCCGGTCTCCTAAATATCCACAGAAGTACATCATGTTTCTACTTCAAACCCTGCCTAATGGTGATCTATCTCTTCTTGTGATGAAACTGGATAATGGTAAGTTTCCTGATGTACTGAGACTTCTGTCTATTGTTCTTCTCAAAATGGTTCTCCTCCATCTGTGTGCATCTGTCATCTCCCGTTTTATATTTAACAGTTTGTGCATTTGTATTCTGCTTATACACAGTATATATTGAGCCTAATTCAACAGGATTCTAGTTCATGTATAGACCTTGCAGACCAGCAATAGTCATAGCACGTGCATGCCGACCATCTGTATGCTTGGCTCTCTCTCTCCAACCTCCAGAGCCAGTCTAGCAGCCAAGAACAGCTGAAGTGCCACAGCAGTTCTAATTAGTCCTATGCAAAGAAAGACATTTCATCCTGGTTCTGCATTCTGCAGACTTCCCCCAAGTCAGAGCTGTCTTGATGGCTGGCGCATGGGCTTTACAAATCTTTACAAAAACTTGAAGCGTAGGAATTCATTTCATGTGAAACAAAGGCGTGAGGAGCAGCTGCATGGCTGTGATAGGTAGCTGAGCTGTGAGAGATGAATCTATGCTTCTGCTACCTCATGTGGGTTATGCTTCTTTTTCTGTGGACAGCCAGCAAAGTTGTTCTACACATTAAAAGCTCCATGTGACTAAATTTTTAAGCACGGCAGTGTGGTAGTGGGTTTAGTGTGGCAATGTTAGGGGACAGTGACGGCTGTTTGCTCTGTGAGGGAAGGTGAGCCACAGTGCCAAGGCAGGTGGGAACCGAGACCTGACCAAGAAGCAGCAGGATGTGGAGAAGCCTGTTTGTTTCACGAGAAGGCCAGAGACAGTGATAGTCCAGAGCTTGCAGAGCAAGTCTGTAGAGACCAAGCCAGGAAGCCCAGCCGGCAGGTCTGAGTCAGAATATGAGTCAGGATTGAGGAGACAGGAGGCTGGGTGTAGATGTAGCTGCTGCCTGGCTGCAATGTAGCACAGGCGAGGGCCAGCGGTACAGCCTCAGCTTAAAAGCAGTTCCCAACGAAAAGGAGAAGGAGGCCCTCATTTCTAGCTTTCTTCACGGGGTCTCATCAGCAGAGCAGCTGACCTTGGACTGTTGCAAGATATCAGCTAAGGCTAGAGATGGTCTTAAAAAGGCACTAGCTATGAATATCAGGCACATGAATAAACCTGTACTAACTACATTTGCATAACACCTAGGTTTGAGCAGCCAAATAGAATTATAGATTGTTTCAACTTTTTGCCTTTTTTTGCCAGAAGATGGCACTCCTCTCAGAAGAAGGAAGACTAGAAATTGTATAGATGCTGTGGCCTGTAATGCTTTGTCGTTGCCACAGGTAACAAGTGTGTCCCCCTCTTAGATCACTTACCCTCCCTAAGATTAGGAATTGGGAAGAAAGACTGCTCAAACTATGCCATGTGGTTTGCAGACTTCAGAGCGACAGGAGAAACAGAAATTGTTGTTGTCACGACACAATTGTTCTTAGTTTAAACTGACATGGGTTGGAGAAACACTGAAAATATGTTATGGAAACTACAATTAATTTCTTAATAAAAAGCACTGTTGTTCTCATTATGCAAAGCCTCCCCTCTCTAATGGGCTATTCTACTGTGATTTCTATAAAGTTGACAATAGCTGACCTTCTACTATGCAAAGATCTCTCCTTGGAATGTTGACCATACTCATCATCTCTTCATACTCTATCATCTTTTGTTTCATAGGTCTTTGTTAACACTTCGTGGCATTACCTTTTGTCATCTCTTTGTGTATCACTCAAGGCAATAGAGTCTGTGAGTGGGACTTCTGTGTGCTATGGTAACATAATTTATGTTAATTGTCTATCATAAGAGATAATAATAGGGAGATAAAAATTAAATTACAAAATCAAAACGAGTATGTACAGTATCATGACTTTGCTATGTCTCATAATTATTAATGCATAATGTTCGCACTTTTGAGTTGTATTGGCATTTGTTATTTGTTGCCAAGTAGTAATGATATTTTTTTCAATCTATCTGTAAGTATTAATTAATGTGAGTTGTTAAATTTATACATATAGTCAGCTTACAGTTATCTGTGGGCAGATTGTTCTTGTCACAGATTAATTGCACCACAGATGCAGGCACAGCTTGGGTTCACCAGGTTTTATTAGCTCTATCTCATTCTGGGTCTGTCAGACCTGTGCTGGCTGCATGAGAATCGCTTGGATGTCTTTGCAATGTGTTTGCCAGTGCTGCTCCCCGTTACTTTATTTATTTGCTTGTGTGCTAAGCTAATTTACTGATTTGCTGCACACTGTGCCCCGGAACTCAGCAGCCCATACCACAGGCAATAGTGCAGCTACAGTACAGCTCATGAATTCACAGAACAGGAGTTTTCATCACATTTTTCTGGAAGGACTACCGGCTTTAAAAACCCTTCAAAACCAGACTGTTAGTGTGTGTTGTCAAATGACAGCCTGTGTGCTCAAGAGGGATCAGGCTAGCCAGTGCCAGAAAACTGGTGAACTCTCCTGAGAATAGCATGGGTAGGTGCTTAGTTTTAGAAGGGCAGGACAAACCAGCCTAGCACTATTGCACAAACCTGTTCCTGTGTCTCTGCTCCATGTCCTGAGAAGAGGATGCTCCTCAAGAAGCTATGGAGTCAACTCATGGGGTTCATGTAGCGCAGGCTTCTGTGTAACACCCAGTCAGCCTGGCATCAGTGCCTTTTCTTCTCATTTGCTACAGAAAGCAAAGGTCCTGCACTTGGGTCACAACAATCCCATGCAGCTCTACAGGCTGAGGGAAGAATGGCTAGAAAGCTGCCCAGTGGAAAAGATGCTGGAGGTGCTGATTGACCTGGAGGGGCTGAACAGGAGGTAGCGTGTGTCCAGGTGGCCAAAAAGGCCAGTGGCATTCTGGCCTGTATCAGAAATAGTGTAGCAGTCATCATCCCCCTGTACCTGGCACTGGTGAGGCCACACCTCCAAGTCCTGTGTCCAGTTCTGGGCCCCTCACTGCAAGAAGGACATTGAGGTGCTGGAGAGAGTCCAGAGAAGGACAACGGAGTTGGAGAAGGGTCTGGAGCACAAGTCCTATGAGATACAGCTGAGGGAGCTGGAGTTGGTTAGCCTGGAGAAAAAGAGGCTCAGGGGAGGCCTTCTCACTCTCTACAACTGCCTGAAAGGAAGCTGTAGTGAGGCGGGGACTGTTCTCTTCTCCCTGGTAGCAAGTGATGAGGAAATGGTCTTAAGCTGCACCAGAGTAAGTTTATATTGGATATTAGGTAAATTTCTTCACCAAAAGGATGGTCAGGGATTGGAACAGGCTGCCCTGGCAAGCAATGGAATCACCATCCCTTAAGTATTTTAAAGATGTGTAGATGTGGAGCTCATGGATATGGTTTAGTGGTGGAATTGGCAGTCTGGGCTAACAGTTGGACTCAGTGATATTAGGGGTCTTTTCCAACCTAAACAATTCCATGATTCATGTGGCTTTAGCTACGAGTGCTATCTCCTGAACAATAAACACACGGCTTTTTGCTTTTATTCATACATGTGGATAGGGTGCTCGCTCCCCTCCGTGCTCGCTGGTACCTGCAGGAGATGCGGGCCCGGCCGGGCGGTGGCGCCGGCTCGGGGCTGCCCGCGGGCCCCGCCGGCACTCCAGCCGCGCGCCAGGGGGCGCTGCCGCCGCTGCGTCGCCACCATTTCCCTGCGGCGCCCGGCGAGCGGCCCTTTCCGGGAGGGGGCGGGACAGGCGCGGCCCCGGCGGCTCAAGGGAGGCGAGCCCGGCCATGCAGGCGGAGCGGGGCGGCAGCCGGCCCCGCAGGGAAGGGGCCCGGCACGGCCGCCGGCGGCCCGGCGGCGTGCCCGACGCGGCAACAGAAGGAAGTGGCGGGGACGGCTACGGCCGCGGAGGAGGCGGGGGCCGGGGAAGAGGCGGCGCTTACGGGCTCCGAGGAGGCGGGGGCCGGGGCAGGCGAGAGCCTCGAGGTCGCGGGGCAGCGCCGCCGCCCAGCACTCAGCAGCACCGGCGGGTAAGCAGGAGGAGAGCCCGCCCTCTGCGGCAGCCGGGGGAGGCGGAGCTGAGCGTGGCGGGGCCCCGGGGCGGCCTATAGGCTGGGGGCACAACCCTTCTCTCCCTCCCCTGCTCCTCCCCTTCCCGAGGTGGAGCCAGGCTGGCAGCTGTTTTCTGCGGCTTCTCCCGGGACTGTGGGCTGGTTGGGAACTGCTGGCGTTACAGCCCGGGACAGCGTGGCAGCTGCAGGCGCTGCTGCTCTGTGTCCCCATCTTCCTGCTCTGTCAGCACCTGCGCGCTCTGGTGCAGCATACACAGGGCTTTTTTTGCCGAAAAACGTTTATAATTTTGGGTGAAAAGATAAAAGTCTTGTTTGGAAAATGCATCTGGAAAATTACATCTCTGTTTGCAAATAGAGATGAAGAATTGTTGAGCATTTTTAGCACAGTTGATTTAATGGTTGAACTCGGACGATCTTAGAGATCTTTTCCAACCTTAACGATTCCATAATCAGAAGTTGAAATGAGCATGTGTCTTGTCCAGCCTGTGGTACTCACAGTGAAGACATGGTAATATAGCATGTCTTACATAATGGATATCTAAATTCACTAGAACCTGTATTTGTCATTAATACAAGTTGATAGTTGCGCTTCGACCCAGTATAAAATGTTCTAGCAGATTAAAAGTATCACAGACATGCCAATGTGTACCACAGCTGCATATGCATTTTCCTGGGGAGATACTAAAATGCTTTCTATAACTCACCATGGTATGAGATCAACACTGTGCCTTTAAAAAGAGTTCTGAAAAAAAATGCTGTGACGATACTACCTTCAGATTGTCTTGCTTCTGTTAGCATTGTTGCAACATAGTAATCGTGGTTGTCCCTGGTTTGGCAAAGAGATTACAATGATGATCTAATACTGATTGGTGTTGGCAGCACTGGGACTCCTAATGTAGACGGACCAGCTGCTACCTCATTTCCAGCATCATGTTGATTAGATTCACTTTGACTTTTATGACGCCATGGCTTCAGTTGAACCCAGCCGGTGTTTTATCTGTATTAGAACTCCCATGGTTGCAGGTGAATTTAAAAAATATAAAATAATAATTTTGTCATTGTATTTGGATACATTTTACTGCTCATGTTTTGGGAGATAAAAGTTGCAGCCTGATTGCTACAGTTACCTAGAGTGCTGGTCAGTGATTTCACATGCTCATATTCAGCAATATAAACTGCTGAATTCACACTGATGTTTGAGGAGAAGTTTGGATCCTGGATGGGAAACAACGGCATTCCCTCATAAACTGCAGAGGCGTGCAGGGGTAATTCAGCACCTGTATGTATTAGCTGAGGAAATTTCTATCCTGGGCTCATTTTTTCCCCGAGTCATTCAACCTTTTCTTACGCAGTTGAAATACACTTATATCTATGTTCTCTCTGGTATTCTTGACCCAAGGAAATCATGTAAGTATGTGTTTTTGCCTGGATTATTACTTGAAGTATTTCAAGAAGCAATAAAAAAATGTTCTTCTGGGACACCTTTTAATATGTTTTGCCACTGATCACTGTGTTACTGACTTGGATATGCTCTTCATCTTAGTCTAGCAGAGTGATTTTATTTATTTTTGTCCACGGGTCTTAAAAAGTGAAGTGATAGCTAAGATTTTCCCAGAACTCTGCTAAAGACTGTTGAAATGTAATGTTCTTCCTGCACTGGAGGGTTTTGATGTTAAGCGCGGTACGGTTTCTTGGCACACCTGCCACAATTTTGTGTTTAGGAGCTTGGCTGGGACTGGCTTCCAGCAATCCAACCACAGCACCAGCAGCTGTGCCAGCGTGCAGCTGCTGATTTTTAGTTATACCTCTGAGCCAATCTCATAATTCACCACTTCTGGCGCAGAGAGGACCTCCTCCTTCCATCTGCGTGGCCAGCTCTTATCTGACAGGGAGTTGCCCCCTTTTAATCCCAACTCCTTAGTGTTCTCTGTGTTCAGCAAAGTGACTTGTATCACGTGAGTGCACCACCTCAAGGTGCTTGGCCCAGAGTAAGCAGGTTGCGTGAGACAAGACCCTGCAGTCTTTCAGCAACAGGAGGCAAATCTTTTGAAGTGGTAATGTGTGAATTGCAAACCTGGAAAGCCAGGTAATAATACAGGGAGTGTGATGGTCTTCTCACGTTCTCTTTCCTTACTGTGTGCTGAGAAGCTGGAGTCTTCTCAGAAAAGTATTTCCTTTTTAATTTTTTAAATCTTTTTTTACAGTGAAGTAGAAATTGGCATTAAATTGCTTAATGTTTTGGCAGCAATATTTCTTAGTCAATTGCATTCACTTAAAAGCACTGTTAATCTTAAAATTTTGTGGTTTGGATATTTTAATTTAATGGTTCCTAAGCTTGTGTTTGAAACTACAGGAGGACATTATTTCTGACCTGTATGAGAGGCAGAGGAAAGTGTTGTGGTGGGACATTCAGTTCTCAGTTTTGTATGGGCACATGAAGACTGGACACTGCGTGCTTTATGCTGCTGCAGGGGTCCTGTAATACTTTGGTTTTAGCCACAGGTGATCAGCTGTGTGCTTTGCAAAGCCTGTGAAGACCCGGTCACTGCTAAGTCAGTTCCCCCTTCCTCAGCTGTGTGCTAATGGAGAAGGAGATTAGGGTGCTGTGTTTGTAAATAATTGACTTATTCGTGCCCTGGATGGTAGATTGAGCTGTGGATCAGAATCTCAGAGATGAAACCTTCATGATTTCTGTCATTTCTTGACAAGGTGGCTCTTTAAGTAGCTTCCCAGCTCCACTCTTGAAACAAGATGCTGTCTCTCTCAAACATGAAATTGATATAGAAACTGTGAGGAATGGTGTTCTTATTCCTTGTGAAGAGGGAAAAGGATCTTTCACTTGTTATGTCTTTTTGTAACTAGTGTGCATGTTGATTTAACTGGCTTGATTACTGAAGATTTTGTGTCCTCCCTTCAAAAATGAATGTCTAATTAAGACCAGCTGCTTTACCAAATGGCAGATTTCTTTCTATCTTCTTCTATCTATTCAAGATCTATCATCTTGAATAATTTTCTGTTGTTTCAGTCTGCTCTAGCTCATCTATGCTATGTTAAATAAATAAAACACATTTGAAATTACTCATTTTTAGTAAAATGTGGCATTATAATGCTTAAAGGTCCAATTGACATTGGTCCAATATTATCTCCCACTTTTAATCTAACTCCTCTGAGTTGCTTAGAATTCATATATTATGTACTGACAGAATTTTAAAATTGCTCTCTGTATGAGATACAGCATATTAAAACAGAAACAACTTTCTGAAATTGTGGACGTGATGCCGGGTTTTATTTTGGTGATCCTCAAGCACATTTTTTGTGGGGGATTTAAGGAGATTTGCTTTTGTCCTTTATGTTTATTACATTTGAAATTTACAAAGGATTCTTTTAACTTTCTAGTCAATGCATCACTGTGCAAGTAATGCATGCTACTACTTAAGTGCAGTTGGAATTGGCAGGTCTTGTTTCAGTGTTCCTTTTCTGGCTTTGGGCAGTGTTGCAGTAAACATTTTATTGTTAAAGAATGGAGGTTAACAGATGCATTTTAGTGCAGTCTTATGTGTGGTTAATTTCAAGATGACATCACATCTATGTAGTATTTATCGTATCTTCATTCTTGTGGTACATGAACATATAGAATTGATCTAAAAGAACATCTAATGCTGTCAGCATCAGATAAATTTTTCCTGATTAGTATGAGCTAACTCTTTATAATCTAAACAGCTGCTAAAAGCAGTTGACATGCACAGGAACAGAAGCTTGCATTTTTCAAATACAGATATATTTGATTTCCTTTAGAACACTGCAACAGAACTTGTGTGGATAGAAGAACAGATTTCTGGATCTTGAAGACAATAAATCTTTTGACATTTTATGTTAATATTCCCAAAAGCAACTAGAAAAAACTAATTTAGATTAATATACATCAATTTGTGAGCTGTACTGAACTACTAATGAGGTGTGAAGAGCTTCCCTTCTCAGGAGTTTCTCTGCTGTGATGGTTCAAACTGGTGTTTTTTAAACGGGATTCTGCAAGGCTTCATTCTGTATCTGCTCATGTTCAGTGTTTCTATTAATAATTCCAATGAAGGATTAAAATATACAGTGTTAAAATTTGCAGACAGTGCCAAGCTGGCAGGAGGGTGGAGCACAGAACACAGTCTCAACAAATGGAAGAAACAGCCTCCATGTAGGTGTGATTCAAGGTCAAATATAATACACCTTTATGTAGGAAAAATCTGTAGTGGTGTGTGACTGATTAAGGTGCAATTTTATAGAAGAGAACTGTCAGCTTAATGGATGAGAAGGTATCAATTAGTGATGCAATCACATTGAAGAACTAGTTCTATTTTTGCAAGATTTGGACTAGTTGGGGAAAGTTCAGAGGGAAGGAATGAAGAAAGATGTGATGAAGATATGACCTAGGAGGAAAGGCTGAAGAACTTGGTTCTTTCTCATTTTATTGATGTATTTCTTTTAATTTTTTATCTGGCAAAGAGGACAGTTTGGACAGGTCTGGTTAGCAATGTTCCATTAAGTAGAAAGGCTGCTGCAAATAGATCCATTTTAGGCAGGACAAGAAGAAAAACATTGTTAAGAAGGAGGAGGTTTAACTTGGGCCTTGAGAGTAAAGTTTATGACTGAAAGATAAGATAGCTTGTGTAATGTATTGTGTAGGAAGTGCATGGAAATCAGGACAGAAAAATATGTATGGTGAAGGTTACTGAGCCTACTCAGTAGAGCTGCTGTGTAACCACTTGTCACAGCCCTGTTTATTTTTCTTTTATTTTTTCAAGGCTGTCTGTGCAATGGGAAAAGATAAATGTTTTTTATATAACCAGAGTTAATTTATTCTTTTCGATTTCTAGACAATAGAGGAACCTGTTTTTCACAGTGCTGGGAACTGCGGAGTTTCGTAATAATCCCTAATTGTTTAGTATGGAATGGTTTAGTGATATTTATCGTTGTTCCTTCAGCATATTTTACCGCCTTTCCTGCTGATATAACTTGAGACATTTGTACTGAAAGCATCCCATTACAGAGGTGAACATCATTGCTGCATAGCAGCTTCATGTCTGACTCTTTTTCTGTAACTTCCTTGGAAAATGCTTGTGTTTTTTTTATATTTTAGATGGCTGCATTTCTGTCCTCACCTACTTAAATGCTTTTGTTCCTCTTTTTTTCTTCTCAAGTCTCTGCGGTGGTGATTTGGGAGCTTTTTGGTAACAGGTTGTCCCAAATATTTTCTGTCTTAAGGAAATAACTTTACTGGCTGCATATTTGGTTAATTGTGTGAAACACAGCTTTCAATCAGTATCTTATTTAGATTTGATTATCCGATAAAGTGGAGTGGGCTTTACTTCGAGGAAATATAAAATAGTAATAATATGAATATTGGAGAAGAACCTCCCATCATATTTAACTGAAGATTTTTGAATTTAGGGAAGAACTAAAGCTACATAGTTAAGAATGCGTGCATCTATCCATGCGTCCATCCATGCACGCATCCATCCATCTGGGGCGATGAACCAGTGCTGTAAGGGACCAGTAGGTGGTGCAGGCGTCCCACCCCTTGGCGCTGTCAGTTCCCGTGCTGGGCTGGAATTACGTGGTGAAGAGTAAGGATGTGTGTACATCATAGGGTGGGAATGTTTTTCCCATCTCAGGGTGATGTTTTCCGAATGTACAGCGCAATGCGTGAAAGTCACACATACGTGTGAGTTATTAGGACTTGCTCCTGGGTCTTCCAAACACAACTCTGAAGAAAAGTTATTTGTCGGAAGGGTACGCTTTGTAAGTCTGAGCTAAAAATCTTGTTGTGCGACTGGGGTGAGTGTTTGGTCCCAGAGAACATAATAGAGGAGTTCGTTTGGGGACATCAAGTGAGAGATAGTAGGTATTTCTGCTGAAAAATAAACAAATTTGTAGAAGTGATGAAATTTGATTAAAAAATTATGCCATATAGTGCTGCTGCTGTTTTCCTCACAAAAGTAACTGGGTACTATCAGGAGCCCTGTTACGAGTTTCCAGCCAGTCTGATAGTGCTGCACAGTCTTTTGTAGCTATCAGAAGGTTTCACTGTATTTTAAAGAAACAAACAGATGCTGATTATTGATTCAGTGGTGATTCAGAGACTTATAAAAGAAGAATATTTCTTACAGGTTTTCACAATCACAGGATTTCAAGCCTTTGTGATTCAGTGTTCTATGGTAAGGCATAGAGGGGGGTCCATTTATTTTCCACTGTTTTCTTTCATGTCTGGGATTCCTCTGTATTTTTATGTGTATGTAGGGAGTCTGGGGGGAGGGTTGGGTTTTTTGGTTTTTGTTTGTTTCATTTTTGTAAGTAAGACTTTAATTCCTCTGCAGGTAGACTTTGTAATACACTCTGCTTTAAACCTGTAAATCTGCTGGAGTGTGTAAGAACTTTGCCTTAAGGTCCTGTTTCTATTCCTGCTTCTCTTTTCCCAGAGGATAATTCTACATTAGAGACTGTACAGTCTCTGTTCTTAACCCTGGAATAGCCAGGATCTTTGTCTTGTAGAGAACAATGATGATGCTGGGCCACGGTTCTTCCTAGGCTCTTTCACTGGCATGTTGTGAGGCCTTGAGCTTTTTCTGATTGCCTGACAAATTAGGGGTTTTTTGTTGGCTTTACTGGTTTTTTGGGTTTGTTTTGGTTGTTGGGGGTTTTTTTCTTTTTTTTTTTTCTTCAGTGTCCTGTTTCATACTACATTACTCACATTATGCTGCTTTGCTGACATCACTGATTTATTATGTTCCTGTTAATTTGTAACAATAGGTGACATGCCTGTGGAAGCAACAGAGGCGCGCAGATGATCCCATCCTCCATATTTCTTTTTCTTCCACTTCAACCAAATTGTTAGCAAGGATGTCTCTTTGTTCGAGTTACTGTCAAGGATGGGGTTTTTGGTGCAAATTTGCCTTGTGGGTTACACTCGGGTGTAATATTAGTGGACTCAGTGTGCTTTCAGTCCTGATAGAGTCACAGTTGAAGCTGTCCACCAGTAGGCCAGACAGGTGAGCACTGACTGTAGCTCACCACTGCAAAGTGGATACAAAGTTCTCCTGCAGTTACTTGTGTGCACCTAAGGTGGCTCACCAGTGCAAACTGTAGCACGTAAGGATGTGATGGGCACGTAAAGCCATGGGATTGTAGTGCGTCCCAAGAGGTGCAGCCCAGTCTTCCTGTACCTTGTTGCTAATTTGGATGTGTTTGCACTCTCAGAAAGTTCTAAATTACTTTTAAAGGTTCTTCAGAGCAGTGTTAACTTCAGGGTCAGAGCATCATTGTGTGGTAACTCTTATTTTTCAGAATTATACTCCAGACCGATAGCAAAATAAAATTACATTTTAACTTGGGGTTTTAAGTGTGGCATTAAGGTGTTGAGGACCTCAGACAATGATTCTTCACTACTTTATCTCAAGCTGCATGTTGTATTTAGGGAAGCACATTCTTTAAGGCTATTTAGAAAAATATCTTTCAGAGGATTTCTTCCTCCACCCTCTTCCAAAAAAAGATTGGAGGTAAATGAAGAAGGAATGTCTGAGGTTTGAATGATGGTTTCTAGAATGTCTGCAGTAAGTTGCATTCGAATTCAATATAAAAATAACAAAGGGATTTTTTTTGAGTGAATGCAAAGACAGGTATTTGAAAACATCTCTGGTATTATACCACTCTGGTGTAGTTATAAAACAATTTCATAATGATGGTTTAAATATGAAACAACGTTGCAACACTGAGCCTCTCAAGAGGCTGATAGTGACAGAATAAACATGGAGATGTGATATACAGAAGTGGATTTTTTCATGAACACTTGATAAGTTTTGTTCTGTTTGTGTAGAATTGTTTGAACCTTGTTTAATGTTAGGCTTTTTACAGATGTTATGTCTAGGTATGAGTCATGTTCTTTTCTTCAGCTGTAAATAGTTTTGAACATAAGAACTTTTCAGCATCTAGACTTTTTTCTTCTGTTATTTCAGATTGATATTCTGCAACTGCAATGATGTTTTTCAGACAGGAAACTTTGGTTATACTCTTTATCTACAAGGTACATATTGTAGAGGATAATAGTTCATACCAGGTCACAGTCACATGACTAATCTGTTTGAATTACCCATAACAGATTTTAAAAATCAAGGAGAAATACTTTTTGCTATTGAAGTCATTAAGACAGCTTCTGCAACCATACTTTGTGGCTGTTGAAGCAGTAGCAATTTTATGTAGAAACTTAAAGAACAAGTCTCTTGGTTGTTTATTTCATGAGATGTTTTTTCCTTTAACGGGAGCATCGTTCCTGTTAGGCAAAACATTGGTTTCAGAATAGGATGTCTCTCTTGGCTAATTCTATCTTTAGCTAACTCAGAGTGCTGAGTTCCAGTATCCAACATTTATGAAGCAGTCTTAGCATTTCATTCCTCTTTCAAAAATTCTCATCCCGTACAATAAAGACTAAAAGCTTTTTTCTTCATGCTACCTGTTCTCTCAGCTGCCCTTTCTGCTAATTAAGCTTCTCTTCAGCTTTGGTAGATCTCTCTAAAGGTCACCAATAGAGCAAACTAGTGAAGAGGATTACTCTTTGTAGGGATATTTTTTTTTTCTTTTCATGAAAGAATCTTTGAGTCAAGGCTCTTCCTTCCTTAGTCTAAAGGGGGAAAAAAAAAAGCTTTAGCTTTTTCCTTTTTCCCTCAAGTTGAAAAAACCATTTCTAGTAGAAACTTGAACCTGTACTGGAAGAGCTCTTATACCTAGGTGAGCAATAAGGAAGTAAATTGTTTCTGTTTCTGAGAGGCAGTGCTGAAAAATCACTGAAGGCTCAGTATGCCAGTATGAAAAGACTGCGAACATACAAACATATGTGTCACCTCATCTCCATTAATACTTTTGTAGAAATAATTTTTAACTTACTCTGTTATGTGTCACTGTAATGATGGAATAGATTTAAGGTTTGACAATACTTATTAATGCTGTTGACAAATCCGAAAGTGCAATACACAAAATATTAAATATCGAGATTTTTTTTTTGTCTCTGCATTTCATTAGGTGTAGTCTGGAAAAAATAGAGTATAAAAACAAAAGGATTTGCCAATATCTATACTGACTTGTTTAAGCTGGCTGCCAAGAATTGCAATTAAGTGACTTTTACAAATGCTTGTTTTCTGTTGAATAATTGGAAGGGGAAAAAATCTTATCTAAATTATATGAAACCCTGAAGGAGGAAGTATAATGAAAAGTGGTTTAATTATTTTCAGTGAGACAGCAGAACAGACTGATGACCTTATCAGTAATTGTTTATTTTCTTGCTTTATTGTATCCTTTGTTAGCACCAGAAAATTCTGGTTATTATGCAGAAAAAACCCTCACTTAATAAAGTAATGTATTATTTTCAGGTCTCTCAAAATACACAGCAAAATCGTCCTTATGTCTGCCAGTTTACGTTAGAAACAGCTCATGCATGATATGACCGAGCCATTAGCACTGATGCTGTCTGGGGAAAAGGCAGGCAGTGCACACAGAGCCTGTTTTGGATACAGAGAGTATATGATGAAAAAGTTTCAGTCTGCAATGAATATCGAGGCAAAGGATTTGGGGAATGTGGAAAAAAGGAACAAGCTGCGATCTATTTTCTTCCCAGTTTCAAATACGAAGTGCAGTGAGGTTTTTTCACTTCTTAGATAAGTGACCTGCCAATGAACTTAAAATAATTTTTTATCTGAATTTCTCTCAATTCCTTTTTTTCAGTCCCTTTGCACTTTTTGTAAAAACATGGTATTGTCATGAAGAGAAGAGAGTAGGAATGAAAGAAAGACTGACATGAAGGGTTACGTTTTTGTTGTTTCTTTTTTTCTTGTGTGTGTGTGGTTGGGCATCCGCAGGGCACAGAGGCCACCAGGTTCTTGAGTTCTACCCAGAGTGTCCAGGCGCTGTACTAAGTAGAATGAGTTTGACTGAGAAAACAGGCTACATCTCCCATTTTGGAGTGTGGAAAGCCCCTTAATTCTCATGGGAAGTGGGAGATGCAACTTGAAATGCATTTGTGCAGAAAAGGGAATTGAATTTATTTCCACTTTCTGCATAAAATGCTGTAGTTCTGCAATAGCTGAAGAAACGTGGATGGTATTTATTTATACATCTCTTTGAGATGCTTTGTTTTGGCACTCAGCTCTCTTATGCTCTATTCTCAGGTCTCATTTTAGGACAAACAGAACTATTTTTGGTGAAGAAAATTTTATGTTTCTGTCAAAAGCGTACTGGTTTGAGGCCAAGTGCATGCCACACATTGGTGATAAAAAATTCTGCTTCTGTCTCCACACCTTTTATCTGTGTTATATTGATATTGTGATATGCAGACAGAGTCCCCAAACACATTCATCATTAATTCTCACACTGTAGTATAGGAGTTGGAGACCATGCTCTGGGCTACTACTGCCTTTACCATCTTTGAGCTATACTACTGAAAGAGCTTGAAAATGGGGCGTGTGGTGTGTGACTGCCTTTTGTTTTTGGGGGAGCATCACAGAGACACATTGTGCATAATACAGCTGTATTTTAAATTACAATGCACGTGGATTCAACAAAAGTCTCACTTTTGGAGGGACACCCACCACAAATCAGACATTTGGCCATAATTTGCTGCATTATGGGACAACATGTTGCATGGTGCCTGCGAGAGCTGCAGCTGATTTGTTCTTTTTTAGCTGAGTTTGCTCTAGGAAGGGGCTACTGACTTGTGCAAGGAAAGTTGATATTGGAGGGTGTAAGTAGCTGTGCTTTTTTCACCACTTGGGTATTCTGTCAGGGACATCTTGCCTTGACTGCGAGGCAGGGATTGCAATCTCTTAAATTCGTATTCTTGATGAATTCATGTTTTGCTCATTTCCCCTTTCCTTGTATCACTGTGTTGGCTGGTTTGCAGATACCTTAGAAAATGGATCAGCCCATACATTTCTCATATAATTGAAAAGACAAGGAAGAAGAAAGGTTTTGGTCTCTGTCAAGGGGGGAGTTAGTACTCTCTGCTTTTTTTCTGGTTTTCCACTGTATAGAGAAATAAATGAATTGTAGCGTTGGTCTCAGAAATGCTGTGTAAAACCCTGAGAGCTGAGGCTAGCGTCTTTTTGATGTAACATTGCTGTAATACATGGTTATTTTGTTTAGTGTGACTCGATTCTTTTTATAATCAGTATCATTCAATATATCTATATCCTACTTGTTTTTTTCTTTATATGGGATTTTGCATTTAGCTTTATAGTTATGTATTTTGTTTGCACATCAGACAAACAAATGCTTGTATTTTATCCTTAGTATTTTTTATATAACTTACTGTTCATTGATTTATTATGTGACTGTCTATTGGTCCTAAAAAGTACCCCTTTTTGACCCCCTTTACTGAAAATATTGTCAAATCAGGCTATTTGTAACTCAAGTTTTAGTGCTTCATCATGCCATGCCATAAATGTAATAATGCAATTCAATTTAAAAAATGCATAATGACTGGGTCTGCCAGTTTGTTGATAGAGGTGTAGTATAGATTTGAGGTTTTTTGGTAGCATGTGAAATTATATTTATGAAATGGCAATATATTAGTAATGCAAGATGAAAAACTTAGGGACTATGCTACTGACAGTGTTCTGGATATAGTGAAAGAGGTGAGCAAAACAAAATGCTGTCCTCTGGAATTTCTTATATAGTACCTTTATAGGGTTTCCAATTGGTAGAGTGTCTCCTTTCGCAGCTTTAATTTTCATTATGTGAATATTTATGTGTTTGGAATATGCTATTATTGTATGATGGTTGATCTGAAAAAGTGACAGATGTTGGAGGTTTTAATTTAAATTCAAGATAGAATTTCCCACTGTGAACCAAACACCAGTACTTGTATATAGAACCTCTAAAATGATGCCTTACATGTCTGAATGACTATTTTAAAATCTTAACTGAAAAAGGGGACTAAAAGCAGTAGCAAATGGCAAATGTTCTAAAGTTTATGTTAAAGATTTTATCAATAAACATAAATATGTGTAGCAAAGCATTTTTTTAAATGATATGAGTTTGATGAAGGACACCTCTATGTCCACATGTATTATGTGAAAGACAATAGTAATGGAGAATCTGCAAGTATTTAATGGAAGAGGGAACAAAATTTACTTTAGAAAAATGAATTTAACGTTGCAGGAAATTAAAACCAAGGATATGGCTTAGCAGTACACTTAGCCAATCTAGCAGATAACTGCTGCCAGATACGAAGAAAGGACCTGCTTCCCAGTTCCTATGGCATGCTTCCAGCCTATCTAACCATTATTTGTGCTTGTCTGATTCTGCTGTGAACTGACAAAAGAACTTAAGCTGGCAGAAGGTGAACAGTAGAAAAGAGAAGAAAATATTGATTAAGTTTCTGGAAGTTTAGGTATACAATTTCAATCGTGTTCTGTTTGGTGTCTTTCAGAATTTTTTCTTCTTTAATGCTGTGCCAATTGAAAATAGAACAGTGCGGGTGAATATCACACACAAAGCTGTTTTCATGTTTTGAAATCCATAGAAAAAGAATATCTTACTCCTATGTGCTTTCTTTTCTACAAAATAGATGCATTTAAAAAAGCCCTAAACTGCTAACTTCTTACTATCTATTATCAAATATTTTTGAATTTAAAGGTAGGGAATCGTTTTGTTGTTATCAAAATGTAAACTTTGGAGGTTTTCTTTCGTTTGTAATATAGCACAGCAGAAGTCTTTCGAGAGGTTGGTTTTGGGGATTTATTTATTTTTTTTTCTATTTTCATTGTGGCAAAAAAATTGATCTGTTGAGAAATTTTGTCACATACTTCTTGCGTGAGAAACCTTGAAGCTTCTTCAGTATGTTGTTTTTGATCTTGGTAGAGTTGCTGGATTTTTGTTGGCTTTATTCTAAAGCTGTGTGCATGGTAGAGGGTGTTAAATAAACATTAGACTTGTCAATATAACTGAGGTCTTCTCTAAACTTTGCTCTTTTTAGCAGACTTCGTTTCAAGTTTATGAAATAACCTTTGGGAGTTAGGATCAAATTTTTCTCTGTTCTGCAGATGGATGCTTTGACTAAGCTTTTTTCATAATTTGTCATGCTTTTACTTCATCATTGATACAAATGCAGAAGTACAAACCTTTTCAGTATGTATAAGTTTATAACAGTTATGTTTATTGAGAGGGGCTGTCTTACCCATTGACTCGTGAAAACTAGTAAAATAGAAATATCCTTTAAAACATCTCTTATTTAACTGTTGAGGTGAATATTTCCCTTCAATACACTTTACTTCCTTGATGTTACAGAACTCCTTATGTGTCTTCTTTACAAGTTATTGTTAAAGCTATTAATAGAACTGCTTTTGTAATTTTATAAGTTCTAGAATAAAACAGCAAAATGAAATACTAAGAATTAGGTAGACTATTGGAGATTTTCAAGCCCTGAGTGGACAAAGCCCCAGCCTACAAGGTCTGCCTTCAGTTTTGACCTTCCTTTGAGTAGGATGTTGGATAAGATGACCTCCTGCAATCCCCTTCAGTCTGGATTACTCTATAATACTGTGACATTAACACACAAGAACTGAATCAGTTTCAGGATATAGTCAGTCTCTAATGCAGCTTAGGAAACTTCTTTTTAGGAACAGCAGATTTGGTAAAAACAATTATGTTTCTCCAGAAGATTTCCTTAACTGATCCAGAATACTAAGTGTTACTTGCTTTTAGAATAAGACATGCAACATTCACATATGTGGATCCATATGTATGCAATATATAAACCGTCTGATTTTTGCCAAATACAGCCTATTCATAGGAACAATCAGTAATCTTACTGAAAATGCTATAACCTTGTGGCAACATACTTACTTTGAAAGGTTTTCTAGAAACCCGTTATTTCTGTCAATACATCAGTATTTTTGACTGATGTTCGTAAGAAGAAAAATCAGCTTTTTAAAGTTACCGACAATTTGAAGGTAGAAGAGCTGCCAGGTTTTGTGCAGGTCCGTTTGACAATTTTGTATAAATTGCTTGATGAGTTTACATAGTTGCCAGTAACTTTCATATAATCATTTCCACTGAATTAAAGAAAAAAATACTGTAGATTTTCTGTTGGTGGAAATGTATTTGCTTGGCAAGTTTAGAAAATCAAAAGTCTCGTTATCTATAGCCAGCAGCTGGAGAAACTTCCTACAAACTCTTTGTTCGCAGTGTGGCACAGCTTTGGGGAAGGGAGGCAAAGGGCCACTTCTGCAGTTAATGCAACTTGTGGATACTCTACCAAGTTTTCCGATTAGCACGGAATGAGTGCTGAATTTATAATGGTACTATTCTCACAACATACACCATCAAATACCCTTCAGTTTGGAGTTTAAATCAGTAGAGTGAAATTTTAGCTAGTGGCTTTGTAGTTTGGAAAATCCTGTCTCTAATGAGCGGTGGCAGTTTCTGAAATAAATATTTACTTGGTAATGTACAGTGCATGGTTATTAAGTTTAATTTATCTACAAGTCAACAGTTTTCAAAGTGGGTCTCTGAAAGCTGCAGTACAAAGCTTAAGCAGCATGTATTAGATTGGTTCATTTTGCCCCTGTAAGGCACTCGTTTGAAGGACCATGTAGCTAATCATGTACTAGCAGGTCACAGAGGTGTTTCTGAGAGGGCAGTGAAAAGTGAACATCAGGATTTACGGATTCTTTTCTAGTTCTTTGAAAGAGAAGATGGTTTGCCATCTAAATCAGTAGTTACAAACAAAATAACCAAGCTGTTTGCCTGTGGGGCTTCTTCCCCCCCCCCCCCATCTCAGTGGATCTAAGGGAGAGATTTAGCTCCTACTAGAAATTCTTGTTCTGGTTCAGTGAGGCATAAGATTTGTACAGAATATGGCTATAGCTTGTGGAAATCTTGATAAGGATTTGTGAGAAAGATGAAGTCCAACTTGTAGCCATGATGCTTGATCATGTTAAAACTTTAAAGAGTGCAAAGAATATTTTAGGAGGTGGGGTTTTGGTCCAGTTGAACAGTAATGAGACAAGTCTTTTTTGTTTGAAGTTTTTGCTCAGTTCCAATAAGCAAGAACTTGGAAGCAAAATAATTTGGTGGACAAGATTATTATATTTACCTTTCCATTGTCATTATGGTGAGACTTGTGAATATGATGTCTCTTGAAAACAATTCGCTATAGATAAACTAACAGCTCAGGTTTTGGCAGGTGTTCCTGAGTATTATTAGAAAATATTCCTTTCTGTCTCTGAAAGAAGAGAAGTGGTATCTTATGGTATCACTGCATTGGGAAAATCTTGGTTTTCAGGGAAATTTCCAAATTTTATCTTTTGCTAATTTTTATAAAATCTGGATTAAGAGAACTAAATAAGAATAATTTGAGAGATTGTATTCCACTCTTACTTCATACTCTTCCTTTTATATTGTTCTAACTTGGTCATTTTTCTGAATATAGAAATTTATCATTAATGCACCTAGGCAGACAAAACAATGTGTTGGCATGCTTCGTAGGATTTTCCCAGATAGAGAAGTTGTATACAGTATACTGACACATGTGCTTAACTTGCTAATTCACTATTGATATTTTTTATTATTTTTGTTTTTAACACTAAATTTCTGTTTGTTGATACCATTATGAGTTTCATTTGCATTTCAAAATCTGTCATTGAATTTCAGCTGTCTGTCTAGGTAATGCCATAAAGATAGTATTCTTTGTTATTTCTTGTGGGTGAGGACATCTTGATTCTAAACATCTACAAACTTGCATCAATATTGATAAAATTGCACTAGTATTTTCTCTCTTGTAAAATAATAGCACTAATCTAAGAAATGCATTTAAAAATGCAGTTCTACTTCTATTTGCCATAGTTCTGAATATAGTCTGTTTTTGTTTAATATACCATACAGTTCATAATTTAAAGAGTCCATTAAATTTCATCACAATAAACTAGATGGCATATGTATTCCTTTGTAAGTAATTACTTACGAGAAGAGGGGCTTATATCTAGGGGTTGTAATTAGTTAAAAGTGTAAAATAAGAAAACTTTTGAAGATTTTTTATACTATCTATAATTATCATGAGGTATAAGCCTATCAATAATAGTAATATATAAATTAAGCTGTCAGGGGATTTTCCTGTACCTTTCTGGATTTAAATTTAAATAAAGTGCATTTAATGAATACTGTTGCTAAAAAAGGAAATCTTTTTGAGATTGTTGTATCCATAATGTACTAATTCCTGGTGTAATCACATCGCTCCTGTTTGGTTACACCACCAATAACTTTGAACCATGAAATTAAAAGCAAGTATGTCTTTCCAAGAGCATTTAAGTCATTAAGGAGTAACTGTCAGTCTTTAACATTTCCACTTATGTGTGCCCAAAGGAACCACTCAGAAGTCAATATCAGCCAGCTGCCTTACTTATTTAAATGTATGCAAGCCTCTGTATACAGATTTCTATTCTGTGAAACAATTTAAAGTGTAGAGACTGTGAACTGCTTAGTTGCTTAATTATATATGTGTTTTTGTCCCTTTGACTTAGAAATTCCATCTGTGAAAATTTGGCCTCAACAGATGCTGCCAAAGTTAGGATGAGGAACAGAAGAGAAATTATCTCTGCACAGACACCTTACTATTTTCAGTATAAATGAGAAAAAAGGATGTGTACCCATTCATGATGCAGCTGAGAGTCTAGATCAGATTAAACCCACAGAATATTTTTGTTTTGTCTTGCTAGCCTTTTCCCCTGATGAGAAGAGAAATTGGGATAGAGACGTCTAGATAAGCTTGAATGTCCTTGCGCTTGACCACAGCTGTGCAGCAGTTTGCAGGAAGGGAAGAGAGAATCAAGGCAGAAGTTTACTAAAGGAATTGGTGTGTGCTGTTGTTTATTGTGAGAGTGGCAAATGTAGGGAGTAGACAGTGGTTATAACTGTTCATGAACGTGCAAGTGTCCCCATATGGCAGTGACATTTATTGTGACTCTGAGTGGATACATATGATGTCTTGTGTGTTGTAGGTAAGTGTCCCTAATAAAGAATGTCAAAGATTAAGGAAATGTGAATGTGTTGTAGGTATAATATTCAAGACAGTAATACAGAGATTAAGTAACAAAGGGGAAAGTAGCACTTTAATTTTGAAGAGTTTCTAAAGATAATTTGGAAAGTGAAGAAGACAAATAGTTAATGCTCTTTCTAACAGATTAGCAAAAAAGCTCAAACTATGTTTTCATACAAACTGTAAGGTGACATTCTGGGGAAGAGAATTGGGAGAAATGCCACAAAATAAATAAGAACAAACATATAATAATGCATGATACCTACATAATGGGGAACAGCAGTTGGCCCAAAGAAGAGTAAGCTGAACATCTGATATTTCTGTTACTAAAGGATATTCTAAGTACTGATAAAGATGAAGTGTTTTAAATTTTTCTTACAGCTTTACCGGAATTGAATAGGAAGAAGGCTACAGGCTTTAGCTCCTGTTGCTTCCTAAGGGTAATAAATACAGTTTAGAAAGTCTTAGTGGATGCTCTGACTTTTAATGTACTTTTAGTTTTGTTTTTTTAAAGGACTGTGAGCTCAACAATTCTTGTTGAGTGCTTGGACACATGTGCTTAACATGCTAGGACTGATTGCACTTACAGTGAAGAGTGGTTGAGTAATTGAAGTGGGATGCAAGAGGTCACAGTTGCACTTTCTTCATTGTGTACTTCAGCCTTGGTTTGATCCAAACCACTCTGGGTTCCAAAGAAGTGCAGAAGGATGACMCCAGGGGAAATTACCTGTTCAGAGCAATTATTTAGACACCTTCAGTCCTGAACCATGTGCATCAACATGTTCTCATCTGTAGGACAAGTCAAACAAAAAGCCCACTTTCCTGTATTTTCTCAATACTGTACTGTCCCCAACCCTGTATGTAAAATTAGTGTACTAAAGTATTCTTTTGCATGTTAGACTGTAGGTTGTGCTTGTTTGTGCTATGCACTTTGCTTTCCTTTAGAAGAAAAGTGGTCACGGGCTCTCATAAGGATAAAAATGCATTGCTTGGCAGAGGACCACAAATTGTGCAAGTTCCTCTGCAGGGAAGCTTGGCTCTTTCACTGTTTGAGTGCTTTAGTGATTAGGTGGAATATTGTCATTTTTTTTTTTTGTTCTTCTGGTATGCAAAATAGACTGAAGGTTTCCTGGTTTTGTTCAACTGGGCTTTTTGCATACTTTCCCCACTTTGAAAATTTCAATGAAATGTGCAAATGGTAATGCATTTATTACAATCTGAAACTGAGGCACAGCAGATAGATATTATACCTCCTGTGGTATCAGGGTGTGTTAGAGCACTGAGCAATAAGGTGTAGATGTACTTCAATACTATTTAAAGGCCTAAGTTTTTCTCCTTATGTGAGCAATACTGTTTTAAAGGTTATATTTGACTTGGCTTCTAGAATTTGTTTCAGGTTGTATCTTTTGTTATTTGACGATTTGGCAAGAGAGAAGTTACTTTATTTCATTACACATAGGACAGATGTTTGCTCTGTACTGGTTAAGACTCATTTTCACTAAGGTGGGGTGACAATGGTGATTAAGGTATGTGTTTCTGTATTTCTGAGGTTGTTACTTGGTAGCTGTCTTGTGAGATGGTAAAAGCAAATTATTTTCTGAAGTTTCACTGATCAGGGTTTTTGAATGCATTTGATAATTTTAACATATCTTTAAGTTGATTGAATGTTGACTATTCAATTGTGATTATTTGCCATTTTATCTTGTAACTTGGCAGTGCATCATATACGGTTTTCCATTAGATAATTATTGGAAATGGAAGCAGGTTTGTATTTGAAGTTTTCTCGTTTTAACAGTAAGCCTCAGGACAGTACTTGGAGAACCAGGCTGCACAACTGCTATTAACACTCCCGAGAATTTGTGGTTTATTTCTTGAAGTTAACTACTTTACTTCTAAGAAGTGAAATTTCCTTGAGGTGCACTGTATAGCATAGCTAATAACAGAATGTGGAAAAGAATTTAGTCTGGTTTAAGAGAAAACATTTGAATCCATATTAGTTTGCTGGAAGCTTGTTGAAATAAGAAAGTGGTACTCCTGTTTTGTTTATGTTTACAGCTGAAAGGAGTGAATTCTTCAAGCAGGTCTATAAAAAGTAATTATCTATAATGTCATAGTTGCTTAAGGTGATTCTGATCTTTTCTTAAAAACAAAGTACAAACCTGATCTGTGTAGCCCTATTCTTGCTTTGACTTGTGAATTGTGTCAGCTCCAAGTTATTTTGGGCACTGAATTTCACTAGTTTTGATGGATTATAGGAAATAATTCATTTCATAGCAGAAGAAAAGAAAAGAAATAAGTTTATCTTGATGTAAGTGGATTTGGCCTTTGTTGTGTGGAAGCTATAGCTCTGCCTCAGTTTCCAGTAATGTAGCTGTCACTTCATCCCGTTGCTCACGCACCCAATTGTTTGCCCACAGCAACCATTTTAGTGTATTTATCTGATGAATTCAAAGAAAAGATAATTTACCTAAAAATTCCACAGATCCACTGAGAATGCACAGAATATTTTCCTTCTTGTCAGCTGTTTGACACCTGGGAGTGTGTTTGTGTAATTGTGACAGCTTTTAATCTCTTGCCTGTTGAGTGCTCCTTCCTCCAGGAAGCAAATCTTTCTGTTTGTGAACCAACAGTCATTCCAGCTGAACCCCAGGCTTTGGGAGAGCTGCGTGTATAGAGAATTCAAGACAGGGGAGAGTTTTCCACAGCTGTTGAGTACTTGTGGCAAATGCCTATTTTGCTTGTATCTTAAGTTGATTCTGCAATGAATTGTCCTTTTGACCCTAGGACTTTTTAACAGATTAGGCTAGTAGATTGACTGCTAGCAGTCTATTTAATTTTTTCATGTCTCTTTCCATAAAATGTCTTTCATGAAGAAAATTAATTTGATTCATTATTCCATATTACTTGATTTAAGACCCTATGGTTGGTTATAATGGAAATTCTTACATAAATCACCATTTTGAAAATGTTTTCCTACAGAATTTATCTTTTCCTTATTCTGCTGTACAAACATCATTTTTTTTGGTTATCATCTGCATCTCTGCAACACTTGGACAGAGATACTTGGTTTAAATTCTTAGTTCTGCTCCCTATCCATTGCTCTCAGTTTTAGGAAGGAAGCTATTCATTATGAATTTTCAGAATAGGAGGGAAAGAAGTGGAACTTGTATCATGCTTGACCACCTATAAGAGCTGAAGCTTCACTAGTTGCTTTTAGTTACACTACTGATGAATTACATAGAGTTCACAAAGATAGTACCACCTAAAATGTTGGTGGGGATCCAGGTGGATTTGTCTTTCTGGGTTTTATCTCTGTGGTTGGAGTTGTTTGTATGAATGATTGTTTAAATACGGAACAAAATACTTTTAAGTTGTAACAGCTTAGCTGTCCATTTAAATGTCACAGGTAGAGGAGGATGATGATACCAAATCACGACATGAAGAAGAGAAGGAAGAAGTGAGAAGCTATTCAAGAAGAAAGATATTTTCCAACTGGAGCCGCTATGAGGATACAGAAAAAGAGGGACAGAGTGAACGTGGGGAGTCACAGAGAGGAACAGACTTCAGTGTTTTGCTTAGCTCAGCAGGTAAGCATTTTCCAATCCGTAGGGTTTTTTTAGTTTTGCATTTTGAGACATGACTACTTTTTTGGCTGTTGTCCTTGGTGATGAAATAGCACCCTAAAATACCATTCGTATCTGCCTCAGTCTGCCATTTCTGTATTTACGAGTGTTCAAAGTCTTCATGGGTGCAGCCTTAGAGCATACAGCCAGCACTGAGGTGTGACAGATGGGGAGTAAAAGAGGGCTGCTGGCTGCTGCTTTTATAGCCTTCTTGTGCAAAAACATGTCTGAGTGTTTGCAGCATCCGGTAACATTGAGCTTATTCTTGCTGACAATAAATTTCTTGCTGATCTTGGTCATTGGGTTGCTTTCCAAGAAACAAGAAAGGTTGCTGGTATGACTAAACGCAGCAAACAGTCAGTCAGCTGCTTGCTGTTGTTTGTTTTAACAGAGATTTGTAATCAGCACTGTACAGACCTGTGCATGAATAGCAAACGTTACTCTCCTTCAAAATGAAGATCCGTTGTTTTCCCCTCTTTAGAGGAGATAATAAAGGAGGAAGTGGAGGGACAGTCTGTACTAGATTCTGAGGTTTTTTAGCTATACATGAGTAGTACAGGCGATTACACTAAAAATAGTTACCTAAAATTGTTTTAGAAACTCTTGATGTGCCATTGTGTTGGAATACCATTCAGTGAAAAGCTGCAAACAGTGTATTATGGGGGATTTTGTACCTTGGAAATTCTGGAATCTCTCAGATCTAAATAATTGGATTTTTGAGCCACAGCTTGGTGGGGTAAGTTAGAAGTTAGCTATAGTAAAGAAGCAAAGACCAGAGCTTCCTTTCTTTGTGCAGGAATCAATTTCTGAAGTTCTGTTTCACATGAACATTGCAAAGTTGGGCCTAAGCTGTCAGGTTTTAATCACAGGAACATGAATTGTGTATTGACTTCTCTGAAGGGTATGTTGCATGGTAAACAGTGCTGGAGTGAAGATGCATGATATGGACCTCAGAATTGTGTAGTTAACAGAGTCTGCAGAGCAAAGTAGATACAACAATTCAAAACTTTTTGAATCAAGAGACCTGTCCTGAGCTGCCATGTCGCCGTGGTTCAGCTTTTTAATAGCTTTGATAACTCTGTAGTTAGTCTTCAGAATGTCTTTAAAATGTTCTGAAGAATAGTACTTTTGAATTGAGGATATAACAAAATAGTATTTAGCTCTACTAATTTGTATTTTTGGTGAGTTATACTTCAACACAGTTATTACCAACCCATTTATTTTACTCTTTAGATTTTCTTAATGCCTCAAATTAAAATCTTGTAAGTTAGTATTCATATATTCATACTATTTATTAATTCTAAGTCTTTGATTTAGAGAGTGATATACTTCATTTTAGGATATATTGTGACAGTTCTCTATAGTGAAATAAATCGATAAGAAACAGCAATGGAATAAAGTACTTTTGGAGGAAGAAAAAAATATCTTCTAAACAACAATGCAGATTTCTTGGAGTCACATAAAAAAGCAGTATGTGTCAGCGGGGTTCTTTGTTCTTTAGTTTCTTTGGCTTATGTGTGAAAACTGAGAATACAATCATCTTTATTTGTAGTGGCCTGAGAAGAAACTTGCACATCTGCTTTGTTTGGTAATTGCTGTTGTTAGTATACTGCTGTTTAGCATTCTGAAGTTGCAAAATGAATCCAGTTTAATTGCAACAAGCAGTCAGGGAGTACAGGAGAAAGAATGGAGTTAAATTTCCATTTTTCATTAATACAAAAGCTTAGAAAAGTCTTAAAGTCTTGTGATTTACTATTAATGTACAACAATATAATTTATACAGCCAGTTAAGAATTCTTTGGCAAAAGCTCAGATTAAAAACCTGTTCTCCTATGTAACATTTAGGTTTCATAATATTGAATGCAGGGTCTTAAAGGGAGTGTCATCCTTCAAGATAAAGCTTGGATTTATTCCCAGAAAACATCCTGTTAATTGAATGAGATAGCACGGAAAAAATCATTTGGGATAATGTAATAAAGACAAAATGAATGCTAGTAGACAAACTTAAAAGGAGGAATTTCTGATGTCCAAGGAATTAAAACTCCTTGGTACTTGTTTGTCTAATATCATGTAAAAGTTTTTCTATGTGTAATTCTTTAGTTAAAGTCAACCTAAAAATAGCAAAATGAGATATTCTGTGATGTGGGTGTCTAATTTAAAAGCTCTAATTAGGAGGATTAGAGCTTTTAAGTGTAACACATAAACATTACTGTTGCTTGAATTAAGAAAGGAGCAAAGCTATGCATTGTTACACTATATTTTTATCAGTAGTAGCAGAAAGTGGAAGCAGGAGAAAGGAGTTTGCAGATACTTGCAGAGAATGTAAGGTCTTTAGGGTATTTTATTTTACGTTTTTCAATAGCTTCTGAAGACAAGCACCTTTTTTTTAGGTTTTTGCCTATAGTTCCAGCTTTTCCCTGCCTCAAGCCAATCTCTAGTGCAGCACTGATTCTGTCTTTTGAATGAAATATTTAGGCCTGACTAGTCCCAGACAGTCTCTTGACTGCATGTTGTCTCTCTGCTGTCAGCCCTTGCCACCTACTAATTCTTCTCACTCTTCCTTCCTTCTGTTGTTTTTTTCTTCTTGTCTGTGTTTCTGGTTCCTATTGGTGGGTCTTTTTTCAGTCTTTTGTTGTGACCCAGCTACCTTCCACATATATTTATTAAAATCCCACTCTCTCAGATTGTGTCAGAGACAGAATATCTGTCCTCATTCTATCCAGTCCTGGTGATCCCCAAGTCCTAGTTGTTCTTCTTGGCATTGCTCTTTTGGTTTAATTCACTACCACATCTTCTTATGTTCCTCTTAGTTTCTTTCCTTATCTAGTCAATCCCAGTTTATTCTTTCAAGCTTCCGGTTCTAATCTCCACTACAAGCTGATTTTTCCATCTTCTCTCCACGTTCTCTGTCAGTATACTCTAAATCCTACTCAAGTTACCCAACAATATAAAGTGACAGGCCATTGTTTTCAACTATGTTAGGGATATCTGCATAGGTGAGGCTGCAGAAATATGCAAGATGACACTTTGTGTTCAGTGTTGTACCTAAAGCCTGTTAAATGCAGACTTCTCTGGCAGCGGAAAATCTGACTCTTCATTCGTAACTAGAAGTTAGAGGAAACTTAATTCAGTTGCCTTGCACGTTGAGATGACATGCAGAAGGCCATTGAGGATGTAGTTGAGGTGATTGGTTGTTAAGCTTCAGCAGATCTTGCAAAAATTAGATGCAAACTCTGATCTCTAGAAGTTTGTAGCTTGACTAAGTCGGGTCAGATTTTTCACAAAATGAGCAGATTATGCCTCTTTCACACAAAATCATTGTGCAGTCTGACTTCAAGTTACTGATTCAGGGCAGGAAAGTGGATACAGTTTCTCAGGTGCCTTCACAGTAGAGAAATGTTCAAGCCATTCTCTGGGTTCCTTTAAAAAGTGGTGGTAAGGGGAGGATAAGGAAAAGCTACCTGAAGCAGACAATAGACATGGAAAATTTCATACTGAATAGTTAAAAAAGCAGCTGAAAATAGTCTTAAGTAAGAACTGCCAGGTGGCTTTGATAACAGCTGATGCCACTAGCCTGACAGAGCTTCTTTGTTAGGGCTTATTATATTTCTCTGTAAAGCAGGTATCTTGGGTTCAGCATAAGTTTTGAAGTAATGTTTTTCCTTTTTTTTGGTAGCATTTTATAATTTATTTGTTTTTAATTGACCTTGAATATAGCAAAGCAAACTTTTCTGTATTGCTTTTGATGTCTAACTGATGTAAAATACAAGTCCATTGTGAAGCCTTCAGGGAATATGTCTTGAATCAATTTAGTAAAAATGCTGTTGAAGCATAAAGAACAAGAGAAGTGGAAGTGATAGGTTAACCTTACTTTGCTAGCAGAATCTTGCCATGTTTGAAGAGCTGCCCTCATTTTTTGACAGATGAGGGTTAAGTGACCTACAGTAGACTTCAGCTGTTCGTCAGGTTTCTGGCTGTGAATAGATTCTTTACGTTTAAAAATATATTTTTAAAATCTCATTATAGAGCTGATCAAAATGTATCCAGGCACTTGATCACTTTTCTTTAAATGTGGTAGGCATTAGCAGTACAGCAGCCAAAAATTGCCAACATACATGCCTCAATAACAATATGCTGGATTGCAAGATATGATGATTATCGAGATGAAAAAATATAATTTTGGACATGCATTTTTTCACATTTGGTTTTTTAGGCCACGGCTGAGTAATTCTGATGCCTTAAAGGGTAAGATGGAGAAATGCTGTGCAGTTCAAACAAAACTGGCAGAATGGTTTTGATATTGTAAGAATATATATAATTTCTAATAATAATACTAATAAATAATAATAATAATAAAATGTAATTTCTGTAGGTACCTAACAGTTTAATACAATAAAAAATGTGGAATAAAAATCAAAAGACCGGTCAGTGGAGCATAATAGTAATGAACATTAAGTATAGGAATTGTGAGGTAAGTGTTACGTTCCCTTCCCTAAACCCCGGTTGTTTTGGTTTTTTAATCTCTCTCTTTTGGGTCTCTGTTTAATTTTGATGTGTCTATTGCAATACATTGCTGCATTTTTGTCGTTCACGTGGTCAATACATACATGAGAATTAGAAGTACACAGAAGACCTTTGGCCAAACCTGAACAGATAAACTTGTGGAGCAAGGCTTGTGTTAAAAATAGCTTTTCCTTCAACTTTTCAATGTTAAGTATATACTTGCAGAGATTTGGGGAAAAAAAAAATTGAGTGAAGAGTAAATCAGTTTTCTGGTTTTTAATGGCAATTCTGCTCAAACAAGAAGAATGGCAATAGCAGGGCATGGTTCAAGTGCTAAAAAAGAATCCTGTGAGTTTTAAAATTGTAGAGAATAGCTGAAAATCATCTTTCCTAACAGAAATGCCTAACTCATTGGTTATTTGGGTTACTGTATATATCAGGGTCCCATGTTTCAGTGGTATTTGTTTGACAACTCAACTACTTATTTGGTCAGAAATTCAGCTGATGCAAAACTTCCATGTTCTTGCCGTTCCTCCAGTGACATGAGCTCTGTGTAGAACATAGCAGTATTGGTTGCTTCTTATTACTTATCAACAGCCATAAGATAAGGGTGCCAGTTAACTGGTCTTGAAAGATCATCACACTGTTGCACTAGGGATTGGCAACAGGTCACTTGAATATTCCTTGTTTATGGGCTCCTGAGGTAAAATAGGTACAGGCATGTGCTTTACTTGCATCTTTCTTCATGTTCTCTGTTTTTCACTACCTCATTCCCTAAACATTCTCTGAGTTTCCATTGGCACGCTCTCCTATCCTGGTTTTCCTTCTAGCCCCATTTCAGCACATCAGAACTTTCATTTCCTTTTTGGTGGTCCTATGGTAGATAACATTTCTCATCTGTGGAGGCTTTATATCCAAGTGGTCTCATTTCCACTTGCACATGTTTAATTTGCAACAGGGCAGTCTGCAACTTTGGACTTGTTAATAGACCTGAGAGATACTGCTGGCTTACGTACCTGTAGGTATCTGAAATCAACAGAAATGCTCCTGTACTCCTTTTCTTCTCCTAAACAAACAGAAAAAAACCCTTCCACAATAAAGATTTGCAGTAAAATCACAGGACTTGGCATCAGTGGAAGCTGGTTCTCCATCTGCTCAATGCTTGTTCCTGAACTGTTCCTAACATTACAGAAATTCATCTTTTTTTTTCCTAATCAGACAAGCCAAGCTGTCTTTTCCTTTTCTTTTTTTTGTCTGAACTAAAAATGCAAAGTGCCAGATTTTAAATATTAATTACATTTTCTTGATAAATGTGTTTTCCTGTAATAGGTAGTCTGTGCTCATTTTATATCTGCTTTCATATCTGTGCTTTTTTCCCTCCTAAGTTTTGTCTAAAATATAATGGAAACTATGATTGAAGTGTAGAAGTATAATGCGACTCCATGATTTGAATGCGTATAAATGTCGGATAACGTATTCATTTTAACTTTCTGATATCTTAGAATATGTGGCTATAAATGTGTCAGTGGTGGTACTGTATAAGTACTGGTAAATTATAAAAGAAAAATCTGAAAGATTTCAGTGTTTCAAAGAAATTTGTATGCTTTGTTTTAGAATTGAATAGAGTAAGCTTCACACACTAAAGGGGTTAAATTTTGTTCCCGTTAAAATCAGTGTGGTAATTCTTTTAATTTTTCACATCTTGAGTGCAGTAATTTATTTGTGAAGTTCCAGATTTCTGGATTTAAAAAGTTTTCTGACCAATATCCTTCACTGGGTCTTAATCTTAAACTCTGGGTCTTAATCTTTTGCTGCTACTATATATTGATGGTGTTTCTGCTGAATTGTGCTGAAGTATGTTTTGGTTATGAAATCACAAATCAGTAAGTTTAAGTGTGGAGCAATTTGTCTTTATTCCTGTCTTGCTGTTGTCATGTCTGCTACTTGAATTTGTAGGCTTGAGAGCTAGATTAAGATGTCTACTCACCTGATTCACTGTTTCTCTTGTTTGATAATGTCCTTTGTTTTCGTAATACCCCCAAAACTGTTCTGTCTGATTAGGCCTCATCTTGGTCATCTGTGTTTCTGCCATGTCATCTCTGACATTTCTGCCACTGAAATTCCCTAACCAAAACTGAATTACTCTGACTCTTGTACTCAGACAGTACGTTTTGTATTCCAGTATTCATTTTCAAAGTTCAGTGTGTTATTGCTGCTACATTCCTGTTCGCTTTCTCCTACTTTTACTATTTTTTATTTATTTTGTGCCATTCCCTACTTTGAATTTTTTTCAACTTTTTGATGTTCCTTATTGCTGTATATTAGTTTTGACTGTTTTTATTTTTTTATTTCAGTTTTCTGTTTACACTTTTGATTCTGAACCACTGTTAAATCACCTGAATTAGACTGTAAACTTTTTAGAGCAGAGACATTCTTTTACTTGCTGATAAAATACTGTTTCTTTTCCAATAATGACATTAATAGATATCACTTCTACGATAATACTAAAAGATGTTGATTGATCTGGAGGAGCTGTGTTTAATTTTAATATTTTTGTTCCATCTCTCAGCAGCTTACATTAGAGAAAGAAATAAGATAGAAATAGAAATTTTAAAAGGTTCTGTAAAACCAGAATTTTTTTTTATGGTAAAGATGGTAAGACTATCAGATGTAGCAGATTGGTTTAATTGTAGAAACTAGACTTCAATTGCTGTTCTGTTTCTCATGAGTATGCATTTATTCCTATTCTCTGTTAACAAATAAAATAACTGTGATAGGAATGTTTCCTTGTTCGTTGATACATGCTCCAAAGAAGTGTTGTGATCAGACTGCATCTGAACCACCATCAGAAGAGACTGAGAGTCCTATTCTTCTAGCAATAATCTCAGAAATGTGTTTGCAGGGAGCAGTGCTGTTTCTAAGCATCCCTTTTGGAGTGTAAGAAGGGCTGTGAAGTAGACAGTGCTCTAAAGGGTATGGAGTGTCTGTTTGTTCCTTAATCTCAGCTGCAGTTCCTCTTTTCTTATCCCATCTGTGGTCCTGAAATTTCTTCTCAAATCTGGTACTGATGGCTTGGGCTCTCCTTGTCCTGCTCTTCTTTTAATGCTTTTGGAGCCACACCTGTTCATTTTGAAGTTGTTCTTTCCTTGGTCTCATCCTATTGCTCAAGAATTCCTGGTTCCTACATCCAGCTTCTAGTCTGGGCTTTCTCTTGACTCTTTTCCTGCCTCATGTTTTTGTAACTGTCCAAATCACTTGTTGGTTCCTCATCTGTTCTGTGTTCTCTTGCCTATTGTTCACTCTCAGCTCATCAGGGAAGTGGCATCTTTGGCATTTCTGGGTGTCTTATGGGAGGAGAGGATGTCTCTTCTGAGCACTTAAATGATCTTTTTTTTTCTGAGACAGCTTATTTTTTGTCTAGATTTGGGTAATTTTCTTGAAGAATGTCAAAAGCATATGGAGTCTTGCCAAAGTTCGTTTCAAAACAAGAGTTGTAATAACTGTCTGTCCCACCCTCAAGGGAATTCTTGTATCCCGTTGTGGTCCTTTCTTGCAAATCAAACCCTCTGCATGTGTAAAATAGTGAACTAAAAACTCTTTTAATAAAAATCATTTTTGAGGGTCAGAATAGGGTGCAAGTGGGGAAGAATTATATTTTCTATGATTCTGACTAATTTTCAACCTTTACTGGAATGTGAATCAGATAACCTTCCTTTGACAGTACACACTCATCATCTGAGTTTATAAAGCGTGGTATTTCTGAATATGCCGCAGATAATTTGGATTGTGAAGCTGATCATACTCTCTTTACTTCTTTTTATGCTGTTGACTGGAAACAGCCTGTAATAATATGGGTTTCTTTGCTTGAGTATATGCTTCTGCTTCAATATACAGAAAATGTCACGGAAAAGTGTGTCTCAGCCTGCTACAAAGTATAAGGGGGCAAGGTGGAAGATGGGAGTGCTTTAATACCAGGACATAATTCTATTGATTTTTGTGTCATAAAGGCTAGAGGCCATAATTGCAGACATTTATATCAAGGAAATTTTCATTCAAGACACTTGGTTTACCTTCTGCTGGGAAAATGCTGGCAGAATGGAGCTTTTGGAAAGCCAAATATTATAAATTGATGGTTCACTGGTAATAGGAGGTAATCCGAGTTAGATTTTTCTGAGTAAATAAAGTGCTAGGGGSTGTAAGAGTAATAGTTCCAAAGAGCGAGTCTATACAGTTTGTGCTATTCAGGAAAAGATATTCTCTTTGCAGTGTTCATTGTCACCTTTCTGATGCCCAAGGAAACATACCAAAGTGGTTTTATAATGGAAAACAGCACTTTTGCCCTGACTTCTTTACTGATGGAGCCTTGTTAGAGTTGGTTGGTTTTTTTCTTCTAGGTGTGATTAATGTTTCAGAAGTTGTTAGAAGATAGAGTTCAGCATGACAGAATTTGAAATTGCTTTATGTTTTGCTTCTGCCCTTGATAATAAATTAAGATCACCTCCTCTCTTCTGAAGAAAAGAGTTTGAAAGACACTTCAGTGATATGGATTTGGCCCATCACCAGATATGGATCTAGTTGCCTGATTTGACTACATGAATGGTGCAAAAGAGTTGGCAGGAACATGAAATGGAACAGCTGGTGAGAAGGGAAAGATCTTGCAGAATCAGTGAAATACTAAAATTGCTATTGATAATAGTAAGGATGGTAAATGCATGTGTATTGGGTTAAATTGGATTAAATCCAGATGCCTGCTTCTAATTCATCTTAATGTACATTTGCAGTTAGAATATTGACAAGTAAATTTTCTAAAGCAAATAAGAGTCTACAGTCTTTCATGCTTTAAATTTTCTTTTTTCTAGCTCCACGTGATTCTGCCTGCCCCTTCTTTTACCTTTCTTCTGTTGTTCATTTCGTAATGCCTTATTAAGTGCTCACTTACTCTTGGTTTTATATATCATCTTTCTGTCCCACAGACAACTTTATTTCTCTGAGTTGTATTTGAATATGAAAAAAGAGGAGGAAGAGAAAGAAGGAGGAGTAGAAATCTCCAGGAAGAATAATGTAGTCTCTTAGAGGAAAATTGCCTACAAGTATGAGATGACTAAATTAACTTGTAGAAATGTAATCTGAAAGCATCAGATCTCATACCTTTTTACCTTACAAGCACAGTTTAGCTTGTCAAAGAAAATTGGTCTTTATAAATATCTCTGTGTAAAAGTAACATTTAACTAGAGACAAAGCATTTTAAAGTCTCTAAAATGTTTGATTTGGTCATGTTATCTTTGTGTTTAAGAAAACCCCAACCCAACAACAAAAAAACCCTTATTGGTTATTTGGGTTTAGTATCTGTACATCAAAATAGTTTATCTGTATCAGTTCATGTGAACTGTAATAATTTTCTTTTGTCTGTTCATTTATTAATAGAAGCGTCCTGTAATAGTTCTTTTGGATGTTTCTATTTGCAAATCTTTCTATTTTAAAGTATTTTAACATGCTACCATTTTCTACTGCTGCAGTGACTATAGGAAACTGAGGAAGTGAACAGTGGAACCCCTTTGGGAAGCAAAATTGGGAGTATGAATTAAAGACCTGTGTTTACAAACTTGCTCGGTTGAGGAAAAGAGTATTTATGGTCTAAATTTTAGCCTGAATTAAAAAAACTAGGAGGACATTTTTAAATTAAAAAAAGCTACAGAGAGATGTAATAATTTTACCTCAGAATTGCAAATGCTTTATGGTGGTGGCAGAGACTATAGACAATGGCTTTTTCTAAGTATCTAGAATAAAATAATATGAGCACTATTCCTGAAGTCTGTCAATCTCCCAGACTGGTTGTAAATTGAAATTATTTCATTCAAAAGGACTATTGAAATAGTTTGTTCTGTTACAAAAATAACTCACTGAGCAAGCTGTACTATATGATAAAAAGCTGCTGTAATGCATTTTTGAAAACTGAAGCATTGAACAACCACACTGGCAATGTAACCTCATGTGACTAGAATTCATTTAATCATGAAAGTAAATCACAGGAGATTCATCCAGGGAGAACATAACATGGACAAGATATATTTTGGTGACAAGTGATAGTATACACCTACAATACGAGTCAGGAAGAGATGACGTCCACATAATGGCATTAGAGATAATTTATCTAATTTAAATTACAATAGGTAAAAGTATTCTTGAATAGCCTACTAAGGAGAGTATGTACAGGTGTTTAAGAAAATTATTTTTTTCTAGAGTCTGTTTTTCTGCATCTGAGTTCTCACAGCTTGGCACAGCTAAACTTAGAAATTATTCCATTTCTTTGTCTCCTTGCAACTTGTTTTTCAAACATATATAATTTTAATTGTTAGATGCCATAGTATTTGCCATTATTTGCTTTTAGATGTTAAAGATAAAATACTACCAAGAAACATCAAGTATAGTTCCTTCATTTTTTAACTTGCAAAATATGTGAAATAGGAGGCATAATAAAAAAACTACTTTCAGTAAAGTTTGGGGAAGTGAAACTTGCTTTTCTTTCCCTAATTCAATTTGCTTAGTGACTTGAAAGAGAGTGGACAAGGTTCTCTCTAATTTGTAATTGCACATGAAAGGCTAACCCCAGCATAGCCAGTAAAATTCATAATTACAAGTCAAGGAAACCCTTTGTGATTGGGTGAACTTTTCTGAATAACATGAGCAGTCATCAAAAGTAAGTTATGAGCTAGTTAGTGTTTGACTTAGGGCACATCTCTTTGTACAGCTACTGTCAAAAGCTGTTGTCGGTCTTGATTTAAACATGGCAGCCTTGACTTCAGCAAGGCTTTTGACATGTCTCCCATAACATCCTCTGAGTTAAGCTCAGGAGATGCAGGCTGGATGAGTGAATGGAGAGGTGGATTGAGAATTGGCTGAATGGCAGGGCTCACAGGGTTGTGATGAGTGACACAGGGTGTAGTTGGAGGCCCGTAGCTGGCACACTGTTTCGCAGGGCTCAGTACTGGGTCTTTTTGAACTTACTCATCAATGATGGATGGAGGGACAGAGTGCCAAATTGGAAGGAGTGGCCAATACCACACAGTGCTGTGCTGCTTTCCAGTGTGACCTAGACAGGCTTGAGAGCTGGGGAGAGAGGAACCTAATGAAATTCAACAAAGGTAAGTGTAAGATCCTTCACCTGGGGAAGAATAACCCCCTGCACCAGCATAGGCTGTGGATACTGACCTGCTGGAAAGCAGCTCTTTGGAGAAGGGCCTGGGGGTCCTGGTGGACAACGAGCTGTCCACGACCCAGCAGTGCCCTTGTGTCCAAGAAGGCCAATGGTGTCCTGGGCTGCATTAGGAAAAGCATTGCCAGCAGGTCGAGGGAGGTGAACCTGCCCCTCCTCTCAGCCCTGGTGAGGCTTCACCTGGAGCGCTGTGTAGAGTTCTGGGCTCCTCAGTACAAGAGATACAGGGAGTTCCTGGAGCACGTCCAACGAAGGGCAACAAGAGAGCATCTCATGTGAGGAAAGGCTGAGGGAGTTAGGCCTGTTTAGCCTGCAAAAGAGAAGACTGAGAGGGGACCTCATCAGTGCATACAAATATCTGAAGGGCAGGTGACAAGAGGATGGGGCCAGACTCTTTTCAAGTGTTGTCCAGTGACAAGACAAGGGGCAACAGGCATAAACGGAAACACAGGAAATTTCATCTGAATATGAGAAAAAAATATTTTGAGGGTGCCACAGCACTGGAATAGTTGCTCAGAGACATTGTGGAATCTCCTTCTCTGGAGATATTCAAAACCTGCCTGGACCTGTTCTTGGGCAACCTGCTTTAGGTGGATCTTGTTTAGCAGGGGCTTGCACTAGATAATCTCCAGAGATCCTTTTCAACCACAACCATTTTGTGATTCTTTGTATTTTAGTAGTGGAGAATCGCCTAGAGCTCTCGGATTGATCTGATGTGTTGTTACCTTCACTTTTAAAAATGTGTGTGTTATTTCCCCCCTAATTCTGTATCGCCTGAGGACTGCAGAGAATTGCAGAAAAAACCCCACAAAAATGACAGATTAAATTCACTGCAGATGAAGATTAAGTGGTGTACATTGTGTGTGTGCATGTAAACAGTCCCTCTATACATTTAAAGTCAGGTGATTGTTATTCCTCCCTAGCTGAAAGCAAATGAACCATAGAAATTGGGAAAAGAATAGAGAACAAAATAGAAAACACATCATGTTGTCACCATATAAATCAGTGACACAGGCACATTGTGTAACTTTTTGCAATTTGGATCCCAGAAGCTCCACAAGGAAACAGTAGTATTGAAAAGGTACAGCAAAGGGCAGCAGGATAACTAACAGTATGGAAGAATTTACATATAAGGCATGGCTAAGAATGGTAGGAGTAGAATAGAGGTCTTCAACCCCAAAGACAGATGAGAACAGTATGCCACAGCTCTCCGTGAAATCATGGAAGGATTAATATGATAAATAAGAAATTACTGTTGTCTCTTGTAGTGCGAGAAGTAGAGAGTATTGAATGAAACTATCTGGGAGGAAAGTCAAAATACAGGTATTTTTTGATGTAACTCATAATTAAATATGGACATTTGTCACAGGATCTTGTGGAAACTGAAACTTTTTGTAGGTTCAAAAACAACTGGAAAAATACTTTGAAGGTTATCTTATTTATAAGACATTATGTCTGGCTCAAAAAATCCCTGAACTGCAAATAGCTAGAAGCTGGCAGAATAATTCTGAGGAAATATCCCTGTGTGTGTGCCCTGTTTTCAGGCTTCCCTAGACTCACGCTGTTGGGCAGTGTTGTACAGAATTTGGGTCTGTACGGAGCTTCTGATGGATATGGTGTGACCTTTCCCAAGTGATGTGCTACTTTCTTCCCTGTTTGTAAGCTGCAGAATCACTAAATTAATATTTATAGTTTGAGATGGTGAGAGGTATTGAGGTCCTATGAAGGATTCACTTTTCTGTAATTTTAATATTTTTCGCAAGCTTGCTGGCTTCACCACTGGTTGATATGTAAGTATATCAACCAGTATATAAGCAGAGGAGTAGCAAGTTGAATTCCTTGTAGAGCATTGATACCGCTCAATGAGACAGACTATACAAATGGGTATTTTTAATGTCACGTAGTTTCAGGAATATTGAAGAAGACCAAGAAATGTCTTTCTAGAATAGTGAAAAAATGCTATCAAATGGAACAATTTAGGTAACTCTAGATCCATGTATTTGATATCAATTCTGGGAAAAAAAAGAATAGAAAAGCTGATATAGGATTTGGTTAATTGAGATTTAAAGTGTGGAGGCAGGCCTTCCTGGACCAACAAGTTGGTCAAGGACCAGGTATCACAAACAAAGAGAGGAATGAGCTGAACAGATGTATGTCGAGACCGTAGGGCTGCAGGTTTTGAGTTGCCAGAAACACAGTTTCATCTGCTGTAACAAAGCTTCCTTCTATGCAGATGCTGCTTTGCCATGTCAGACCCTTCCCAAAGCAGTTTATATCTGCCTTAAATATCCATAAGCCCTCATGCTTTTAAGTTAGAGTTTGTACTGATAGAGGCCTGAATGTCTGTCCTGTGCATTCTCACCTGTAGCCATAAACTGGTTTTACCTGCACTGGTGCTGTCTGTTTATTCCACCAGAAAAAAAAAAAAAAAAAAGGAAAAGGGTATGAATATAACGATTGGAAGTACTTACTGCATAGTATAACTTGTGGATTTCTTTTAGCTGATAACTGCACAGAAGGGGCAGTTGGGACTTTTGGTTTTTGTCTAATTCACATAATTTTTAAAAGGCTTATTAAACCGTATCTTTAATATTTGTTACCTGCTGGATTAGTTGGGAAGGGGCTCCCATATGTAAGGACCACGTGTGCCGTTTTGCTAAGCATATGTGCTCTCTTTGGGCAATTGACTGTTGCTATTTTGTGGTGTGGTTTATTCATTTCACATATACAAACAACTTAATACAGAGAGGAAATAAAAAGATATCCTTGTCAGATGCTTAGTGATCCTTGAACAACTGATTATGATAAAGGTGGAAAAATAAATATTGACTTACTGCTTTCAGGGGAGGTGATTTTATGTAATTACACATTTTGGAAAACACTTTGTGACTCTTCAGCACATGGTGTGATTCTTGGGGATGGTGCTGTACAGGGCAAGAGTTGGACTCAATGATCCTTGTGTGTCCCTTCCAATTCAGCATAATCTGTGATTCTGTGATATTTATTTCTGGTTGTGTGGAAGTTTAGGTTTTGGAGCTAATAATGAACTGTTCACTTACTTAATGCATCTGAATTCTTTGAGGATAATTAAAAGAATTAATGCACTTAAAAATAGCATTTATCTTGATACACTTAAAATTATTAATGAATACATCTGGAAAAATGTGCCCTTTAAAAATATTACATATTTAAAAAAATATTTGTTGTATCCAGTTCTTCTTTCTACAAGCAAGCTTTCCCCATGTTCTTAACCCTGACATTTTCAACAGCGCTTAAAAAGCCTTGGCTGCAACTCTCAGTTGAGAAGTTTCTAAAACACTAGGTTTTGATTAAGCCTTTTGAGAGCCTCTTCAAAGAATCACCTGATTTTTCTTAATAAAGTGTGTTGGTTAGCTGGCATGTTTAGAGTTTGGAGTGGTGTTTTTTGTTTGTTTTTTGTTTGTTTTGTTTTTTAAGCCATGATAAAAGATACCTTTTACAAAAAAGAAGGCAAAAAACTCAGAACGTTCAAGTTAAAACTTTTCTAGTGTGAGAGCAGTACTTGGAGAATCAAAGGCTGAATTTCAATTCTTATTTTTCTCTCCTTCTTTTTATTTCCGACTGTGAAACTACATTCAGCAGATACAAAGCTGTCTTCTGAAATCAGCTGACAAAAGCTGTATTGCATTTGCTGCTGGTTGCAAATATTATTGGGTTGTAGTAGACTCTGATGGTTCAAGGTATGGAAATCTTGAACTGGTGCTATTGAAACTTACAGCCATATTGTTTTGGTTTATATTGTACAGAACCTACTTCCTCACTTATGATTTTTCCTGGTGTGTTAGATGTGAGACAAAGTATCAGTGCATGTTGTATAGGAGCAGTGAGGAGACAGGAAGAATTCTTACTGGATCAGGGTAGTGTGTGAAGTGAGACATGGGGAAAAATGATTGAGAGAGAAAAGGACAGAAATGGGAGAAATGTAGAGAGTGCTGGAACCTGTCAGCAGCAAAATGGCTGAGTTATGGGTGCACTAGCAAAAATTCCATCAAGTTCTCATTAAATACAGCAAGTGGGAAAATGGAAAAGGTTTAGAATAATAGAAATGTCTTTGCCTGTATTAAGCAGAAGACTTAAGTGTGAGTGTTTAGAGACATGGCTTTTTTCCCCCCTGCGATGGCAGTGAGAAGTGTGACCTTGTAGAACAAATTTCAGATATCTAAGGAATGCCACAGTAATATGCATGAGATGACCCCTTGCTGGCAGAAGTTGTTTAGCATATCCTGCCATTATTTTGGGAGTATGTTGTTGACTCCTGATAATATGATGAGCCTTGTCCCATATCAACTTGAGTTTTTTAGTCTCATGGTATTCTACCAGTCTTTGGCAAGTAGGTTTAGTCTTCTAGCACTTGGTAGAATTCATAAACGCTTTGTGCATAAGCGAAGGGTTCAAAAGAGGTGATTGTGAATGGCAAATTACTCTGTCTTTAGCAAGCATCAGGCAAGAGAGAGATTATTTTAGTACGTTAGCAAAACATAAAAAGGGAAAAAAACCCAGAAAGAACTGATGGTTACATTAAATAAGAGTATCATATAATCAGATGTGCTAAATAGAAAAAAGGAAAGTGGTACAGAGAGAAGTAGAGGAGATGCAATATTTTTTCTTCTAGTATTGTTTTAAGTATCTTAGAAAAAATCATAGGAAAACAATAAAAGACAGTAGGAGCAAAGATGTAGTTTTTCAAAGCTGCTATTGAATACAAAATTGACCAGCATGATATTATAAAATGGTATGTTAAATGATATACAACTCTTAATGCTTTTTTAATTTCAAGGGTTGTGGGAGGTTTTTTGTGTGTGAACAGATATCTTTCTCTATGACTTCTAAGTGTAGTTTTTTGATTAAAAGGCATACTGTTTATTTTTCAAGCCCTATTAGATGGCAGAATCTCATTCTGAAATGTTTTGCGTGCTATTTTTATGTAGAATTCATGTCTATGTGACTCATGTTGTGAATGCTCCAAATGAGTGAAAAAAATGAGATGACCTGCACCTTCTTTTTTATGGTTTAACTGAGGCATGATGTCCAATCTTCTTATTGACACTCTGTACACAGTACCTTGGGGTGTATTAACATGGTGCTGCTTCCTTACTGTGCTATAGTTTACCTTTCATAAATAACTAATCAACACTTCTAGCTTTATTTAATATCCTTTTATATAAACAAAGATTCATTATTCTGTAATTAAAGATATCCTTTTACATCTGCTGCTGTGGTTCAAAGTGTTGTTTGCTTTGCCAGATTAAATAGATAATGAAGTGCAGTAAATGTTTTTTGGTACTATTAACAGAAATGTGCCTTTTTGTTGATTTCTTTCTCAAACAACCATGCATAGAAATATGAAGTAAAATATTCTGAAGGATTTAAATCTTAAGAAATATTTCACTCTGGTATTAGTCAAGACAGAGCATTTAAGAGTTTTTCTTTTAAATAGCCTTGGTATCAAAAAAGAGCTGTTATTTTTACAATATAGGAAATCTAAGAACATCAAATATCAGTCATTGAAGGATTTAAACTTCAGTATCAGTATAAAGAATGTTAAATTCATTGAGTTATCGTCCGTACATTAAAGTATATGTTGATGTGATAAACAGTCAAAGCAGTATATGAAATAAAAGCTTACCTAGGAGATACTTGATTGAAGCTTTGTCTGTGCTCTGTCAGAATTTACTGAGACTCACTCAGTAGATAGGAAGCTTTTTTCTTTTTGAAATGCATTGTGCACTCTCGTCTTGTGATTTCTTTTCCACAGCATCTTCTTGTTCACTGCTTCTTCGGTCTTGTGGTATTGGTTGTTTCCAGTTTATTTCCAGGTATCTCCAATATCTGATTTCTTCCACATTCAGCATTTTGGTTTATTCTGCCCTAATCAGGTAACAGAAAGAGCCTGTGAACTTTGAATCTTTCCCTCCCCGCCAAAAAAGGAAAAAAATAAAGAAAAAGGCAAATGCACTGACCCCTGTTAACCCAAGTATTCAGCACCCGTTTAAAAAATCCTTTAAATATTTGGTATCCAGTAAATTCCGTCTGTTTTCTGGTGCTATTCCAACACTGAAAAGTTATTTCCCTACACATTTTGGTAGCCTCTACATTTTAGATTTTTGTAGGAAATATACAGGATCAGCAGATATCAGGGCTTAACTTTTAATCCATGCAACATTATTCTGTGAAGGGTGATGAAGGTCTGCCTCTCTCAGCTCCTTATGCTTCTGTCAGAAAGAGATGTGAAATGCTGCTTTAGAGAGAGGGGAAAAAAATCCCAAAGGGTGTAGTGTTTTGTCATCTCTCAGGACAGTGAGCACGCATGGCATCAATGAGTGGCAGATATGAGCTATTCAAACCAGTCGTTGAACTGACAGGATGATGCTTTCATACATAATAGAACCGTTAATTATTTCTTCTGATGGACAGCAGTGTGTACTAGAAGAAAAAAACAGCAGATGATAATACTAGGTTTGTTAGGTTCTCTGTGTTTTAACAGCTTGTCATGAAGAAACAAACTAGGAAAAAAACCTGCTGTTTTGGGATATGATCAGGTAAAACAGACCAGAGTTGTTTTGACATGGTGGATGTCATTCATAGGGTTAAAAACTCCATTCAGGTTAAGGTCTATTCATAGCTAGCTTTTTATAAAAAAGATGCTCTAAAAGATTTGCTTTGAAAATTATGGTTTGTGTTTTGCTTCATGTAGCCTTTCATTTGGGGAACCTGGCTGTTGTCTTGCAGGTTTTCATTTATATCTTAATTTATAGATTAAGCCCGCATGTTTCCTTTTTTTCTTCCCCTGCAAAAGGAAACCTTAATGTTGAAAAAAATATTTTTCAAAGGACTCTCTGTATGAAGATGATGTTCAAACTCATTACACACTTTGTATCAAAGACACTCACAAATACATTTCTAATTAGTTTAGAAATTTAAATTGTCTGATTTAATGTTAAGAAACTGCTCCTTTGAGGTTAATATGAAAGAAATAATATATTTTGAAAAACTCACTTCAGTGTAGCATAAGCCTTCATAAATATAAAATATGATGGATAAAATCTTCATTCACAGTATCAGTGTTGTTAAGGGCAACATATGTGGGGACTGTGGGGAAAATAATGCAATGTTTAGAACTTTTCCTTAGAATAGAGGGGGTTTTTTTCCTCCTCAGAATCTACTTTAGTGTAACTTTTCTTTTTAAATGTATTGACAAGAAAATGTTTACAATCAATTTATTTCTTTTTTTGCCTTCTGTACATTGACGGTGAAGAAGAGATAAGATGATGAAAAAAAGAAAAAGGCTACTTTAAAACCGGGGTGAAATATAAACCACACCAGAAAGATGATGAGAGAAAGGGCTGCTTCTGCCTGGTTTGTACTTGTTTACTCTAAGTATGAAAAACCTCTCTCATCATTGAAGAAGAAAACTTATCTTCATGTTCCTTGTTATGAAATGATGGAGAGCATCTGGATAAAGCTTTTTTTACTTTATTCAGTCAAAAGTGATCAACACAGTTATGCCCTTATATCACAATCAAATAACTTTTGGAATATTTTCGGACTCTAGCTTGCATTCTATCTAGCTCCAGACCAAATCCAAGCCTAGTAGTATACGATGGCTGTAACTTTAAATCTAAGTTGTCAATCTTGTCTCTTCAGATAACGAGTCGAGTTGCCAAGGATACAATGGGTACATGATGTAAAGTCCATGCTGAAAGTACTGGAATGAGGCATACTTTCTGAAATAATATTAACACTTTCTCTGTCATTTCTGTTTTCACGTATACAATCCATGCCTGGAGTTGGTGCCCAAGCTGAACTAAAAGTGTCCTAAATTTATTAGCATATTTCATAAAAGTATTGATTCTTATGAAAACCTTCCAAGTAATTGGTATCTGACAAGGCACACCCTTTGTATTCTCAGATAATCTTTTGGGAGACAAACAGCAAACACTAGCCCAGTCTGCTTCCCCCTTTGCAAATACTGAAACAGAGGTCTCAAGTGTCTACTCTGTGATTATCCCCAGAAGAAGTGCTGAAATGTAAAATAATTGAGCAGTTTTCTTATACACACATGTGCACAAGCACACATGTATACGTGTATATATATATAACCCACTCTTTTCCCCTCTTCAGAACAAGGTAAACTGAGCTATTTGTATCTTAGTATCAAAAGTATTCTGCTGTCTCAGACCCCGAGATGAAGATAACTCGGATAAAGCAGCACGTTAAAATTTAGGGAGTGACAGTAATTCTGACATCTTGATGTGCAACGTGAGTCTAGGATAAGAGATGACTGGTGTTAAGAGTTCAAACACTGAAGATGAAGGTGATTAAAATTTTCAACCTTCCATATAGCACAAAGAAGAGGAATTGTATTTTTTGCATGGTGTTCTCAAAATCTTTTTTGTTTGGTCAAGTTGCAATAGGAATATGTTGTATATAAGCTGCATGACTAAAGGGGATAAATAACATCTGCGGTGGAGAATGTTGCTGGTATGACTGAAGTAGAAAAGGCTTCGAGCATGCACCACTGAGCACTCCAAAGAGCCTATAGTCCATCTTGTGACTGGATGTGTACTGTGACAGTCAGAGCTGCACTATGGGATTACTTCTTGCAGAGTTTGGTTGTCTTGCACTCACAGGATTAGCGTGATGAGGAATTCCACATCCATAAATAACATCAGTTGACATGAAGTTCTCATACATCTAAACCAGCAGTAGGGAATCACAGGGAACTGGCTACATCCCTCTACTTTGTTTCGTTTGGATCACAGGCATGTTGTCTTCTGCATTACTTTGTGACAGCAGAAAAGTTAACTTTGTAGTGAGGAAAAAGTCCTGTACTTTGACAGACTTCTGTTTCAGTTCCTACTTTTTGAGTGATGTTATGCACACACACGTTATAGCCAAAACCCTCAAAATAACTACTATATAGCTTTGGTTAACAATGGGTTGAAACACTGCACCTGCAAATCAGATCTAGGGTGCATAATGCACTTACCTGCTTTGAGAAGAGTGCTTTTTAAAAGTTGCATAAGAAGGTGAGCACAATGCTTTCTTTATAAACATTTTGCATTTTAAGTGTGTGAGCATTTGAGTTGAAAGTTCACTGAAATTTCATTGCAATCTCACAATGATATTTAATATTTATAGTATCAAAGCTGGTAGCTTTGCAAATAGTATTAAGCCATGTATTGTCTGTGTTAGTCCATTCATGATTAATAATTATGGATTCTTCAAGTCGTAAAGGCCAAACATTACCCCCACTGTATGTAAGTAATTTGTCAAATATATTGGAAAAAACATTTTTCTAATAAGACTAAGCAATCAGTAAAGCCATATCTCAATGAACCATTTGTACAAGTTATAAAATGCATGATAATCACTAATGTTAGCATTGCAAATGAATTTGAAAAAACCCTAAAAGAAGACATGATGTTAGAAAACACTTCTAAGCATTTTGCTTTTTGAGAATTTTATCAAGTATTTACCATTTATCTAACAAACAGCTATGCTCATGGAAATCCTATTTTTACCTTTATTCTGAATATTGTCATTCAGCTTTTATAGAGCTGTAAGATTACCTGTTTCAAGCAAGTTGATAACTAGTGGTTGCTTTTCAGAGAAAAGCGGTGTATTTATCAGAATTTTTAAATTGCTGAAGAACTAATGTTCTGAAGAAAATGTCATCATTATTGCTGTTTTTTTGTTGCCTACAAGTAGTTCTTGACTTTGTGAACAAAATACTCTTTTGCCCTCTTTTTTCCCTTATTTGTTTGGGGTTTTTTTGAGGGGGGTGTGTGTGTATTTGTTGTGCTCTCATATCAATAATTATTTGTTATTGCACATAAACTAATTCTGTTTTGTCAGTGGAATATTTTATTATCTTCCAGCTAAATGAAATTCTTCTGCAAAACTGTATTTTTCAGTGCTCAATATAGAATACATTGTACATTTCTTAAAACAAAAATGATTTTAAAAAATTAATGTCTGAAAATAAAAGCAGTCTTCAAACTTTTAAAATTTTGAAATCAATCAGATAATTAACACGGAATAATTTTTGACTTAAAAACATGACAACCTGAATCTTAAAATTATTTTGAATTAACAGCAATATCTTCTAGCGCTCAGTGAAAGTAGCTACTCTGGCATTTCTTAAAATTGAGACTATTCTCATTAAACTGGTATTTCCCGTATACCAATTGGTATAGGGCAACAAACTCAAAAGAGAAATGGATTAAGATAGCTTAGAAGAAAAAGAGTTTTTCTCTAGGAAATGAGTGAGTAAAAGTACTTAGCACAACTCTTATCATGTCAGACATCTGAGGGCTTTTGTGTTTCCTAGATTTTAGTTATGGCAGTAAAGTTAGACTTGAGACAAAGTGGCTTTAATATGAAATCCTTTGAAAAGACAGACAAATAGTTTGTTTCCTACTTTTCTAATCAAAATGTTTCTAGTAGATGAATTTGGACAGTGTGCTGTAGTAAACTACTACTACTACTAATGATAATTTAACATTATTTCTAGGATTGTTGGTTGCTATTAACATTTTAGTGGAAATTTTATGTAGTGAAATTTTGCAAGAATGATACTTGCAATTAAACTACTAATTTTTTTTTTGAGAAGGGTAACTAGTATGCTGACACAGATTGTAATTAATTTTTTTTGAAATCATGCTTTGAGCATTTTTGTGTATTAAAATTTGACTGCCTTGGTATGTTTTTTTCCCCTTTATTTTAATATTGGAAATGGATGAAGATTTCTGTTTTTGTTTAACACAGTATTAGGAAGGGTAAGTAATGATTGTTGCACAAATATATGGGCTTCAATTATCTTTTAAATCACATTTTAATTAATGGATCAGTATCTGTGAACGTGCTGTCTGATTCAGTCAAATTACAGCAGGGTGGTGTTACTAAACTCTTCAGACTGGTAACAAATTATGGAACTGTTTTGAAGATGGAACAGTTTTGCATAATTGTTGTTTGTTAACTTGTGATATCTGCTGAATATGTGCTCAACAGATGCTGGCCAGATGTCTTTCAATTTACTCTACTTTTTAGACTGTTCATGCACCAAAGGGATTATGACCTTGGATTTAATTCGTTTTGGATTTTACACTATTTTAGCAGCTCTTCTCCCTCACCTGTGTTAAGGGCAAGTTTCGCAGTTAATTTTTTTCGTTGTGAAGGTAAGGAGCAATAACACTGTGACCACAAATTTTGGAAGAGTTTGTGGGGGGTGGTGTCAAAGATTTTTAAGTTTTGCTTATGCACATTCTTCCTTTCTCTCTCAACTTGATCTTTCTAGTTGCCATAACAACTTCATAATAGCAGCGCGTTTACTGCTGTAGTTGAGGTTGTGTCAGCACTTCCATTATAAGCTACTGTTTTCAGGAATTTCTAATTTATTCACAGGCTTAAAAATGACATACAGTAAGCCTATGTAATTGGTTTTAATGTATGGTACCAACTTTTTGAAAGCTGCTGTTGTCTGAGCTCTGATGGCATGTATAAAATAGCATATTGTTTCAAGTGGTTTTTTTTCTTTTCTCTTTTTACTGAGAAGTAGCAAAACATTTTTAGTCTAAAATTAATTTTGACTGGTTCCCATCTGCCAGAGGTATGAGAATCAACATGTTCTTTTGCTCTACCACAATGCCCCATCACGCCTCTATCCAGTTAGACCCATCTGTTCCTGTTAGTTAAAAGGTTAATGTGAACATGGTGCTTTTCTGGGAAGTAAAAAAAATATAACCTTTTTAATAAGAGAATTTCATATCCTATTAAGAAATAAGTGTTTGACATCTTCAATACTTTTATAATTAATTTTATGTTAAATAAGGACTAGCAATGTTAAATGGTGGATGATTTTTGAAATGCAAGAAGTAGAGGGTGAATCTGTTTCTAGTATTGAAAAAAGTCAGTTATTCATTGTAGATGCAAATCCTGTTATAGAGTTTTAGCAAGGAATTATGCATAACTACAATACAACTTTCTGAGATCTGGAAATTGTTTAACCTGGGAAACGTGTCAAAGCAGTTACATAATTTGCCAGAGATGTTCTGTAACAAGTGATTCCACTAAGCATGTGATAAAGGGATTGTTTAAAGACTTTACTTCACCCAAATAGATTTTGGGGTTTTTTTAAACACTTTAATTTCAGACAAATTTACAAGGCACAGCACAAACTTGCTGCCCTGAATAATTATGAATTGTATACTTGTGAGGATTCATAGGATTTTTGCCTTTTTTTTTTTTTTCTGTTAACGTATCTTATTGCCAAATGCACTTAGGGTCAAGACACTTGCCCCTAAAACAAAATGATGTGTTTTTGCTGTAGGAGACAACACTATAACAATATGTTATTAAAAAAACCGCAAAACTCACATCTTCTTTTTAATCCCTTACTGTTTTTTTAAAGTCTTCACTTACATAAAATTACTTACATTTGAAGAAAGTGTGTTCTTTTTTTTTTGGTTATTCTATGATTCTACTTCACTATAATAAAATATAATGACAAGTATTTAGGCATTTGTATCACCTTGGTTGATGTTCGTAAGACTTCTGCAAACATACGTAACTTTAAAAGAAAGGCTAATTTGGTTTGATTTTAATGGTCTGTAGTAATCATAGCTATTAATTTCAAAGGCAAATTTCTTTGATTTTTACTTTAAAAGGAAAATATATTTTATCTAATTTAATAATCCTAGTTAGAAAGTATTTGTTTAAGTATATCTTATTCTGAAGAAAGATTGTGAGTACTTCTCAACTGAAAAATATAAATAGTTTTTTAAAAGCTCATTGATGCCTTTGGAACAGACTTCCTGTTTGATTCTAGACAGGTGAAATATTCAGCCTGGATATCCTATGTCTAAACACTTCATTGTCCTTTTATTCCTTTTTAATGTGTTTTCCACTTCCCTCTCAGAATCGGTTTAATACTTAGCCGTTTTTTATTACTTGGCTTTGAAATCATATTCAGAAAATTGCTTTTGGAGAGTTTTTTCTCAATCAACCAGAAGATTTAACAGCCGAAACCCTATAAATGTTGCAAGAAAATTCACTTAACTCCTGAATAAAGAAATTATTTTTAAGGAGCTACATCATTATGGTATTTGCAAATTGCTTGTCTTATTCTAGCTTTTACAGAAGTCTGCATTTGTTCTTCCATAATCTTCTTCTAGTTTCTCCTTTTACTTCCTCCCCGTTCCCTGAATTTATGGAGCTTTGATTTTCAGAGGGTTGTTAGACCTGGAGGATTAATTTTCAACTTTAGCATGAAGGGTTTATTGACCTTAGTTATTTTCTAGGCTCTGTGTTCTGTTGTGATTTTCACTGTAAAAGATTTTGTCCTCTGTCTGATAAGTAAGCATTAATGGAAACATTTGCATCCTTTGCAGACTTCATAGATACGAGAAGTAACTGTCTCATCTCTGCAACTGTCTTCTTAGGAGTAAATATCTGAACGGAATACTAACTTGTTCTTAGCTTGGTACTGTTCTTCATAGTACACTTCAGATGAGACAGATTATGGAAAGTAGTAGTTTCATGTTGTGGGCTTTGGGTAAACTGTAGTCTGTCTACATTTATTTTGAAATCTGTGAGGCAGTTCTCTGGAGCTATTGAACTTACTTTAGTTAAAAGGTTTTGCTAGAAATTCTCTGAAAGATCTCCCTCTTTCATAAATGAAAATTGGGGTATAAGATTTGATGTCAGTTGCATTTCAGAACTGCAGTATAAAACTAATAGTACTAATAAAGTCTGGGTTGTTGAGCTAAGTTGTTACAAAAGCTTTTCTCTTTACCTAGATATGTGCTGTGTTGATCTTGAATGTATTAAAGATTAGGTAGGGGAAGTACATATTTATGAAGGGAAAAATTAAATAGAAGGACAGATATCAGGGTTTGGGGGTTTTTTTAAAGCCCATGGTTTGCAAATTGTATAAACTACTATCTATAAATGCCTAGGTACAGCTTGTTTCCAGAAAGCAGTCAACTATAGATCCTCTTTCTTCTTACTTCAAGTCTTATATAGTTTTGAAAACAATTGCCTTAAAAAAATATTACATGGTTGCAAAATTACTGAGGTTAAAAGAGCTTTTTGGACATCCACTAATGTAAAACTTTGTGTCCTTTCTTTCTAACACATAAACATTAATTTCACTGCAATTCTATTCTTCAGCCTTCAGTTGAGCTAAACTTAAAATTTGAAGTTTCAGACTTATCTGAAATGTTACTAGTTTTCTGTAGGTTTTTTTTTCTAGTTGAACTGGTGTTCTTTGTGAGCCATGTATTTAGTTGTCACCCAGCAGATAGTCATGTGTCTGAAAAACACATACCCATAATTCAGATGGTTTCATAGGGATGTTTTGTGGTTCGTTTTCTGTCTTGTGATGTGACAAATGAGCTTGATGTTTATATTCTACAGAAGAGCAGAGCCATCCCGCAAAAGACACAAAACTTGCCAGTTTCCCAGTAAGTCGGGAATGATTTCTGAAGTCTTCCAGGACAGGTAGAAAAACAGGTCTTGTTCAAAAACCTCAATAATCTTCCTGCTCTGTGTCTGTTTTTGTACAGGTATTGTGTGGAAAAAGGAAGTCCTTTCTTCCTGCTTTCAGGCTGTATGCAGGGTTTTCTAAAGACTTGTTTTATAAGCTTGGCAATTTTGAAGTGAAATCAGTACACAGAAAATATAATTTGGACTTGCCTGATAATTAGGACACAATTAAGGACTACTGCAGTGGCACGGTTTAAAATCTAGCTCATTAAGTAATGAATTCATAATATTAAAAATATTGGAATTTCAGTTTTTTCTTCCTAATGATATATGTTACTGTCCAGTCTTTTAAGTAACCTTTTATGGTTTATTCATTTTAATCCTATAGTTTTGCCAGCTTAAAAACATCTACTGGAGCCTTTGCCAGAAATAAGAATGAATGAAGTAATGAATTCACTTTCGCAGGCTAGTTAAAAGCCAGTGCTAACAATAGATCAAGAAAGTCTAAAGGAGAAAAGAATCCAGCTCTTATTTGGAAGGGGAGTATCAATGAATAAGGCACCATTGAGAATGCACATTGAAAGGCCAAAAAATCGGGAAAGATGAGAGGCTTACGTATGTCCCTGCATCATGACATACATTGTCTTGCAGTTTTATACAGATGGAGGGGTATTCTTTGTTGAGAGCTTGGTTCTTTTGCACTTTAGTCAACGCTTCAGTATTCAATTCAAGAATCCTGGGAGTCGAACTTTATCTCTGCCCCCTTGTGGGACAGGGACTGAGATTCTGTCTTAGAAGGAGGATGTTCTGTTTTGTTTTGGTGTTTGGTTGGATTTTTTTTTTTTTCTCTTGAGGATTTATCGCTGCAGAATTGGGAACTGGAAAAAAACCTCAGTAGAACACCTTTGTAATCGTTTATGACAGATTCCACATAACTTTATTTCATTTTAAAATTATTGTAGAATTTTGAGAAAGATTGTATTTTGATACCATACGTTTCTTTTATAATTTTAAGGATGTTATATTTGTAGGACAAACTAGTCCAAATGTAATGCAATACTTATCTGTTTGCATGCTGAGTGTTTTAATTATGCTCAGTTACAATTTCTAAAATTGCATTTTTAAAAGTTTGTCAAGTAAAGTTGTCCTAGGAAAGAATTAGCCTCTTGGTGAGTAGTGCTGGGGTAATGCAGATAACATCTTCAAACACCTATTTGAGCATGCAATTCTGGTTTTGTCACTGAAACTACAGGTCAAGAAGTGTACCCTTATACCTTAGTGTCCAGTGCTTCTTTCTGCATCTGGAGTAGAAATGTACTGTAGGAAAGACTCAGATACTTTTAATAATTGTCTAGTTATTTAAATAGTATTTTAATGCAATTATTTTCCATTTCCATTCAACTGGGGATTATGAAAATATTATACTTTGTTTTTTTCATTATGTGCTTTTTTGAGTTACTCAATGTATGAATGCATTTGTCAGTTGGATTATGAGTATCATGCTTTATGCATTATCTCAGCCTTATTTTTAAGGAATCTCTGTCTTTCCTTTCAATCACACGAACGTCAAGTCGCAGAGGGGAGAACAAGACCCGTGCTTCTGTGATTCATCACATACTCTCCTGCCATGCTGCAGGCATCCTGCATAATGGCAGCAAAAGGCTGCTATCTCAGTACCCTTGTGTCAACCCGCATGTGAAGCATGCTTGGGTAGAAGAGGAAAGATTTGCAGACCAAAGAGGCCTGGCCACCAAGAGCTGGGTGAGAGGCAACAGGGCTGTGCAGAAGCACAGAGAAAGCCTCAGACCGTATCTTGCAGTTGTGGTACCTGCAGGAAGGGACAGATGTCTCACATGAGCGGATACAGATAGACGTCTGCCCCATCAGTGACATGGATTGCGTATTCCCGTTGTTGTGCCTAATGCATAAAACTTCTACATTTGATTCTAGTATACTTCAAAGAACTGCTTTTGGGAAAAGCCTGTCTTGTTGATTGCCACTTTAAAATAGAGACAAACATTAAAATTGAATGTTTGCAAAAGAATACATCTGTTCAGTTAAATATCTGTTATGGAGACGTGATCTCTTGTGTGATGAGAAGAAACAGGAAGTTAAGCTGTGGTTCTGTTCATCCAGCGACTTTGAGTACCTTCAGACACGTCAGGCTTTGCTTCCTGCTGGGTATTTGTATGGAGCAGTGTTCCATGAAACTATACCCTCAGATGGAATAGCCTTGCAGAAGGAAGTTGTGTTGTTCTGTCCTTTGTCTTCCTAGGAGATTTCTTTGACCTGCCTTTTGAGGATAGTGCATCTTCCCAGTCACCTGTTTTTGTCACAATTTGAATTCATGTTTTTGCATCAGCCGGTCAAGGACAACTTTTTTCCTCTCTCCCACTGGGAGTGGGAAGGGCATTTCCTGCAAAAATTGGATTCGTTACCTGTTTGCAGCAAGCCAATAATTACATTGAGAGAGACATTGATTATTTATTTCAGAGTTGTGCAAGCTTGGGTGTCTGGTGGTATTCCACAAATCAAATGCAGCAACTATCAAAATTTTTTGCTATTTATACATTTTGGCAGATTAAGGAATTAGTGCTTATTGGCTACAAGTTACACAGTTCTCTTACTAATTAATATTCTATCTTCTATTGGTTAATGATTCTTTTGCTTCTCATGCTGATTACTCCTCATGCTCAGGCTTTCTCTTCTTTTGAGTTGGTGGGTTTCTTGTGCTGGTGTTCGCAATCTTCCCCTGCCGGAATTGCCTGTTAGGCGGTTGGAGCCGATTTCAGCACAGTTGCTGAGCTGAGTTTATTGGTTTCTCCCTTATCTTGGGAGTTCTGCCAGATGATTTACAAATTCTGCATTCTTTGCGTCGATTATCTATGGTTATCCTACTTCCCAAGCCTTGTTAACCTCCACCTAGGTCTCAGATCACTGAAGCGTATTAAGCTCTATACCTTAGCAAGGCAATTCTACCAACAAGTAATGTGTTTTTCTAACACATGGGCATCACTTAGAGGTGGCTTGTTAGCTGCTCTGTTTCGCAGGTTAAATCTCCTTTCTTCTTGATTAGGCTTAAAATATACAAAGATCAAATATCAAAGAACATACTTTCTTAAAAAAAATTTTACGTGTTCCACATCTTGCAACAGTGTTACAGTATCATGTTTATCAGAGAGACATAGAATATACAAGTTAACTGTTATCTGTCTGCTTCAGCTCTTATTTGGCTGGTCCAGGATATGTAAAAGAATCACCTTCTAGAAGCAAATCAGGTCTGTGAAGCAGCTGCATCCTTTTCAGTAGCTTTGGGAGCATATCAGAGCAATGAGTGCAATTTCATGCACTTCATCAATCAGTGAGATTCTAGGAATATTTTGAGACTATTTTGTGTATTAGTTGAGACAGTTAAAAGACAGTTTAGTGCCCTTTTTTTTTTCTTTTTTCCTTTTTTTAATATCATTCATTGGATGTATGGATAGATATTCATGCTTCAGAGACCTCCTTCTTGGTCATTCACTTTCCTGTTATCTCAGTAGCAACACCTGCAAAAAAATGTCTTAAATACATTAAAAAATATCTTAAATGTATTATGGCTGACAGCATTTTCTGCCTAGGAGAAAAGAAGTGCTGTTTGTTTAATGAATTAAAGATGACATTTACCTCCAACAGCTCAAAGAGACGCTGCTATCTGTAGAAACACCTTGGTGAACAATCTTGGCTTTGAAACTGGTCCAAATGCGGATGGCTGAGTACAAAATGTACCCTCTATTATAAGACACGATTTCTTTTGACCAGGTGATCTACTTCTGAAAGTAAAAGAGATGATGTTCTAGTGGTATAACATAAAATTGTTGTGTAATTGTAATGAGAGTCATTAAAAAAGTATGTTGAGCATGTTGGTTTAGACATTTGATTTTCTCTGGGTGTATTCCAAATCACTGTAATCTTCTATGCAGACCATGCTGGTAGGACAACTTCAAAATTTATTGAGCATTTTGAGATAACCCACAGGATATACATTCAAAAATGTAAAATTACGCCTCAAAGAGTGGAAACGGAATGTAATGCCCATTTTGGAAGTCCTTTATTTGAYGTTCTTGAAGTAAGCAAGCACCTTCTTTGATGAAAACAATGTTCAGAAAAATGATATTGGAGTAAGCAAACATAGAAGGCTTGTCGCAGGTAAGCCTTAATTTTATATTACTTATAGTGACTTTGAAACAAGATTTCATGTAAATTTTATAGTTTATACTCGTATAAGACTATAACCTTGTAGTGGATGTGAGGGCTGTTTCTCTAGTGAATAATGATGAATGATGATATTTATTGCTATTAATGAATATGATGATAATGGATGGTATTTTATGATGTTAATGGAATATAAAAAAAAAAAGTCTTGAATGTTGAAAGTAAAGGTAGAATTGAGAATTTAGTCCTTGTCTTGAAGCTGCTGGATTTTTTTATTTTTTAAACAAATTAAGATTTTAATGAAGCTTTGTTTTATGGCATTCAGTAAGAAAAACATTAGGTAGAGGCAGAAGTTCAGGTGGCTTGCTGCGGGGAATGAGACTGTTGCCTAGATAGTAATTTATTTATTTTTTGATCATGTTCTTAAATAGAATAGAAATAGAGATGCCACTAGTGGAATCTACAAAGGAAATCAGATTAAAAAAATAAGTTCACTTATACTATTTGTTAATAAAAAAAAGAAATTAAATTCTAGGAAACTGTAATATTAAACATTTCTTCTGTAAGTATGAAAGGCCCAATTCTTTTCTGGTGTGACTGATTGCATTTTAACAGCAGTAATGCCCATCTGCTTCTCAGGGTTTCTTGGCAACTTCAGTGCACTAAAAATTATAAATGCTTTAAATGATACTGCAAGTTGTATAATTTTGTTTTACTGAAGTCCTTATTGGAACATGCTGTTCTAACAAAGTGTGACTAGATATAATATGTATTTATACTTTTTTTGGTGAGTTTGGCGTGGAATTTTTTCAACATTTATGATTAAATAATAAATCTCTTAGAAGCTCTGGCACTCAACATAGAAAAGTGAGCTGTTGTAGAACACATGTATTAAATTGTAAAGTGTTATTTCATTGGGGTTGTGTCATTAAAAATTGGACTGATTAATTTATTGCCCAAGTAGAAACTTACTGTAGTTCAGTTTATCCTGGTGAAAAATCAGGTGACAGAGAGGTTTTACTGTAATTATTCTGATCTGCCCATTTTTGCACTACTGATCCATAACTGCCTTTTTGGCGGAAAACACAGGAAAATAGTCTGAGAGTGTGAAGACTGGAGAAAAATAAAAGAAGAAAATGGACACTTTAAAACAAACAAAAAACCCCCCAAACTACAGAAACTCTGAATTTGACCTGGTAAAAAGAGATTTCCCAACAGTTCGTTAACACTGTACATGTATGTTTGGTACTTCTGATAGGAGTAGAAGAAATTAGGTGATCCTGATGTCATGAAGGAACAGAGCAAGCATCCTGTGGTAAAAAAAAGTAAAGTGGAATCATGCAAAGGATCTAGAGTAGGAGTAATTGAAGATGACATTCTTTTCTAATTCTCTCTGCTACTAGTTGTGTTGTTGGTTTTTGAATAAAAATGAGAAAAGACAGGAAGGAATTGCTCTGCTGCTGAGTAGGAAGGAAAGTTGTTAACAGGTGAAAGCAGGAAAATGAAAGCTTTGAATATCTTCTTTTTTGCTTAAATCCACACTAACTAGATCCCCTCTGACTGGATAACTAACATCTTTTAAACTGCATTTGGAACTGGGGTCTCTTAGAGATTTCTGAAAATGTTATCAGTTTCAAATTTTCACTTAGTTGAAGTAATATTAGGGAGGAGAGAGTATCGTTTCTCTGTTGTTTCACTTTGCCTTAGGCAACTACTTGTCACAAGTCGTGGAGGTGAGATACTGTGTGATCAATCATCAGTCTGAATAAGTACAACCATTCTTATGTTGTAAAGGAAAATGATAAAATAGAGGGTCTAGCCTTAGTATGTTTGGCTGTCTTTGTATGTTTGATGTTTAGACATCAGGAAGAATTTCTTCATGAAAAGGGTTGTTAATCATTGGAATGTACTGCCCAGGAAGGTGGTGTTCAGGAAATGAGTGGATGTGATGCTTAGTGCCATGGTCTAGTTGACAAGGTGGTGATCAGGCAAAAGTTGGACTTCATGATCTTGGAGGTCTTTTTCAGCCTAAATGATTCTGTGAAGCTGTGTGGATGTTTTATGTTCAGAGGATAATTCAGGTTGGCAGAGTCTTCAGAAGGTCTCTAGTCTAGCCTTTTGAGCAAAGCAAGGTCAGCTGTGGTCAGAGAAAGTTGTGCAGGGCTTTGTCCAGTAGAAATCTCAAAAGTTGGCAGTGGTATAACCTGCTCCACTGCCTGACTCATGGTGAAAATGTTTTTCCTTATATCCGGTCTGAACCTCTCATTTCAATTTATCCCAATTGTTTCTTGTCCTTCCCTTCATGCACATAGAGTAGCTTGGCTCAATCATCTTGATAACCTCCCCATAGGTACTGACAGGTGGCTGGTTAGGTCTCCACCGGAGCCGTCTCCTATGCAGGCTGAACAAGCCTCATTCCCTTATCCTTTCCTCATAGGACAAGTCCTCCAGCCATCTTAAGGACTCTGCTGAACTCACCGCCGTTTACTGGTGTCTGTTCTGGGAGCCCAAACCAATGCAGTATTCCAGATGTGATTTGAACAGCTCTGAGGAAGCACTGCTGGCTCCTGAGCAGCTTGCTGCCTGGTAAGGCCCCTGCTGCAGCCTGGATATGTCTTCATGGTGTAGATGTAAAGTGATGTAGTATGTACATTGCAGTGAGATAGGGTTTAGATTAAACACGGAAAAAATAATTGTGCTGTGAGAACAGCCAGACATTATGAGTAGACTCACTAAAGACACTGGAGAGTCTCTGTCACTGAAGATCTTCTACTAAAGATATTCCAGGAATGATGTAGGAGTAGGTGAGCCTGCTTGGGAAGGAAGAAGATGTTTGCGTGAGGCGTGTTCAAGTTCTGTGATTTCACAGTAGTCTGAACAGGAACACAAGATCCCAACATTTTCTTTCTAAATATTATCAGCTGTTTGAGTTAATGTTGCATGAAATAATTATGTTTATATGGATGAATGTAGCCCTAAATACCATAAGCTTTAGAAATGAAAACAGAGGAAAATATTTGAGCATATGTGTCACCATTTCTCTTCTGTGTTCCATTTCAATCTGAAGTATTAAAGTTCAGCACTCATGCAAGGCTTGTTTAGTGATGATTAGTTTAGTTAATGATATTGTTTCCATATTTTCTTTGATTATTGTTATATTGTTCTGAATATATTGTTCTTTTATTATGGCATAGAAAGTGTTACTGTATCGCTGACAGTTGAAGGAAGAAATGTCTGAGGCAACTGACAGTCCTAGAAATGACCACTTGTACTTCTTCACTGTTTGTCTTCATGGTCTGCTTTTTAAAGACTTAGTTCAGACTCAGATTGGTTATATTGTCATTTTATTAAATCTTCTTTCAGCTAATAACCTGTAATGCAGTGAGCATGATTTAAATTGTACTCATGATTATAATAAAGAGTACAAGTATCATGGTGATCAAATAAAATCAAATTATATACTGGGCTTCTAGATGACTGTGTAATTACCATATTTTTAAATTTTTATTACAAAGCAATAAATAAAATTTATTGACATTTTTATTAGAAATTAGGAGCAATACCTTGTCATTTTTGTCCATTTAAGACTTTAGATTATTTAACACCAATATTTGTATCAAAAATAGGAAGAATGTATTCTATGTAGGAGTGAAAATTCATGGAGTTTTCCTCTGAAGAAGCAGAAATCTGCCCTGGGAAGATTTCTTTTCATCCCCAAGGCTCCAATCAAAACTCAGATCAAAAGACCTCTGTCTTTTTGTGTGTATGTGTTCTGGTGCACTTGGCAAGTATCTTTTAGGTGTAGTGAGGACCCAGGGTCCCTACTGCTTCCACTGCTTGCTTGAAATACATGCATTAATGGTTGTGTTTCAGTAAACACTAACTAAAAATGGAACATAAGAATAAAAATGTATTTAACACTTCATTACTTCCTCTGCTCCCTTGAGTTTTTAGAATGCTTTAGTTTGAGGAAACATTGAGAGTCATTGTTTCTGCTATACTTGTGTTCCGAGAAACACTTGAGTATGACTATAAATGACAACCTTCCTATTTGCCATTTATATGTTTAAAAGGGACAAATGAATTAACAAAAAACATAAGTTCTACATTTGGGGATTTAAAAAACTTGTGTACTTCGCACAAAGTCTTAAGAACTTCAAGGCTAAAGATATAACTAAGTAGGTGATGTATGTGAAAAATTGTCTTTCCATAAATAATCATGCTGAACATATATATACACTATTTATGTTTGTTTAATGTTATATAATTTTTTTCCTGAGTGTTCTGTTGATCATACTGAAAAAGTGAATAATTCACTTGAAGAACTAACAGACAATCCTATTAAAATACAAACCCAAACAAGTAGGAAGTAAGTTCAAGATGCATTCTCTATTTGTGCATTTATTCATGCAGAATATAGGCAAGTTGCTTATTTTTTTATGAGTTAGGGGAATTAAGGCAGCTATTATCACATGAGATTAATCCAATTAAACCCAGACAATATCTGTAGTAAAGCAAAATGAAAAAAAAAAAGGTGCAGTGACTGCTTTGTGCTGCTTTCTGATCCTCTCCTCTTGTAGCTGGTATCTATAATTGTGTATCAATGAGAGACTGTTAGGACTGTAAATATGCTTTTCCTCTCTGACATGTTTCCTGCCTGTTGCTTGGTTACCAGTACTTTGCCACACATACATGCAAGGTATTAGCTCATTCTTCTGTCTTCACTCTTTGAGGTTTAGTGAGGAGGTACATGATCAAAATTTATGGTTTTATTTCTCTATCTCTAGCTATTAAGGGTTAAATGACTTATTATCCTAGGAGATTTAGAAGTAGTTATGCATAATATATTAACTTCACATGGAAGAATAGGCTGTTCCACTATATATGTATGAGTCTTTCAGGGTAGTTTTCATTTTTTAATTTTGTTTCAGGGTTTTTTTTCCTTCTTTTAGAAAATAAAATTCTTTTCTAGTTGCAGTGAAACAGTCGAATGACTTAGTGTAAGCTGTCATCATGACCTTTCCCAATGATGGTGGTCTTTGCCATTTCTCCTCTTAACTTATCCACAGTATATTGTTAGTGTCAGGATCACTACAGAATGACATACAGTGTTTTAAGTATTTCTATCATGTCTGTCACCATGGTACCTAGTAGTTTTCAACTAAGTGGAGTAAGGGGGAAAAGAATGCAGGTTAATGTATGTTATTATATTTATTTAACTGCCTGATTTTAATTTTTCCCCATATTTTCATGGATAGTCATGGAAATAGGAAACTGAATTAATGGATTGTCAATGAATAGAAGAATACAAGAGTAGTCATATTCCCCCTGTCTTCTGTCTTTCCCTCCAAAAGAAAGGAGTAATATTTGATTTGTAAATTGTGTACCTGAGTCAAACAGACAAAAGTGAAAACAATTTGAGAAAATTCTTTAATGTCAGTTGAAGTCTCATTAATAGAATGACTATAACTTGGGCAGTCCAGATGTTTTAAATGAGTCTTCAATGCATTGCATTAGGTTTTCTTAAAGTTTTTTTTTCTGTACATCTTAATATTGGTAGCCATTTTGTAATTTCAGTAATGTTAACTGATAAATGTTACAAATGTGCCATTTTACAGTAATTTCTGAAGAAAGTATGGCTTGGGGTATCAGGTGTTGGAAGAGTAATGTCATAGTGATATTTTCTCAAATATGTTCGTTAATGAAAAATATTTTCAGAGAAGATTGCATATTTAACTTCTTAGTAATTTAAAAAAGACAATGTCAAAGTGTAGTTCAGTACAAAGGAAAAAATAGTAGATCTTAATATTCCAACCTGGTTTTGAGTATTAGTACATCTCTTATAAAAGAGATAGAAATCTGTAAATGTTTTATCTGTTTTATATGGTTAAATTGTATACATGGCCATATGTAAAAAATATTTGGAAGCTGAACTACACTTTATTTGCCAAAGTTATTAGACGTGATTTCTTCACATTATAAACTTTAAGAGTTCTCTTATTTTGTAGTTTGAATGCAGATGCGTTTATGACACTGTTTTCAAAAATTCATCCCATCTTGAGACTTTTAAAAAACCACCAGTAGTTAATTGCTCTTTTCCAAATTCCATTTTCAAAATTGTGCACCCCCTTGTCTTTCATCCCCTAAATATCTAGAATTACTGAATTGATGGCAGTAGAAAAGTGACTGCAGGAAAAAGAACTTCCAAACTCTTGAAGTATGTTCTTAAAAGATACACTTCTTAAATCTGCTATAATATATACTACACAGTAAAAAAATTGCATTTGTAAAGTGCTTGAATAACTGCATGCGAAAGGTCTCTAATCCTCTTAGGAGAACCAGAATATAACAAATATCAATAAAGTGCATTTTTTTTGTTTTTCTATTTTTTTCTCTTCTTTTTTTTTTTTTAAAAAAGGTTTCTTCTATTTTAGCTGTTGAACTACTTTTCTTAGCCTGAACTTTATGCTGTTATTGTTCTGCTTTTCTTGTGGTTACATGTACTAGCGTAGGACCATAAAAAAGAATCGCTAATTAGGGCTTTCAGAGTGGAAGACAGTTTATCACAGGTATGGAGCAATACTTGCACAGTGGACAAACTTGTTTTCTTAGGTTTTCTGTTTCTCTGTAGTGAAAAATAGTATACGTTCAAGAACTTGAAGCATTGCAGAATGCACAGATGGAGTAGGATTATGAATTTTTTTTGTTACACAACACAAAAAGTTGCCTTTTTTTCTCAAAGTAGGTCTGGAAAGTTAGGACATGCTCTAAAATAAAATGAAATAATGCTTAAACTGCCTTGTAGATTCTTTTTAGAATAAACTAATGTAGAGTGTTTTTTGGAGAAGAGGAAAGATGTCTTTTGCCTAAATGTGAAAAATACTAATCATATTGTGAATTTCTATTGCATCATATTAAAACTTTCAGTTGAATAAAAATTACTCTTCCTATTACGTATGGTGCAACCATAAAACGTATTGTATTACCATGTCTTTGACATTTTTTGATTTAGATAGTATTTTTTAAAAAGGTGATAAATATAACAAGTTAATTTAGGTACTCAATGCAAGCTAGGTCTAATTCTGGTTCCTTCCACTTTTTTGCCCCGCATTTTAGGCATCTGCTTTAATGTTAGTACTGAGGTTGTTAGCACTGAAAAATCTAATGTAGATAAATGTATACATTAAAGTTTAAAATGCTCCTGTGTGAGGTAGTTGCTTTAATAAATTTCCTTTTCTTCTTTTCTGGAAGATTATGTGTATAATAGATGAACTGTGCCTGAATCTGATAACTTCTTTAGGAGCACCTACCATCATTCTGATTTTTGAAGTACCAAAATTAACTGCCTTAATAAAGAAAGAAAAAAATTCTTACATTGAACTACACGAATATCAATCTTTACTTTTTTAATGAAATCCAGTTATCTCTGCTTCAGTAAATCTGGTTTCAACTCTACATTCTTAAGGTGACACCTGTGGCAAAAAAACATTTAATTTGCATAGTAGACTTCTTGTATATCATGCTAAGCTGTATACAGAAATGTCTATTTACTCTTTCTTAAGAAGATGTCCATATCAAATAGCGTGAAATGTGAAAAATGAAGGGTGCAGAAAAAAATCTGTTGCTTTCTTCATGCAGTATATAAAAACAAAGACAGATGACTGTCCTGTGGAAGAAAGTAATTTACAATAAAATGAAATAGTATTAAAAGAAGTGTATTGAAAATTGGAAGACTGTATAATAATAGCATTTGCTACGTTATTTGGCTCCTTCCTGTCACTGTTCAGTTCGAGTAAGCTTCTTTGCTCAGGATTCATGTCAGTTGAGACTATGGCTCCTACTGCTTGGTGGTTTGTATGCTGGAGTTGTCTTTTTGTGAATTGGATCGAGACCCTCTTGCTTACCTAAGTATGTGTTCTTGTACAAGTTAGGTAGTGACAGTTGTGGGAAGACCAGTCTTACATACGGAGTCATAAGAAATCATGAAGTCAAACCTTAACTTTCAGGTTTTAATCCTCTCATCTGCCCAGTCTCTCCATACCAGAAGTTCCAGGATTATTACTGGCTTCTCATGATTTCTCCAGGAGTCTAAATAAGGAGTTTCCAAACCATGGCATGCATTTCTATGCATGTCAGATGACAAGGAAACGGCTTCATGATAATGTTTAAAAAATAAAAATGATCTAAATTGCTGTTTTTTGTGAGGAGATTGGAAGCAGTTCAGGTAGTATGTGCCCCATTCCCAATTCTCTGTAGGCATGAAGAGAAGCCATGGGCCACCATTTCTTGTCACCCCAATGGGAGAAGCAGCAGGGAAGTATCTCCTTCCCCAGAAGCATGGACTACTTAAAAAATGTGCCCAAAAGCCTATGTAACTTTTGATCTCAAAACATGAATAATCTTTCATTATTCTTTTTGAATCCTTTTTGTTCATGAAGTAGTTTGGCACTAAGTCAAATAGTGTAAAATTTCTACAAAAATTGCAAGTATTTCCTCTTATATCACTTTAAGTAGCCATTAGGGAATGAGAGTGTGTCTTCATTAATGGAACTGGAAGCAGGTATTGATTTGGAGCTTTATGGCTATCTATGCGGGTATTGACATCTGCTGTTCTTTAATTGCTGTTGTTTATTCAATTACAAATTAAATGATTGCTTGCTACTAATCCTGTCTCAATATACTGTTACTATCATATTAAATTTTGAGGGGGTTGTGCTGAAGAAAATGGTGCAGATTTTCTAAATGTACTAAGTTAAGCCTATTTAATAAAAGCAGTAAGATAAAAACTCCTCAGAAATAGTAGCTTGAGATGAAATAAAAGCAATAAGAAAAAAACCCCTCAGAAATAGTAGCTTGAGATGCATTTAGCTTTTATTTAAAGTTCCTTACTGTGCAGTTCTTAGAGGTCTCAAAATGCTGTCTCCAGTGATTTCTAACAGTCAAAGACAGAATGTGGCTTTTAAAAATGCCAAGTCAGCAGACTGAAGAGCAGTTGGCCTGAAGGCAGGGGAGAGGCTGACATGAACATAAAGGTGGCTTTCTTTCCTCCAGTTCCTCAGTTTAGTTTCAGTGTTTTCATTTGTGTTCAGGTAGACACTTGACTGAAATTTTGATCTTAATGGAATTGGAGAAATAGGAAGTTATTGTTGTAGTTTGGGCATTAATTTTTAATGCTAGCTTTATCATGAGGTTTTTGAACACATTTGCATGGCTGATCATGCTTATGAGTGACTGTGTCCTAAAGACACAGCTCGAACAAGCCTTGTCTGTGCTACTCTGTTATTTTTAAAATGTTTCCTGGTGAATTTGTATTACCTGACCTCGGTATTTTGTATGTGTCTGAGTATTAGTGAAATTCCCCGATAATAGATTTAGTTTTTAATTTCTAACATGGTCTATGTATCAGAGGCTCTTTTTAAAGACTAAAGTAGAGAGATTTAAGATGAAACATTCCCTTCTGCAGCCCTTAACTTCAATGTTAATGATGGTAATAGCGGAAATAATCAGTGCTATTTCCTATATTCCTTTTACAAGCTTAAGAAAAAATCTATGTCACTAATTTGTTTATATAATGCACTTTGCAAACTAATTTACTAGATGCAGTAGTACAAATAATCCTTTAAATATCATTATAGATTAAAGGACAGATTCTGCCACCTTCATTCATATTAAGTTATGCCAAATTTTGCAAGCATTTCTTTTGGTTTTTGTAGGGCTACTGTGAGGGTAAAATTTCACTGAAGTAGAACCGGTTTGTTTCCTTTGATTTACTTGTATAGTTTTAAATTCATTGTACTGTTTTATGCTCTCTCATTTAAGTAGTTGTGTATAATTAATGGAAGTGTGAGTTTCTTAGAAAATATAATTATCTCATTTTCTGAGGTTGCCTTTCAGCTTGCTTCCATTCTCTATCTTTTTCCCTAATAGATACTCTGTTTCTTCATTTACATGTAGAGGAATAGATTATGTATGTCAAAACGCCTTGATAGTAAAAGTATCTGAACCATGTAAAAGAGGGTTATTAGACAGTCAAGTATGAACTGTAAATCAGTCAGGTAGGGCAATAATAGCACATTTTCTAGCTCTGCTCACCATATTTTATTCATTATTTGTTTTATAAAAACATCTGTATGCTTCACAGTAGGATTCAGTGGAAAGTAAATTCCTTTCTCTGAAGACCTTATAAACTAGGTGTTCAGAAATATAATATGCTAAATTTCCTACCAAACTCACCTTGTAACTAGGAAACACAATGTATAAAAACTAAAGTAGAAAGTAAATGGGAATTAAGGCATCAGAAAAAATTAGTTGCTTTCCTATGATTTAAATGAAAATTTTGTGAAGGCAATATAGCCTTCTGTCTGTCATATCTTAATGATTTCATTTTGGAAAGTTATTAACGTGAGTCAGAGTAAGTGAAAGACTGTAGTCAGTCCTAGATTTGACAGTGTCGACAGAATTTTTTAATAATTCTCTGAGATAATACCTTGTAAACCAAAAGCTTCTTTTCTGAAAAGTCTTCTTAAAAATGGGTTTTCCCATGGGCAGGGAAACTACTAAGTTTATTTTCTATACAGTTTGTTGATATATACATTTTTCTTTGTTCCTAGCTTTTTTCATCTGGACAGTTGTCGCTCCCTGCTATTACTGGTTTAGACTTACAGGTTTGCTGACTGCCCTGCTGGTTGCTGCATTTTTTTGAATGAATAAGAGAATGTTTTAATTGTCATTACTTTGATAAACACATTCAAGGACTCATGTTTACCTGGTGAGTTTTGGTCACAAAATATGGACTTTTGTGTATTCAAAAGCTTCACCTGCTCTTATATTAAATTGGAATTTGCCACATAGATCAAAAGTTATGGGTAGGTAGACAAATGGTATATCTCATAAACCATATTTCCTTAAGAATTAGTCTTGTAAGTAACTATGTTCCAAAATGGGTTTTTTAATGCATTTTCTGGGGGGGGTTATTGTTGCATTTTTGTGTGATCAGTTGTAATTTGATGGTTAACTATCCTTCTGGTTTAGCCATTACATCATTTTGGAAAACAGAAGCACTTAGTTCCTTTTGCTAATTGTTGCCCAGCTCGATTTCTGATTTTTAATAGAAGAAGTACTATGGCTTTTTAATTCAGATATAGGAAACTGTGGATTTTTTTCTTTTAACCTTGATGTATTTATACATATATTGATTCATGGAATCTGGGTGCATGTAAGCTACATTTCTTTGGGAAACAAGGCTAACACCAGTGTCAGTGCAGAGGAAACTGTGGTTGAAACTGAAGAGAGTTATTCCAGAGGCTGTACAGTCTTGATAATTTGTGTTTGAGAATGCAATTAGAAGGACAGGGAGCATCAAGGGAATTTCTCAAGAAATTTGTAAGTGAAATGTGCTATCTAGGATTTTTGAAGAGAGAGAAATCTAAAAAGCTGAAATAAAAAGTTTGCCTAGAACTGGGCAGCACATTTTCACTGTTTTATAGTAATGGAACAGGATTGTTTGTAATGTCTATCCCTTATTGGAGGAAATGAGCTTTACATCCTTGTTTTGAGGTTTTTTTGACAAATTCAACGTCCGCGATGACTGCTCACCTCTATCCTTTGTTTTGTATGGAGTAGAATTTAAAATTAAGCTAATGCTGTGTAGCCAGTTATGACTGATCTGCTAGAAGGGAGAGACTCAGTCTCTCTGGAGGTTTTGTTTTGGATGTCAGTCAGTGAACACCTGTTCAGTTAATGAAATGATGTCCTTGAAGTCCTGACTATCGTCAATCAAGCCACTCACTGGACCTACATGAAACACTAAAAAAGGGATACAGTACAGAAAGATTGCTGTCCTTAGCAAATATTTTATAAAGGTTCTGGTATTTGAAGAGTTGGTAGGCCTTGTAATACAGACTTCATTAGGAAGGCTTTATAAGTATTAGGGCAAGACTATGGTGTAACAGCACAAGCGCTTTGCAGTACTTTGAGTTATAAATGCCTTTATCCATGGACAGCCATGTCACTTCTGCAGCAACGTAGATGATATTGTGCAACTTAACTTACCTACCAAAAACCCTAGTATTTTAATAAGGATTTTCCAGATGTGGAATATTTGTACTATGGAAGTGGAATACTTCAGAGTAAAGTGTTTTGAGAATATGTCATCCTTTTAGAATAAGTGTCTGTGCCAGCCCACACATAGATAGTTAGAGCTGTTTAATAATTGCTTTCTCCCATGAGCCTCCTTGGCACTGAAATAAAAACCAGTGTGGTTAACCCTCATTAAAACAAATAGATTAATTTCTTATTAAAATGAAAGACCTTTTTTTAATCATTTTGCTTCATGCTATTTAGAAAAATGTTCAATTATTAAAAGGCTGCTGTAATTTAATGGACCAGAAAGACACTGCACTTCACTAAATTTGAAGTTCCGTGTGTTTTCTTGATACTAAAATTCTTCACCTTGTATTTCTCCAAGTATCTAAGCTTTCATCTTATTTCTGGACATCAATTTAAATCTTAAACTTAACCCATAAGATTTGAAAATTAAAATACTTTCTCTGTTCATAAAAATAATGGTGAATGCTTTTGTGAGTCTAGGTCTTGCAACTTCATGAGCAATGCTTCTTGTGACGTACTAGTACACTGTACTTCATTATTTATAAAAAGTAGGAAACAGAAACTGTAGAGATCTCAATAAAGCAGAAAGAACAAAATGCAGGTGTTGAAGATGGTTACACTTATGCATGTGTGGTTGCACACAGACAACTTCCAAGAGGTCCAGGTGTGAACCAGTTGCACTCCAGAAGCTGTGTGAGCAAATTAAATATGTTGAGCCCCATGTTCAGTCTGAATGTTGTTATTGCTTTATTGTTACCTTTTTTGTCAGCACACTGCTTCACCTTAATTTTGACTATAAATACTGACTGTTGATTGTTTGTTTTAATCTGAGGCTTAAATCAGAGGATATTAAAATTACTTAACAGAAGCCAAATTAAATGGATGTTTGGTGATGAGTTTTACTTATGTGGTTTCAGTTTATAGGATAAACTTGCTTTTTTATTCTGTGGACAGGGTTCATATGGTCACACAGTGCTCACTGCCAATATGTATAGAAAAAGATCTCTGAGCTGTCTTATCTTCATGCTGTGGATGCATCTTTGTTGGTGTTTTAGTTTGGGTAAAGAAATGAATTTTTGAAGAGAATCTCAGTCATTCCACCTTACTGTGATTTGGTTCTTACTATGATTGTCTGGTTAATACACATGTTTTTAGAAATATTCCTCTATTCATAGAGAGCTCTTCACTGTAAACTTTTGATGAAAACTTAGTAAAGTTGAATTGAAAGTTAAGCTTTTCTTTCCAGTGTGTTTAGCTTAACAAATAGAAACTATTTGTGAGGAATAGTGGTCTAGGCATGCTGTTCCTGAAACTGATGAACTGATGTACTTGCTTTTAGGTTCACGATGTACCGATTTCAACAGGTTTGCTGTGTTTGTTTACATACCTGGAGGAAATTTGTGCTGTATTTTGATTTTGTATGAGACATATCTGTAGGTATGCAATTTTTTCTTTTTCAGTTGTTCTCGTATACAGAGATAGGAAGTTTGGTTTCTTCAGATGCATCATTTTAAAATTAATTTCTGTGCAAGTTCCAGTCATTTTGATATGACCTTTACTGTATTTTGAAGTGAAAAGCTAAGGAATGCTGCAACAACGTTGATTTTTAATAGGAGGGTAATATTAAAGTGAGTGTATTCTAGGCTAATTTAGAAAAAGCATGAGGTAGTTGTTTTTTAATTCATTGTTTTGGTTGAGCCATGGAGCTTCTCAAGTTAGCTCTGGGGAAAGAAAGCTGTTGAGAAGCAAGTTTAATTGAAAAGGGAAAACCAGTTTTTGCAGAATGGCAAATTAACAAGCAAAAGAAGTTACAGACATTAGCTTCCAGACATTAGCTTCATTTCTGTCTCACGTCTACATATGCTGAAAACAAATGGGTTTTGTGCATTTATCTGCAATTTTCCAGAAAATCACTTACAGGCAAAGTAATTTTTTCATGGATTAAAAAGTTTTTTCCTTTAAATTTAAAATTAGCATTAGTAAGACCAAGATAGAGGTCCAGACTTTTTGTCTTTGTACAGAATAGATCTCTCTAGTAGCAGACTGATACTACAGCTATGCATGTATATCTTTTTTAAGAACTGTGACTACGCAATCCCAGTTTGCAAAGAAATTAAATGGCTCTACCCAGGAGGACATTTCCCAAGAGTTCTCTTGGTAAAGAAATGCTACATTTTCATTCTAAAAGACATGAATATCCTTTAAACAAAATGTATATTGAGCAAACTTCACATCAGGACATTCCTGTAACTAGATCCAGATGAGTTGTTTTGGTTAAAATTACTGAGATAGATTTTTCTTTTAATTGTGTTTAATATGTTTAAAATTAATGTGTTCACCCATCTGATTTTTTTTTGTTCTGATTACATAAGAAAAAATATCATTATTTATAGTAAAAATGGTTTGTGTAATGCTTTCCTAATGGAAGTGGTACATCTTCTTTAAGATTAGTAGCTATTGTTATTAAAGCTTTTTGTAACAGTGCTCTCCTTGCAATGTTTTTTAATTCCTTTTTCCTTCCATTCATCCTTGAACATACATCAACATTTTCGAATTGCAGTCCATGGCTACTCTGCCCCAGTTTTGTCATAAAAATATATTCTGAAATCAATTCATAAGTTAATGCTTTTCTCTCAGACTGAGAAAAAACTTTTAGAAAGAGACAAGTGATTGCCAATAGTTCTGCTGTTTTGTTGTGCTCACCTCATCACATGCAGGATACATGCAAGCTGATTTTGTACTTGTGCTTTGATGTTACAGCTTCAGCTTTGTAAATATTCTATATGCTTTTGTGGGAAAAAATTACAGTTCTAATGGTACGCTCAGTTTCAAAGCAAATGAGTTTTTAAATATTAGCAATTAACACTCTTTTCAGACATTAATTTCTAAGTAATTGAGCTTGTTGCAATTTTGTTTCTTCAATTTTAGACACTCAATTGTAGGACCTCATGGAAGGCTGTGCTCTTGAATGGAGCTAGTGTTCTGCTTTAACCTAGTTTATCATTTCTCTTCACTGCTTCTGACAGCGTTTATCCATTTTTTTCCTGCTGTGCCAGCTCTCATGCTTCTTGGAATCTGCTTGCTAAAATGACAAAGTTTAGTTGACAAACAAAAAATCAATGCTTTTCTGACAGTTTAACAGAGTGAGGCAGCTCAGTAAGGATTCAGCCTGAAGAAGGACCTGAGCAAGAAGAGGTGTGAGTGGAAGAGCCCCCAAAGCCAGCTGAAGGGCGAAGGTAGATGGTTACAGAGCTATGGTGTGGATGGAAGGAGGGATGAGTGGGTCACACATCTTTCTGACATGACTGAGCAGCAGATTCTGTACCAGAAGCTCAGTGCTTACAAGTACTACCTGTATGGTAGGCACCGCTATGCTGAACACTGCAATCTATATACTTATGCTAGATATTAAGAATGACAGCATAGATGAGTGTAAAAAGCCTTCTTCCATAAGCCTCGCACATTAAATATTAATGATATGGGAAGTTAACTGGTATTTTTTAGAACAGAAATATAGGATCATAGATATAACCACATACTTTCTAAAATGACGTGGTCTAATTTTTGCTGGTAGCCTGAAGAAAAAATTGCCTAAATATTTTGTATAGTCTGATTGCTTCCTTCATATTTTGCTAAGCAAAATGTTTTTTCCTTTTTATCTGCCTAAGAATGCTATCTAAAGATAATGGAGCTGAGGAACAGAGATCGGTCAGAGAACAAATTTCGAGGAATTTGTTTACTTGTGGAAACGAAACTTCTGGACTGACTGAATAATGTTTTAGTTGAAGTAGATCCTTGTACATTTTTGTGCGCTTTTAAATGCAGCTGTCTTGGAGAAACATTGTACTCATTTTAAAATGAGATTTTTGGTTTATTTTTTGGTATTGTTTCTAAATTGCAATTTCTTAACCTTCTCTATTTTCACTTTTAACTCATGTGTTTATTTGGAATGTTACTCTTTTAATTCCAGATCTTCTTTTGAGTTTCTGTTTTATGTATGCTTGGCTGTCATGTACTACTGGGCTTTTAACCTTTATTAAAACTGTCACTGTATTACTGCAGCTAAGTAGGTATTTCAAAAGAGACTAAAAAAATTATTAGTAACAGTTTTTGTTTTTATAACTTGAATAAAGTATTACAAAATATGCACTTGAAAAAACAGATAGAAGAAATTACAGAGTTCTAATGTATAATTGGTAGTTTTACTCCTGTCCTTAATTTGTAACTATAATCTTTTTGCTTTGTCAGTACTTCATAGATCTTTCATATTAGTTATATATTAATTTTTTCTAATCATATCTGCCAATGAGTGTTGTAGGTTACAGCAGAAGAATGCAAAGAAGAAACATGTTGCCAAGTAGAGTAATGAGCCCTTATTGATGTAGATTTATGTACAAAGTATTTTAAAATGAAAAAGCAGTAATACAGCAATTTTTTTCTTCAGCCTGAAAAAAAATTTACATTTACATTTTGTCTTAGATGATTTTTAATATCTTATAAGAAATAACTAGAATATCCTGTAAAGTTTTCCATACAGAAAAAAACCCTTTAGTGTTGCTTAGAGGGTCTGACCTTAGGAACTAAGCACTAATGGCCCACAGGGAGAAGAAATCGAGTGTCATCAAGGTTAGTTGTCATAGTCTCAGACTGTGAAGTTCAGATTTCTATTCTCAAAATTAATTTCTCTTTGACTGCTGCTTCAGTGACAAAAGTATGTGAACTAAATTCTCTGATCCCTCATTCATTTTTCATGTTCCTCTCCAAGGACATAGTACCCTGAGATCAAAACTCCCATTTCAACAGATACACTACTTCTCTATGTTACGCCTAGATTTTAGATGAAAATTATAGCTTACACTTAGATATTATATGCTTCAGGAATAGAAATAGATGCTGTTAAAACTTGAGATTTCAATGGATTCCATTTAACAATGAGAATTATTTTTTTCAGTAAAACAAAGTCACTGCTATTGTTTTTTTCAGTAAAACACAAGCCACTAATATTGCATTCACTGACTGATAGAATGAAAAATACATTGAGAGTTTTTACATAACCCACTGTTCTTTCTGTTTCTGGGGAGCTAAAACATCTGTACATGTAGCAGTCTTATTTGGGCTGCTGCTAGAACAAAGCGCTAGCTACTTCTATTAAAGTCTTTTGACTCGGTCTGTAGGCACTCGCACAAAACAGCGGTATTTCTTGCTCTCATGTCACTACAAAGTTCAACACTACCTGTCCAGACAAACAAATGTAAAATGTATCAGTAGACAATTATCTGATGAACCTTTATTACAGGGATATTCATTATCAGATTTTTGGGGCTACATTCTCTAAGTGTTTAAAACCCGAGAAGAATCCCAGGAAGATCACAGCAGATCAGATCCCCAAGTAGCACACTTTTGGACTGGAAGTTTGATCTTGACCGTATCTGCTCTCCATAATCCTCTACTCATATGAAAAGTGGCCTCTATTACTCATAGACAAGCCCAATGAAGATCAAAGGAGTAAATAAGCCACAAAATGCACATGCTGTCTGTTTCCGACTGTTCTTTCTCTAATCTCTTGAATGTGTCTCATTGAAAAGCTATTCAAAGAGCAAATAAGCCCATATCATTGCAGGAGGCATGGCATTTGTATCTTCTTATCTCAGATGAGGAGACTGCTACTTCCTGCTTTCAAACAAACAAAGTGAATTCAGTTGAGGGAATTGAATTATTTCGTCCGCTGTGTCGTATTCACGTTGGGTCACTTTTATTTCCGTTACTAGATTAAAAGCAATAGCTGAGGTACCTACTTTTGTAAGTACCCATCCAGCCAACAAAAAGCTTCTGAGATCCTCACTTGGAATATGTTACAATACTGCATTAAGCACTTTTACAGGGTGCTGCTTTGACCTTTCAGTAGCAGTGAGAACATTTAGGAAAACATTGCAGTGGTAGTGGCCCATGTGTGCTCTGCCAGGCTGTGCAGTTGTTATATAGGAAGATGTCTGGCTTATGAAGATGTCTGGCTTATGTTTCCTGTGTACGAATTCGAAGACAGCTGAATGCAGTCATTGGTCTGGTACAAGAATTTCAAAGGTATCAAAGGAAGCCTGAAAACACTATATAACTAAAGAGGACTTCCTTTTTTTTTCTTTTGGATAGCCTCTTACAGAGGGTAGACCTTTTTACTATGTCTGTCTTGTAAAATTTGTGGCCACAGTTCTGGGCTCACAGAAGCATGAATAAATGCCTTGTTAATGCATGCCGGACTGCACTGTGAGATCAAATTTGTAGTTTTCGGTATGAACTTGGCCACCTTTCAGGTCATGTGACCTCTTACAGACATGTAGCACCTCATGCAATAGCTTTTTTCATTATTTATTTATAGACTTGGAAGAAGCAAAATGAATCTACAGTCCAGATAAGTGCATTGTAAGGAAACTGCATAGAGGGCTTTTTTGAGAGAGCAACACTTTCCAGAAGTCTGGAAGATAGGCTTAGTATGGAGTATGTTTTTATGATCATATCAGCTGATACAGGCTTTTCTACCTTAAGCTATTACTGTCAAGTAAACTAAAATTACTTATAACTGAAAATTGGCCTAGCAATTTTGTCTCGTGCAATCTATGCTTGATTCTCTGGACATACCTGAGGACAGAAGCTGGAGGAAGGAATTTGATTTACTATAACTAGTAAAATTTTACTCAGTCTGAGTTAGAAACATTTTATTACACCTTTTAAATTCATCTTCTCTAATTGTACAAAAATCATACAAGAAGATGCATTTTCAGATTAAAAGATTTAAATGATAATGTAGTCAGTGTCACATTTCTTTGTATTTAACATTATCAAATACATTGGATTATACTTTCACCATATAGTCAGTGAACTAGCATGAGTGTGTCTAGCACGTGTGTATAGTCCTCTCCAGTTGACAGTCTGTTGACATTTTCATGTTTATTTACAGCAGCATTGTACAGAGGATAAAACATTTCTCATTATACCAGTAATGAGAATAAAGTCGTGAATCTGGCTCTTCCCTAGAGGTGTCTTATTCATCTGGTAACCATGTTCACTTCTACATTTTTTCATCAAAGATTCTTCCATTATAACACTGAAGCAAAATAGTCTTTCTTAACCACTCAACTACTGAAATTGGTATTAATTGAACTATTGAACGACACTTTAGTTTTCTTCCGTACATTCTGTGATAATTAAAAATAGGTTTTTATTCAGAACAAAAAATTTAGAGCAAGTTCCTTGGTTTTTTTGTTTTTTTAAGGGGTGTTCTAAGCAACCACCACCTCCAACAGCTCCTGGGGATTCCTTCTGCTCAGCGCAGAAACCCTAGGGTTTCTCCAGCTCAGGCTGATGCAGGTGGCTCCTGCGCTCCCATTTGCAGGTTCAGCCAATAGTGAGGATAAATCTGGCTTTACACTACTCTGGTGATTTCCATCTCCTTTTTATTAACTGTCTTAGAAAGTCTCACAGTGAAATGCAGACACGATAAACGCAAAGATTGCTCATGAATTCAGTAGGTGGCATTTTCCAAAGTTTCCTAGTGTGCATTTTGACAGTCATAGAAAGAGAACTTGTTTCAAAGATGATCAATTGCCAAACAGTTTTTTATTCTTCTGACCTTAATAAATTCAAGTGAGGATGATACATTTTTTCAAACGTATATTTTAAATGTAAGTAATTTTCAGCCTATGTGTCTTCATTTTTGCAGAACCAGAGAGATGCATGGCTTTTCTGTATTTAAGAGTGTGTATGTTTGCTTTTCTTTACTTTTTTTTTATAGGTGCAGTACTGATAGATTACTAGTTGTGGATGTTGTACTGTACAGTGTAATAAAAAACATTTCTGAAAGCACAACAATCTGTTGATCACTAAGTACAATAGTATGACAACCCGTTGTGCCTTACTGCCTCCTGACATTAGTCCAGAATATTTCACCACCACAATCTTTGAGGGTGTAGGAATAGTTAAGTTTTAGTTTCAAATGTGTCTAGAAATATGTGATCTTTCCAAATTCTGGTTTTTTCCTTATCCCTCCAATGGCTGCTAATTCCTAGTTCTGAGTCATCCATCAAAACCAGCCTTGCAGTATGTCTACTTTCTTCAGTGACTCATCATGGATTTGTAAGGTAAGGAAGCTGCATCCAGCAAGTTAGAGCAGCTCGCCTCTCAAAACCATGTGTGAATAAAATGCAAGTGAGCATTGACAGTTTAAGTATATTTTTAATTGGATTTTCAGAGAACCATTGATATCTCCATATGTAATATAAAATTGAATTATTGCAGTAGTTAAACTGACCTAAATAGACTTCATTTTTTTTTTTACTTGCAGATCTTTACTTGATTTTTTTTTCCAGTGTGGTGTGGAATCCAGTGGTGAAACTATCACAGTCTCATGTTGCTTTCATCACCTTTCACAGGGTCCCAGAGAGGTAGTCCATAGGACCCATGGCTGAAAACCACGAATACAGTGTTCTCTGAGTAAAGAAATTGGGAATGGATAAAAATGTGCTTAGTAGAATTGAAACTCAGCCTTGAAATTTCATTTTTGTTTTCTTAAACTTAAATCTCACTTTTTATATACATAGTTTGATTGATATAGTATTCTAATCTTTGTATTGTCACCTTTTTTTAATGAATTGAACTTCTGCTGTATTCTGAGTATTTTCTAGTCAGTGTGACAAAGTACTCTCCCCTGAGAGGGCTCAGATACCTAACTGTAGTTTCCTGTTGTATTATCAAACTGAAGAACCTGTAGAAGTTTGTATAGGAAATACTCATTTCACTATCACTTATATGTCTTTGAAAACACATACAAAAATATATTGTGGAAGGAAAATAGACATCAGGGAACTGGTTCTCCTGTAAATTTCTTCATGGTATTTCTGGACTGTTATTTTGTACCTCTGAATAATTTGAATCCTGTCCCTTGAAAATTGAGAGGGACTCAATGGGAATGCTATACTCCAGAAGATTTTGTGGTTTGACATTTATTTGAAGACATGGTGATCAATTTTTTTATTCACTTCTGAAAGAATTAAAAGCCTAGCTTTGCTGTTTAAACTCAACTTTGAAGAAATTGGAACCATTGCTAGAATACCTGCATTTTGTATTTGCACTTAGCAAAGGCAAGCTGCGTGATGTGAAAAACTGAAGCAAAAATTAGTTCCTCCATTGGAGAGCTGTGGATTTTTGTAAGCAGAGCTTTTTAAAGTTGAGCTCCGTTGCTTGATTTTTCAGAATCTAAGTGATTAATTAACTATACTGTTGTTCATTCAAATGTTTATTTTTCTTCTCTTCTGCACTAGCCCAAACCTTTAAGTGATTTTGAAATGATAACTGAAGTACCAGGCTTCAGCCGGAACACGCAGTTTTGGTGGTAGCAGGACTGGCAACAAATACTGGTGTTAGACCTTAGCACTTGTATGTAGATCTTAAGGTACTTTAGAAAGAACAGTTTAAGTCTGTAAACAGGCTGTATTTTACAAATATGAGAACTGGCACTGTAGTACCACGTATAGTTTTCTTGGTAACAGTGGAGAGAAGTTTTTTTCCCTTCCATCCTGTCCCAGTACATTCCTTCACAGTTAAGAAGAATGTTCCCGTTTTTGGGTTGACCTTCACAAGTGCTAACTGAAGCCTGTGGAAAAACTTCCTCTGGACCAGAAAAAGAGTTGGTATCTCTGAGGTTTTACATGTTAGGCTATCAGTAGAGTCATAAGGGACCTTGTTGTTATCCTAAAAATTTGAGTGATTCTGATTCTTTTCTAGGCTCTGAAGCCTAAAAGCAAAATGAAAAAAGGTATTTTATAAATGTTAATTTAAAAAAAAAAAAGTACTGACCAAAAGCAGAAGAGGTATTAAAATCCTGATTGTGTGTTTAGAGAAAAGGTCATTCATTTTTCTTCTGGGGGAAAACACATGGGCAAGAGCAGTATCTTGGTGAAAGCTTTTTTTCTCTTATGCTATGAACACTATTATTTTTCCTTTGTACATGTATATCATAAAGATTTGTAGTTGTTAAATGTTTTTTACCTATTCTAAGCACATTTTCATTTTCTGCTAATCCTTGCTCTCAGATTGCTAACTGAGCAAAATTAATGTGCACAATAAGGCAAGGCTGACTGAAAGAATTTAAAAAAGGGGGGGGGGAAAAGAAGCTTTTTGAAACTCCTGTATACAAAAGAAAAATGTTGTAACCTTTTGTTTTGAAATACTCATTCAGAATTAAATCAAGCACTGAGAATAATGTGTGGTAAATGTCATACATATTTCTGTGCACGGTGAAATAGCAATGCAATTTGAAAAGACAGGGCAAAGAGTACTTTCTGCATGGTTCACAGATCAATTCCTGCCAAAGTAAAAAATTCATTGATTAGCACCTGCTTATTATGTTCCAAGTAGACTAGAGGGACTTAAAGTACCACAATAATGGTTAGAAATCTGGAAGAATTGATTTAAACAAGGTTAAAAAATAGGAGAAACCCCATAAACAGGGCTAGAACAAGCAGGGTGGTGGATGAATGAACAAGCAGGGGAGGCCTTAGCATGATATTAAAATAAATCATGATGTAATGTCTTTGGGGCCCAAAGTTGTGCAAGCCTTTTTTTTTTTTTGTACTCTAGAACTAGATCATAAGAGAAAACTTACAAATAAGCAACCACAGAAAGCAAATATGTCTAGTGAATAGCTGTGATACAGATGATTTTTCAATTTAGTCTTTTTAGTATTACCAGATATGTCACAGTCTTCAATATCTTAAAACTTGAATTTTGATATCGTTATGATGTTATTTAATATGTCAATACTGTGGTGGAAAATAGAATCTCCAAATGAATATTTCAAAATCAACATTGAAGTGCACATTTCAATTTTCTCTTCTTTGAGTACAGAAGATGATGAAATAAAAATCAATACTTTTGCCTGTTTCAGACCTGTGAAACACTGTGTGTCAGTGGTAAATACATAGCCCAGATGGTATTTGTCATCCAGAAAACTGTAATTCTCTATTCTGTATCAACGATTCTTGTTTCTTAATTTGTGAGAGAGCTGAAGGTGTTGTCACTACCGTACAAGGAGAACTTGCATAAGAAGGCTACAGGATTTGTTGCTAAGGGGCATTGTAAGCTGTAGAATGTGGAATGTTCAGCACAAAGGCACAAAAGTAGAGGTTAGCATGTGGAGAACTGGTGTTTTCACTTGACCTAAGGCAGTCTTTATTTATTTAGGATAAATTTGTTAGAAAAAACCTCAAGGTACCTAATAGAAAAGATTAGCAGCTTGTGTGCTTGTATGTGGCTACAATTTCCTTTTAACATGACACAAAGAATTGTAGATAGTAAGTAATTATGTTTCTTCTTTTCAGTATACAGAACTCTTAGTTTCTTTTAATACTGGTTTTGAAACTTTGCATTGACCATTCCTCTATAGCAATGGGAAAACGCCGCTGTAGATAATCATAACTTTTTAAAAAGCACACTTTTGTACATTTGAACCAAGAATGTAGTGGCTTTCTAAACCTTTGATAAGGCAAATCCAGTATGCTGTTTGTATTTTTCACCACTAGTGAATGTTTACCTATCTGCTGTTAATTTAATTTGATGTTCAGAACTCTCTGATAAGTCAATCCACTACTATCTTTGAAGAGTTATGGGTAACTTGCACACACAAAGAAATGCTTTCCAAGCTCCTGCATGCTTATAGAACTGGAGCTTTACTAGATTTACTATTCACCAATTGTAATCCTTGTAATTTTGTTAGCATTTCAGAAGAAAATCCTCCTGTCATGTTTTCTGAAGTTAGTTCTCTTTTCTTGTTTCATTAAACAAAAAAAATCTTGCAAGCTCATGTTTGTACTATAATTTTTCGTATCTTGCAGAATCCATCATAAATGCAAGAAAGCCAGGCCTCATACTCACTGTATCAAACTGCTTGAATATTTTTAGGCCTGCACATTTGTGTATAATTTATGAATACTTTTGAAAGATAGTCCCATAGACAGAGCATAATGTACCACTTACATGAATACTGAATTGTGCTTTAGGGAAGGATGGTACTAATTTGGATGTGGTGATATTAAAAATAGTCAGAACAGAATAATAAAGAATATTTATTAATTATATAATTATATTCTTTGCTGTAAATGTTCTGTCAAATAAAGAGTAAGGAATGAAACTGTAGCATTAAGAAAAATCTAGATTTTTTTTTTTGTTTAAAATTCTCATAATGCAAGGGGTGTCAAATAATGTGTGTACTTACCATTCAAAATTAAGACTGGCTTTAAATGCTTAAAATGGACACTTGAGTAGTTAACTCTCTAATCTATTGTAAACTTCTGTGATTTGTCTGCTATAAAAATTGGAGGGAAGAGGGATAGAGAAAGGGAAGTTCCTCAGTGTTTGTGTGGCACGTAAGGGCTACAGATATGAGAATTTTTTCTCTGATTGTGTCAATTAGTGGTTATTATTGCAATTAAAAACTAGAAAGCTGGTTAAAATAAAGTATTTATTAAGTTTGTTCATTTGTTTGCTCCAAGATTACTCTTGTCGGAGTTTTGGGGTTCTTTTTTTAAAAATTGATTTTTTGTGGGTAGAGGTGCAATGTGGAATAAAGGGGACTTATTTTATATACTCCTGTGTTTTCTGGACAAGTAAGCTATGTAATGAATTTTGGAGTTTTCAGACCGCATATTCTGACAGCCTACTCACAGAAAACAGTTGTAATTTTAGTGTAAATTTATGGAATGCAACTACTCTTAGATACCTAAGAGCAGTTTATATCTAAGTGCATGACAGTTAGATATAAAGTTCTCTTAGATGGAAAAGTGCAAGAATAAATCTGGTCTAATGAACAGAGTGATATTCTCACCTCGCAGATACAATACAGCAATATGTTTGCATGCACTGTTTACACAAGAGATATAATGAACAGTAATCCTAATAAAGAATAATTGGGAAGAACTTTTCTTAAATGGAACAAGTTGAAGAACCTAGGCCAGTGAGTGCCATTTTGCAGCTTAGCAAAATACATTAACATGCACTTGCTGTTCTTTGTTGCAGTTAGCATGACATGAAGTATCTAAACAACAGTAGTAGTTCTATTGTGGTTTTGTAACAGATGTATTTTGCTTAAACTTTAATTAGGAAGAGCTTTCAGGTCTTCTCCTAAGAGAATTGAGAAAGAATCATCTGCCAAAAAAAGAGGGAGCTTAGTGGGGTAGAGCACTCTACCAAGTTTAGGTCAGCAACTGAGTTTTGAATCTGAGCCTTCTAATAACCAGTAATCCAGCTAGCATTTGGAAAAGTTTGAAATCTCATTTGGTTTTATGTAGTAGAACAATTGTTATATTTGGATTTGGAAACACTGTAAAAATTGATCTTTGTGTGTAATTTAGAAAAAATTGAAGCCTCCCTAATAAATGGCAGAAGTTTTGTCATCCATTATGGTATATATTTTTTAGCCACTCCAAATATCAAACCTCAGAAGGACAGGATGATGAATTATTTGGAAGCTGTACTGTTTAAAGTATGAATGAAGGGTGCTGTTTAAGCTTTTATCTCACTTTTGTATAAAACAAAACTGTTCATCCAAGCTCTCATTTTGTCTTCAAAGTGGTTATGTGAGCTTGGAGGTACTGTCTGCCCCAAGGTCTCAAGGCAGTATTTTTGCTTACTAGAATGCATAGGAGTGCATCCCTCTTCCTCATCCTTCAATGCCCATTCTCTGTGGCTCCTACACAGTGGTTCCTGTCAATAGGCAGAGCAAACCAGGGATCTTTTGGGATGACCAGCTTTCATTCTGATTGAATGTTGTTCCTCTTGGACTCTTTTCTTTTCATGATGTCTCTCCTCACAAGCCAGAATATAAGAGTGCCTTGTGCCAGCAAATGCAAATGGATTCCTCTTTTGAGTTCTGCAGTTTGATGTTATGCCAATCTTTCTTTATGGGTGGGAACGTTGCCATTTCTTCTTTTCTTCCAGTGTTGAATTTCAGCTCTGCTTCCTGCTATGGACATGTGCTGTACTGACATTAGTTGCTTATGTGGTTGGTGTTGGAGAACACAGGGTCTTTACGAAGGCCCAGGTCATTAGGTTCTCTTAAGCTGTCAGTCTGTGGGGATCAAAAACTCTTCTGTTAAACTACTTTTTCCTCTGTTGGATCCAGGCTTATCAAAATATATGAGTTGTCTGCCTTTTAGCCAAAGGAGTTTTCTGTCCCTACACCTAGGGAGAATCACAAATTTCATTGGTCTTGTGTATTTGTGCAGTAATTAAGCTGTATTTTTATTATGAAGTTATGAAGCAATTTTTTTCTTTCTTTTCAGCCTTCTTCTTGGATGATACTGCTCAAAAAACAGCATGCTCTGTGGATTTATATACTTTGTCTAATCTTGCAAGCTGGCTGCAGTGACATTTAAAAACCACTAAGTATGTTATAAATTAGTGGCCTGAAAAAAATGACACTAGAAAATGTCATAAAGCATCAGGAAAAATGTAAATATTTAAGGTGACTAGCTTAAACTTAATGAAAAGTTTAAGCTTAACCTATGGGGAAATCAGTAACTTTAACCTTAAATACAATTTTATTGTTTATTCAGTAAAAAAGTGAGTAATGGAGGAGATGGAATTGGTGCTTATGAATATAGGCTACTGTAGCTCAGAGAAATTTTAAATACACTTTTTTGTTCAATGCCTTTTGTTTTAATATTTTGTGGTTTTGCAGCATTCTAAGAGCTATAATAATTAAGTAATTAATAAAAATTATATATGAAAAATAGTGATACATTTAAGAAAATGTGGAAAAAATAGAAAACACAAATGTGCATTGACTTGAAAGAACACTTAGCTACAGATTAAAAATAAATTTGTGAATTAGCTACATTTCCTCTTTATTTTTTCCTGCAGAAAGATAGCCGATTAAGAGAAGGGTAGAGCTCTACAAGTAAAAAAACCCCGGCTATTTGCTTTAATTTAGGGTTGGTTCTACTGAATTCGACCCAAAGTCCGTCTGGAGACACCTGAGCTAAGGCATCTGAACATTGTATCTTATATGCTACTTTCCTAAATACATTCTTGACCTGCAACAGTTTATGTCTGAGGGACTTGCTGAGCCAGATGTGCAAGCTTTGTGTTTAGAAACAGTTTTGCTATTTCCCTGTTGTCCTGTATCCCTCCTTGCATGTTGTGCTGTCTGCACCATCCGGTGGCACAGAGTCCCACAAACCAGCTTCAAGCTATAAAGATTTGCCACTTTTTATTTATTTTGAGTCTGTTACCTGCTGGGTTCATTTGGTGCCTCTAGGTCTTCTGTGAGAAGAGACAATGAGCAGTTAGTCCTCATTTGCCCTTTTTATGCCTTTCATGTTTTTTGATCTCTGTCACATTCCCTTGGTTCCCCTCATTTGGCTTAAGTTTCTAAATTGCTTCACATGCAGAATCTGTTCTATGCCTTTTCTAATGTTGTTACATGTTTTGAGACTGAGCTTGGAAAACCAAGACTCTGCACAGTATTCAAGGTAATACTTGATAGTGGTGTAATGATGTTCTCTGTGTTGTTCGCTCCTGCCTTTTTAGGAATTCCAAAGAGTTTGCTTCTTTGCGCACTGTGTAGCACTGAGATTCTGATTCAGAATGGTATTGGTCAGCTCTCAACTTTCTTTGAGAATTGCTGCAGTTTGCATTTTTGGTATTGGGCATTATTTGCCATTTTAAAATCAGCTTTCTCAATCTTATTGAGTTCCTATGTCCTTCTTCACAGCCTATCTTCATCTGCACTAACACAAAAAGCTTGGTATCATCAGCAAACTTTGTTACTTCATTTTTCTTCTCTTTTTTCTCTTCTGTTTTAATTGAGGGCAAAGATTAAACAGATACAACCCCAGAGAATTGCACTGGTTGATTCTTTTAATGTGAAAATTGACAATTTACTCTTTTCATCCTACTTTAAGGCAATTATTCATACAAAGCCTCCTCTTCTTTTTGCTGCTCTGAAGTCTTGGGTGGGAAAGGGAGTGGGATGTCAGTGAGAGCTTTTGGAAATGCATGTAAATTATATGAACTATATCCTGCTTATGTGCATGGTATTTTGCTTCTTTCAAGAAATTTTCTTAGATCCTCCAGCAGAACTTCACATGCCATGTTGACTCTTCCCCAAAATACTATGTTTATCCAAATACCCATTAAATTTCTTATAATTTCTACTTAATTTGTCCATCAAACGCATTGAGCTGGTATTGCACTGTCTTCCCCAGTTTCCCTTTCACTGTTTGGCAGTATTCTTTAAAGGTTTAAAGGCATTCCAGTTTCTTCTGTCTTATTTCCTAGTCACCTGGTGTTCATGCAGCAGAAAGTGTAACTGATTGTTTTTCTGAACCTCTTTCAGTATAATTTTGGTTGTTTGGTTTTCCTGACTCTTGTTAACCTCTGCTTTAGCTTTTAATAGAGAGTTGTTTTGTGAGGGGTTTTTGTGTGTGTGTGGTTTTGGTTTTGAACTGTTGGGGGTTTTGACATTTGTTGGCTTCACCCTGCTCCTCATTTGAAAAATTGGTATATGTCCTTTGCTCTCAATAGGCTGCAGTTCCTCTGTGTGTTAAATTAGTTCTGTTCTTCATGAACAGACACTCTCTGTTCCAGAACCAGCACTAGTTTCCAAAGATCCTTCCTTCTCATTCCTTTATCTGTCACACATTTTAAATTTTGAAGACATCGTTTAACCTTGATCAGATAATCCTGGTGTTTGGTCAGATTCACATGTTTTTATTTTAAAATGTGACTAGTAGTACTGTGTAGTTGTGCCAGGGAATTAATTTAGAATATTCTTCTTTTTGAATCTGGTTACAAATATCCTTTATAGTTTGCAGTGCAGGCTACAAATATCCTTGATATCAGTATCCTATCAAGACAGGCTGAGCGATTTGTGGTTTTTCAGCTTGGGGAAGAGAAGGCTCTGGGGAAACCTTATAGCACTTTCCAGTGCCTAAAGGGGACTAAAAGAGATTATGATTTAAAAAGTGGGTTTAGAGTATTATATTTGTACTTGCAGCACTTCTTTACAGTCATAGCAATCTTGGATCATGTTACATTCCTTGTTATTCTCCTCTCCAATGTGAAATTTCATCTCTAAGACTGCAGAGTATTTTTCCTCTGTCTTCAGTAATGTTTTATGTGATTGAGAGAGTTTTAAATCAACAAAATCATTCCACTGATATAATTTTTCTTACTGAAAACTGTTTTCCTTCAATTTTTTTGATTTTTAGACTTAAAATTTCACAAATTAGAAAATATTTATTATAGATTAGGTAGGATATGTTTGATTCTGCTAGCCATTGAATAATTGTATGAAAAGATAATTGGGCTAATGAAACTATGAAAGATACATTCTATTTAAATAAATTGATTTAGCTTTATGATATATTCGAATGGTAGGAAAGCATGGTAGTTTAGATCTGCTGTTTTTGTAATAGGTTTACATTTCAAACCATAAAGAATATTAAGGCTTTTTATGACTGTTACCAAAAACTGTGTGGTGTTTACTTGAATGCATTATTTTCAGCTACTCTGTATTTGAAGTCCAAGTGATACTTGTAGGTAATATAAAAATTATTCACATGATGAAAAGAATTTTTTTGTGTTAGAAGGAATTCAGAGTTATTGCAAGACATTTGATTACTATTCATGACATAAAAGGAGGTTATTTTCAGGGTGAAGGAATTTGTGAAAAGATAATTGGTTAGACCAACATTCTCATTAACCTGATTTGCATTAAATATGCTACTGTGAATTGTAGTTACGCTTTTCCATTTAAAAGGCATGCTTTGTTAACTTATTTAAAGAGCCCAATTAAACTACATTTTAACTCACATCTTTTAATTCAGCAATACAATATCAAACTGAGGATCTGTGATTACCAACTTTGTGAGTGTGGAGAATCATAAACAAGTTCTTGATCCCAGTGGATTTTCCTGATGAAGTAGGTTGATTTAGCTAGTTTACATCTGATCATTCTCAGATACTGAAAGCATTTAACTAATCCTTTAGTTTAATTTTATTCCTTTATGAGAGTAGAGAAAACTGTTTCCTCTGTAGTGCAGCATGAGCAATAACTAGAGCAGTCTTGGGGATATTGGAAGAAAATACTTATACCTTTGTTCTAGTAGGAAGACTTTGAAGACCATTTGGTTTAATTATTTTTTGGAAGGACTTCTTTGCACATGTAGCTAAATAGAGCCTTTAAAATATGAGCTGTTAAAACTTTAGTTTGCACATTCTCATACCCATTTTAAAATCAGGAGACTGTATTTGTATTTCTATGGTTTTCAGCATTAGTCATTATGTATTAGCTGTATTCTAGGTATTTTGAAACGGGGGTTTATTTCCTCTTGTGCTGCGTGCAATGAAGAGGGAGGTGCCTTTGTCAGCAGTGAGGCAACTGTGAGTGCTCAAGTTAAGTGTTTGCATCTGCAGATAGATGCATAAAGACATAGACTCTTATTTTTCCACGCTGCTGAGCATACTTAGCCATTGTGGAACCTGGTGTTTGTATTGTATGAACTGAACATTTGTAAAATTAGCCACCTTATTAGATATCTAATTTTTAATTTCTGACCTTAATTTTAATTATTTGCACTTGTACTGTTTGACAATGGCTGTTTTCAAAATAGTAATCTCTGGAGACACTGAATGTAACCCAAAATACAGCTGATCAGGCAAAGTTGTATGTCAGCACAGTAATGCTGGGCCATGTCGGATAAAGCTAATGAAAACAGAGATACATATTCAAGCTGGACATGGTAGTGATCTTAAATATCTGTACAAATATTCAGCTGAGAAGATCACTTTCTTGCTGTAATGGTTCTGAAAATTATGATGGTGGATATGCCAGGTACACAGTGTTATTGGTGTGTGAGTATATTTGCATGCCCAATGGCCATACATGAAATGCAATGAAGTAGAAATGCACTTTAGATATTAAAAAAAAAAAATCTAAAAATCCACGGCCAATAAATTTTAAATTGTAGCTGAAAGATGGTTAGGTCTCTCTTTTCTTATTATTTGGCAAAGAAATATGCCAATTACTATGCCATTTTGCTGCTTATTCACTTTGTTTGCAAAACAGAAGCCATCTGATGCTTGCACTATTGAGTAAAATTGCTGAAAGGTTGCACTCTCCTACATTTTGGGACAGGGAGACACTGGAAAAGAAGCCAATTTTGGGAAAGTAAGTTATATATTCAGATTTTGTCTGCGGGATTAAGGACATGATTCAGGAATTGTCAAAGGTATGAATGGCTGTTAGGATGTTGAGAGCCAAATGGAACCTAGATGCTCAATGGTTGGTAAAGCCATTGGAAACTTCCTCTAGGGCATTCATTCTCTTTTAGAGGTCAGGAAAGATTGAGCTGTTGCTTCTCAATATTCTCCTGGAATAAATGACTTACAGGTGGTCACAGAATTGGTCAGGTTGGAAGGGACCACAGAGGGCCATCTGGTCCAACCTTCCTGCTCAAGGAGGGTCATCCTTGAGCACGTGGTACAGCATTGCATCCAGATGGTCCTTGAATGTCTCCGGTGAGGGAGACTCCACAACCTCTCTGGACAATCTGTTCCAGTCCTCAGTCACACTCCCAGTAAAGAAGTTCTTCCTCATGCTTTGCTGTAACTTCCTGTGCATCAGTCTCTGCCCGTTGCCTCTTGTCCTATTGCTCAGCACCACCTTGGTGCCTCTTGGCACCCTCCCTTCAGATACTTACACACATTGATGAAGTCCCCTCTCACTCCTCTCTTCTCAAGATTGAATTCCTTCAGTCTTTTGTCAAAAGAGAGACTATCCAGACCCTTGACCAACTTAGTAGCTCTGAAATTCTCAGGATCAAATTTCATATCCTTCATGTAATAATGAAACATCTTGTTGTTTTTTTTTCTAATAGAACTCCCGAAACAGTTATTTGTCCTTAAATTGCAGTCTAAGAAGTAACATCTTTGCTTTCTCGTACTTTAGACCTTTGGGTATTCTTGCAACCTAATCTTTCATGTTTCCTCTGTCACATACCTTACTGATTTTTTTGAGTTACTGGAATTCTTGAGTGGTTTTTTCAGTAAATAAATTTGTAGGGCTGTCTTTTGCAACACAACATGGTATTGCAATAAAAATATTACATTTCAAACAAAATGATAATCCACCGTCCCTTACACTAAGATAAAGTTTCTGCTGGCTTGAAGAAATGCGGTAGGTTAGAAGATCCTGTAATTAAGGTTGTGTATTTAACTTAATCCTATTTAAGGGTTTCTTTTAATTCAGTCCTTCTTGCATATAAATTGGAATTTGGGGTTTGATGCCTTTTTTTTGATGATTTGCTGGAGGAGGGACTAGTTCAAGGAAGAGAGAGAATATAGCTTGTACAAAGCTATTCTTTATTTGGCTTGTACAAAGTGATTTCTTAAATTATTTATAATACATTGTTGGTATTTGCATGTTGGTAAGAGAAAGTCTGTCTACAGAAGTTTCAAAGCTGTTCAGAAGAAATGCACTCTGTGAATACTGTGTGTATTCCTAGTATGTTGTCCAAATTGGATTTTTGAATGAAAATCTTGCATGTTGAATGGCACCTAACACCTCATTGTTAAGTTTTGTATTTGTCGCCCCTTTTTAGTAAGTTTTGTAAATAAATGATTAAAAGTTCTATAGAACTTCTGTAAATAAATGATAAAAGTTCTATAGAAGTTTGGCATAAGTAAGTTTAATATTGTGAAAACAAGCAGCGTTAATGTTAAATGAAAATTTGTTGAAGAGGTGAGACTTATTTATTGAATTTACTTCTTTAGGGTTGGGAACTTCAGAAAAAACTTATTCTTTTTTTAAAATAAATATATTTTTTGTTTCTTTTCTGCAGGAGATTCCTTCGCACAGTTTCGGTTTGCTGACGAGAAAGAATGGGATAAAGAAAGCATGTGCCATAAGCAGGTAACAGAATTATCATTCATATGATTTTATATAGATAATCACTTGGGACAGAATATCTAGGCAGTTGTGCTTTCAGCAACAAATTGTTAATACAATAATAGCACTCTTTATTCTGTATCTTTGTATCAACTTCTCGATGCTGGAGGCTCTTGGGCCTTGTCCTCTTTTTTTTTTTTTTACTGAAGACTTATCAAAGCAGCTGGCTAAATTTTTAAATAATGTTAGGAGGAAATAACAAGAAATCCCTCCAGTGAAGAAAAAATAAGGGACTGTCTCTTTGGTTTACTGACATAGGAGGTCAGCCTTCCTTTTTCAGGTGTATTCAAGAGTAGAGTTTTTAGTAAAATGACCATAACAAAACCTGTAGAAGTATATTCATATATTGGGCTATGAAGCATATTCTAGTTCCTTTATGGTAAGAGTTAATATCCTCTGGTTGAATCTTCATGCCCTAAATAATTAGGGCACCAACTAGATTATTTGTATATGAATTCTTTATGCTTGAGTCAAAAGGAGCACAGCAACAGAAGTCTCCTGTTTTCTCTATCAGGATACCTTGAGGTGTCTCAGTCTCTGCAGCTGTCTTCCTCATGCAGGTCACCTAAATTTTTGCAAAATATATATTTTTGTCTTCCAGACTTTTCTTAAAATTGCTGTGAAAGTCTGCTTGACTGTTTTTTATAACATCCACATGTATTCAAATTTTAAAAATTTGCTATTTATTTTCTAAAATATTGCAATAATTATTCCCTGTGAAGTGAGATTTAAAGGTACTTTAGAATTGCAAGGTCAAATTGAAATGAGGAAATAAACCCAAATGAAGCATTTGTTTAAACCACCACTTGTTTCTTCAGTGGAACACAGTCTTTCAGTGACTGTTTTTTCTTATTAGTTCTTCCTGTCCTAGTGTGGAGGATGTTGTCAGTATCCCAATTATTAATTTCTTCATAATTTCTTCAGAGTTTTGTCGCTATAGCACTTAGGTGATTTGAACTCATTAATTAATTCCTGAATGGCTAAAGCCATTGTGAGTAGAGTGAAGCTGCATGTTGTCACGATTACTCGTCCTTTGATTTCTTATTTTAATCCAGAATCCTGTCCCAGATGGTTACATAGCATTATCTAATTTTTCACATTGTGTCTGGTCTTTAGCATGGTATCTCCTTTTTGTTTCTGACCCATCTTTCTTTTCCCTGAAAGCCAGATCGAAGTCTAATTTTCATCCTAGATACCATTTGCCAAATTTCTGGCCTTTGCCTCTTAGCTCACCTGTTTTCAGTTCTTTGTCAGTATACACATGATGTACAGGATTAGAGAATTTGAAACTGAAGTGAATTGATTATAAGGAAACAGAATAAAACAGAAAAGACATAAAAATAGTTGCAGAATGACTAGATATTTCTCATTTCCTGCCTTCTGTAGAAAGCAATGGCAAAGCATCAGTTTCAAATGTGGCATTTGAAATGTCACAGTGACATCAACAATAAAAAAAATTCAGTTTATTAAGAATAATGTCTTTCATTGTTACAAAAAGTAGATTTGTATTTGCTCCATTGCATATTGATAAAATGCAATAAAAATGTTTCATAACATGGTCTGTAATTGAAAAAGCAAACCAGTACTAGTTGTTTGTATTTTTCAGTAAAAAATGGCAATTCCAGCAACCAAGTATGCCTCTACTTTTTTTTTGAGCAAATAACTATAAGTGCCATGAAGTGTTCATAATTTATTAAATACTGCTTTGATCCCTTTGCTTTTTCTTACACCACCACTTTTAGTGGAATCTCTACTTAGATATCAATAGATATCTTTCTTCTATTATGTCTCCAAATTCCTGTTTTCTTTATCCTCAACCTTTCCTACCTTTCCCTGCCTCCCGTTTTTTACCTTCATTTGCGATGTTCGTTCATGTTAATATTTTTGCAAGTATACATAGCTCTTCCAAAATGCACTTAAATATTATTCAAGTATACTTTTTAGAATTTTTTATGTTACCAGATTCATGCAATTTCCTTGTCTTTTGCAACTGTGCAGAAACCATATTTGATCCTCAATATCTGTCAAAATAACCAGATTTTCTGAAGATCTAGTTCATTGCTGAGCAACAAGAATTATTTGTTGAAGACTTTGTGAGGTTACTTGCACCAATGAATCATCTTTGATGGTGATCACTAATCCATTGTAAAATAAAGTTCTTAGTAAAGAAGAAAAATTCTAACCATCAGATATTTTTTTGGTCCTTTTATTCTTATTACTGGATACCAGAACCTGAATTTGGATACAAGAAACTGTTAAATCAACGTCATTGTTTCTTTTTAAAATTTATTTTAATTTTGTAAATGTACTGTCAGAACAAACTATATCTTTGATGTTTATTCTTGCTATGTGTGCAGGTGTTAAAAGCCATCCTGTTGACTGGTTTTTGGAAGCAGTGTGAATTTCTTTGACAAATCTTTTATGACATAGCACAAAACTCTCCTAATTTACAAGTATTTGGACTTCTGAATGTCTGTGCAAGTCTACATCATATTGAGAGGGACAAATTTTTGTCTCTTCAAGTGAGATTTGGAAGAAACTTCTCTACTTCCATGAAAATGAGAGTATAGACTGAATTTAAGCACTTTGTTGTCAGATTTTAAAATATGTGATGGATATTAAATTGTCTTTTTCATCTATGGTGAGTGAGCTCAGAATGTTTTGCTCTACTCTGAGCTTGAAATCTCTTTTAAAACTACCAAAGTCTGGGTTGTTCTGTAGAAACTCCAAGTATTGCTGGTCCATATTGAGTAAATTTGTTTTTAAAAGAGGGTCAAGAGAAAAGGAAACTTCAGTACCTGTCACAGTAATAAGTTGTCATTTAGCAGCAGTAGCACATCTTTCTTGAGTGTCATTTTAGAAGTATTTGTAACTATATACTTTGTTGCTTTTGTAAGTATCAAAACATTTTAAAAGATGAGAAGTAGAAAAAGGCCCCTGTTCAGGCATTAAAAACAATTTAGCTACATAGGAGCTATGTGGGGTGATTGCTAAGGAAATAGTAGCAAGTCATTAAAGAATGGCATTTCACACTGCATGAAAGCTTCACAGTTTAAAAGGTGTTTCAGCTGGAGAAGCTTCTTATGACATTGTCAACTTCCTGAACTATATCCTACTTTGGAATTTCAAGGTATTGTCTAAGGAGCATTCCATTTATACCTTGTTTTTTAACCTTAAGTGATTATTTGCATTGTAGGTGTTTCTATGTTATTATTTAGACAAACTGCTTCATAAAAGTGTATTTTAAACCATTAATCTGCGCATTTCATTAGATTCCTTGAATGTGTGGAAAAGGGGAATGTAATAGATTAAAATTATTAGGGTTTTCGTTGGTGGATTTTTTGTGTTTGGTTGGTTGTTTTTTTTTTTTTCCACAAGTGTACTATGTGTTAAATTCTGTTTCAGTTCTCTGCACTTTCTGTTGACTGCCAGTCTTTGGTCCAGGCCCTTCAGGAATTGCCTCTACATCTGAGGTTGAATATAGCTGCTGACCTTGTGCAGGTAATGCTGTGAAATTTCACAAGAAAATGCAAATTTTTTAAGAGAAACAATATATTCAAGAATGATTAGTCTTCAAACATAAGTAGAACGTATTATATAAGTAAACACGTTCTTTAGACTGGCATGTTAAGTGCCAGTAATGTACTCTGTAATGCAGGATACCCTTCTATCAACACATTTTATGTGCTTATTTGGCTTTAAACAAAATGCTTGGATGTGCAGCATATTAGGTTTGAAACCAGGTATCAGAGTGTTTGACATGGAATGATTGCACTGTTTTTGTGTTTGCTTCTGTTGTTAGCAGCTGTTAAAAGCTTGCACCAAAATTTCGTAAGTGCTTTCACATTCTTTCCTGCTAATTATTTTAATTGTGATTTAATCTTCTACATAGCTAATATCAACATACATGTTTTTTCCATGAATCAGTCTTAATAGGTAGAACTGTCCATTGTGCAAGTGTAGAAAATGTAATTTATACTCCAGTGATGGGGGAAGGAGGTAGCAACAATGTTAGTAAAGTGTTCCTTTAGACTGTGAAAAAGAAAATATTAATGTAAGGGCAAAAGAGCCAGTGAGACTTAAATATAAAACCAAAATTCTTAAAAGGGTCCATCTGTTCAAGCAAGGAGAAACATGACCCTTACAGAAGGATTAAGACTAGCCCCGGGGAGAATGACTTGGGGGTGTTAGTGAAAGAAAAGCTCAACATGCCTCGGCAATGCACGCCATGTTTCAAAGGAAACTTGACCAGCAGGACAAGGGAGGTGATCCTCACTCTCTGCTCTGCCTTTGTGAGATCCCACCTGGAGTGCTGCATCCAGCTCTGGGGTCCCCAGCACAAGAAGGACGTGGACCTGTTGGAGTGAGTCCAGAGGAGGGCCACAAAGTTGATCAGAGGGCTGGAGCACCTCTCCTGTGAAGACAGACTGAGAGCTGGGGCTCTTCAGCCTGGAGAAAAGAAGGCTCCAGGGAGACTCTTACAGCAACTTCCTATGCCTTAAGCAGGCCTAGAGCAGAGCTGGAGAGGGACTTTTCACAAAGGTGTGTAGGGATAGGACAAAGGAAATGGCTTTAAGCTGAAGGAGGGTAGGTTTAGATTAGATTTTAGGAAGAACATTTTTACTCTAAGAGTGGTGAGGCACTGGAACAGCTTTCCTAGAGAAGCTATGGACTCCCCATCCCTGGAAGCGTTCAAGGCCAGGTGGGATGGGGCTTTGAGCAATCTGATCTAGTGGAAGATTTCCTGCCTGTGGCAGGGAGGTTGGAACTAGGTGGTCTTTAAGGTCCCTTCCAAACCAAACCATTCTTTGATTCTATCAGTATCTGTGTTAGCATACAATCTTGTATTCTGTAATAAGGGATACAAGGAGCTTGTATTTTGCATTTGCTTTTGTAAAAGCATCAAGATAGCTTTAGTTTGCTTTTACTTCTGAATTTGATTCTGCTCAAGTTCGCTGTACCTTCTTACAACTATAGCAAGTGTGAATTATAATCCAAATTAGACAGAAAAGTAATAATAGATAATCATTATAAAGACTCAAGTCGTTTCTTGTACTCTTAGGCATCAACACCTCTAGAGATCCCACAGATGAAATCTAAAAGTTTTGAAGATGGCAAGAAGAGAGAGCAGCTGTTCCGACAATCTCTGGCTCAAAGTGAGACCATGTTGGTCTCCCATCCTGTTGGTAATTCTGTTACTCCTGAACCTGGAAGTAAAAATGGTTCTAGGGCAAGTGCAAAAGAATCGTTTCGGAGAGTCCATCCACTATCAAATCAAGACACTGACCATTTGGATGAAGAACTAGATCTTCTCCTGAATCTAGAGGCTCCCATTAATACAAAAAATGGACCTGCGCCAGATGCATTATCCTGCAGCATATCAACTGAGAAAGATTTGAAAACGGATTGTAAGGAAAATGGTAAGTTTCTCCCCAGCATGCCCTTATTTACTTTCCATTGCTCTCTGTTTTGGTGATGTTTTTGAATTCTTGATTAGCCAGTCAACAGTACTGCTGTTGGTTATCATCTCTGTCATACTGCATTTCATTTATCCATTTGTTCATTTTCAGTTTTAACTCCTCACTAAACTAAAGTTTCACCATTGTCAGTTCACTTTAAACATTAAGAAAAATCCTTCTGCAAAACAGCATTAGGCTTAATGATTCAGCAAAAATTTAAATTAAAAAGAAAAATAGTGTACTGCTAGGGAATTTTATTGCAGGTAAGATAAAGTATTCATGAAACTTCATCAGCCCTTAGTTTACTGTGCTAAAAGTGTACAGAAGAATTGACAGCTATTTCTGATAGCTTCTCCTAAATGCTACTTTCAAACTTTACTAGCATTGATTTTACAGAATTAAGTTTAGCATGGAAACTATTTTTGGAATAGGACTTGCTGTTCTTCAAAAAGGAGAGATTGTGTTTCAATACAGTCAGTCATGCATTAAAAGCAAAACAATGCAGGACAGAGATGGTACGGAATTGTTTCCAGATTTTCAAGCCTGTTCTTTTCACTTTTCTAGAGCCTTTGAAAGTAGATATGCCTGAAGAGAAGAGCACATCATCACAGCAACAGCAAACTGCATCTAAAGATGTTACTCAAGAAGAGCTTGAAGATTGGCTGGACAGCATGATCGCCTGAAGCGCAAATTTCCTTATATGAATAATTGAATAGCAAACATTATGTAGAAAGTTGCATCTTTCTTTATCTCCTTGTTATTTCCTTTCTCTATATGCCAAATGCCTGTTTTTCTTTGCTGGCACTTAAAATTTTATGCAACCAAAATTAATTTTGATGAGATTGAAAATTGTTGAAGACTAACGATATTATTAGAAAGGTCTAAAATTTGTGATGAAATTCGAGTTTTCTTTGCTAAAGAAGCAGGCTGTAGCCCACAAAGAGAACAATTATGTCAACTTGTACTTGCTCCATGTAGTCCTTAAAATAAAGCTGTGGATGAGCAACGAATACGTGTGTTTTTAGTCACCATTGTCACAAAACTCCATATTGCAGAAAAATGGGAAAGATGACAGCAACGGTAATATTTGGTTTATAATACTTTATTGCAGTGGGCACTTTTTATTAGAAGAAAAAAAATGCATAATCCTAGCAACTTCTACTTGCAGGTGACCATAGAGCATTGTTTTATTTTGGCCTAAGATTTAAATTGTGTTCATTTTGATACAGTGTATGTCTTTTAACAGCAGCATCTAATACGCTGTCATTGAAGGTAGTATATAAACAAACTTCAAGTGCAATTTGATACAGAAAGACAGAAAAGCCATACAGTTAATGGGTCTGTTCATCTAGAACACTAACAGAAATAAAAAGTTTGCATAGCTATGTCTACAGAGGTTTTAAGGCACTTTAATGTTTCAAGGTTGACAGAGTGTTTGAAAATTATTTCTTTTTAACTGCTTAAAGCTCTTCAAACTGTATCTTAATACATTCACTAGCAAATACTGTGGGGAAAAACTGGACAGCAGTTAGTTGAACTCTTTTTTTCTGAGGTACAGCCTCTGATGTTCAAGTTCTTCAATGTCAAATGTGCAGTTAGGATGCCTTTTAGCCCTTTCAACTGTACTGCCAAACATCAGGTTAATGATGTGGTTAAAAAGTTGTTATAATTTTAGGCCATGTTTGAACTGGAAGGCTTAAGTTAATCTGGCGTAGGTTTTTCTAATTAAAATTCGAACAAAAAACCTGTTTCATATGTGGTAGGTACAAAAAGCCTCTGAAATAGTGTCAAATTTTATGTGTGTCTTAAAGTTTAAAGACATTTAAAGCAAATACAAGCTGTGAAATTACACTATGAAAAGAATAGAATTTTTTTTTTTGTATACTAGATCTTAACAGTTCATGAATAAATAATTTCTTTTGTGATATTAGCCAAGTTGATCCTCATACTGTTTTCGGAAGCAGTCCCCTGCTGGGAAAAAATCCCAACATCTTTCTTGGTACATCTTCCACACAAATGATTCCTGAAAATGAGAAAGAGTATTTATTTTAACAGTCACCATGCACTTAATGCTGTAGATAAACTCTTAACAATAACCACATACTGTGCCTATTACCATGGACTAGAATTGTAAAGACACTGGAACTCAAAAGATTGTAGCTCAATAATGTTTATAAAAGTTTTATACTTCTTTTAATTCAGTATTACTCAAATTTAAGCCCTATTAGTAAAATGTCTAAGTGTAAATTAATCAGTCCATGTATATCAAAGCAAACCTGTTCATAATCTGCGAACCTGTTCATAAAGCGAACATGTTTTGCTTTGAATTGAAAACAAAGATACTTTTGTAGAATTTGTCTAAGAGCTTCTTATTAGAGATAAGATATAATTAAATCCTAGTTATTTTCTTATTTATTTACATTTAGGGCTTAACAATGGTAAACATGCAGACACCCATATACCTATCTATCTACTCATATATATAGATTTTGACTATAAATTTCTTAGCTTAACTACTTAAGCCTTTTGGGAATAAACTACACCTGGTACATTTGAGATTTTCTTTTCAGAGATAAGATGACAGTAAGATTTCTAGTAACTGACTTCTGACAGAGTTGATTGCTAGATGAAATAGCACAGTACAGCAGCCCCCCCCCCTTCTGTTTTAACCCTTCTTTTCTTTCACTGGCAGTAGACTCTTGGGGAGAGTGGCATCATCCCCACTCCTCAGTGGTACATCAGTTCCACCTGCTGGTACACAGCTACAAGGCTCGAGAAGATAAAAATGTTGAAAGATAAGAAAAAGCATTAAGTTTTATTTTCTACTCACCTGGCCAGTATGCTCAGTTTCATCCTTGTTAATTAGATACATTAAGAAGAACCTGAAACAAGCACATGAAGTGGATATTAATGCAGGAAATACAACATCTCTGTCTGACCTTTCCTAGTCTGGGGTATGTGAGGAAGATTATGCCAACCAGCAAAGCAATGACACTGCTAGGCATCTAAAGTGCTTATTTTAAGGGAGAAAATTCTATCCTGAAGCATGTCTCCTGTGGAAGTGCTAACAGGTAAAAAATCTGTAGAAGTGGAAAAATGTGGTTTAGCATTTCCTTTGTTACAATGTGAGGAGCAATACCTGAATTAGGCATATGCCAAATTGTATGCACATGTGCTCCAACATCTCACCTTGGAAGAAGTTACTATGGCTACTATGTGAGAAGTAGAAGTGTGGTAAATACTGAGCTGCACCGAATTCCGAACACTCCTGCCAACATTATGGGCTGAGCCTATCCTTCTCCAACACCTGTGCTCACTTGAATGCTGAGAGCTTGAACTAAATAGGAAGACTCAGAGAACCAGCTGTGTTCTGTTTACAGGTAATACAACTCTTGGTTGGACACTTTTGATGCAGCGCCTTTGGAATTAAGCTTAGTATGTGCTTTCATCACGGAGGAAGGAAAGTACACTGACTTTAACAGTAGTCTAATTAAAGGGTAACCTGGGTAAAAAGATTGTTCACTATATATTCAAATTTGAAGGAAATGGCCATTTTTAATTTACTGTGAATTAGAGGTTCCCACGTACCTAGCTAAGCAATTCAATATAGTAAGAAAAGCTTGGAGATTGTAGACTGGTAAAACTACGGATTTTAATGGAAATTTGCATCACACAAGGCAATTGATCTTGTCAGTGTCAGTTGCTATGCAAACAATAATGCAGCCTCCACTCCAGAAGGCACCTATGTTTGTTGTATTGGTAAAAAATGCCACAAGAGTAACTTTTTTAATATTCTCTTTGGTCTGCTCTGTATTTACTAATGAAAGTAGAAGGTCATTCTCTTGAGAGTCTGGGATATAGTCTAAACATGTACAACTCCTGAGCATTTCATGGTTTCAAAAGGCTCCACTGTAACTAAAGAACTATAGCATCAGAGTTGTTAATTATTTTTTGGAGCTTATCTTTCAAGAACCTTCTAAAAGTGTCTTTAATTGCTTTGTTTTGGTTTGGGTTTTCTTTTTTGTCAAATTGAGGCCAATTTTCAATGGTCTTATCAGCATTACCAAGCCCACAGGAGTCACAATCAAACTTCCAAACTAAAGCAACTTGTTAAACTGTCCCCTATGCTTCCACATACCTGGCTTTCCTTCCAGCAGAATAGGGAGTTGATGTGCCTTCTGGTCTCATTCTACTAAGGTACCTCATGTGTAAGGGGTGAGCAATTTAAACATGACCAGCAGTGTAGAGTAGAGATGGGGGGATCAGAAAGGAGAGGAGGTATTCCTCAGTTCTACAGAATTCTGTCTTGGGATTTTCAGCAATGTGTGCACCTAAATTACACTACACCTGAAAGGTCGCTTGTGTCACAATTTCAGTTGTAAAATGTACTTACAGATAGTTTGCCAAGTTATGTTCTTGCAAAGTATGTGTCTCAAAGCCATGTGGGGTTGTGTCAAAATAGTCATTGCCGATTCCACAAATAAAGCATTTGGTCTGAAAACAAAAGTTGTGGTTACAGATGAATTTTAATTCAAAGACATTAATTGGTGACAATCTAGATGAGCAAGAGCAATGAAAAATGCAATGTGCTTCCTACCTCCATATCTTCCCTCACTTGTTCCTGCTGGTCTCTTAATTCACCAAAAGCATCAATAATCAGACCTATTTCAAATAGAAAAGTGGCAACACTTCAGTACTTAGCAATATTCACATTGCAAGTAATGTCAGTCAGGCATCCTCCACTGTCTAGAGTTTAGTGTACTTACACTGGAAGGCACAATCTTTGAGAGTGGAGAGGGTGTTCTGTGCTTTATTGTAGTCCGTTTAACCTTACATAAGCTCATCTCTTTTGTTCCCATGAATGAAATTAATTTTCACTCTCCTTCTCATGAAACTCTTGTATCCCAACTCTTGTTCAACAAAGACAGGTCTGCTCCCACAGCCCACCCTGGCCAGTTTGTGAGGCTGCTTCACATTTGAAGCATTGTTCCTCCACTTTCAACATAGTAAGAAAAAGAGTTGGATCATTCTGGGGACTGTGACTTTTGTTAACTTTTTCTCGGTATAGATGCATTGCATTTTTTCTTTGCCACCAGTTTGCCATAAAATGGTGGATTTTTTCCTAACAGCCTTGGAAGAGTTTATGCAATGAGTGTTGAATGCTGCCCATCACTGAGGAGGAGTCTTGTTTGCTGTAAACCACAACTGCAAACCAATTAAAGCAGCAAATCAGCCTCTAAAGAAAGGAGGAAATGGCTATGTGGCCATGGTAACTTTCTCCATGTCATTTACCCTTTCCAAGGGGAAAGTCTCCATGCCCCAGCCAGCTGTGGTGATTCCAAGCTAAAAGGGGGAAGAGTGCCTTCAGTAAGGCTCTCCAAATTTAAATGCTTATTATAGGAAAAACAGTGTTCCTGCACAAACTTCATCATTGCTGGATAGTTGTAAAAGTGTTCATAAACACTGTACTCCAGGTAAGTTACATTCCTTGTGCTTTGACTTTGTGTAGTACTTGGGACAAGGCATTATTTATGAATTAAGTATAAAATTACTACTTTCAGAATTAATGACTTTATAAGCTCAGAAATAAGTCTTTATCGCAATATTACTAAATTTACCTCAAACATAAATATGGTTTACATTGATGAACTTGAGTAAACTAGTTTTGAACAATGTCTACTAAGGTAAGGATGGTACCTTGAATAATGGCCAGTAGGATAACAATGACAAAGAAGAAAAATGTGATGTCAAAGACAATTCGATACATTTCATAAGGGTCTCCAGCAGGATCCTCAATTTCATCTCCAATGCCACCACCAGCTCTTACACCCACGTACATGTGAAACAGGTAACACTAAAAAAGAGAGAGGAAAATTGCAGATATATTTACCATGAATTATTCTGTTGGGGCTTTTTTCTTTTTTTAAAAAATTATTCTGCTCTGCTAATTGTCTTCACAATTTGTAATAACAAGAATACATAACTTCTCATGTATTGAACACACTGCACCAGAAATCTGTTACTATCTTAACTAATGTGATTCCACCTTCCAGTACACTTCCTAAGAGTCAGCATCAGCTGTCACCTCCTCCTTACTCCCTGGGTCTTACTTTCAGACTGGGACCATTTTGGGGGTATTTTTCTTGTATTTTTTACTATATTCAACTATATCCTACTCCTTATATTAATTCCTAAGGTTGTGTCTTGCTCTGAGTAAGCAGAGGACGTCTTTTGAAGTCTTGCAATGGAGTTTAGAAATGTGGAAAACGTTGCCATAAAATAAATAGTGGCATATTCACAACAAGTAGATATACCTGTGTTTAGATGGTTTCTGGATAATTTAATTTTGCAATACTAGATGTCTGGTTTAGTTGATTGTAAATTAGTTGTGATCTGTGAAACAGCCTGTGTTCAATGCAGGAGAAATCACTTCACAAAAGTATTGTTGTCATATTTTTTAAACATATAAATCTTAATGGAAAAATCTTTAATAATCTGTATATTTAAGCTATGTAAATATATTACAATGGAATCTTCTGCAGGAGTAATAAACTACTGGTGTTCCTGTATGATTGGCTACAGAATCTTGTAAACCACCTTCATCCACACAGTGTGGGTTAAAAAACGATATCAATCTCTAAGCCCAGCCAGTTTTCTGAAGTCACATTAGACAGCAGTGGGTGTTAAATAATGAGTATAAAACCTGGCATTAGCGGACACTAAACAGCACTATACATCCATTTTTATAATGCAATTTTACTGTTGACATAAGATGCTGGTACTAGTTTAATCATACTTAAAAATGTAACATCTTAGAATTGATTTACCTCACTTGATAGAGTGGTTTAAAATTTAATATAGTTTTATTATTCTAATTATTCCTACAGCTATTTTATTACCAAACCATAGTATCCAGTTCACAAAGGGACCAGTTTGGGGAGTTTTCATAATTTCTGTAATTTGCATGTCTAACCTGCACTGAATGTTTAAAAGAAAGTTCAGGAATAGGGAAGATCATTCTGTGAAGTCTATGATGCACTTCTGTTTTCAGGTATTTTATTCTATCTTTGATGTATAAGGCAAGGCAGAGAGTTTCTGTTGCATGGGAGATATCAGCTGGCCACAAACTCAGAATATTACATTTTTAATACCTGAAATTTTTTGTTTTCTGTATACAGTAAGAAAATCAAATCTTCTTCATATGTTAATATGTATCTGCACGTGTTATTGTGACATAAATAACATTCAGTGGCAATGGGTAGGAACCAAATCATAAATCGGTATCATAAGATTATCAACCATAATATGTTGTAATTTCTGCTTTCTCACCCTAGACTTCTTTTTTTGCGACTAAATTACTAATTGTAATATTGGAGCAGGCTTTTATAACTATTGCTAATAACATAATTCATATAACCTAAATAAGGACAGGAAGAGCATGCACACTTGCAAACATTGGGAACAAATGGGGTTCATTTGCTTTGTGACAACACAGCTTGTTTTTGCAGGTCTGACCAGTTTGTCAAGAAATTCTTTTTTACTTTGAGGGTTACTTTTTACTTTTCTTTTTTACTTTGAGGGTTTGCCATCCTCAGCTGTAAAAGTGTTGCAGCAAATCATATACCACAGTATTTAAATATACCAGAGAAATATTCAGTATATCACATCATCTATTTGCTGTTGAGTTTAGAGCACTGGAGAATGCAGAGGAAATTTCAAGACCATTCATATTTCCAAAATGACGTGTATCAAGAAGAAGAAAAGCCCCATGCATTTAACAACAAACACGTCTCTCCTTGCTTATCATTCTATCTAAAATATTCCTTTTGAAAATTCAGGATGACATTTGAAGCATGCAGGTTATGTTTTAGTTACCGTCATCATGTCATCACACTTCATGTCAGGTTCATCTTCATCTTCACTTTTGTTGTAGAATTTGCGGAAGAAGTTGAAGGCCACAACAGTGTAAAGATACACTACTACAGCGAGGAGTCCCACAGTAAGCACAAGCTGTGTGTGGAGACACGACATGAAAGTAGGTTTCAATTTCATTTTGTCAGTAGAGGCACGCTAGCTCAGTGTACTGGCTTAAATATTGAAAGTGGGTCATATTGTACCTTTTCCAATAAAGAAACTAAAGATAGCAGTTATGTGTGCATCACCAAAGCAGTTTTTACACTCTTTAGTTTAAAAGTTAAATTATAGTAACTTGAAACACTGGATATACAATAGAAATTAAATGTTAAAAAAAATATAACCCTTTAGATAATTTGACAATTTCAACTGGGACTTACTAGGTCTTATAATGACTTAACATAGTCTATTCTCTGTTCTAAAGCCGTTTAGCAAAGCCATTGATAAAATGGATAGAAATTTTTTTAGATAACCGAAGAGTAGGTAATTTCCAGGTCCTGCTTTTAAGCAAATAAAATCATTCGTTTAGCAGCTAATGAGACTAGATTATATTGCCTGTTGAAGTTGGTGCTAGAAGATACAGCTCTGGAGAGGAGTTACTGAAAGCTACCTGTTTTAAAAAATGCTGGTTGTTACTCTTTTAAAGGAAACATAAGAGTATTGAAAAACAAGCTGATCAATTATCACTATCTGCAGATCTGTCAGTATGTTCCCAAAGTGAACATTTTAATTCAGAAATCTGCAGCTGTCTTTCAGTGTTCATATCTACCAGCCAGAAAAGCAAGAGGATTAGAAAAACTAATCTCTTGTTAAGAAAGTAACAAAAAGCCATGGTCTTGAGTTGAAACAGTTTTGTCAACTATGCTCAGTTTTGACTGTTACATTTAAAAAAACTCATGAAGAAAATATATCAATCACTACAATCATTAAAAGTGATACGAATTTGGTCATTCTGAAGTAAAATAAAGGGGATAAAATCAGAGATTTCACTTGTATGATGATACACATCATCACTTTGTGTTGGGATATTTTTATGCCCCTTCCAAAACATCATGTGGTTTAAAATGTTTTGACAAATCTAGCAGGGCATAAGAGTGGGCTTAGAATACGTTACTGCATTTGAGAAGGAATGGAATGTGTACATTTGAAATTATGAAATTTTGGGGAAGTTCTGTTAGATTTCTTAAATGTAAGTTTAAAAAGTAACTGTAAAGCTTGGTTTTTGTTATTATGCTAGCTAGGAACATAGAGTCTTTAGAGATCAGAGAATGATTCCCTGCAGAAATTTCAAAAATTAGTTTTGCAAGTACATTTTGTTAACCTGATTTTTGCATGACAAAGTGACATAGAAGTGTATTCCACAGTGCAGAATGCCCACACCTTTAAGCACATTCTTACTAGCTAAGAGTTGAAATCTCAGTGCCCAGATCATTATTACTGCTGTAGCTACGGAGGGATTGTGTATTCTTATTATTTATCACCAATCAGTTTATCACTGAACATATAGAAGGAGCTGGTTAGGTAATAATTCATATTCTCTTTATTTTTCTAAAATTATGTGTTTTCTATTGTGTATAGAACTTCTTTATCAGCACTTGGTGGGTATAGATTCTTAGAATTTCATAGGATTTAACATGTATTAACTGTGCTGCAGAAGACATGATGGGATCTGTTGTTCCATCCTGTCATGATAAAGATGGATTGCATTCCAATATTTCTAGTACAACAAATTTTTGCCCAGCACTTGTACAAAGTGTATTTATTTTCAGACCTTTGCACGTAGCACTAACCTGTTTGCCATTGTGAGTGACTGAAGACAAAATAGTTCGCAATGTCTTAAAACCCATAGCAATGTCCAGCAGATGAGCAGCAAAGAAGAAGTTGTTGTAGTGCCCAAGGATAGACATAGTCGTGTACCAAGCTAAGTATAAAAATGACTGCAGAGAAAGTGAAAAGTGGCAGAAGGTTAGCAAGAGCTAAAGTGTATTATTGGATCCAGAATATAGCTTTTTAAGTCACTCAAGTTGTTGTAGCAGGACACTCTGCCTCTGTGGGGATGAAACAGCTCAAACTTCATCCTACTTGTGAAAATTACGAGTGATGGAGAGGGATGTCACACTGCTTTTGGTGTTGAAGAATGCTGTGACCAGCCTCACTCAACAACCCCAAACACAGACATCATGAGGATGTGAAAAACGTGTGTATCCTGGCAGCTTCTGGCACTAGCAGGGATGTGGAAGGCAGGTGTTTCCTGATAGAGGAACCAATGACTGGTAGCTCTAATAACTTATTTAAAGATAACTGATGCTCCACTGACCTAGCATAACTAGCCTAGAAACTTCCAGTCAATCACTTTATGTTATAAAAGCTCAGTCCCACTTTTTAATGGTAGGGATTTCTAGCACTCCTTCTAGGAGGGTGTGTGTGTAGATTCTTCACTGGAGTGGAAACCCTCCCCAAGGTTACTCCTTGAGGCTGAACCATAAAGGTTTGCCCACTGTCACTGGTATGGGCAAGTAACATAATGATAATTATTAAGCTACCATTTAAACCATTAATTTAATAAATAATGTACTGTAATAGCAGTTATAACTATATCTATACTATGCAGTATGTAATTCTCATTAAAACATCCTTTAGTCTAATCATTATCATAATCAGTTGAAATAAACCACTTATTTTACCTATACAAATATTTGATTTTCCACCCTTAACTCTGCAGGTCAAAGTTGTATAAAGAATCAATTACACCTATATAATCTTTTAGACATAAACTATTGTTTGAGTCTGAGACTAAAATTGGATCCAGCCACACCCAGACTCTTCTCTGAGGAGTTTAGAAAGAAGGGGGCCCTTTCTGTACCTTGTGACTCAACAGCAGCACCTCCCTGAGAAACTTTGTCCAAAACTTCAATTCTGTCCACAAGAGTTATGAAATAGAGTAATATTCCTGTGTGTTTGAATCATAGTCTGAATTCGTTCACCTTTATTTTACATGTTCAAAAAGGCTGTCTTACGCTGTCTCTTATCATCGCCACTGTTCATTTAAGGAGTGTGTATTGTGTAGTTATGCCAAGACCTCTATCTTTACATATTCAAATACAGTCTTCAGTACACATGCTGCTAATATCAATAATCCCTATATCGAAACTTTTGGTTGGGGAGTTTGTTATATAGCACTTTAAATTTTAATACAGATTTTGGATGGAAAAAATGCATTGTATTACTCTTGAGATACTTTATTGAAGACTTAGACCACATCAACCAGGACACCCAGAAAACCTAAGGCATATAACACAGCTTATTCTTTTAACAAGCAGTGAACCTGAAGCCACTTTGATGTCAAAACTTATACTGAGTAACAATGACTCAGTGTGCTTTTAGTGCACAAGGAATTTATACATCTTCACTTGAGTCACCTTGAACTTCTTGTTTATTTGGGAATGCTCAAGAGGATTCACAAAAAAAAAAAAAAAAAAGGAATTTTAATAAAAATGTGGTCCTTTCAAAGGAGAAAGTTTGAAAGAAAAGACCAGCCATGTCAGACAGATGATTCAAGTATAAAAAAGAATAACTTTTTGTAGACTGTACTTGGTTTTAGGAAAAACACCTTTGGTTGCTAGATTGATTTCTACAAAATTAAATATATGCCCCATTAACTTCTGAAATGCTGACACTGTATCAGTGGTGAGGAGGTGTATATTGCCCTTTATAATCAAAAATAAAACTGACATAAATTAAAGCAATTTGATATAACATGAGACAGAAAAAAACTTTTTTAAAATGGCTCTGTAATACAATATTATATGTGTATGTCTGTTTAAAATAAAAGCAGATGGTGGAAGACATACAATCATGTTTAGAGTAAATCAGAGCATATTCTTCTGGGCTAACATACTCACATTATCAGTGAAAACAACTCCAAGCTTCCAAATGTGGTACTTTGTATCAATGGAGCTTAACCTATAAATAAATAAAAATTAGGAAATAAAAAATTTTGGAAATGCATAAATGTCAAAAATAGGTATTGAATTCTGTATTTGTAAAGAGCGAACTTTGCATTTTTTTGCTGAAGGTGGTTATATACAGTAACTGTTCATTTTTTGAGTGATGCAGGTGCTTCGTTTTTCAGAGAATAGTCATTAATTCTGAGCACCAATAAGGAGTTTCTGAACCACCAAAACTGGTGAAACAATTTCAGGAGTGATACTGCCATATTTCAGACTTAAAAAATTTAAATGTGTGCCAAAAATAGTGAAACATGGAACCCAAATCGCTTGAAATAAAGAGAGAAGTGTTCTGTCTAGTGTAAAATATTGCCAGAATAACCAAGAGAAAAGATAATGCCTTCTGCAAGATTCTAAATATTTTATTAGCCATTGGATGTCATGCAAAGAAACATCTTTCTTGTGTGTCTTAAATATTGAGAAAACCAACTCTTGTAGGAGCCTAGATCAGTTGGGACTGGGACAGTTTCAAACTCTTTTCTTCACAGACTGATTAAGTCAGGAAAGCATCTCTGAATTTTTAGTAGGCACCTGGCATCTAAGGATTTGTTATCCATGCTTTTTTTGTCCTTTGGTTTATAAACTCTGTTGTAAGACCTTTTAAACTGTTTAAAATGAAAGAGTGGCGAACTCTATCAGTCAGCATAAACTCACTGATTATTTTTTTCATACTTCTATAACACAAGTATATTTTAGAACAAACTAAAAGCTATTTTATTTTACTTCCACACTAGGAAGACTTCTCTATTTGAGTATGCCATGCCAAGGAAAACATCACAACGCTTTCAATATAAAATCCATTTTTATCTTTGATGGTGAAGTTATACCAACACATAATTTGTCTGTGAAGTTCAGAAGTCATACCAGGACACAAGAGATGCCTCTTCTGGTTCGTTCTCTTCCACTGGACTAAAATCAAGGGCACTTTTGTCCAACCCCAAAAGTTCTGCAATGCGCTCTGCTCCGTATAAGTCTCCATACTTGTTAATAACCTAAAATGAAAGAAGAGAAGCTTTTCCTCAGAGAAAGTCCTCAGTGACATTCACCTACTTTAGGCCAGTAGTTGTCAGGAATTTTAAAACAAAAGTCTTTCACAATTAACACTACTAGAACAGTCAGAACTCTTAGGAAAGCAGGGGAGCATAAAAAAGAAAAATAGAAGCATTAAAGGCTATTATCTGAAAGCTTATGTATAATTTGCTGTCATTTAAGCTGGCATGTTTTTCTTTTTTTAGGGGAATGAGGGGGCTTTGTATCCTAAAGATGACAATGATTGTAAATTAGACCTGCTGGCTGATTGACAGCACAAAGTTATTTCAAATGCCTGAGTCTAGGAAGGAAACCACAGCCTTCTGTCTTCCTCCCTCCTCCCACCTACGCTGCAGCTGTCTGTTCACTGAGACATTTAACACAATGACTTCCATAAAACAAATTTCAGTTCTCAGTTATTTGTGTGTTTATGTGTACAGAAGCATATTACACAGATATCCAAATTAACCAAATAGTAGATTATTGCTCTGAATAACATAATAGATGTATAAAAAGCCTACCTTCCGTTTTACAAATTTATCCCAGTAATTGTTAGGAAAGGACCTACATGGATAAGGCAAAGATATTTCAAGTTATTTAATTTGTTAGGCGAAAGAAAAAAAACAACCAAAAAAAGAGAAAATACCATGTTCCTGATTATTTCAAATTGCAGTATAATTTTGTTCACTCACTGTGCTACAAATGATAAGAATGATTTCTTTTCATGTGGACAACAGCTGCTATTAATCATAATTTGCTGCAATATCATCTTCCCCCTTCACACCCCCTTTCTTTTTCCCATCCACAAATATGACTGGCTACAAAAGGACAGCAGGCTAAATACTATCACCAAATGAGCCTAACAATTCCATAATAGCAGGTTAGTTGCTGTAATATCATTCATCTCCTAAATAAACACTTTATTGCTCCTAGACATAAAAATCAAACCAAGCAATGATTTTCAGAGGAATATAAGAGAATCTTGAAACATAAATAATTTTTATGTTCAGTGGATATAATTTCAAATAGAGGCCGAACACTCGCAAACAAGTGCACAGTTCGCTGACATAAAATATAAAAAAAAAATTAAAACCCCCAAGAAAATTGAAGAAGATCATTTGCCAAAACTAGGGATTAGTGGTAATCTTGTTCTCATATGTATCATCTTGTTTTCACTGGATCTGACTTCCCAGAAAAAAACAGGGTAAAAACCACTTATAATTGTAAAGCCACAAGACTGTTCACCTAAAGAGCATTTTGCATCATCTGTCTCTGAGCAGCAATGCCCACACTAGTAATTAAAAGAAAAGCTATTGTGTATACATAAGGGAAAGAAACGGAGCAGTAAATCTTAAAGACATGCCAGGGTATGTATATTGAAAGTTCTGTGCTTTTCTGAAAATAATAAGCAATCATGATGCTTCAATAAGCAACTGGTTTTATGCAGGAGAGGTCTTACAACAGACACTAGGAAATACATCAGCTTTTTCCTGCAAGACAAAAAAGATAGTGTTCTTTCTTATCAGTGACGTTTCTTTGATCTTCAATTTGATCATAACATATACATTAATTCTTGAACATTAATTCTTGAACTGTCTTATGACTAGCAGTGCCCAGGAACTCCTCATTCTAATGATCTTGTGTATTATGTCCATTTTGAAGAATGCCAATTAGCAGGAAAGACTACAAAATTTAAGATTTTTCTCTCCTTATTTCCTGGAAATAACACTGAGTTGTGAAAATATGGAGGAATGTAAAAGAGAAAAATAACCACTTAAACTAAAAGACAGTATTGGTAAATAAAGTAAGTGCTAGCATCGGAAAAATGAGATTCCAGAACACCGTTCTGCTGGGATGTGAGGCAAAATTCCCAGCTACTGTGCTCCCATTTTTACCTTTCTGAATTGGAATTCTGAATTAAATTACTGCAGATAAAGGCAAATGCTTCTAGTGACTCAGATGGATGGTATATTCTAGTCCAATGGTCTGTATTATTTCTTTTCTTGATTTCTCAGGCTTTTAAGCAAAGTATGTCATAGTATAGCCAGCCTGTGTCTATCTCTTTTACCACAAACATCTAGTCATTCCTTGGGGTACCTCTCTTGAATTTTTAATTACTTACTTTCACTTACAGAAAGCATATTTCAGTATATACAGGGCACTGGGTACCCTCCAGCAGTAGTTATTCTGATGGTACAATACCTGCACTAAACCTCGAGACACAGTTAACATCAGAAGGAATGATCAGCTTGTTTAAATTAGCCTTAATCTTTTGTTTAACTTCAGTAAACCATGCAACATGCTGAGAACAGACTGTACGGCATGTCATTAGGGATAAGTTGACAATATATTTCATTAATTCATGCTTCTTTTTAGGAAGTTTTATGAAGATAAACTTACTGGATATCTAGATGGATTGCTATCAATAGTGAAAGAAACTGGTTGGAAAATAAGCAAGGTCTCCAGTCTCCCTATTACCTTCTGTTGTAACTTTAATATGTGCTAGTCCATATTGCTGATTGAAATTAAGGAAAATTCTTAAAATTCAGGTGTAGGAAGACAAGGCATTCAAGAATTTCCAGTATTTTAGAGATTCTATCATAGAATCATAGAATCATAGTTGGAAGGGACCTTAAAGATCACCTGTTGAGCAGGGACACCTTTCACTAGACCAGGTTGCTCCAAGGCCCATCTAGCCCGGCCTTGAACACTGCCAGGGATGTGGTATCCATAACATCTCTGAGCAACCTGTGCTGGTGCCTCACCACTGTTATAGTAAAGAACTTCTTCCTAATATCTAATCTAAACCTACCAGTAAATTCTGAAAAACAGCCTGTAGTCAGGGCATTCTTTCAAGGGAAGAGAGTTGATTTGCTATATTTGTCTGTGTCACTCCTACAAACTGCTGCAGTTTAGTGATGCAGAACAGCAGACGAGACTTAGGATCAGTGTATGACTACTACAGTATTTGCTAATGCCTACAACTTGACAGAAATTCCTATCAAACCTACCAAAATTTTAGGATCACTATTTTTCACTAGATTTACTTCTCTTGTCATATACAAATTTCTTTAGCAGGAGCGGAAAAAAAAAGGAGATTATTACTATACAAGTGAAATTGAGTCACTGGAAATGATGGAAGTTATCTTTTTAAAACTTTCTCTATAGAGATTAATATGTGAAATGTCTTGGAGAGACATTGCGAGGTAAGATGCAGGATCCTTGCAAACCCTAGAAAATGAAAAGGAGGTGAAATGTATGTGTTATAATATTAATTATTAAATAAAGAGATAGTACCAGATTTCATGTTATAATCTACTACTGTAGCATCTAAAATAAGGTACTAAATGCCTTTCTTGATGAACTTGGGGCAGGTAGACAGGAAAGGTCTAGATCAGTGGCTTAATGAGCTATAATATTTATAAGCAATTTACATCTAAGAATTCAATTTTACTTACGGAGTATTTATAACAAGGCGATCCCATTGTCCTTTAATATCATCTTCAGTTGGCTGTTCAGTTATGTACAGTCCATCAAATTCCAGCTTTCTAGCTACCTCCTTTTCCCTCTTGAATACAACCAGAGGGACCTATGAAAATGACAGTGGACATCTTTGTCATGGTTTATGTATTTTTGGTACCTATAGTGCTCTTTATAATACTATAAATGTAAGACCAAACAAGATGCTAGAATCTCTCACAAGCAGATCAATGCCTAGGCAGCCTCTGAGCAATGGCCACCTTGGAAGTCAAGTCCCAAACCTCACACACATACCACTTTTTATTCCTGAGCATTATGTTAGATGGCATGGGATATCCCTCTGGTTTGTTCAGGTCAGCTGTGCCCCCTTCCAGCATCCTTGCTGGGGGATGCACAGAGTGGGTAAAGCAAAGAGAGAGCCTTCACACAACAAAAACACTGCCCAGCAATACCCAAAAGGGGGCTGTGTTACCTGCACTGTTTTAACCACAAATCCAAAACACACACACACTGCTATGAAGAAAGTTAACTCCATTTCTGCTGGACAGAGTACACGAGGAAAACATCTACATATCGAGCAGTGAGAATTTGTAAACAGCTAGATACAAATGGGTATTCCAGTAGCACCAACAGCCACTTTGGGACATAGCCAGTGTTTAACAAATAATAGATTAGTAGTAAGATTAAGAACTTGCCTTTAAGCAATAGTATCCAATCACACAGACAAAGGAGATGATAGTATGAATAACTGCCAATGCTCTGAGAGCAGGTGCCATGTAGCCTGTACTTTCTTCTAAAACAAAAAACACCATGCCCTCCTCCTCTTCCTCTTCGGCAAAAGAGTTCCAGAGATTAGAGTCTTCCTCTACTTCATCAAGTGGCTCTTCTGTCACCTGAGAAAAATTCAAGCACATTGAAACACACAATAAACATAAAAGCTTTTTCTTTAATGACAAATGATGTTTGAAAAGCCTGCTCAGAGGACGATGATAGGGCATTAGCCTTAAACGTCCTTTATTTGCACAGCAGCTCCACATCATGTCATGTCACTGAAAAGAAAATCTAGAAAAAGCAAATATAGGCAGTTTACTAATCTCTCTTCTAACCACGACATAGCAAAATTAAAACAAACAATGAAAAAGTTATGCAAAAACCTTTTCTTGGAAGAACCATGGAATGATGGGGTTACCTAATATGACTGAATTTAGGGTTTGTTTTGTAATCTACATTGTTCCTAATTACTAAAGTCTAGAAGAAGCAAAGTTTTCCTGTTATCAACTTGTACATTGTACATAAAATTTTGTTTCATGTCTCAGTTTAGAGCTTACAAATTATATACAGTATTTAATCAGCTGACATACTGCCCTAAATTCTTCCAGTGATTTTAAAAATCTGGTCTTTAAAATAAAAGCCCTAGGGGACCTTTTTTGACAGCTTTCTCTGAAAGCTGAAGTCCTGTTCAGTCCAGTTTTACCCTTTCCTATTTATGACAGATGGAAGCCCTAAATAGCCCTGGCAGTCTTTCTCCTGCAATGGTGCACGTACATTCTGCCCAGTTTTCCAGAGCTTTTTGTGTCTTTACCTGCCCTGCCTCTAAGCCTGTAATTGTGTAACAGGAGTTGCATTTCAAGATATTTGAGATCAGGATTCAGTTACTTCTAGATTGAATGTTCAGCCAGCTGTTTTTGTCTTGGAGGTTTTTGGTTGTAAGCAACAGAACTAGAAAATGTAATATTGGAAAACACAAGATTTTTCAGCTTATTGCAACTTTCATTCTCTATCTAGGAGGGGAAAAATCAAAAGGGCCAGATTTCAGGATATGGATAAATCAGAACTTTTCTTTCAGACTTCAAATCTGTATGGAAAGGGGAAAAAAATGAGGCTTTTATGGAATGGAGTTCTCTTTATTGAATTGTATTCTTTTTCCTGGATAGAGGTTGTGAAGATTTATGAAAAAAATTAGTGGAGGCGGCTGGAGATGTTCTACTTTGTATCATTGTGTTATACAGCAGAACCTGGAACAACTCTAGATTCAGGTGAACTTCTAAGATTAAATTAAAGGTATGAATGTATAACCTTCTTCATCAGTGATATGAAAAAAAACCCTGTAGCTTACCCAAAAAAAAAAAGCAACTGATAATAACCAGATGAACTGAAGTCTCTAAATATCTTGAAATAAATGACAGGAAAAAAAGTCAATGGTCTTGACATTTGAATTATCTTGGTCACTTTCAAATTTCCCAGAACAAGTTTAACAATCTAAACAATAACAGACTTACATGACTAAATGAAAAAGTGCCTAGACACTCAACTATAAAGGAGGAATTAAATTAATATCTTTTCATTCAGCCTGAATAAAATAAAAACAGAATAGTTACAAACTTCAAAATAATGTATCCTCCGGAACTAACAAAAAATATTTAAAGAACAATGTATAACCTTACCTTGTAAAATAGAAGAATAAAATTGATGGCAAATGCAACAAATAGAGCGAGAAACCTTAAGTTATAAAAATTTCTTGCCAAGTAGTGCTGAAAGGGGAAAAAAAAAGGAATTAAAGGTGGTCTGTGGGTAATATCAAAATAAGAAAAGTAGGTAGCAAAGTTTCTAAGAAAGTAAATACTTAATTGTGTTGCCTTCATAAACCAGTTATACTGAGCAAGGGCATTTCTTGGCAGCCTGTTCTCCCATTTAGTGGTAAACAATTAAAAATAACTGAATTAAAAACAATAGCCTTAAAATTATAAGTCAGGGAAGACTGAAATAGAATATTTACGGAAACTTTCTAGAAAGAAGTCTGGAAAGAAATGCTAGAATACTGGAATAAACTACTTGAGAAGGTTTCAGAAAATTCAACATTTCATGGTTTTTTGAACAAAGAAAAATAGAAAGCAGAGCTAAAGATTCTAGAAGTTAGATTATGGAAAATAGGGAGTTCCTTAAAAGGAGCTCAAGAGGCTAATCTGTGATATTAGATGAAGAGAAGAGAAATTACACCCAGAAATGCTTTATATATAAAACTCTATGAAGTATTATAAAAGTTACAAGAGACTGAATACAGCCAATCATCTGAAAACTCACGCCAATGTTCCTTTTATGATGATATTACTCCCTTAAATAGCAAGGGTTCTATAAATAAAAATTCAATGACTAAAGAATTTAAGACAAACTTACAAGCATCTTTGTTTGATAAATCTCCAAAGCTTTGAAGAAGTTAGCCATAACAGCCTCTGGTTTCTCAATTTTTTGTCCATGCCTTCTCTTCTTTTTCTTCATTTTCCCTTCTTCTAGCTGCTCAGATTGTACTTCTTTTGCTTTATCTTGTTTCTCACCATCTTCCATGCTAGAAGAAACGTTATCTAAACAAAAATACCTAGCCAAACTTCTGTATTGTAAATGCAGTCCTTTTGAATGAATTTGAATTCATAAAGTTTGCCTTCGAAATTTAGTTTTTATACTGTATGTAGCAATAGAGGACTTTAGTTACTAACAAAAAAAAAAAGCTGGATTTCCGTATATGTAAAATAATGTTGAGGCATCAATATGATTGATGAAAGTTTTGGGAATGAAGATAAAGGAATACAGTGTTCACTTTATCACTACTACTGCAGTAGGAATAATATAGTGGGTGTCTATGGATGAGTCTTATCTTCTAACTATTGCAATCTCAGAAATGTAAGCCATTTAAACTCAAATTTTTAAGCTGAAGGCAATTTGAATATGCTGTGAAAGTACTTGAGAGAAGAATTAAGCATGGCAGACAAGAGAAGACAATAGGAAATTGGGAAAATAAGTCAGATAAAATAATGGAGTTACAAGGAGGTCATGCTTATGGAAAATAAGAGGTGAAAAAGCCTAAAATAAGAAAATGAGAGACAAATCATATCAGAACAATTGTGTGACAAGAAAATGCAAGAGGGGGACTTTTTAATTGAAGAAATATGATAGAAACAACCTGAAAGGTAACGGATAGTAAAGGAAAATATACTGAACCATCACAGATGTCATACTCTAATGAGATAACAGAAAATAGAAATGCAAGGATCAATTCAGCTGCATTCATGTGAGCACAGATATGTGCGCACATTCTTGTCCATGTAAGACATCCCTATATGCATATATCTGAGTACATATATACACACTATGTGTATGCATACATACACACACATATAAACATGTATATAGTGAGGGGAAAAAAAGGGATCGTTTTCAGAGAAGCTATACAAAGTGTATCCAGACCTAAAATATTGATCCTGATGGCACACTTAAAAAAAATTTGGCAGATAAGAGGAGAAAGATAAATGACTCTGAAGTAAATATTTTAAACATGAAGCAAAATAGAAAAAAAAAAAAAGTATGTATAGCTTTTGAATCTGTAATAATCACAAGGAGACCTTTTGTGTGTGTCTACAAATATTTTAATCTGTTACTACAACGTGGCTGCAGGTCCAGGCAGATAGCGTGATCCTTAGGATGCTGCAAGGTAAGTATTTCAAAAATTGTTTATAAGGCAGCCATATATAGGACGGCTGGACAAAGGAGTATCTGCTGTCAAGTTCACAACTTAAGAACTGATGAAACAGCAATAGATAAAGATGATTGGATTAGTTAAATCTTGTGTTTTAATGATCTAATATAGTCGCATGGAAATTATAGTGGGCAGTAGGGAAAGCAGAGGTTTTTTCAAGATTTGTGCTCATTTTTAAAGGTAGTTATGGGAATTTTTAAAAAGACAATGGCCACAGATCTATATATGCATAATTTTCAAGAGGCACAAAAATAAGACTACAATTTTGTTGCCGACTGAGATGGTCTGCCATCTTTTAGTATATTTTCAAAATATTTAGTATAAACCTCTTTGTATATTTTCAAAATACTGATGAGACAAAGTGTACATAAAGTTATTTGAATGCTGAGCATTGCTTGCATTCTTTCTGGCCAAATTATTTAGCATCAGGAAGTGCCAGGGCTTAAGCATGAATTTTGTAAAACCAACTTACTCAGCCTTCTCAGCTTCTGCTTTTCTTTGTGTTCCAGCTTCTTTTGCAATTTCAGATATCTGCAAAAAGTATTTTAACTGTCAAAATGGATCCATTCAAATAGAATTCTGGTAACTTTAGTTATTGTCTTCTAAGAAACAAATGAAATAGTATTTTTTATAGCACTTTGCACTTCTAAAGTGTTAGATTTTTAAAAATAGGCAGCTCAGGCTATATTCTAACAGTGAAACTTTCCGACATTTTTCTGGTAGCCTTTTGCAGTATAGTATTATCAATACTCTAACTAGTCCAGTTGACTGAACAACTTAATTATACACGGTGATCAGGCAGATTATGTGACCAGCTGAGCATAAAGGTAACTACATCCAGATCATATCCTGATACTAATGTCACCCACAAAGATTCAGTGGAGTTACTGATGATGTGCAAAATGAGCATCAGTTTGCCTCTTTGCAAATATGAAACAAGAAACAATATAGTAATGTTATCATCAAAAATCTGAAAAATATCTATGTAATTATCAGATATTACAAAACCCAGTTACTTGGTCATGATCAAGTAACGCAACTGAAAACAGACAAATACTTAACTTCTACTTACACGATGTTTTCTTCAAGCTGTTTATCTTAGCTGGGCTGATGGTTCATTAAACCTTTACTGGCACACCTCACAAACCTCTTAAGTGTGTGTTTACAACATTCCCTTGAGATAAGGAAAAACTAATATGCAATTTTACAGATGGCTAACTGCAGCAAAGCTGGGGCCTGGATGTCAAACACCTTTAGGCTTAGTGTTACAAGATCAAAGTAAACTCATTTCAAATGCAGTTTGAGTATCTGAACTTCAATGGAAAACCAAGAGGCTCAGGCCCTGAAGTCCTCGACTCACAAAGAAATCTAAAGTGCCTAAATTTCTTTCCATTCCCTTTTGCAAAAACTTAACCCTTAATCTTCTTCTGTGTTCTCTTGCAGCGCTTAGACAGCAATAGTCTATTGGTCCTACATTTCTGGTTAATATGTATATGCAGTTATTTAAACTTTCCTCCCACGACTCATCTGGATGCCTATCTTTTGCAAGTACGCAGGAAAAGGATTTACAAAAGAATTTATCAAGTTGATCTTGCCACATGTGTTCTCACATATTATCTGTGGAACCTCAGCTAGTAAACAACGCATGTGTAACTCTTTCACAAAGAGTCTCCCCTAAGATCTCAAGCTGGTGGAGGGTAAATCAGAGATCATTTGATGATCCCTGGTTCATCTAGGGGCTACATAGGGTGGGTAGAAGAAGGAATAAATCCCTATCCATCTTATCCCTCCCTCTATCATATGCTCTCTCAATTTTCTCTTTTCCAGAAAGAGCCATCACCTACCTAATTCCATACACGAGATTTGTTCCATATCAAGTTTTGGCAGTTTATTGATCTTCACCAAACCTTTTTCAGTTTTATCACATTCTTTTTGAAATGGGGCAATGTTGTCTTCAAGAGACAGCTATATTGTAGGTTCATGGTGCATAGTAATATGGGGGTTTCCCCTATTTCTCAACAACTCAAAATTTCAGTTTGCTTGACTGACATTATCATTGAACTGATACTGTTGTACAACTCTATTACATTCTCAAGATTTCATACTCAAACAGTAACAATGAGATCAAAATGCAACATTTTACAGGTAAAATTATAACTTTCACTCCCATATTCATCACTGATTTTTATCTGCTATTTTAAGGCAACTTTGCAGTTAGCTCTTGATTTTACTGCTACCAATAACTTAGATTTATCAGCAAACAGTTAGCTCACTACTACTTTTCTTTTCTTATTTGTGAACCCACACAACTCTCAGCACAGATTCCTGTGGAACTTCACAGTAAAAACTAAGTCCTAACAGGTCTTCATCATATACAATTCCATAGGTTATTTTGCAGTTTTTCTGGCTGTATGGTAAATGTCACTGATCTTATCAGTACACTTTTCCAGTATATAGAACTGAATTTCTATTTCTATCCATTTGTGTAAGTTTTATCATTGCAGATGCCTAAGAAAGACATAGTGACTTCCTGAAGGGAATTTTTGATTCTTACGTTGCTGTCTCTACTTTGGGTTCCACTTAATAGTTATATCCAGTCCTCTAACTAGATTACTTGAGCCATTTATATACACAATGTGAAGTGACTAGCAATTTCTGTATTATAGAACTAGTGCAGAAATTATTTTGGTAAATTTCACTCAGTAACATATTAAAGGTAAAAGCTGGATAAATTGCATAACTGACTTCACATTAACAACTCAAAATATCTGCAGAAATTACTGAGCATTTTTATCAATGGTATCAAACACATCTGTGAGAAATGTATAAAACAAAGTAAAGCAAAGAATATTCTAAAGTGTTTATTTAGATCTGAATTAAAATAATTACTTAAACTATTGTTGAAGAAAATTCTAAAGTATTTACTTATACCTGCTAACATTCTTAAGTTAAACTAGTATTTTCAAATACCAACCACATTACATTTATGCTAAATGAGGCAGGATTTTAATAGACTGTAATTTTTAAGTGCACACATAAAAATTATTTAATAAATAAACAAACAAGAAAAATAAATGGAAAAAAATTAGTTTGATCTAGGCAAGAACCAAATCTTGGAGAAAAACATGGAAATTAAGAGAAAATAATGAACTAAGAAGTTGTACAGTTTAGATTTATCTTGAAAATATCTGGAAAGTATATCATAAAGAGGTGGATTAATGATGAGAGAAAAGATATTTTTGAATAACAAGTAGAAACAGACCTGAAGTGTAAAGTGAAACATAATGCCTTCCAAATATGACAAATAAACTTCGGTTTTGACATTTAGTTCAATCAATTTTTAAACAGAAAAGTATTCTATTTAGCCCAGCTGAGTAGAAACAAATGTGTTGTTCATAAACCAGAATAAAAATAAAGAATAATTATATGATAAACATTAAACTACCAATAAATTCAGGCAAATTTATTTTAAATAATAGGAAAAAAAGGATACTGTATTGCATGTGGTCAGTAAAGTGTGTAGAAGAAAGATGACAATGATAAGGCATTATTATAGGGAAAATAAGGTGTAAAAGTACTTAAAGTATACTGTGAAAAAATGGGGTATGCAGAATAAACAATGCCATAAATCATTTAAAGCAAAAACTATGCCTAGAAATTTGCTAGCAGTTTATGTTTTGAATAAAGTCCAAATGAACAGTAAAAACAATTTACTGCACTGAAATCTAAACACTGGGCTGAATTTTTCTGTGACATAAACTTTCCTGTTGGTTTTTAAATGAGTACAGATTATAAAGTATGTTCTAACTGACAACATTTATTAATCAGTTAAATAGAAAATAAATCTGTTACTAAAATCCAGTAGGTTATTATTATTATTATTATTATTATTATCATTATTATCATTATTATCATTATTATCATTATTATTGTTGTTGTTGTCTTAAAAGAAATAAAAAATCTCTGTAATTTACCTGTAATCTTTTTTTCTTATGAACTGTGTTTTCCAAAGATGGCTGGATCTCACTACCAAGGATTTCTGCAATATCTCCAAGTCCAGCATCATGACCATGTTTTGATCCCTCTTTCTTTGTAGGAATGCCAAAAATGTCTGCGATTATATCAGCTTCTCCCTTTTCACTCTTCACAAACTCTCCGAGTTCAGCTCTGATGCCATGCTCAGCACCTTCAGCTTTTTCTGCTTCCATAACATCATCATGGATTCCAAACTGTGTTGGATCAGGCATATCCCCTAATATTTTAGTAACTTTTATGTTTTTGGCTCCTTCAACCAGGCCACCCCCAAATACAGTGCTCCAAAGAATCTGGAATATTCCCCACACTATAGAAAAGAACAGTTGGAATGTCCCTACAAATAGGATCCAGAAAAAGGAGAAGAACACTTTCACCATCTCTTTTACTGTCATCTTTTTAACTTTCCTATATTGTTTCCTTAGGTTCTTCACAGTGACCATTTTAAAAAAGTTGGCAACATTCTTCTTCACTGCAACACAGGCCACTGCAAAAGCTGAAGCAGGTTCCAGGGACTTTTCTTCTTCCTCGTCATCTCCAATATCCACCACATAAGTAGACTCTGCCTCTTCCTCCTCCTCGGGCCTCTCAGATGAATCTGTTTCAGAGATCTGGGATGCTAACTGCATTTCAAAGATTGTGTCTTCACAGAAATTCACAAAGAGTTCCATTTTTTCTTGCTCTCCACCTTCATTTACAACATCAAATATGAACTGTCTTTTGGATTCCTTCACCTGTGGCTTCTCCCACTGCATTCTGCTGGATTCACTGATTTCAAAGTAAACTCTTTCTATTTTCTTGGCCCCACCCATTATTTCAATACGGCCAAGGTATGGTTCAAAGTAATTAAGAACACTTTCTGCAGGTTCAAGTAAGCTCTGAAGGCGTGAATCATTAGGCATGTGCTCCGAAAGGTTTGTTAGCAATACTACTACATTAAATCCAATGTCTTTGGCTGGTTCATGGAATCTTTCCACAAAGTCAACATAATTAAACATATCGTTTTCATCAGCTTCTGTACAGGACAGCAAGAATTCAATCTCTGACTGGATGTATTGTTTTTGAGCCTCCATCGATTTCTGAAATTCCTTCTTTGAAATGATTCCTTTACCATCTGGATCATACTCTTTGAAAGCATCTGAATTAGTCAGATCTTTTAACTTCAGGAACATGTCAAAGAACTTCAGAATCATTTCTACATTGCTAGATGATTCTACAAGCGTGTCCACCATTTGTTTTCCAATAGTTCCATTTACAACGTTACCTAAGCAGTGTGTTAGAACACGAAGTTATTTGACAGCTACATATTCATCTGAAAACAGAACGAAAATGTTCTGAAATCTTAGTAATTTTTCTTCCAACATACTTTTCTCTAGCAGCCCTCTATTCCATGATCATGTATATTCCAGAATAATTCTTAAATAAATATGAGGTATTTTTTTTCCCCAATGTTACATAAAGGCAATTAAAAAAGCAGTTTAGAAAGATTAACATAATAATTGTGTTTTACACTAGGAAGGTGGGATAATTATATTTAACCATAAAGAAAAACAGGTCCAACCTTCAAGCAGTGACAATAGCATCACTACCATATCCTTTAGCAGATCTAGCAGTTCCTTAAGCAATTCAATCTGAGCAGAGTCCTGTAAAAAAAAATAGACTATAAGGTTGTTTTTAATTTTTAGTTACCTGGAAAACTAAATAAATTTAGAGAAAAATGGTATTAAGGATGATCAGCTAAATATCGTTCACATTAATTAGCAACATTTCATTGTCATTTTGTTATGATTACTATTGGAAGTCTAATACAATATGTAACTTACTACATTAGATATATTAATACCATAATGATAAGCTTTAATAAAGCATTAAGGAGTACCAAAGTGCAGATAAGGGACAGCAGAAACAAAAAAAATTGGTTGCTACACAGATCTGAAAGTATCTCATATGGATTCAAAAAGAATCCATCTTTTTTCATTTCACTGGCAATATTTAATGGCATAATGCCTTACCACTCAAAGAGAACAAGAACTGTTTTGTTTAATTAGAGAACATGATAAGTCTTACATGGATATGTGTTTGACATTAAGTACCTAAATACTATTCTCAAAATTCTGATATACTTCTATAGGGTGGGAAGAAATCTTAAAAGTCAGAGGATAGCAGAGACATTGACTAGGAATGAGGAAATAACTCTCTGCACTTTTGCATTCAATGTCTAGAGCTTGAGTGTATGGATACCTTAAGCAGCAGTCACAAAAGAACACAAAATCCTGACACTGTGAATTGGGGTGGGACTCCACAATGCTCTGTACAGTGAAACAAACATTGCCTGTGCCCTCCTGCTCAATGTCTGGGATTAATTAACTGGACAAGTTGACCAAATGTCACACTCCCTCTCTTTTTGAATTTCTCAGCTTTTCTCCTGTCCTACTTATCTTTAGCATGGGAACCATGCTTTCAGTGCTGTCTCTGCTCTGATAGATTATCAGGTTTTGGCAACAGGGAGGAAGAGACCAACCTGTCACATACATTATCAGAAAGATATAATTGACCTGTTAGCATCAAGTTTGATGTTAGTAAAGGTGAGTGCACAGTGACAATTAATGTTAAAAGGAGCGATATGAAGGTGTTAGTCCTGAGATTCATTCTTGGACCTGTACTTTAAAACAGACCCATGTATAACCAATGAGTACCAGCATTTTCATGGCTTTGCAACTTCCAACATTCACTTGACTAAGTTACAAACATATGCAAAGAAGGATTACTTAACTACAGAAAATACCTGTGAAAGTTTCATTTGCATATTGGCAAAGACATGAAGAAAGCCAACAACTGCATCCCACAGCCTGCTATGAGCCAGACTCTGTTGATTACCTATGCAAGGGCCCTAAAAAAATTAAGAAAACCACATTTATTTATTTATGTAAAATAAACCAAAACAAATAAATCAAAAAGAAGTTTCAGGCTGCCATGAAGCTACATGAGAAAGCTGTCCAAGATCTCTTCAGTAACTAGTGCATAAATATCAGATTGTGTCATGTTAATATGTAGCCGTTCACATGTTTTAGTTTTCTTTTTACACTGGTCCCGTGATTCCATGTAACTTTATCAAAATTTAACAAAATAAAGCCAAAGTATTTACAAATTTATGAAAGAACATGATCATGCGGTGTAATCATAGAACTTCTCTGTTAGTACCTTCAGGAAAACATTCTGTTTACCTGGATATATTCTGTAAGGGAATTGAATATTTGTTTGGTGACAGCCAAAGCTTTGGAAAAGTTCCGTTGTCCTGGTTCATCAATGGCATCCTTTCCTGAATAGTACCAATAGAAGTCACTAATGGATTCCTAAGAAAAAACAACAATGTTACATTTTCTAGTTTTGAATTTTCTATGCAGTATTTACTGCCTGCATTTGTATCATCAAAAGCTGAATCAGTAATTCAGATCAAATTTAGTATATCTGTGTCAATCTTTTTCTCATTACAATAATATTTTGCACTCCCTTCAGTAGTGAACAGTGAGATCAATTATCAAACATCTGTTTTCACACAGAATTCTGAAAGGTCATTTATTTTCAAAGGAAAAAAGATATGAAATAAATCAGAATTCTTTTTTTTAGATATCCCTTTAGAGAGGATTTTCACATTTGATTCCAATAAAATGTGTATCTATAAAAGTGAAGGAAAGGCAAATATGTTATATTCTGTTTTCCTCTGTTTTTTCCTCACCTGAAGACGCAAGAGATAGTCAACTGTACTAATGATAATATTCACTGTTGTGGTGTTGCCCATCTGAGTACGTAAGTAATTTTGAAAATCTGAAATAAGAAGTGATTTGTGCTTGGTTAGTATATAAAGGAAAAAAAATACAACATTATTTTTCTATTTTCATGGAGAATGCCTTCTTTATAACTATCTTGTTGGATACAGATGTTATGTGGTGGAAATTGAATTACTTTAGATCTCAATGTAAATATAAATGAAGAATTGTTATCCAGATGACTTGGAATAGGCTTTACTAGTAATATACTAAACACTGAAACTAAATGAAGACTTAAAAAAAATCAAATTGAACCCTGCAATTCAAATTGTTGTCATGCCAGTTTCCCCTCAGAAAACTAAATGAATTAGAGGAAAACATTAGAATTGGTTCTATTCCACTCTGTTTAGGAACGGACTCACCACACATTTTCTACAAAATTAATTCAGTTCTCTTACCATTGTTATGCCCTTCACAGAGCAGTTGCAAAAATCTAAATAGATCTCGAGTAAATTCATCATGCTGCAAGACTTTTTCACCTTTAAAATATATAAATACAATGATTATGTGACAATTGTTATGATTAATTATGCAGAACACATAATCTTACATTAACCGTTTAAATTGGAATTTTAATTAAAAAAACCAGTATTTAAAAGCATTAAAGCAATTTAAAAGAAACAGACTGATAATAATGAAAAGAAAAACTGAGACAGAAAAAGCAGAGCCAAAGTATTTAGCACTCCAATGCATCCATGGTTAAAAAAACAACACTAATTTGAAAAACAAAAAAGGCAACAGGATATATATCTAATAAGTAAGTTGTTAGTCATAACTAAAATCATGCCTTAAATATGAGTGACACTTCTTTAATAAGCATCAAACTCTTTATTCAAGCTAAACACACAACCTGCTGCAGACCATAAAGCTAAACCTAAAGATATCTGAGAAGATGCAATGAGAGATTTATCTCTGTATTTGCAACACAGTTTTGCAACAATAGTATCAAGAACTGTAAACCCAAACATACCACGCTCACGAACGATGACTGTGGATCAAAGAAAAATAACAAGAATACAAGATAAGAATATTGGAAGTTACAATATTTTTCTTAAAAATTATTGCTAAAGATACTGTAAAAATAAAGCATATTCAGAACTCAAAGCCTAGAATTACTTATAATAAGTTTAACAACAGAAACCTCGAGGCACAGTAAATAACAGTTCTACTTAAAGAAGGAAGCACAAATAATGTTTGAAGCACTGCTGGAATCAATTTCATTCTACTTACGAGTTCCTTCTTCAGTAACCATTCCCAGGCCTTCCGCTTTATTCTGTCTCTCAAACGCATTCAAGTCAAGAACACTTATATTTGAAGAAAAAAAAAACAGCACAAACAGGAAAAAGGACTATAGTACACAATGGAAAATCAGGTCTCACCCCTTACCCAACTTCACTCCCAGTAATGTCATTCGTGGTTTCATGTACAAATGAGGAGTGGAAAAGGAGCCTGAAATATTACTCTTTATTTTGACTTAAACCTGCCTCCAAAAGAACATTACTGCACTTGTTTCTCACTCAAGCTGTTTTTCAATAAGCGGTCACTATTACTTCTATTATATTGTTAGTGTATATATAATACTATGTTATTCAGAAGATGTATGGAATTTCTGCTTCCATATGCAAAAGACAGAAATGTAATCAGAGATTCCATATCTTCTGAGGTCAAAATACACTGATATCTGAATTTTATTTTCTTAATTTGGCATAGCTCAGCACATGGAATAACAGACGATGATTCTTCTCACCACCCAGTCAGAATACTTTCATTTAAACCATCCAAGTATAATTCTACCGTTATCTAATTTTAATTCAGTTAAATAGCAATGCAGTCACATATTCTATCTAGAGACATCATTAAAACCAAAAGCATTTTTAAAGCATCATTTTCATTCTCTTAGCATGTTCAAGTAATTTTATCAATACCTCTTTTAATGAAGTCCTGAATGATAGATATACACAATATACACAATAATAATATAACAGCAGGGGCTTTTTGAGCAAGTCCCTGCTAAAGCGTTCTACAAAAATGAAAAAAATTACAAGGCAGATGTTATTTAATTAGGCTGCAACTATTCAGCAGTAGTTTCTGCAATGCACGTCACCGTTCTTTCCACATTTTATCCTGTATTCATACAGCTGCTCCACTTCTAATTCCCAGTCTACTCCTTCAGAACACTTCTAGTGCTTCAAAAGGCTGAGAAAAGGAGGTTGTTTACTGTAAGATTAATCAGAAACACCAACAGTTTTCCTCCTTCGGTATGGGAGTCCTTTACCTCAACTAATTTGAATTTCTGTTTTATCAAGGGAATGGACTACTACAGTCTCACTAGTCACAAGCTGTCTCTAACAAACCTGATACATATGCAGAGGATTCAGGAGAGACACAGATTATGCAACAAGCCAGAAATGCGCAGAAACTGAAAGCTTAGTAAAGCTCCACTGGCCTGTCTCTCCCTCAGTGATGGCTTTTCTCCATCCTTGGAAACAACCAGACAAAAACCTCGAGGGATCTAGGATCAGTAAAGGAGCCATTACATTTTACTTTTCTGCCTCTTCAAACTAAATCTTCAAAGGCATGTACGGTCTTTTGCTTTATTTTCTCCTTTGGAAGAATACTCTAAAAGATAAACAGCCTGTTCCTGTGATTCACAAAACTTTCCCACAAGAGCTCTACAACCTGTGACTCCCGTAATTTAAATCTAACACATCCACCTGCACAGAGCAATAAGCCACCAACATGAATAAAACCAAACCTGTAATAATACAATGTATGGTTTTACCTGCAGGACTGCATCAAGCCAGAGAGACTTTGAAAAAATCCAGCATCTTTTTTCTCCTTCAGGTAGTCTAGCATTTTCTAAACGTTGTATATATTTGAAGGGAAAATATATAATATTAACATTATATACAATAAATAATAATTATCACTTAATTATTAATATTTATAAACGGAATTTAAATAATAAAAATAATAAGTACCCTTATAATTAGTAATATTAAAATTATATTAATTCTAACTTTATGAATGAACTCATTGAAATACAAATCACTGGCAAGCAATAATATAATTGCTATGGTGCCAAAAATACACTGATATTTCTTCACTGTTTGGCTAAAAATTAAGTACACTAATATAAACAACAGGACACTAAAATTCTCAAAATTACTTGCCTCATTTATTCAACCAAGACTCATAGTATTTAGAAAAGCATTACCTGTTGAACTATGGTGTTTCCACCATTTAGAATAGCAATACCAAGTTTTAGTGTTTCAACAACCATGGGTCCTGTACGACCTGTCAAAACCAGGATACAGTCATTAAAACCTGTAATTATGAACTATTCAATCAGAAATGCAGCCTATAACTTTTACCCAGTGCAGTTGTAACTGACATTTATTTTGCCTCATTATATATAATGTAGCAGTTGTATATGGTATCTATATCATAGGTATAATGACATAACACACCTATGACATGCACATCATGTGTACTTTAAATACATCACAGAACATTACCTTTGCTTGCACTGATCATCTGAAGGACCATCTCAGCAGCTCCGCGATCGTGTAAGCGAGCTTGCTGATAGAGAGTTCTCTGTTTTTCCATTTCTTTTTCCTGGGTTTGGGAACAAAAATGAGAACAGACTACAGATTGGAATGGATCCAGGAAAAATAGGAAGATGAGAAATCTGAAGTTGTTGAAGACCATCTGCCTCCATAATCCATGGGTTTTTTGACTCCAAAACTTCAGAACACCTCATCTTTCTTTTATATGAAGAACCTGGTTAACCAGCTCCACACACTGTATGTTATTCTTGCGTTTATTCTAGTGGACATACTTTAAATACTTGCACGTTAGATGATGAGAAAGAAACGTTATTTAAACTCTCACCTCAAATGTCTTTTCTTTTTCTTCATCTCCCTCTTCTTCTTCCTGGCAGCTCTTTTTATGTTAAAAACAGAAATCACAAGATCTTGCTTATTATGAAACATAATGCCTGGTTTTGCTATAGTATTTCTACAGAAATGGCCAAATAATCTTTTTCAAGCAATAACTGAAAGTATTAAGAAGATTTAAAAACCCTGTTATTGTAAATATTTGTGCTCATCCACTCCAAGAAGCTGATATTCCCTAAAGTATGAGTATTTCAGGGTATTCTTCCAAGTACATACACACCCTATAACTGCTGGCTATGTATTTTTGTGCATATCTGTATATCCATAGTATTTCTCTTCACAGTCAAACCCTCATCATGAGTCAGCTGTAATCAATATGTTGCAACAAGTGACTTATTTTTGACAGACTTCAAATATTAACTCAAAAATAATTACCCAAAGAATAAAGACAACTAACACGTTAAGACTGCTCATGAGTTAATTATGTACAAAACAAAGTACCAAGTGAAATCAACAGGACTGGACCTACGGGGATTTTATAGTATTGTTTTAATGTAGGAAATTTTACATTTTATATATATAACTCTTAACAACACTTGCTTCATTAAAAATATAGAAATTACTAGTATCAAGCAGTCCATATAAGAAACAGAATAAAAAGTTTTAAGAAGCATCTAAAATTGATAGGAAGTACCTAAGAACAGTGAGGGATGGAGCTTGAAATTATATACTTACTTTGGCCATCATGGCAGAATAGGCAATATATAGAGGATCGTGTTCTAGTTTGCTGTGAAGAGTAAAAAGATATTTAATTTTTTTTTTTTGATGTAGTAATATAAAGATGTCATATGCCTACCATTTTTATTAAAGGGTATTTTATTAAAGTAGATGCACATCTACTTGAAAAGCTATTACACTTGAAAGTTGTGTCATAAATCTATTTTCTTATCTAAATCCAAGTCTCTAACTTTTTACACAAACAATTTAGAGGTATATTTGAACATTCAACTTAGTCATGTTGGGTCATCATTGGCTGTTGAAGGTGCAGAAGAGTAATATGGAGATATAAGTTAGAATAACTATAACAGCCAGATGGCAAGATTTTATCAGTCATACAGAAAAAGTATAAGAAGCACTGGAGTACTCATAAAAATCTAATTCTAACCATTCTAATCAAGTGTAAAGTCAAAACAGAAACTGGCACCGACATTCATGACAGACATCAACAAAACCTCTTCTGACATACTGAGTGAAATGTAATGAATACCAAAACCAAGAACACACATCTATTACCAGGAGACACCAGGGGAGGGTACTGCGATTAAACCAGCACTTTCTGTAGACTTTGTGTTTCTATGAGAAGTCATGCTTAATTATTTCTGTATTAGGTAATTACCAAGCTTTTAAAATGTCAAAAATAGTCAATATTTATCTCAATGTAAAAGTTATACTATGTTTAAATACATGAAAACTCTAATGAAACTGAGAGGGGAAAAGGTATTCACCACATAAAATAATGAACTACAGTTGTGTTAAATGACTTTGGTAATGTTACTAAAAATTCAATTACTGTGAGCTTTTACTCAACGTGCTTTTCAACACAGCTCTTTTACCTTCTCTCTGTGAGAGCACTGCGACTAAAATAGAGGATAATCTGATGAAGTGGATCAGGATGGTTTTTCTCAGTCTCTTCTTCTTCCTCTTCATCTTTTTTTGGAGATGTCTGTCTCAAGATTTAGAATATAAAAGTTAAGCTTCATAAGTAAGAGAAAAATTGAGTATTTAAGCTTAGGAAAGGATTTCAGTAATTTTATTCTCTCCAATTCGTATTAGCTGCCTGCATTAATCTTATTCAACAGTTTACAGCATAACCTGCAACATTATGTGCCTGTATGACTCAGGAGTTAGATACCTAATTTTTATTCATATTTTATGTAACTTTAGAAGTTTCTCATTTGCAAGGTACTGAGAATGAGACAGTGAAAATTTGGGGGAAGCCTTATCTAACAGAAATTATGCATCTCCAGTTGACCAGAATTGAAAGAAAGTTCCAGCTCAAGTACTTAATAGTAGAATTACTGGAATAATTTTTAATAATAGCATCAGATAAATCCTATTCAGACTACTGTTTGCTAGAATATTTTCATGTATCATTTCTAAGTAACCTTGATTCAATGAGTGCTTGTTATTCAATGAATGCTTGTAAACTTCAAACATTTTTTGGCAGTTAAAAATATAACATAGTCAGCACTGGTCAAAGATCCGTGTATTACCTTTACCTTACTTATGTTATCATGCCTTTGTAGTGTTTTCAGTTATTGTAGCATTATTGTAATTATAGTAATAATTGTAATTACAGAAGTTCAATTTACTTCTCTAGTAAATCTGAAAGAATTGCAGTCACCGCTCTGATTAATGGCCTCAATCTTTCCTTTAGCAAGAAGCAAAAAATTCAAACAAACACTGACCATATAATTGTCCAGAGCATGTGAAGAATGTCCCTAGCCATGGCAGGGGGTTGGAACTAGATGATCTTCATGGTGCCTTCAAACCCAAACCATTCTATGACTCTATGATATCAGGCATAATGGGACTTTAAAAAGCACAACATGACTGTCTTGTTAACACTGGAGCACTTCCTGATACATCTGCATGTGATCCATGAAGCTATATATTAATTTTCATGGGTTTTAGGTACTATGGAGATAAGCTTCCTGGAGGTATTATAGACAAGGTAACTATATAGAGGGAAGAGAAAGAGCATTCTGAATCAATATTCATTAACAAAATCCTGAAGTTTACCAATCACTTTCATCAAGTACACAGGTAAACTGTATTTTTGCTGAATATGGCTGCATATATTTATTTCTCCTTAGGATGCATCAAAAAGAAAACAGCAAAATTAATTTGTATCAAAGCTGAAAATGTTAAAATTAAATATTATGCATCAAATAAAAATTTTAAAAGGGTAAAGGATCAATAGTGTCAAGCTTTAAAAAAACCCTAGTAAATAATATTTAGGAACATAGGGATTAAAATAATGACAAAAATAATCTGACTGTTCATCTAATCCATTTCTCTTCCCAAGAATGAGTATCACATAGCTTGTCTGAAGGCATAAATCACCTTAATGCACTTCAGTGCGCATCACAGAACGAATGTCTTTTTGACCACAGCAGAAAATGACCTTATGCTTCAGAGCATAAGGACTAATATTTTATAAGTTTATGCATATGCATACAATACACAAAAATTAAATATAGTTTATAATAGATACATAGAATACACACTGAAGCGGGCACTGAAATATATGCCCAATTATGTCAGTACTTACAGCCAAATCCTGAACTAGTTTCTCCTCAAATGAATATTCCTCTGTTTCTATCCAATAGTTCTGATAGCCATTGAGGAAGAGGTTAATAGAACGGTGCCTGGGGGGGTTGTGAAAGTGAGATCAAGAGGGGTAACGGAACAGAGTATAACAGCTCAGATGGTTAATGATTAGTAAGGATACATATTTGTACAATTCTGATCCTCTGATTGGTCAGTGAAACAAAATGCAAAACATAACTAACATTCAGTGACAAATCTGCAGGTACTTTTGAACACTCTTACTATTTTTTTTATACACATATCTATACATTACTTTTTATTTTGAAGGCTTAGAGAAACCTAATATACATTATACATGAAACTGCAGGACTGGAACTTTAATGCAAGCATGAGAAAAACACACACTTGAACAGACTGAGAATGAGTGAGTGGGATTTACATCTACAAGGTGTAAATCTAAATTACTAGATTTAGGACATCAAGACAGCAGACGTTGGCCATCAACACCAAAATAATGATCAAGTGCTTTCCAGCATGTTATCTGCAGAAAATCATTGCCTTCTTCCACACAGAGAAGCCTAACCTCAGTTTCTAGTCTTTCAGTTTCCAATCAGGGCAGTATTAGTATGTTGTCAAAGAAGTTGCATTAGAAATATATAAAACGACCAGTTTTAGAAAGCTCTAAGTCATATTAATTGCTACTGTACACTATTCATTAATTTAACTTTCCACAGAAAATACAGCTCATGGCAGTAAGACTACACATAATAATGGCCAAACTGTCCCATCTTTACATAACATTTGGGGAAAATTTTCTTTTGAGCTGCACTACATGAGGTTAGAAAGGCTGGTCCATGCAGCCTTTTCATTTACTTTTATCCTGTGCCACCAAAAAAAGCTATAAAAATGGGCTGCATATACACTGTTTAATACTGTTTAAATACACTGTGGACATGAATCAGTATTTTATGATGGAAAAGCTATTGAGTCAACCTTTTAGGCTCGCTTGCTGACACTGGTGCCATTTTATTATCGAATTTCAAAAACTGACCAATCAGAATCCCCTCTGAAAATTGTACAAATTCATGTTTTTATGATAATATCAAATCATGGCTGGGAAGGAAGAAGTGGGCGCATAAGCAAGAGGCTCTCCACAAGTTACATTACCGTTAACTTGAGTATAAGCCTGTCATACTGAGTTTTTTCATGTACTTTTTCCAGCCAAACACGTTGAAAGGTGCTCAGGAAGAAATTGCTAATTTTGTGTCTGAAGAAAAGCATATAGGTTTTCATTGAAGAAAGGCACAAGTTAAATTCAATAAAGTAGTCAGAAAGAATGTATTTGTAAACCGTGTTTGAAAAATTGCCATGTACAACTTTGCTGTATCTATGTGCATATACAGATGACAGACAATAAGACAAATATTTTTCAAATTAATTTCCTTAAAACAAACATAAATAGACACAGAGACAACACTTATCACATAAGACATGTTTTCAAAACCATGTACATTCATTAAACACAGATCATGAAGAATTAGTACTTCCTAACCTAACTGGTATTTAATTTTTTGAAAAATAAAAATATTTTAAAATACAGCTATTTGTTTTGTATCTACAGGCACTTTTCATCAAAGGGAGTTCTTGGAATCTTTATGGTAGGAGTTAAAGTAATTTTTCTGTGATTTAACAAACACCTTCATATAAATAGATACGTGTATTTCTGAAATATCTTATTGAAATTCCTAAAAATTGATGCAAATAAGAGTGTATTTTGCAGAAAATTAGATTAAGCTATGAGATTAAAATTAAACTATAGTGAAAGCTGCTTAAATATCTGGAAAACTTTCAAAAGATTAAGGTTACTGTTTACTGAAGATATTAATCTTTTCTAGGATAAATGAAAAGGTACTACCATAATATTTGCTTACTGACCTTTAAATTAATTGATTCTAGCATCAAAGTTAGAACTAACTCTCCCAATACAAAGCTGCAACTAAAATGAGGAAATAGACAAGATAGAGAGCTGCACTGTAAACTCCGGATCAAAGAGATTTAAATAGCTCCTAGAATTAATCATACCCCACTTGAAATAATCTCCCTAGGGTTCAGACATGTCTTAACAACACTGTCAATTTAGATAATGGAGATTGTTAGAAGTGTATAATAGTGTGATAGCCTTATTTGCCTGTCAGAATCCTATGATTTATCTAGAAAAAAAGTGTCTGTAAACTAGTGAATTTTAAAACTTTGTTTTGCATCTATCAATTGAAAAATATACCTAGAAGTCCTCGCTCATGGCAGTAGGGTTGGACTAGATGACCTTTCAAGGTCCATTCCAACCCAAACCATTCTATGACTTTAGGATTTTAAGTTCAAACTGTTTTGTTACTCTTGTCTGTTTTGAAGTGCAGACAGCACAATTGATTGACAAAAATAGTTTTATGACAGTTCATTTTTAGTAGCTACAAAATGAAATAGCTGGGCAGATTTGCCTCATAGTCATATTCAAATCAGGAGTAAACTGCACCACAAAATCTACCATAAAGTTTGATAAGAAAAAGTCTGAGAAAAGTTTTTAACGCAAAAAAGTTTTTAAAAAAATTACAGATGATATAAATGTTCCATTTAAATATGTATTATTCCATATTTTATTGGAAATAAAAAATTCAAAAATTTAAAGATTCATAACCCACTTTGCCTCTTGGCAAGTGTTTCATCAACCTCAAATATAAAAGTGGGTGCTTTTTAAGGCAGAAAAAAGGATGAGCCATTTTATCATTTGGGTGCTCATGTATTTATTCTAAACATTTTAAGAATTTATAAAGCCAGAATATGGTTGTAAAAAAAACTTGCTCACAAAAGGTTGTACTGAAATGGGAGCTCTTCATACCACTTCCTCTTGTTTTGCCAAACACAGGTCTTGAAGATGGAAGGGTTGATGCTGGCTTGTTATGTTGTATTTAAACATTTCCATTACTCTGATTCTTTAACGGTGGCCTGTGGCAGTGTAACAACTTGGAGAAGCTACTATAGTCTAGAACTACTCATTTTTGTAAAGGAAGGTTGTGTGCTTTTTATGGTACAACTATCTTTGTCTTGTGCAAACCTAATATTCCTCCGCCGTGTTAGTGTAGTGGCACAGCTACAGACCTTTACCAAGCATGTACATTGGCTTTAATAAAGGCATTTAAAAATGCAACACAACTCTTCAGTTAAATAATTTGCCAAAAATCTTCCAATAAAAATATTAAACACGTGAAAAATTGCAGAAAATGAGGAGCAAACCTAATTAAAGACCTGCTTAACCTGTATCTGATAACACCCAGATTTTTTGAAAAGGAACAGAGTAAAGGAAATTACTCCAGTGCCACATGATCTTAACATTCTACTTAAAGCAGTAGATGGATCCAAGCACAGGATGCATTTTATCTCGGACTTTGCAGTATCTACATTCAACTGGAATAAGCAGCAGAGCAACACACAAGTCCAAAGTATCATTCTGCACTGCTCTGTCCCAATAATCACTTTAATTCATATAATATTCTGATGTAGTAGCTTAAGATTGCCCTAGACAAGCTACAGAGCATGAAGTGTTTATGCAACAGGAGAGGAAGAGCCATACAAAATTTAAAAAAAAAAAAAAAAGAGAGAAAAGGATACAAACACAGGAGAATAAAGAGCAAAAAGAGCAAGCAAGCAGAGGCAAAAAATGGACAGAAACAGCAACATCTTAACAATTTTCACAGGTCACTTGACGAACTATACAGAATAACAACTGACAAAAATGAAGCATCTAATTCCTATGGTCTTTTCCCACTCTGGTTATTTGTCATGAGATGAGTATTTTGCTACTGTGGGGAATTAGCTGATAACTAATCAACTCTTGTCTCTTAAAATTACATAGCCCTAAAAATCAACAAACATGTAGGTAAACACATAAGCAGTATTTGCACTCGGTAAACAATGCAAACAAAAGTTATGAAGAAATAAACCTTTAGGCCACTTACCTTGGCAGGTTGTATAATGGTGCCATTCTGAAACACGCAACAACAGCCCTTTTGCGTTGTTTTGACAGGAGTTTATGCCAAACAGCTTTTTTTGATCTCAGGGGTTGTTCAACCTATGGGAAAGTATTTTCTAGTATATACAATGGAAACTTTTCAACTTTCATCCAAAATTTCCTTTTCAGCTAGTGGTTAGCTAGTTAGCAAAGTAGAAAATGTTTACAAATGTTCCATATCATCTGAAAAAAAAATGTTCTTTTGGGGCTTTATTTATTTTTGTTAATTTATAAGTAAAAATACTTGTGACCTTCTATATAGTAATCTCTCAGTTTATTCAGGCAAGCTCAAGATGCCAGAATACCTCATGTGTGGGACTCCTTGGTAAATTTCAAAAATGGTTATTTTGTCTGTTTCTAACAATGCATATTCAGTTGTTCATGTGAACATAGTTCTGTGCTACATCACTTGTGAATGAAATGGATTATCTTTATGTGGGAAGAGTACAAATGCCTTTTTGTATTTCAATTGATTATTTGGATGAACAGGCAACCGATTCAAAAGTTGCTACAGCACCCTCAGGTGCAGAAATAGGAGACAGGCTAAACCCAGCATATTAAAAATAAGTGCACAAGCAAACATCTCTTCCTAAAATTACAGGGTTTTCAGCTACTGCATGGAGATGATTTGTATACTATCCTTCTTGGGACTGTTCACAAAGTTCTGCAGAACTTTGTGTTTTCCCTGCAGCTAAATGGAGGCATCAACAGATTACATTGAAAGCTCTGCATATATACACATCTGCATGTGCATGTGTACTTGCGTGCACGCATGTACAAAACCCCACATTTTATCTGGACACTTTAATGGTGATGCTCACTGAAGCTGAAATAATCTCTGCAAGAAAAATATTAGGTTATTTTAAAACAAACACAGTATAGACATTTGGGCTTTTTACCTGCTCCAGATGATACAGAGCTGCTGATATCCTCTGCACACGTTCCACATTTTTCTCAGGGTCAGTAGGTCCATCACTCTTCAAAATGTCCTTGTACAGATTTAACTGCCATTTCACAGCTGGATCATCGGACTAAAACCCAACATATTTCATTTGTAAGCTGCTGAATGAAGGCACTGAATTTGACCAACACCACTTCTACTCCCATAGTATAATAAAGAAAGTTATAAATACTCCCATTTCTGTCCCCTTTCAGACCAAATTGACATCTGCTAGCTGCTCAGAAAAATAACATTGATTCTGTATATTGTTGGGCAATTGAACTCAATTCTTAAGCAAGGTTCTGTATTTTTATTTCATGAAACCAAATAAAATGCCCTGGGACTTTTTTATTCCACTTAACTGCATTAAAAATGAGGAAGAACAGTTAGTACTGGGATTGAGTGTAACTTCTTAACAGTAAAGCTGTTTTTTGCTGTCCAGAAACACAGCTGGAATTTCAGTAGGTGAAGAGTTACAGCCAAAGGTTTTGGTTTGTCTGGGTTTTTTTCTTGCAAGACAGAAATAGGAAAAACACATTAAATTACTTATTGTGACCATTTTAAATTTATTTAAGCACAAATTTATAGCAACCAGACAGTCATCTTCCATAACAGATAAGTAAGTTACTCTTATGGTGTTGAAAGACTGTAGGCAATGATCTAAATTAATTTTTATTTACAGAATGATGAGGACTCCATATTGGTATTACCTTTGACAGTGTATTTGGCATATAAATTGTAGGAATAAAAATGTGCTTGTAAAACTCACAAGTGCTAAGATGATACAAACTTTTCTTATTTTATTATAATAATATAAGAAAAAACTTTGAAGTGTATATATTCTTAGAAATACTATTTAATCATTAGTGACAGTTAAACTCAAGAAGAAAAGCTGAAGTACTACAGTTTCAATTTTATTTTCTTCTTGGATCAACTTGATTCTAAGTAATTATAGCTTTCAGACTACCAGTATCTCAATTCTTCACACTTGTCCAATTCTATATATCTTCCTGAAACTTGAATATACCAAATAAGCCATTTATTGCAATGAAAAAATCATGAAGAATACTGTTAAAATGGCAAGCTTTCTAATAACTTTTTGGATTATCTTTTTTAATGTATCACAATTACAAAAAAAATGTGCCTTCTGTGTTTTATAAGTATATATCAGCATCTTTAAGACAAATTTTTTTATATTACCTTTTCCTGCAAATGTAAGTTGTTACGTAAGTGTTCTTTGACTTCATCATCCGTGTCCCTCTGTAGAAAGGTGGAAGTATTTTTCAATTCAGATTGTGATACATTTCATGAGAGCATTTGCAACATAGAACAGCTTTTATTTTAATATTGAAATGTAAACTCTTTTGTTTTCAACGCATGTAAGATACTAGAAGGGCATGGGACAAAGGCTTTCTTTAACCACAAAAGAAGAACTAAACTTTGAACGGAATTAAAGCTAACTAATTGCATTTCAGTATTTGGTCCAAAAGAATATGCATATATAAAACTGCACATTGTATACAAACAGAAAATTACAGGGAAATTATGGCAGAGGTATATACACTTTTTTTTAATGAAAGCACAATAATTAGCAGCTATAATTCCTTACACTACATAGATATATTTATTAATATTGACTACTGAAATATCTATGCTTCAAAATTTAGTTTAGAAATTTCTGCTTATTTTGCATTAAAAACTATTACAAAATGCACACTTACGTGGCTGTATCTAATCTTAGCCAAAGAGATGAGCTCTTGGTCTCCAGGAGTACACATATTCAAACCAATAGGAAGCATCTTTTTAAGTGCAGCCACAATCAAGGATGTTTGTATGGAGTACAAATCGCCTCTACGTTTTGATTTCTTTCTCTCTTGATCTTGTCCTCCAGACTATCATTGAAAAAAAAAAAAAGAAAAAAACATAAATTACTGTAATTCTCTGATCACACACTTCTCCAACATGCTCTTCCCCTAATGGTCCAAGGAAACTATGTTCCTGATGTAGTACAAATAATTAAAAATGCTACACCAGAGGAAGGGTGTTCAGTCTTGGGTGGGAAATGTAGAGGAATATTTCTGGTGTGCACCAATGCAGAAAGTGCAATAACGGTAATGTTGTAATAGGAGTAACACACTTTTGTGTGCATTCATACATATGACTCTAACAATACTTTCTGGATCTTACCTCTCAAATCAGAAACAACCCTAAAATTAAAAGGTGAATCATTCTCAGGGGACACTATTATTTGTCTAATGTCACAGAGACAAATTCAGGATGTTTACATTTTTGTAAGAGATTTATATAGTTATCCAGGGTCCGAATGAATGAATATTGCCTGATTTGTCTCATCTGAAAAATACTATTATTTAAAAGGCTTTGATTCAATGTAATAAAATGCCAATGAATTAATGCCTCTGGGAAAGGTACTGCCCTTTGGCTTTGGGCAATATTAGTAAATCTGGGATGAAAAATTAAAACTTTTGCACCTTTGGAGATCGTCAATAGGAAAAGGAAAACAAAAGAGACAGAAGTAAACAGCACAACAGAGTAACAGCTGCCCTACCTTCTTACGACAGACACTGTACAACATATTTCACACCCAACCTTTCCTTTATGAGACAGAGAACCAAAATCTTTCAAACAGACCCATCTGTTTAATGAACACATAGTAAACAGCAACAACATCAAACAGCCCAGTTCTGAATTCTGTACTTAGATTAAACTCCTACTATACTCAAGGGGAGTTTTGCTTAAGATAAGATTTCAGGACTAGGCCTCCAAGCTTATACAACACTACAAAATAACAAATGCTTGCATTTAACCCTCCACATCCTTTTCCTTCAGTCAATTAAGATACTAACTAATGTTCTTATAATATATTGTGTAGTTCCACATAAGGATACAGCAGAATCCATTGCAATTCATTGTTTCCCAATTAATGCCTTGCTATTATCACAGTAATCACTGGAAGAAAAAAGGCAGCCATACGTTTTCTACTTGGCGATAGATTTTGGCAAATTCTGTCTTCTAGACAGTGACTCTCTATGTACACAGCTGGTGTTAAGTATTTTTCAAGTCTGAGGGAACACGCAATGGATGTGGCTTCCTTTCTTAAGGAACTAACAATTGCAAGAGAGTACTTTGCCTCAAAGCTTTGCTTTTCAAAGTGCCTTAGAAATAGCAGTGATGCAATGGCTGTAATAATGACATTATTTTTACTCTACATTGACAGCAGACAAACAAATCCCACAATGTATCACTGTATTCCAGTGGCGTCACTATGCATCTTAAATTAGGAATAACAAAATATGTAATAGATATATTTTAAAAAGAAAAAAAGAGGAAAAGGAGAGATACTGGTTTCTGCATCTTTTAGGCCTGTGGACATTTTCTTTACATTCATATGAGATTAATAACTAGGTATGAACAAGATAGGTGAACCTTAAAACTTGAAAATTTTTAAAACATGAAAAGAAGATCCATTCTGCCTTTGCCATAAATTCTGCTATCTGTGAATTCACATCTCCAGCTGACAAATGTATAAGCAGAGTCACAGACTGAAACCTAAATAACAATGGAATTATGTCTCTTTCAGTTCTAATATGCATGTTTGTGAGTATGCACAATACCTTCACTACATATGCAAAGAGCACTAAATTGTATGTATTTTGCCTAAATAATTAACTGAGCTAAAAGGACCTCAACAGGACGAATTATATAATTTGGTTGCCTAACAGCATATAATGATCTTAGTTATCTGAGGATTTAAACACACAAATGGATATTTCTGAGAAAAACATACACAGAAAAACAGCTCCAGATTCTTCAGTAGATTAATAATAACTAAATACACAATGAAAAAGAAGAAATAATTTATTTACACTAAAAAAATCAACTAAAACTGGTTAAGATTATGGAATTAATATTTTTTATATTTCCATCCCTCTTTAAGGTTCAATTCTTTGAGATTGTTATGAGAACATTCATTAAATCCTATGCTATATACCTGGAGAAGTTTAAGAATAGCAAAATGTGAAATCAGCTTATTAGTTTAACAGAACTTCTCACTTTTTAACTCATGTCTCCAGTTTAATTGATTAAAAGATCTTCACAGCATCATGTGTGCCTCTCAGCACACAGGGTCAAGGGAAAGATGAAAGGGTTTATACTCCATTTTGCTGTTCATTCCGCTTCACCAATTAAGAACACACCATAGGTCAGAGAGTACTTATCTATATTAGAAATTCATATTTAAAAAAAAAAAGAATATGAATGATTCAGAGGAAGGTGACCTATGGTTCACTGGAGGAAAAGAAAGCTTCAAATACATTAAATACATAAAAGAAACAAGGATTATTCAAAAACTTTGTCACACCTCACAACTCTAGTGAAGATCATTTTACTTGTGGAAAAAGGCAGGATTTGAAGTGGATCTTATCTAAACTTATTGGTTTTAATATAATCTTCTGTTCGTCTACAGACGGGGTATAGGTTATAGCACATTTCTCCCAAACATTCCTCTTGAATATCATAAGCCAAATACGTCTTTCTGATGACTCTACTTAGACATTCCTTTTACAATGTTTGCTTTAATATTTTAGCAAAAAATAGAATGCAGAAAGACAGCAGAGGCGGAATGTACATCTAAAATAGTTAGAAAAGGTAGCTTTAGTACATTTTCACATTAAGCAATATTTTGGAGTGCCAAAGGGAATTTCATCTGCTCTGGTCAAAGACTGCCACTTTAACTTGGACAAAATTTACAGTAGGTGGAACCTGGACCTTTACTTTGTGACGCCACTGCTATGGTCAATGGAAAGAGTGCTTGGAGCCTGATCATCTCTAAATCTAAAACAAAGACACATCATGCACTTTGACCTGTACCTTTACTTGCATGGCCTGTATGAAAGAAAAATAAAGGGAAAAAAAAAATAAGTAAAAGAGATGAAAAGATGATAATTTTACAAGTTAGTTATAAACTTACTCATCTTTATGAGGACAGTAAAAATATAATAACCTTGTAGCTAAAACAAGAGACTGTAAATGCATAACCAAATGAGATCTCAGTGAAATCAGCTTAATCTTTATTAAATGATTGAACTTCTGAATTTCTGTTGCTATTCTACTACACACTACCATTTTTTGCTTGCACATATATGTACATCCAGTAAGTAAATCTATCAATATGCTGATTACTGCATCTTTTCCCAATTTTATTAAAAGAAGAAAGGTGTCTGGAACTCTGGATAGTCCAGTAATGAAAAATATTCTCATTTTCAGCAAAATAACCCTTACTCCCTCTATTCCCCACCAAAATATGTGTGAGAAAAAATACGTTTAGAAATCAAATTATCACTAGGAAGGCGTAGCACTTAATTTACAGATGTATTTTTCCATTGCATAGCTTAATACTCTTTTGAAGACACCCTGAGTGAAAACTTTAGCTTGCATCTCCCAGCAGTACCCATTTTGAGAACAATATTATAAACTCAGCTGTAGCTCTCACACATCCAGAGGATTTTTTCACCTGTTTATTATATTAATAGCATAAATACACTTAAATAAGCATGTGTTCCATAGTCAACATTATATTATCACTGTGTCAGGAAATCTTAAGAAAATAACAACAAAACTATTTATTTATGGTAAAATAAATAAACTGTTACTCAAAAGAATCCTCAAACAGGAAAATACTGTAGAAAACTGTTGGTTAAAAACAAGTGGAAAAAACCAAACACACGCAAGCCCTCACTTCTGTCATAGCCCTAATAGTAATTTTGTTTTCTTGACATCCTTGAATAAGCTTCAAAATGTTGAAGTCAAGCTATTATTAAAATCTTTTTATTGCATACTCTATTTATATCACATAGCAGGAAAAAGAAGTACCAGTCAAGAAAACCAAAAGACTAATCATCAAATTAAGTGTCAGAATCTTAGCATCTTAGAATCTTCAATACCTTAGACAAATAGCAAATTTTAATTTAAAATTTCAGTTGTATGAAATACGTAGATTCTGTACAGACATGGCTCAGCAGATATACACTAAAGGTAAGGAAAGACAAGGTGCTAATTATATTTAATTGGAACTGACCATAAAAATAATCCTCTCATGATTTACCTCATTATATCCAAAGGAAATATATTCTATGCAATTGAAATAGACTCAAAGAAGAGAACTAAAATTCTTGCAAAAAATACTAACATGAAATCCTCTAACTATTGTAAATCTGCAAATAATATGTATTATGTATTACAGATGGGCACAAACAGCAATGTTGTTTCATCATACAAGCATGGATTTTGTGACTGCCTCTAACTTCTATAATATGTCTATTCAAATGTTCTTAAAAATAGACAAAAAAGATTTAATGAGGGCAAGTCAAATAAAACTTTAGTAGGATATGCAGGTGTTTAGCAACTGAGGGTGTATGTCCAGCCACACATTCATTAAGATTCCAAAACTGACACAGAAAAATTGCCAACGTATATATTACACAATTATTATGTACACGTGAATGTAGAAGTTTACTCTTTTATTTCAATTAACTGAAAAACACAACAGGACAACATTTCGCCTTAACCAAAAGGCTATTTTATCAAGAAACCTTTGAAGGAGTCAGAAATTAACAGATTAGTGGAGTTGAATGTGTTTAAATTCTCAATTTCAACACTTTTGTCACAAATCTGTTATTTCAATAGAATCTAAGTTACCAGTCTCTCTCAGACTGAAAGTTCTCTAACTTACCATTCCCCTCCGAGCAATCTGCTGCCATATTTTTAGAAAAGAAAAATTAAATTCTCAGCTGTTAATACATTTATTTGAAAAACTATTAACAAAGTTAATATTGTATAATAAAAATACAATTATTTTGTATAATTGTACTTAATCAATTTATTGATTGTAATGATGAATCATTTTTTACCACTGCTATTAGCTACCAAGAAGTAATGTAATGCTATTCCTTCGTCCTCTGCTTTATTTTTCTTTCATATGGCATGTAAAGATATAGAACCTTCTGTACATGATATATTACACCTTACACTCTAATAGAATTCCAGTATTTTGTATCAGGAAAAATACTGAGTCTCTGTTACCTAAGGCAGTCTGAGATCAGCATGGGCTGACTCACCCTTACTCCTTTAAGAGAACCCAAACTGTTCTGCCTTGGGCCCACTGTCAATAGCCAATGTTCATATTCATTTTTCTATACATTCTCATGCTTCATAAATATTGGATAAGACTGCTTCCACTAGAAATAACGTGAATAAGGAGGAATTAGTGATAGAGAGGAAAGGGCTAATTATTCTGTTAACATGCTACCTTTTGAGCTGAATATTACTATTAAAGCAAGGAATTATAAAAATAATGTTCCCTAATGTAATGTCCTCTACTGATCAATGCCTGAGGATATAAATAAATATCAAACCTGAAATAAAATTCAGTTACTTAGAAAATTTCTGGTTTATTTCAATTTATGCAGTCTTAAAAAAAAAGAATCAGATGTAAATCTATCACTTATTGAATGTGCTGGTTTTAGAGCACTTACATTTTATATTATGAAATATTAGAAATTTCCTGCTTAGAAACCACATCTGGAAAACCAATACAACACTTCTAAAAGATGCCTCATATATTTCATCATGGTATTTAAGTCATCATGAAACAAATGTCTATCTAAATTATCAGCTTTCAATCATGCCTGCAGTTACAGTACCATAGTAATAAAATATTCAGTCATGAACAATACAGTATTTTATTTCTTCCTTTATTAGCAATAACCATGCACAGTGTCCTTGAATGCCATAAATTGACATTAATATGCTTACAAAATATTATATGCATACAAAAAACCCCCAGAATCTCTCTGTACTGTATACCCATAGGAATAAAAGTGCATTTACATATGCTTCTAGATCTCTGTTACAAATATATTCATACAATTATTCATACATAGTAAATCCGTATACTCAAATATACACAACAGGCATTTGAAAATATAATCTCAAAGTCAAATTTGGGTAGTATAGATTCCTGATGTTAAATTCCTGTGATTTTATCAAAATCAGAACAGTATAATACCACAGTGGGACACAATTTAAATTAAATATATATGAATCACCTGTTTCTAATCTATGATGTTTTAAAAAAAAGTACACCTAATTTTTGTCTCATCAGGTCAGTTCTAATGTAGAAATGTTGAAATACACATAATAAATGTATGTGCAATGATTGCCATATGATGAAAGTACAGAGCTACATGTTATGTTGTGCAATTGCTCCTCAAATAGCCTGGACTGTGCCCACTACTTGTCTTGTAAATAAGGATGATACAAACATTTCAATTGTATCAAAACATTTTGATAAGCTGCATCTTGACAACAAGAAAACTTGTTGAAAATTTCCTTATCTCTGAATATAGGAATCTTTAAAAGTTGGACCTGTTTTTCAGTGCCAGTCATGAATTAACGATGTATAGATAATCTCCTATTTTTTCTTGTAGGAATTCCAGTATCAGGGTTTGGCTTGGCCAGGTTTCAAAACTTAAAAAAAAAATCATAGAAAAAAACACTGCAAACACTTTTAAAGAGAATTAAGAAATGTAATGGCACATTTTATCTGCCTCTCTATTGTTTGAAGTTGGACTTACAGTAGCTAGGTTACAGGTAATCAAAATGTCGTGAAATACAAAACTTTAAATGCTACTTCTCTGCTACATCTTCAAAATAGGATTACTTCAAACACATTATAAATATGAATAAAATAAAGGGTTTCTTCACTACATTTACCTATACTAATTTGAAATTAGACTTCAGCTGGCTTTAGCTGAGTAAGGCAATTTCCTCAGCTAATGTCAAAGCAGCAATTTTTACCTTGACAGTATGAATTTTCTCCATTATACAGGTAACAAATGTACTTTAAAGCCATCATATCAGCATCATGTCATATTGAAAATTAGCAAAAAAGAAATTAATGCATTAATTAATAAGAAACAAGAAAAATGGTGCACATCTAGCACACTAGAGGTATAAATAAAGAGGTATATGCAAAGACAGCAGTACTCCATCAAAGTTGGCAGGAAAATACGGACTGACATTCACATGAAAATCATAAGGCAACCAATGTTTCTTCTCTTGCTTTTATAAAATAGTCTATCTTTTTCTTTCCTGAAGGTTCAACAACCCATATTTTATAATACAACCCATATTCTCTTATACGTGCAACTTTTTCAAATCAAGACTTTTATTTTAATCTTGTGTCTTTGAGTATTAATAGACTCAGTAACTCTAAGGTACAATGACTGTATTTTGCAAAGTAGTTGTAACATCTCTCATCAAGAAGCAAAACTATTTTTCTTTTCTTCTACTAGCAGAGCAGCTGCAATAAGAGTAGATTTTCAGAGCCTTCTTTCAACATACTAAACACATAGTGAAGATTTACTTGATCCACAAATTTTTATTAACTTACTTTAGACATCTTGCTCTTGGTGTCTCCTGTTAAAAATGCCAAATTGTTGATTTCATTCTGAATGACAAAATTTTGTTCTTCTCTTTTGAAATTCTAAAGACAAAAATAAATCACCAGAAGTTTAACTCGTACTCTTGTACCACATTTATATTTAAAGATAGAATGAAATGAAAGAAAAAGTGTACATTTTATCTTACATGTGATTTACACCACAGGATAAAAACTTCAGCTACCATTCGAAAGAGCTCATCAGAATCCCCATCTGGTTTCTTTAGCCAATTGGCTCTAAGTACAAAAATAAGAGAAATTTTAAATAAGATATACAAAATAAGACAATAATCTCTATTTAATAGATCAAGTTTCATTTGTGTAGTTAATCTTGGAATTTAATGAGATTCACTTTAATTTGTCATAACCCTGCACAAGGAGGCCATTTTTCATGGCAGTTTACTCAACTCCAGCAAAAGTCCTAATTCTTGGCTACTTATTTCTGCCTCTTCCTCCTTCCCATGGTGCCAACACAGGTTTTTGTGCCTGTTCTATGAACCAGAATAGAAAACAGACCTTGCTATTCTATTTTTGTTTCCTAATAAAACCTTGTTATCAAAACTTTGTGTTGATCTAAAACAGAACACTGCAATGAGGAGAGGAGGAAGACTACAGGGAAATAAATGAATGGGTAATGCTGTAAGATTCTTCAATTGGTTTATTTTTGTAATCCAGGAAATGCTACAACTTCAGTCTTGATCTGTGCGCAAAAGGATACTCAGAAAACTTGTACAAATGAACTAACAGATGCAGCCCTCTTAAACATCTCTAGATTAAAAAGCATTGATAGGACCATACATAAAGTCGGCATCTGACAGCAGACACGGAAATAATTATTGTGTTACAACTTATGCTCATTAACTCTATCTTTCTAGTTGGATTTCTCCACTAGCCCAGTTAAATCTGTGTTTTTAAAAAATTTGTACTCTTTGCTTCCCAACAAGGTCTGACATAGTAGAGCCTTGAGTTCATCTAGAAAAAAAAATTCTCGTTGTAAATTTGCTCACATCATAAAGGATTATGCATGCAATGAAAATGCATTTAACCAGCTCAATATCTAATACCTAAAAAACAAGTGGACAATGACTGTTTACAGAAGAACAATGTCGTTGAGAATAAGATAAGATACTGTAGATGCTGAAATACTATGAATACTTCAGATACTCTTCTGAGGAGCATCTTGGGATCATGTTCTGAGACAAAGGAAAAGGAAACTACAGGCAAAGTGCAGAATACTCCTTCAGTAAATGGTTGAAGAGAAAAACTTCTGTTAGTTCTAAAAGCAATACAATATTGTCCAAATACTTTTTACTTCCATCTTTAAAAAAACTAAAACAAAAGCAACCCCCCCCAAAATAATAACATCTCTGTGATATTATCTACAAAGAGAATTATTAAATTGAGGCAAAATAGTTTTTCACTCCTTCATTAACAGTTAAGGGGGTTAGCCTTATTTTTTTCCTTTTTGTTTGTTTTTGAAAGTAGTCTTCCCTGCTAATATCATTAGGCTGCAGTAGCATATATAGGTAGACCAGCATATGTGTTTTCGGTGATAATAGTTCAGTTACAATACAACCAAATAAGCCAAATTTTGCATCTGAGCAAAAGGTGTGAATTCAAGGTACAGCATTCTTTAAGAATCTTAAAATACTCAGGATCTGATTCTCAGCATAACATTAAGTGAATTGTTCTTTCTGATTGTCTGATAATAGACTCCAGTATATTAACTAATAAATATGAGTTTAATTATTAGGTTTTGTTTACCTGTTGTTGTCTACATAACGTATCAACATTGGATAGAAGGCGTAAAGGTCTCTACAAAGTACAGCAAATTCATCAAGAATGAGTAGCTCAGCTTCTTGGGTGTCATTTTTACTGTCTGCTTTCAGTTGCTCCTCTTCCATCACTATCTTCATAGCTTTTTTCTTCAATTTATCCAGTGTTGGAATAAAGTGAGATCTGAGCAGATCAGGTCTGGCTTTGCTGATGATGGGTTGAGCATAAACTACACATAAAAATATAGATAATACTATGATTAATTGTATTGGCGTTTTTCATTGTATTGATATGAACACTAAAGTTCTAGAAACAGTAAAGGTTATAGGGCTTCATATATTTATACATCATAAAATTATTTATAAAACTATGAATGTAGCTTTATAAAAACTGTGTATTGAGAAATTAAAAGACTACGGATTTGGATTATAAGTATTTCAGTTTTATGTAAATTAAGCCATCATGGTTTTGGCAAGTCCCGTGTCTCTAAGAACCTAAGCAAAGTAAGGATTCAGACACGAAGTCCTCACAAAAATACTTTTTGCTTTGTTTGGGGGTTTTTTGTGTCTGGGACAGGTTTTTTGGTATCCAGTGTCAGAAAACCAAGAGGTAGTGTTCTGGAAGAATTCCTTTACCTCTTTTACTTTGGGCAAGTTAAAATGCAGAGAATGAATGAGTAATTCAAGGTTATAGATCGATTTGGTACAAGTACTAGCAATAAAATGCAGACTACCTCAGTCAAAAATTCTTGCAAGAACAACATCAGTGAATTATCTCCTTATGTAGATGAACAATCACTACAAAACTGCAAGTAATGGTCTCTACAATTAAGCAGCAAACTTCTTACTACATTTTAATGGAATCCTTGTTGTTATTAAAGACCTTCCAGCATTTAAAATAATACCAAAAACACAGCACAAATGGGTACTGCGTATTCAAATTTAGCATGAAATTACTACTTTTAAGTAGATTTTCTTGAACCATGTTATTGCACATTATAATCTTACACTGTATGATATGAATGATAAAATTTTGATACAGTAAACTTGTTTAGCAGGATAGATACTAAATCTTATGGGACATTTTGAGAAAACATTCAACTTATTTAATAGCTTACACATTTATTCAGGCAAACCAACTAATTTTGAACTTGGGTTACTCCTGTGATTATTTCACCATTTACACTTTCTTTCAATTTTGTCCTCATATTTCACGAACAGAATTCACAGGACTTATACCCTCTACTGTAAAACTCAGTTCTTAGGTGTCTTGAAAATCAATGGAATTCACAACTCCAAATTAAATGCTAAGGCTCTTATACAGTGCACAGAGATGGAGATTTTCAAAATCTCTTATGGTGAATAGAAACCTCTCTCTTTACAGTGATGCTGCAATGCACGTATAGAACTAATAATAAAAAAATAGACGTGTTTCTCTTATTGCTACTTATCTATTATTTATCTTTCTTTCATGATGGTTCTAGTTATAATTTTTGCTGTTATACCACTGGGCAATAAGGTAAAGTATAGAAAAGTAATTAAATATTAGTACGATTACTTTTCAAAAAATATTTACAGTACCTGCAATTCTTTTCATCCAAGATGCTTCATCTATTCCCAGGTTGTTGTTAATGATTTTCAGTATGTTTCCGAGAACGATGCTCAGATGCTCAGATGTTATCATTGTACAGCAAGGCCCAGCACTTTGAGGAACACTCTCAGACCCTCTTTCCCACCAGTAGGATAAATAGTTGCATAGCATGGGTAATATAACCTCAATTACATGAGGCATTTCAGTATACCTTGCTCCAGACTCTGCTAAATCATTAATTTCCTTTATTAGTCTATCCAGCTGAGGGATCTCTGGACACATTTCTTCTACTGTATCAGGCATACCTAAAACTGCAAGTAAGGGTAGAAAACCAATAGATTAATTAGCAAAATAAAAGAGAACATTTATGTTTAAATCCTAAATACAAGTAACTCAGATTTTTTTCCTTCACCATCTTAGACAGACATAACTATAGTAAGACTTTGGGGTATGCATGGGTTTCTCCTTACATAAATTGCATCTTTCTGATGATGTGCATATAGCAATGATGTAAACAATAGCTGCCATAAAGCTATGGCTTTACCATAAGGTGTCCTGCAATTATCTGGTGAGCAGTCCAGCTATGTAAAAGTACTGAACAGAAAGACTATATTAATATTATATCATAATTCTATTAAAGCTTATATTAATATATATTTATTGCACAAACTCTGACCATTGTATCCATAATCATTCACAACTTTTACATTGATTTGCCACAGATTAAATCCACCTCAGGGAAAAAGAAAAAAAACAGCTGAAAATTAAGTGGGGGGGGGGGGGGGTGTTAGAATGAAGTTGTCCTTAGTTTTTGAAGTCTGTACACCTATCTCCCAACAAAAATGCCTGGAAAGAATTCCAATTGTCAGATGCTTATATTAGAAAATGAAGGATGTTTACTCCGCAATTAACAACCCATCGCAATCTGGTGCCATTCACTCAAGCAAAATTCTATCTGCACTTTTTTTTTCTTTGTTGTTTGTTTAAAGGTGGTACAATGATTTTTGCTGGTAGTGACTCTTACATGGATCAACCAGGAAAATACTGAAATACTTTAAGATATGAGTCCATCAAGAGTAAGCTGGGAGAGACGCAAGAAAAGAAATTCAATGTACAAGGACTCATGCTCCTTTCAACAGAATCACAGAATGGGTAAGGCCCATCATGGGGTTGTGTGTATAGATTAGGGAATGAGATGCTGGAAAGCAGTATTGTGGAAAGGGACCTGAGGACCCTGGTTGGCAGCAAGTTGAATATGAGTCAGGTTTCATGGAATTAATCATATTCTGCAATGAGTTCCCTATACCAAACTGCTTTGGATCCCTGGTAAGACAACAAAAACAGAGAAACAATTTTCCTGTTCACATAAATCAAATATTATATCTCTTGCATTTTGCTACATGTACACCAGTGTATTTTGCCAAAAATTTTTGTAATGTAGATATGATCTTCTACTAAGCTTCAAATATTATAGTATGCACCTTTAGAGAAGTATTCAAACATCATGTTCAGAAAAATATCCAAAAATATAAGGAGGAAGAGAACAGGGTTAGCACAGTCTCAACAAAGTAGAGCAAGGCTAGAATGACAAGTAATGAAATATCAGTAGCAGGAGCTCTCTAATGAGACATACATTCGGGGTTTCTTCACTATACAATTTCTATTAGCTGGAGAGAACAGCTTTTTTTTTTTTTGCGAGAAACAATACTTACTTGCTCTTTCTCTTGCACTTTTTGTGTTGAAAACAGACAGTGGATTGTAATGGTTGAGAGAAGGTTCAAGGAATGCTACTGGAATGGCTGCCGCAAGAGATGCTAAACACTCACCAAGGGCGGGACGCTGCCTGTATATGAGAGACGCGAAAAGTCATCTGAGAGGAAAAGTGCTTTACCAGGCTTTCAGTGTCTAGCATGCACAATAAAAAGAAGTATTAATATTTATTGTTGGTTTATTTTACCTTTTTAATATGTTAGGAACTATATGACAACTTAGAAAAAATTAATTTCTCACATGAAAAAAACTACTGGAGATCACACTGGTATAAGAAACACAGTTAAAAAACCCCTCCTCCACCAGTGTTCTGGTTCTGACCAGGAGAGGGTTAATTTTTGGCCTGGCCAGGACCCAGAGGTTATTCTATACCACCTCACATGGTGAGGACTGGGGATGTGGTCCCTTGGAGGTCGCATCGGGTGGCACAGTCAGACATTGTTGGGGATCCCATGTGATGGTGAGCAATTGCACGTGAATTGTTCACCTCTTTCTCGTACACTGTCATTAGTATAGTTGCTCTTACTGTTCGTTGCTTTATTTCATTGCTGTTTCCAGTGAATTGCTCTTATCTCAACCCGTGATATTTACTGGTAGTGCCTCCAATTCTCCTCTCCAGCCCGCTGCAGGGGAGGTGAAGGAGGGACTGAGTGAGGGCAACATGGTTTGGAGTGTTTCAGTAGGAACTCTAAGTGAGGGAATACCGTTCTGAAACCACAACACCCTTATTTGGCACCCAACATGTGGCACGAAGTGTTGAGATAACAACAGATCTGACCAGAGAGATTGGAAACAAATTTGATCTAAACATTTGTTGTATTAGGTTCAGAGTCACAGGTCACAATGTTGCTTGGTCTGTTCATGTGGTTGTGGCACCTAACCCTGTGTACATTCCAGTATATGCAATATGTGCTCTTTGCGGTGATATTTTTCAGAGCAGGGAGAGGATCAGGATTGCTTTGTTGCTGCACTGTGTAATATCAGCTATGACACGATAAGAACAAGGACAACGTGGGTCATTTGGGCTGTGTATTGAGTGCTGCTCTCCAGTCCTTACCTCGGACACTACATTTGGGAGTCCATTACTAGTTATACCCAGTCTGTGGGAAGAAGAGGAGGGGATAATTTTCCCCAGCTTTTCACCCCCTTTTCCTCCTTTAGGCCTGTTACAACAGCTTTGGAGGATTTTGAATTTCCTTTGGATGTTAAGGAAAGCATGCTCTTGTTGCTTGGTCTGCCAGGTCCGCTCACTTTGGTCCACACCATGTTCAGAGTTACAAAAGAGGTTTTTCAGAGAGTCTTTCAGATATCTGCCCCGAGCATGGATAGTCACAAGTGGCATGGAAGGTGGGATAAAAATGGGCCAGCTTTTGAAGGATGATTCTGCTCCAATGGTTTTTAAGTTCACCCCCAAGCCACTACAGGACCAAGCGCCAGAATATTTGAAAGAAAATTGCTGTGGCAGTTTCAGGGAGGTGCAAAGTTATGCAACGTGCTGGGCTCTGGCTACTATTTTTGGACACCGTTTGATACTAGACAGCACCCTCAGGGGGCGGAGGAGGAAAGAAGATCAGTGCATTGTGACCACTCAAACTGCAGCTGAACCAGAGGAACAACCCATGCCAGTAGCAGTCACCCCTATACAGAAGAAAAAATCCAAGACAAAAGCAGTTTGCTTAGTGAGGGATGAAGAGGAAGTAGGGCCCTCACAAGAGGAGGAAGAGTCAGGATGAGATCCCTATCCCTGGCTGAGCTGCGAGATGTGTTAATGAATTTCATTCACCAGTCAGGTGAGCCCCTGGTGACCTGACTGCTCCGATGCTAGGATGTCATGGCCCACAATATGAAATTAGATGGTAGTGAAGCCAAGCACCCAGGATTCCTGTCCTGGGATGTGGGCATTGACAACGGGATTGGGAAAAGGGCAGAAACTCTCAGCCTCCGGAGGTGACTCCTGCCAGGTCTGGGGGAGAGGTATCATCTATTAGTGCACTAAGACAAGTGAAACACCAGGAAGAAAGGTATCCAGTACCTGAGAGAATTAGCTGGGCTGGGGGTATTCTGTAAGGGATCAAATAACAAGTCATCCTATATAAATCCAGATAAAGTCCGGTGTACACAAACCATGTGGTGGAAGTTCCTACTGAGTGTGCCATTGCTGTATGTGAACTCATTGGCAATGATGTCATGGAAAGAAGAAGAACAAAAAGTGGATAATTTGGTTACCAAACTCCATCTATATGAAGAAAGTATCTCTTCCCCCTTACAGGCCTGCACCTCATCTGTGGAAAGACTGTCCAAGGACCTGCAGCAATTTAAAGAGGACTACCAGCAATTTAAAGAAGTGTGTCCTGCCCTGCCAGTATGGACCAGAGTGTCTGCTACTGGGAGCAAACACCCCTGCTCGAGAGAGAGGGTACACACCATGAGGTAACCTGTGGTTTTATCTGCATGACCACAGAGAGGACATGAGGAAGTGGGAGGGAATACCCACCTGTGCCCTAGCAGCATGGGTACGTCAGTTGAGAGGAAGAACAAACACCACAGTAAATGCTCCAAGCCAAAATGCCACTCCCGTTTTCAGAGGGCAAGTCCTCAGACAGAATAGAAGGGCTGATATTACTTCTGATCCTCTTGAAGGGACTTCCAGTTCATATTTACCAGAAGTGAGCAACAAGTACCACGACCAGAACTAGAGGGGCTCCGCCTCCAGCCAGGTGGAGGAAAGGGACAGTCGGGTCTATCAGACTGAGTGGATCCAATGGCCTGGCACATCAGACTCACAAGAGTATAAGGCTTTAGTTGACACTGGCACACAATGTACTCTACCCTGGTGCCATCAAGATATGTAGGGGCAGAATCCATCTCTGTTTCTGGGGTGATAGGAGAATCCCAATAGCTGACTGTACTGGAAGCTGACGTGAGAAGAGGAGGTGAACAATTACACAGCAAGACTAAGAAAATTATTCTAAATACACATGTATTTTCTAGCATATATAAGTCCTAAATTTGAGGAACCAAGGGAAAGGCCAGGTCAGATACGGCCTAGAGCAACCTGGTCTAGTGGAAGGTGTCCATGTCCATGGGAGGTGGGTTGGAAAGAGATGATCTTTAAGGTCCCTTCCAACCCAAACCATTTCATGATTCTATGAAAGCCTATAATTTTACAGGATGGAAATTAGCAGAGATAACAAGAATTTCAGAGCAGATTGTCAGTGACTGACATATAAAGTAAATCATGTAAAATAAATTACTCGGGGAACTGAGTTGTTCAGTAGAATAAATGGACTAAAAAGGTACTTAAAGAAAAGCCAAAATAACCCTTTAGACAAGACGTGTTAGGAAGATAACTTAACTGGAAACATTCACACCAAAGAATGAGGAATAACTGTCACAGTTCCATATGCAAGTCTTCGAGGAAGTGGAAAACACTTGAAATGTAATCATATCAATCCAGACTTTGAAAATCCAAAACAAGGTAAAAGACCACCAACTGATGGTAGTCATGAAGAAGCATTTTCCATTAAACCATAGATCTAGCAGGCTTTCTTCCATATTTGCCAGTCTTAAATTTGAAGTCTCAAGTAGGTCAAATAAAAGTATTAATGAACAATCTGGATATGTATGTATGACTGAATACTGCAGTTAATTTTGTCATATTTAACTACATACATTAAAAAGTTGCTATAAATTCTTAACTCATGCAGAAGTTTATATATCTTATTATTGTTACAGATATTTCATCATTTGTGCTGAAAATTATTTGAAAATGTGCTATAAGCTAACCATTAAAAGACCAAGACACCATAAAGGGACATACAATTTTTGGGTACTGGGTAAGCCCCAAACTTAGGATCTAACTTTCTGATGTAGTGGACAAAAAGAAATGAGTACCAGACTGCAATAATACTATACATGTCAGTAGAGCATTAGGGCTCAGAGTAATCAGTCTTTGTACAAAGGATAAAACACTTGACAATGGAAGTTTTTCTTAACAGGGCAGCAGCAGAAATCCAAGTAAGCATTAGTCCTGGGCCCCGGTAGCCAGGAGTGTTGTAGAATCAGCAGAACTATTTCAGCCATAAAAAGAGATATTTATCTATTAAAAGGTAACTATGACTCATTCTGCAATGAAAGGTAAAACTTTTTAATGTCTCTGCCAAAATTCACTAGGAGAAAAACCTGCAATTTGATCCTGAATCTGAGCATTGCTTAACTTGAATAACTGTTCAAGTCAGCTCAAACACTCACTTCTAAGTTTTGCTGAAACATGGAGCACTGTGTTTGAAATCCTGCCTCCCACTTAGACATTGATGTCTGCCTACAGCTGTAATTTAGGAGCTTGAGACTAGATAAAAACAAACTAAGTGAGATTCAACAGTTGAAAACCTCTCACACAGCCTTAGGAGACTAATTAGTTTCTTTGGATATATCTAATCTGATCACTCTTCCATTCTAAGAAGACGATTGCAGTAGGAAAAGGTGATGTTGCCAGCATCAATGTTTAAGGAAACTGTCCAGTGCTTACAGCTTTTGCCAGTTGAGTGGAGGCCTGTGCTGTGAGCTCTTCTCATTGAAAGACAGCTCAAACACAGTCACGCTTCATTTGCTGTGAGAAGACCCTGACTGCTAGTGAGATAAGGGGTAAGGCATTCCCTATTTTTCCTATCAGATCTATGTAAAGGAGTATTTAAGATTTTCAAGCCCAGAAAGAGAAGACAGTATAGCTTTATGAGTAGTGGTGGGTGCATAAATGCCTGAATGAGAACATACAGCTTGCACACACAAGTTCATGCATGCAGAGCAGGAGGAAAGACCCATCCACCAGACTGCTCTTGCATTTTGTATGAAAGAATTCTGAATAAACTCTGGAAGGAAGGAAGGAATTAAAGACCAACTTTCCTCCTACCATGCGAAGCCTCTCCTAACCAGACTACAGACTTGCATTTCCTCTAGTTTAGTCTCTCTCTTCCTATGGATCTTAAACTTTTCATCATAAGAAAGGCCATGAAATTGCCTAACCTAAAACTTTCACAAGTATAAGGATGGCTTATGCTTGTCTTGGTTCCTGTCTTGTGATAGATAGACAAGCAATTAGGGTTCTCTTTTCCGAACTAACAGATACAGATTTGATCCCCTTATAATGGAAGAAAGGGCTTGAAACATAGCATAGCAACTAGACACAAAGTGTGGACCTGAGGTTTATTTAAATACAAGTAACTAGTGGTTTCCTTTGTAGAGTTAATGGTTGTCAGAATAATCTACATATCCTCAGGGTTTTATACCCAGAACAACTCTTTCGAGAACTCTGTGTAGACTTAGATGTGAAATAGATGCTGCTTACTTAGTACTCAGCCTACTTACCACAGCAGCATGCAGCAGAAAAATTTTGGGAACCTTAATGGCAACAAAAACTTAGCTTTTCCTATGGGAAAAATAAACTCCCTGCAGACACACTGCCATATGCAGGATGAGATATTTACTTTTATTTAGTTTTGAGGGTTTTTTTCCTGTGGAATTGAATGCTAAAGTATAGGCAACTACTTTCAAGGAAAAGTGTACTTTAAATATCTCTCAGTCTTTCAAATTCACTTTTCATCCAAACTGCTTTATTATCTAAGCAACAGACTCCTAAAGAAGAGAAAATTTTGCATCCTGAGTTTTACACTTAATACCTTTCAACATAGATGTTCTTTCCAGTCCCAAGAGAATAGAGGCTACAGAGAATTCTGTAACATGAAACTTGTACATCACCCACTAGAAGAAAATAAAAAGTACATTATCAGTGTTTATTCAGCCAAGGATTACTTTTCAAATATCTGCTTTATGAGATCTGTTACACAGTGTCTAAAACTTTTAGCACATATGTCACTGAACATTTTGGCTGTCAGTACTCCACATGGTATTTACCTTTAATGTCTCTAATACCTGGTCTGCCATCTGCATTCGTTCCAAAACCTACCAGATCATCAGACATTCCAAGAAGACAGCAGATACTTGCTAATAAGGTATTCCAGGTTATCACACTCGCAGAGTACAATTCTAAGCTAAGTGACATCACTCTGTGTGTCTAACCTTTAGGTGCAGGATCTAAAGGTTCACACTATTTTTAAAAAAACTATTTTCATGGTTATCCATCTTTTAATTATGACCCAAATATTTACAAAATTTTGAAACATAACTAGAGACATTAGAAACATTAGAACACAGTAAGACCATTCAGCACATTGCTGAATCTCAAGGAGTCATTTCAGTAGTTTTAAACTAACTGATGCTAAAAGCAGGGAAAATTTAAATTCAAAGAGCTACAGTGGTTTTCACATGTAAGGGAAAATCCACAGGGAATTAATAGCGAGGTGTCTCCTTTAATCTAATGAAATAAAAATTTTGTATAGAAAACTAGTCTCATCCACACATTTGGTAAGAGAGCACTTAAGGGGATATTTTAATTTCTCTCTCAGTGTTCGGAGTATATAATTAACTTGAAACATTGAACATTATTTTTAAACATGCACTAGAAATTATTAGTATTAGCAGCTAATTTCAGATTTAATGCTGGAAATGTGCATGTTACTGAAAACAGAATTTCGTCCTTTAAATCTAAGCAAGCATTACTAAAAAGCATTTGTACCATTATAACACAATAAAATTCAAAAATAAAATAAAATACTTACAAAGTAAATCTATTCCAAACTGATATTGTGAAATATGTTCAAAAATTGATGTCAAGATTGGTAACAATGCTACTGTAGTATAATTGATATTCTGTGAAACACCCTTGATTTGTGTTCGTGAATGAGTAAATTTTCCCAGTTTAAGATTTTCTGAAGTTTTTTCCAAGTCTTCAGCTGCATTTTCAAAAAAGGCACGCAATCCTGCTTTAACAAGCTCAGATCCTGACTTCATAACAGTTCTGAAAAATAACAGGGGAAAAAATATTAACTTAGCATTGATCTTTAGTAGCTGTATAGAGATATATGTACATAGTCATATTTTATCAGTCTCTGAAGATACACACATACATCAGTGAACTTTACATTATGAACAGAAAAGGGCATTTACATCTGCCTAGTGGTATAAGCAACAATCAGCTTTGAGTATTTAATACAAAATAATACAAGAGATCTTGATTTCATAGTCTTGCCTTTCCAGTTTTTGTGATCTGCGTTTGAACAAGACAATGCCTTCTCAGCAAATATCGTAATCGTGAGAAAGCTCCTCCATACAATAGGCTCAAAAAACCCCAACTGTTAATCCCTATATTTTTGTGACAGCCACAGTAACTAGCTATGTAAGTTAGGATACTTAAAAGCACCCTAAATCTAAAAAACGCAACTGCAACACCAGCATCACAGTCCCATTCCTTAATTTTTTGCACCCTTCTCCAACTCCTTAACGTAGCTTCCAGTGTTGTTATTCACAATAAGTTCATTGTCAGGCTGCCGTGTAACATAACCAGGCCAGAAAACAGCTCAAATTAGAAAACTATTCTGCCTGGCCTCTGTTTTAATCTACATAATCATTTCAATGATTAAAAATTAGCAAATGTAACTATGCCCATATACTGTGCATACTTCTAATGACAAATTTTCCACCATGCACTAAACTGTCTTAAGATCTGCACGTATCAATACTTGCAGTTCCAATGATTGTGTCACTTATATCTCCCAATAAAGTCTTTAAATGTCCTTGGGAAGGATGACAAGAGTTTTCAATGTTTGAATGACAGGCATTGAACAGAAAAATGTATATTAAACACTTCAGACAAAATCTGCTAATATGCAAGACAATATCTGATTTATTGATGCTGTTAATGTAATTGATTACAAATAAAGAATAAAAAAATATAGAACAATCCAACTGCTTCTGACAAGCTCTGCTAAACCTTGGTAGTCTGCAGTTGGTACAAATGTTGCAAACTTACCGTGTGTCAAGAGACTGAGCTAAGATGTGCAGGCAGTTCACCATTGTAGCAGAATCACTACCTGGTTAGAAAGAGATACTATAAGAGCACAGTAGTATAGAAAACATAGCATCATCTAACAATCCAAAGTATCATTACTGGAGATGCACAGTTTAAACAAGGCATTACATAAGTCTCCCATTGTAGGGCACTAGAGGGGGATTTAACTCTGGTTCTAGAACTAACTTTCAATTTCTTAAGTCAATTTCCATACAAGAGCTAAAAAGAATAACTAATGTCTACTTATGGCTCATTTTCACCACCTAACCTTGCAACATTCTGAGCTCTGTATCTTGTAGTACTTACATTTCTTTTACTTTTTTTTTCTGAAACCTTTTTAAGAGGTGTATTATTTTTCCCTACATCCCCTTTATCTATTGAGAGATTAATCTATTGGATTCAACAGCTGGATGACAGAAATCAAAATAATTAGTGTAAGATTACTTTTGTAAAGCTAAAACTAACTGCAAAGCATTGAGATTTTTTTAAAAGGAGCCTGGAGGTACTAGAACATGCTATTTCTTCTTGCTTCAACACTTTATACGTTCTATTAAGTGTTAGCTTCAGAGCCACGTTCAATGCACTCACTAATTTCACTAGAAGCTTATGGAGCATTTAATAGAATTTTGCCCATAGTTGTGAAAAGCTTCAGGTTAGATAGAAACAATGGTTATACATTCTGTAAGTTTTTAACTTTATCACAATCTTTCTCAACAACTTACCAAAAAGAGAGATTCTATGTCTAACAAGAGCAGCTAGTTTGCAGAACAGGCTAAAGTAGAGAAGAACAGAGAGAGCAAAACAAGATAACAAAAAGATTAAAGATTTATTTAGAATATAAGGTAAAGAATAGTTGGAATATGAAAAAGAAAACACAACATTGTTCCTGGAAAGCATATTTTGAGTGGTACATGATGATAACAGTCAACTTTGTTAAGCAAAGTAACATTTTGAAGCTTCTGAGATTTCTCATTTTCTACACTTCAGAGATGACTTGAAATGTGAAACTTTCTTTTGACAGTGGTTTTCAACAATTGCATACTATATGACTGAGTCATTCTTCACGGCTATTATTTCTGAATAAGAAAATTTTTTCTAAGAACAAGGAAAAATGAGGAACTGTTTTACCGTTTTACTTGGCAATCTGCAGGAATGTTAAAAATCTTCATCCTATTTCAAATAATTTCAAAGATACCCCTTGTAAATAAATAAATCCGTGTTTACCCTCTCATGACAGGATGATGAGTCCTGACATATATACAGACTAGAAGAGCTTCTGGAAAGTGTATCAGAAACTTGTATATCTAACTACCTGTCAAAATAGAAGGATAATTAAGATAATAAAGCATCAACTCTCTAAAGGTTAAAGGGGCTGCTCTAATAAAGACAGCTAGGCAGCTTTGTATATCATTTGTTCCATACTTTAGAAATGGAATTAGGACATAACAAAACGAAGCATATACCTTAGGAGTTGGTATTGTCTCATACTAACCACAGATTGTTGTTGTTATCTTCACAATAGTAAGGAGATACTATACTTCCTATACGGTAAAGATTGCAGATAGTCACTTCTCTCAATGAAGGATGCAAAAAGAATTATAAGATATTTCTGCAATTATACTAGCAGATATGTGTACTAGACATCGAACTCTTCCTGTGCCTTTGTAAAGCCACTTTGTGCAGCCCTAGAATGCATCCTTCTACCTTCAATAAGCTGATCTGACTGACTTTAGGGAAGTAACATGAGTATTCAGAGAGGAAGCATGAAATTCAAATGAAATTAAATGACACTTCTGTCCTCCTGAACCTGAGCTGACTTTCCCAGCTACTGGAGGACTATCTTGCACATTTGCATATCATATATCTGAGAGCTGAGTAAAGCAGAATCTTAGGGACATACCACTCATTCTTACACGCAACTGCTATATAAGGACTACCAGAAGATTGAAACAAAAGTGTAATAATAATTTAGAGAAATGCAAAAATATGTTGAGAGATAAACTGAAGAACAGAATCTAGGAAGTCGAGTCCTAGGCCTGATCTTATGTAACAACACGTAAGTAACCTTTACTTTCAAATTTTATACGTCCTTTGCATTGGAAAAAGTAGTTAACTCTGGTCAAAGTAGTGAAGGAAAGTAAAAGAAATCTGAGAAACTGATGGCTTAAGTAAGAAAGCATGAGAGTAAAACAGTTTGAAATACTATGATAGAAAGTTTCCGAAAGAAAATAACTGGCAGGACACCTTAAGTGGAAGAAAGAACCTGGCAATCAAAATATTAAATTACAGTCATAGTTAAAACACAATTAAATATTATTTTTTAAATGGTAATTGCAGAAAAATTCAATTAATGTTTTTTTTGTATAGGCAGCACATTATAAATTAAAAGGCAACTGTCTCTTTTTAACTGAGTTTTCTAGAATAACTTTGCATCAAATGGCTGACTACAACCAAATCTGAAACAATACAGACATACAAAAATTATTAAACTCCAGCAATATTTGTGCAGGGGTAGAAGAAATTTTGTAGAGAATCCATAACTCCCCCTAAAAAGCTGCCTCATAGTATTTTTAACATATTTTTGATATCTGAAAATTTAAATAAATGTGAGATCATTTAAATGAACCAACAGCGGAAAAAGTTTGAACCATAAACTGCCACCAACAATGAAACAGAACAGCATAAACTAAGCCGTTCCATTGCTCGCAGAATACTTTATTAGTATTTTGATGTTATCATCCACAATTACATATTGTAAAATATATAGTTGTGATATATAATTAACTCCTTAATTGTGTGTGTATACATATATATATTTTTTAATATATATATAAAGAATACTAAAATAAGGAATTTTATAAACTCACTGCCATTCTCATACAGAATAAAATATTCACTTTCCAGCTGAGGAAACTGAGCTTTTGAACTATCTTTCTGTTTAATTTAAGAAGAGACTTTTAGTTATCTATATGAAACCCTACTGTGAATCTTAATTTTCTACTTACCTTGCTACCATTTCCTTTTCCTTATTTGATGCATATCCACTGCTACTGAGCGTTTTTGATGGAGAAGACAGGAAGTAGAGGCAGTGATTTGTAAAATACTGATCAACTAATGGTAAAAGAACCTAAGAAATAGTTCATTAAAAGAATTTTAGTTCTGTAACAGTTGTATTTTTTTTATTTCAGACACAAAGTTATGTAAAATAAAACCTTAAGTCTTACAATTTTATTCAAAGTAACATAAATAAGAAATAGAGTTACACAGAGATATCTGTTTTGGATCTAGTACTTTCTTTCTTCTAATTGGATGATATTATGCTCTTCAGTGACACCTTGTGGTGAAAAAATCAGATAAAATTTATATATTCAGTGAGAAGATTTAATATCATGTAATTAATAAGATGCCTTTTAATTTTTATATTCCTTCTCATACAGAAGCAGATCAATTGAAGTATTTTGAAATATTCAAATCCAGCAAACATACTGAAATATTTTTGAAGATATTTCAAAATATTTGATAACAGTTTGATTAGTTATCATGAAAAAAAGGAAAATATGTGTTTCTATTATGTGAAAAGCAGTCTAACATTACAAATTTACATATTCTCTATAATGGAATATATAACATTACTTGAAATAATCACTCACTTTAGCAAAGAATTTTATTTCTTGGTCATGTGGAGATTTTTCAGTTTTTCCACTGGTAACAATGGCTTCTGCAAGGATACAATCAAGGCAGACACAAATAAGAAGCTGTCTAATAATAAACAAATTAAAAGACAAGATTCAAGTTTCTTAAAAGCAATAAAAATAGTGGTTTCTACAAATGTAAACGTATCATTCCAAATACTTAAATATTAACAGTTCCATCTATTTTTAAAATAAAATCTGCAACTTACCCAAATGTGCAATAAACTCTTGAGCAGAATCAACATATTTTAAAATTTTCTTCAGAAACTTAAAGGCAAACCTCTTTTCCATGGATGAAGCATCCAACTCCATGTCATTCAGGCCCCTGTTTTAGAAAGGATTAAAAGAAGTAGCATTGATGATGGCAGTAGTACAACTGGTGACAGTACTATAAAGCATTCTATGCCTTATTATCATTTACCATTATTATGGTAAATTTTCATAAGAAGGAGAAAATGACCTGCCATGGTGAATCGTAGATATCATCTACCTAGCAATAAATGAACTGACTTTAATAAGAGGTATAACAGCTTATGATTAAAGTATCCAAAATACATGCATTTTAGGATAAGAACTTTAGAGCTCTATTTATTGCACAAGCAAAGCCAAGATACAATCAAACAAAGCAATGCATTGGTCACTCGATTTCTACTGCTGGCGCATTAAAGTGCCAAGTGTTTGGGAAGTCAGCAGTTTCATCTTTACAAAATCAGCCTAAGTACTACCCTTCATTTCATTAATCACTGTTAAACTACATTTTGTCCTTTAATTTTATGAAGGAATGAAGCCAAAATGCCTTCAGCTACTAAACGAAAATTTAAATGTAAGTAACAGACTACTATACTACTAAAGTATTTGAAAAATTTCAACAGTATACAATAATTTCTAAAGAGGCATGTATTATTTATTCTTTAAGATAAATTTATTACGTAAATTATGACTGGTATATAGAAGATATTTAAGAGGAATGAAAGTACATGTGGTTGTCTGTGCCTAGATTTAAAATACTGGATTTTATTTTAACTACAAATGAAACCTACCTGATTGAAATTCTAAAATTCATTAGGACTACAACAAAATTTAGGTTAGAAGAAACCTCTGAAAGTCATCTTATCCAAGTCCCATCTCAAAGTAAAGCCAAAAGATCAGATTGCTCAGAACCTTGTACAATAATGTACTGAGTAGCTTCAAGGATTGAAATCTCATAATGACTCTGGAGAGCCCACTATAATGTTTGGCCACCTTCACTGCGAAAAAATAATGGTGAAATATTTTCATATATCTAATGGAAATTTTCCTTGTAACAACTTATTACTTTTGAGGAGATAGTGTTTGGCCTCATTGTCTCTATAACCTTGCATGAAGTACTTGAAGACAGTGGTAAATCCTATTGTAGCCTTCTGTTTTAAAACTGAAAAAAATCTAACCTCTCCCCAGAGCCTCTCCTGGCATGACATTGGCATGAATCCACAAAGCATCTCAGTGGCCTCCCACTTGAGCAACTCTGTTCTCAATGTCTTCCTTAGCACTGGAGAACCAAAAACTGGACAACATACTCCTGATAGAATCTCATGATCCATCAACCTGCAGAACACACTCACTGATAAAGCCTAGTACAGTCAGCTTTCATCATCATAAGGCCACATTCCCGATTCACATTCAACTTTCACAGCTTTTCTGCACATATGCTCTCAGGCTCAGCTCCATTGTTTCTGGGATTATTGCATCCCAGGTATAGGACTTTGCATTTATCTTTGCTCATCCTCACATGATTTCTGTCAGCCCATTTCTCCAGACCATCAAAGCTCCTCTGAAGGGTAGCCAAACTCTCCAATTCATTGCTAAGGGTTCATTCCACAAAACTGCTAATGATGTTTCTGTCTTGGCATCCAGGACAAGAACAGAGATTTCTTTTTGAAGTCACTCAGGTCTATAGATTTTTTTATTTATTCTGTTTTCAAATGCACTTGCTTTCACAAGTCATTAATTCTTTCCTCTTCATTTCCTTGAGGTTCTCTCGTACATTTGTTTAGTTTGCAACTTCTTCATAGTCTCTTTATTCCAACATTAAAAGAACTAAACTCTACTTGAGATTTTCCATTGATAGGTGGTGTGTTACACCCAGGACATCTAACAGCTTTCTGACATTAAGGAAAACCCCTAGTCACCCATAATGGCTACTTCATTTGCTTCTGTACAGACTCTTCAAATAGTAGCAGATAGGAAGACTCAGCCTTTATCAGTTAGAGAAAATACCCTGGCTAAAGGACATGCAGAGATTACAGAGGAGTTGAAGAGTGTGTCAGAAGTATGGAAAGGAAGAACTGGTAGTTTGTGGCACTGAGGCAAAAGCAAGAAAGGAACAAGAAAACAGGGAAGTTGTTGGACTCACTGCTGTGGTATGAGAAAACGCTAATTTATACTGAGATTCTTTAGCACTGGTATGGGAGTAAATCAGGGAGAAAAAATGGAAGATTAGACTAACAGCTGAAAAACAGCTATGAGAGAAATCCAAGCAAAAAAAGTAATTCTGGGAGAAGGCTGATGCAGCAGAAATTTTAACAACCATGTCAGAACACAGTTAGGAGGAGAGGAACGGTTATAGTCTGAGGGACTGAACCAGACAACCAAGGAAGATGTTCCAATCCCATTTAAACATAAACTTAGAACGACCCTAACCTCCCATCTTACAGTTTAATTTGAAGAAAAAAAAAAATCTATTTTTAGAGTTCTAGTTTATATACTTTGATGTCCCTCTATTTATTTATCACCAGTGCAATCAAATTATTTAGTATGAATTAACAGCTGTGTATGGTTGAGAGGTATCTTCTGCTGCCTCACTCTCACAGAGCAGATTAAGTATTTATCTGTATTTTCAGTGAAGTCACTGTAAATATCTTCTTTCTGAGTTTGTAAGAAGTCATGGTTCCCAAGAGATTACACATACTTTGCTAAATATTGAAAGATGTTGGTAGGTCTGTGAAGTAAAAAACCCAATATCCAAAGACCTTGCAGAGATTTAAAGATGCTTAACAAAATACAATGTTGTTTCTAATATGTACTCGAGTAAGGCCTGAGAGATTTATCCATATGTCATAAATGCACAAACTGCTTCAAAAATGTTCTCAACAAAGAAGAGCAAAAACCCCCAAAACAGAGGCAGATGGTATATGTAAAGTACACATGCTGCTCCGCCTATACATTTCCAATTATAAACAATGCCTATGTTTTAATGATTAGTCCAATGTTTTCGAGAATGACATTCTGGAAATGTGATAATTGCAATGAGTACTTCAAAAGATTTTTATATATATATATATATATACACATACATATATATGCATATATTCATCTGAAGAAAACATTGAGAAGAGGATAACCTTGATTCATCCTTATACAGACAATCACCGCAAACTCTTTGCCCATCTCAATAAAGAGTTTCAGGTTGACTTGTCCTGTGAGTTAACACTGAAAGCATTGATTTCCTAACCCAAACAGAGACAGCTGCAAAATTTGAGAAATTCCATTGTTGTTTCAGAAGATCATTCATTTCCACTAACTAAATCAACTTTTCTTATTCGATGGCTCTAAAGCAATTATGAATTATATAAAAATATTTGGTGGCATACCTACATTTTGGGTTCAGGCTGCGAGCCTACATATGTGGCAGGAGAGAATTTTTCTCTGTAGTAATGCAGAACTGTGTACTTAGAACTGTTTTCTCATATCTTAAATATGTTATTGATTGTTGAAACCAACAGAGTTACATTTTGCAGATCCTAAAAATTGATTTTTATAAATTTCTGGGTATACTTTTAACAGAGAGACAGACTGGAAAAGTGGAAATAAATGAAAACACGTAAGATCCAACTCTGCATGTACAGACAAACTTGTTAGTGAAAACAATTTAGTTTACAAAAACGCCTAATGCCAGCAAAATTGAGGTTTCCTATGTGCTCAGGTGTTTCACATATGATAAAAGAGGAGAGCTATAGTATAGTAATTCACAATTCCATCATATAAAGCCAAATACTATGGTAAGAAGTCGTTTTAATATCATTGACAGTGTAAGTCCCTGCAGGCCAGCTTACTTTGAGACTTTGAGCAATTCAAGTTAGAGTACAACTAAGGAACTCTATGCTTTTGCTAGAAGAGAAGTTAAAGCCCACAAAACAGCCACTTTGTCTTACTACTTTACAGAACTCAAATCAATATTTTTTTCAAAAGCTGGATTAAAGAGCAGTTTTGCATAGATACGTTTTAGTCTCAGACCTCAGATTTATTGTCCCATGATCCCTACTGACACTGCTTGCTGCTAATTTAGACATTTTAAATTATCTGCTTCTTTAATTACACTACTGTTGTACTTTGTGTTTACTATGATCACATACTTATTAAAAATGTTGCCCAAATATACTATTTAAAAGAGTCTTTCTGAACATAAAAAACCCCTCTGATTTATAGAAGATATGCCAAATGGTAATTATGTTAATAACTGCCAGACTGCAGTGAGATAAAATCAACATGCTGGTTTGTGCACTGAATGCAAGCAAGCATCTGAAAAAATGTGCAACTTACCGAGATATGATTATACCATTGACTTGAAGGAATTTAAACAGCTCTTGTGCCTTTTCACGGTCCCGTGATTTCTCCTTGGCTGTCAATGTGTCATAAGGTACCAATAAAGGATGACTACCTCCACCTTTAGTAAGTTGAAAGAACTGTAAGTTTTTCTACTGTAAGATTTATTCTGCTTCATGTACAAAAGGAACTATTCATTTTTGATTGTCTTACACTGTCTTCTTTCAGATTGTTTCTTTTCTCATTTTTCTTGTCTTTTTTTGTGTGGTTTACAGGATTCTGGCTTACCTTTGCTTTCCAACTCCATTTTCTTCTTTCTGGCCCATATATTATGGTAGTTTTCTGCCATTACCTCAACCATTCCCTACATTACCATCAGAAAAAATAAGATGCAAAATTAGGTGACAATTAAAAATTCTGTAATTCTACATAATTTTACAGTATTGAGTGAAGTCTACACTCTTGTGGTAAGGAAACTTCACAGGTAAGTGGCATTTCTATGTTCAGCTGTTCTTTGAAGTCAGCCCAAGGATACACATAATATCACATGCTGTTGACAGCCCCTTCCCTAGGTCCATGATAACATTTTTCTGGGAACTCAGGAAGCACCAATGGCATGAACAGCAGAAATTTCATCTTTCATTACTTACATAGTATGGCATTCACTTTTCTGCAAGAGTGTATCATAACTACAGACACAAATGCACTCATAAAACCTAACAAAATTCAACTCATTAATAATAAAACAACAAAATATATTTATTATTTTCAGTGTAATATATGCAAAACACAAATACAAACCTGAAGCTCTCTAGAAAGTGCCACATTAGAGAGATCAAGGGGTGCTGGGCTATACCCATTTCCCTGCAGGGGAAAAAAAAGTACAATTATTTTCTGATAAAATAATTTCAGTTAAAATAATCAAATATTCAACTACAACATATCTGTTGCTGACCTGATTAGAGTAACATTATTCACAATTTTAAAGTTTCTTGTAGAAACTATATTAATCTACTGTTTTGCAATGCACTGAAGACACATAGAAGATTAAGAGAATACACTCGCTGATGTGGAAGTATGCAGGTTGTTGCAGATACTTATATCTCTCTATTCACAACAGATGGCAAGCTGCTAAGAACTAAGTTTTTAGTCTAAAAGAGTAGACGAATCATAAGACATACAAGATATGCCTTCAAAACACGACAGAACCATGTGGGAACAGCCTGAATGAACCCTGTGCTAAAGATGAGAAAATACTTCAAAAAGATAAAGTAAGTTATTATCCTGAGGAATTTACAAACTTTACAAATTTACAAATTTACAAACTTTACAAAATTTACAAAGAAAAAGGAGAAGTGTGATATACTAACACAATCTTCAACTGGTTTAAGTGAGGAAGCTCCAGTGCAACAAACCTGTCAGGTACGTGTTAACTGTGAAGGGTTACATATAAATCAGTGATTACAAATGTGTACCAAAGTTAAGTATGTGCTGAAAACCTCTGCTCAATCATGTCTTTGTCATGTATCTTCTTGGGCAAGAAGGCCCAACTGCAAAACAAGTTCAACTCGCTGGAAGCAGAGATTGCAGAGACAGAAGAATTTGCTGTAAGGGAGTGAGGTTTACTGAAGAGAAAAAAAATTCTGAAGTATTGTCTTGTAATGGAGTGCTTAGGGACCACTTCTGGTAAGCAAAAACTGGTCCTGGAGAATGAACCCAACACAGGCTTAAGGTGCCAGGTACTGATGATAACAGAATCAGTGCTGGTGCAAATGAACACAAGGAGTTACCTTGTGACACATCTTTCCACACTCCTTGCAGGACTTGTTTGTGCCCAATGCATTGCTTATTAACTCTCACTATATTTATATACAAATGTGTTTTTAATTCACCTCAAGGGTGATATGATAACAGCTCCTCAACATTTGTCATAATTTTAAACAGCTTTCCTCCTCCAAACTACAGACATATTGACCAGCAATCTCAACACGTGATTACAAAAAATACAAAGGAAAAAAAATCTATTATCACATCAAAATGCTAGGTAATATATAATTACCTGAATTTTTTGCCTGTAGATTTAAAAAAGAAGTATCAAATGTGCTATCTCATTTGTCAGTCATATTTATAATCTTAACAAAAGCCCATGTTAGGCTCCTGTTTGATCCAAAAAAAGAAAATTGCTAGATTTACTCATTATAAAAGACTTAAAATGCTCTGCCTGTTTTCTTTGAATGACTATATTAAAAATCACTTCAGTTCTTCTAAGAAAATGAATATCTCTAGTCTCTGATAGCCTCATTGTCTTAAAAGCTTTTTGGAATACCCTCTTAGTGTTGCACAGTGTTTACTATAATTACATGACTTTCAATCTCAGAACTCTATCATTAAGTTTCTTTTCACTAAAATAATATAAAATTGACATAATTGCATATAATTTATTAGTAAATTAATGAACAGGCCTTTTGCTTTCTAAAGTTAAGCCATTGTACCTTACCTGACTAGACTGAGATATGCTACGGAGCTTTTCATTTTCACGCTGATGTGTTATTGCTTCTCCTCCCTCCTTGGTCCTTTCTAGGCTCCATCCCAAGGCCAACATGGTTTTCAACGATTCTCTGGCAGGCCAACGATAAATTTCCTTTTCCTTTGAAGAAAAGAACGCAAAATTTTTCTGTATTTAGTAAGTAGCAAAAACTCAAAAATATTCTGTCCTTCTGTATTGTGTTACATACCGCAAAAGTAAAGAAAATTTGTATATTACATGAGAACACAAAAAATAATACTTTTGACATGAGAGAGAAGGTTTGAAATACTTACAATGTTTTAATTTTATTCTTAGTGACATTTATTGCTGGGGTATGGGTTAGAAACTAATAGCACTGCAGTGGGCTCAGGAGCAATAATGTAGATTGGATCTAGAAACTTATTCATTAATTTCTCCAGCACAAAATAATAAAAAATTGATGGTACTATGAGTGCTATGAAATTAGTTAAGCAAGTATGTACCTTCGAATGTATCAGCACTCAAGGTCTTTTTTGAGTCTTCCTATATTTATATCCACTCACAGATACAGAAGGTTACTGAACTATACACCTCTTCATATAAATACGCCTACCACTAAAAAATTAGGGAACACCGTGTATTCTAACACTCCTTTGAAAAGTAAAGGTGTTAGAGAAATTCTGAAAAGTTGTGGCAAAGAAAATTCTGAGTATGTCACATTAAGACTTTTCAAATCAAATCAATAAAAGTATTTTAGGTTGTACCATAAACAAGAATTTTTCTGACAGTTACTCAAAATGACAGCTTTTACGCATAGACCTGATTTTTAGGTGGAAAAATTCTAGTTTGAGACAATTCAGAAAATTTTCTTTAAACTGCTTCAATATTAACTCAACCAACAATGCTTTGGCTCCCCTCCAAAGATTCCAAGGCAATTTACAAACCTTAGGAAACTCAGCCTCTTTAATCCCTCTTGATTCTTGTCATGTCTACTTTCTGAACAGGGAAAATGTGGTAAAGAGGGACAAATGTAGTTGACTTATTTGTGTCTTCCAGTGAATCATTACAAAAAAAGTAATAGAATTCAAATTCAGTTCTATTCTGACAACTAGAAGACATTCATGCCTAATCAAGAAATTCAAAATACTTTAAATGTTTTTCCACGTTTTCTGCTGAATCATCTCCTACACAATCTTTAGATTTTTCTACCATCTTTCTGACCGACAAAATTACCTTCAGATATGTTAAATTACACTTTCATTAAAACCCGGGAGTTTCTGCCAGTCATTTCTCATCCAGTGAAGCCTGAAAAAATTGCGCTGCTGGTACTTTTGAACTAAAATTTGCCCAGGCCTATGAAGAAACAATGAACATTTTGCCTAATGGAAGCAAATTATACAAGACTCAGTTTAACTGAAAAACCACTTCAGCATATAGGTGTACCTATTCTTAACTGTAAGAATTCTAGTTTGTCCCTCTTCCTTTAACTGAATATATTCAAAATGGATTTTAAAAAGCACACAAATCAATCTACCTCATATTAATGCAGATGAAATTTCCTCTATTACCTTTTCAGCTAAAGTTTTGAAAGGTCTTATTAATGGGTGAGTCTTCATATTTTCATCCAGTGAAACACCATATTTCCATCCACTATTAGTCTGAAAGAATAAAAAAACCAACCAAAAAACCACTGAAATAAGATGAAAACAACATAGATGAGTGACAGCAAATTAGCCAGTTGACTTTTTCATATCAAACTGCTAACCCACTCCAATAGCTGCTCAGTGCCACAGAAGAAGAGCATGCATCCATCTGTGGATAAATGGGAACAAAACATGCCCGAGACAGAATGGATGCCCTTTATGAGTAGTAGGTCTCATGGTGCCAGTTCTGAGCCTAACATACATTGGGCCCTTTCAAGTGGATTCACGCACTGAGACAGTACTGAGTGAGGCAGAAGAGATTGTCTCAATTCTCTATGAGGCTAAAGTGAGAAGCACAGAGAAGAATATATAACATTAACAGATCAAGCACTAAAGAACATAACTGTAATCAATTCCTTACCTTAAACAGTAGTAACTGAAATTTATGGTCTGAAATTAATCTATTTACATATGCATATGTATGTGTATCTTTTGCTAAAAATTTGCATACATAGGCCCCCCAAACAACAGAATTGTTATTTTAGATAACTCTTCCATAAAATTGCTATTCATTTGTTATTAATTGTTATAATAAATTATTTATGAATCTATTGTCTTATAGCTCTACAGAAATAGTGAAACAGAAACATGACATAGTGACAGAGCATTTGGAAAATTATAGAGAAAATCAATACATAACAGACTTCTTAAAGATAAGAAGGAAGAAAATATATAATTACTTTTTCTGAAATAAAAAAATACATTAGGCTGTACTTTCTTAGATCATGAAGCTGCTGCAGAAAAACTGAACCTCTGACTCCCAGTCGAAAAGTACCACACATAGCAAAGAGCTATATATCCTTACTTAAAAAAAACCCAAAACCCTAACACCAAATCCCCAACCAAATAAACAAAAAAACCCAAACCCAAACTAAACACCCCTTTTTCAGTCCCCTCAGATCTTTGTCCTAATAAATTCTTTGAAAAAGTTTCAAATGCCAATGCATTTTCTTAAGCAAGAGGTTTCATCAACATATCCCTAAATAAATATGTAGACATTCATACACTCTGAACAAGGGCTTATCAGTTAAACTGTCCAGTTTTGATTTCAATATTCGCCCCAGGAATTATTTACTAGTCCTTTTCTGACAGTTTCCGGTTTTAAAAAAACTCCTACCTTTTCAAAGGCCCATTTATCATGGGAATGTTCAGCATACTTGCTTACAATATACTCCAATTTCTCAGGAAGTACAAGGCTGTAAGCAAAGAGGGGTATGGTCATTCAATCATCCATTACTGCCATCTGATTTATGAAAAAAATGTCAGTGTAATACATCACTAATCGAAATGCTTCACCTCCAAATGAAAGCAAGACATTTGGCCTGGCAATTCCCTATTCTTCAAAAGAAATGCCACAAAAAGGGCAGAGCTATAATGGCATTTACAGACAACCTTCAAGTATATAACAGTCACACTTATTAGCAACTGAAATCACAAAGAAACAAAAAATGCTGCTTCACCATAACCTACAGGTAATTTTTTTGCTAATTCTTAATACAGATAATATTAATACAATGCTAATATTAATACTAATATTAACATGGATGTTTCATAATGCATAATGATGGAAGGATAAGACTTTAATAGCAAGACTGAGCTAGTGATCCTCAGTTATTGAATATTAAAGTATTAGAAATCTGTATTTTAAAAGCACAAGATTACTAGAAAGGCCATATCAAACTAGAAAGGTTTACATTAATCTGCTTATTTTGCCACATCAGATTTCGACAGATCAATTCTAAAAATTAAGCGAAGATTTTATAAAAATTGGGCAACAGGCCAATTGAATCACCAGGCTTTTGTGTTCTTGTACCATTTGTCATAAGCACACTCTAAATATTGATTGTATCTAATTTATATATCCCAAACATTTGAACTACTAGACAATAGGGTACAGAATAAATATAGAATTTACTATATTATCTGCAGATACAACATGGAAATATTTAACATCTGTTCAGTGCTGAGAAGAATATAGTTTATGTCTGGTAAACAGGATAAGTTGCAGTGAAGTATTTGGCAGGAGGAAGCAAAAATGTGTATACTACTTCTGAAAGTCCTAATGTCACTAGCAAGTCAGTCATCAGCCAACTCTCCTCACAGATGATAAAAAAATGTTAATAAGGAATAGCATAAAAATATTTAAGGGAAGAAAATCACTAAGATTTATATTACTCACTTTGCTGTGCTGACAGGTTTGGGATCAAAGTTTCCTTCTGGATCCACCGAAGTCTGCTTTTCCAAAGTTGACATAATTCGTGTATCTAAATAATCAGGGGGCAAGGCACCAGCTATAGCACTTAGACAAGGCAAAGCCATTCGAAAGAGCTCTGGGTCATACTTCTGCAGGAGAGATAGGAACTGGTTGGAAAATCCAATAGAAAAACATTCAAAATGTTAGTGAAAACCAAGCAGCTATAGCCATGTACAAATATTAGAAGATGCAAACAAACTGTAAAGCACATTTAAAATTCAAACACAGAGAAAAATTATTGCTGCATGACATCTATTTTTCATTATATCAACTTGATATATTATTAAGACTACTCAGATTGACATAAAAGTGTGCTCACACTGTGTAGGTGTATGCAACACAAGTACAACTTGAGCTTTCTTTGGGCCATAAGGCCTAGATAGAGAGGATCAAGGGTTGTTTGCCTAGTAACAGAGAATGATCATCCATAAAATACTACCTTAGTCTTAAAATTACTAATTTCTGTCTTAACTGCATGAACCATTGTAGTTTTGCCTCCTTTCACCCTGCACTGTTTCAGTTTTAAACATTCTCATTAAAGGAAATTGTGGTTTACTCTAGCAAAGTCAGTTCATTATTTATAATAACATCAAACCTGTAAGTATCTTAGTACGAAATAGAACCATGGAGAATACCATAGGTCAGCAGATCACAGATTTACACAGCTCCCCTTTCACTGGGCTAACAACCATTTACAGAAAAATGAAAATGCTGTGTTAGAGAGCCAGCAGTATTGATAGAAACATATCATGTTAATTTATCTGTTAAAATCTAAGATGCACTAATTGGAAAGGTTTGATTGCGTCAGGCCCTCCTGATACTCTTTGCACTTGTGAAAGCAGTAAGAGAAGAGTAAATGTCACTAAGATCAAATACAAAAAAAGCTTAAAAAGCCATTTCAGAATAATGCAGAGACCATTCTTAATTTCCATATTATAAATCTAAATGCCTAGAGGAGCAATCATCTAAATGTGTTGTTTAGAAAGAGAACATAAATTCAGCGACACAATGAAAAAGATTTGTTATTGTCCTAAAGCAAGAACATGATTTTTGATTGGCATAATTTTTGACCCCAAGCAAGCACAAAAAGTGCTTATTCAGTAAGACATTTCTCCTATCAAAAATGCAACGTTTTCTTACTGAAAAACTGAGTAAGCGAAAAAAATCCCAAATCACACTTTGTAACAGAGAAATATAAAAATGTTAGTTTCATAGTATCTTGCATCATGTCTCTTCAGCTGGGCAATAGCCAGAAAACTAAAGAAATACAAGTACATGTTTGAAGACAGACAATGTAAATTTATTCTGCATATACCAACAATTTGATACGCACATTCATACATTTATTAAAATTACTGTTATGTCAGTAAAAAGTATTTTAAAATGTTTAGTAGAGCCAAGATAGGAGAGTAGACAACACCGACGTGTTAGTGCAGCAAGCACTAATCATTACTAGTGTATAGAGGTATATATACACACACACACACACACACATATATCTATATAATGTATATATACTGCCTCATTACTACTGTAAAGGTTATGGGTATATCAAGCAAAGTTTTGACATTTCATCAGTTTCGAGAGAATCTTTGAAGATTCAGCATTGAATTTTTCACTTCATTAAAAGCATTCGTTGCTGTATCTCCCATATTAGAAGAAACAGCTGTTAAAATAAGAACTTTCTGATCTTGGCACAACAAATTATCACTGTAATACTTTTATACCCACTGTAATGTGAATTGCAGTCAATACCTTATGAGACAAGGAATCAAATATTCCCCAGAAAAGTTTTTCAGTTAAATGTAATTCTTCTTCTGCTGCAATTCCATAGCTTCCCATTCCTGAAGGCAGACAATAATATTTCCAGCACTGCTCATAGTGATTTGTCAGAAGCTAGATTTTCAAGAAATAAAAATGCATGTGAAACACTGGTATTTAACAAAATAACAAACTTATATTAAACGATTACAAGAGTAGTATTATTTGTGTTTGTCACTTCATTTCCAGTGCCTTATAATAATGGTCTTTTTTCTTCTTTTTCTTTTTGGAAGAGCAGCAGAGCCCATCTTGTGAAAGTATAAAGCCTGTAATATCTCCACCTCCTGCTGTGGGATTCTCAGTGATTACAGGGAGCAGGAAAAATTCAGGATTGTCACCATTTGAGTACAGGCTAACTCACAGGATAAAAATAGAGACAATGAAATGGGTATAAGGCAGGACATGATGGATTCTGATAAAAAGTTTTGCAAATTCAAATTGATTTTACTCTTGTCATTTGTGGTTGATGGATTTAGTATTATTCAAAACATTGCAAAAGACACCTGCAGAACAGCCTTTTAGCTGTGACTGCTCATTTCTGGAAAAACTGATTAAAAGAACTATCACACAGGAAATCTGTAATATACCAGTTAAAGGGAGTATATATGATTATTGGTGCACTTTCCACATAATTTCAAATTTCTACCAATTTCTTCTGTAGAACTAAAAATTCCTATCCCATGGGAAATTTTAAAATTTCTTTCAGCATCAGACTAAAATCTTGACATTTTAGTTTTTACTGCAATTCTGTGTAAGAAGGGAAAATATTAATTAAAAAAACAGATCAAACCACACTTGCACCACACTTTTAGTCAAAAATTAATGAAGCTCCAGAGTATGTTTGCAAATATGGCAGCTCTGCTTTAAAGTATGATAGAATGCCAATTTTTTCATAAAAAGATGCAAATCTAAGATCAGTATCTTGTATCCCAACAAGAAAGTGAAACAAACCTGACAGAATAGTTCTAAATAATATTTATCATCTAATCACTGTAATTCTTTATTTACAGAGCAAGAGGATAGATAAGACTTCAGTTACAGATTGCTCAAAAGTAAAATGTTATTTTCTTCCCTGTATCCTGTGGCTTAGATTTCACTCAAAATTCACTCCTGGAGTGTGCATCCTACCAAGAGTTCTAGTCCATGCAGCAGAAAAACAAATATCAAGATAATACTAACATTTAAATTGATACATTCAAATACTTTTTTGCAGAAGCAATGAAAAAGTCAGCAGTTCACTATACAAAATCACATCATCCACTTAATAGATACTGTTTGCATTAGGCATGATTTCAAAAATTTTGCAAACATTACATTCAATTTGACAGACTTTATAAAACAATAACATCATTTTCAATTCAGAAGTAATTTTACATAGTTTTACCCTTCCTGTTTTATTTTTAAAAACAAGACAACAACAGTTTATCTTGAAGCTTTATGCTAAATGCGTGTACAGAAAGTAAAGTATTTACCTTGAGAGGCATTTTACAGTATTCATTGAGCAGGGGCACATCAAAAACTAGCCTTCTCAACAGCTGTTGTAGCATAGAGGGACGCAAATGGCTGTAATTTTAAAAAACAGATGTTATTAGGAAAATTCATACAGTTCAGTGTAAATTAAATAAAAATTGAAGTCAATTTACATACTAGGATACAAAACACTCATTAAAATTATTTTGAAAAAACAATGCCAGGTGCTTAAGGAATCTATGCCTCATCTACCTCCAGAAGGAAATAGCATAGAAAGTTGCACTACTTCCGAACCCTCTTAAATGAACAGACAAATCTACATTTGAATTCCTGAGATAACACTGCTCATTTATTTCACGCAAGAATAAAACAGTGTTAAGTCTACACTATATGCAAAGAAAGAAGTTGTTAAAGTACACATTCTGCACAAAAGAAATCAATCTGTACACAGGTATCATACATACTGGCAAATAGCAAGCAGGCATTCCTCAATAGCATCTCTTTGAGCTTTCGTAAGGGAGCGTCCCTTGGACAACCTGTATATTGTGTGAAGCGTGGAGTCAACCAGAGAAGCATGATGCTCTGTTCCAGAAAAGAGGGGAGCACATCTTTTGAGTAATGGAAACACAGCTGAGCAAATATATCTATTTAGTGCGAGAGCTGCCTCTGTGGTACTTAGAGAAACCTGTATGAAGTAGTAAATGATTGTTAGTATCACACTGAATAAAGGTTACKAAATATGAAGTCTATTAAACATAATAACGTAATAGTCCTCAAGTTGCCTAAGTGGCTGGGTGCTAGCATGATATTCCCAGCACACACATGAGGACAAAAGCCATTTTTTTTTCAACTGGAGAAAATCCAAGCCATCCATTGATGTCCTGCGTCTTGCCCACTGCACTCTGAACCAATAGCAGCAAAAAATAATATGCAGCTTCTGTCTTTAAATGGGCTAGGAAAACCCACTAAGCATTAAATAGCCATTTTAATCTCACTCAATTTCTTCATGCATATGGATTTTCAGTCTAATTATTGGAAACAAACATGAAATAAAAGCAATCATTAGGCCTATTATGGTATACTCAATGTACTTATTGTATCACTGTACAGACTGTATTAAAAATTTTTAAACTACTTTACACTTCATGAGGGGCTGTAGAATGCTTATAATCAGACTTATGCCCTATAAATTAACAGTAAGTGAATTAATATTGATTTTTTTTATAGTGAACCTATACTACTATGTTTTTAAAAGCTGTTTTGACTCGAAATTCCATTTTTTACACTTACAGAGCCGCTATATCCAGCCACTGTACCTAAACTCCACAGTGAAATACGTACTGTATCCAGAGAGGCAGAGGCTCTTAAATCTGGTAAAAATCCAACTTCCAATAGGTGAAGAAGGAAGCTTTGGTCCTTAATACCATAGACACGGTCCAAGAAGAGAACCATGGGTGCTTTATGATCAGGACAGAAACTTGCTGACATGTCTGGCTCATTTACTGTGCCATCTACACAAATACATAATGCAATCTTTAATAGTAGATAACTGATAAAACAAGAAACATCAAGATAATTAAAGATATTATAATTACATTTAATGTGTAAAATCACATACTCAAAAAAATAATATTCTTGTTCAGTTTTGTTCTACACTGAAAAAGAATAGTTTAGAATAGTACGTTTTTATTATTTCAAAAACCCTATTATTTTGCAATTTAATTATCTTTTCACTCTTAGATGAAAGCTTAGAAATGAATGGTAAAATATTCTACATATGACTGGACAATGCGGAAATACAAAGGGACTGAGCCCAAGCTTGCACGTTTTACCTAAAGAGGTAGCATCTCCAGAGCCACTGCTGGAGACAAAGTATTGGCCCATTAGTGTGATCTTTTAAAGTATGTCTTATGTTCTTACATTCTCTGCTCCACAGAAGCAAATATCTGTGCTGCTGGAGCAGTTCTAATTAATACAGATCTAATTACAATTTGAAGAACAGTTCTCTGCTTGCATTTAACTCTAACAAAACTGCTCTACTTTACACCTGAAGGCTAATGCAGCAAAAGACTTTTGTAAAAGATAAATGATCTAATAAAAGTATTGAAGTTACCTTTGTTAACTGTTGAGAGCTTTAGTGGTATACTTATAATCCCCACCAAATCTTCGGTTGGCACTAGGGATCGAAGAATTGACCTGATTCGAATAGCTTCCCCTTTTCCACTTTGAATAAGCTGTTAGAAAAATTTATCAATTAAGAAATTTAGTACTGAGGGACATAAGAAAATGGTCCTCAAAATATTTATATTAATATGATTTTTTAAAACACTTGAAAAAATGCACAGAAATTTAATTTATCCAAGAACAGAACTCTAATTAAGTTACCAATTATCAGCTGTTCCTATTTTTGTATCTGTTCTTATCTTTATATCATATCAATGATTTCACAATATAAATTCCAAATAACACAAGAACTCCACATTGATAAGATTATTGAACCAACCAGATATGGTGATGAAATGAAAACTTATGAAATATTCGTGTTACCTAGAGAACCTATGGTGCCAGGTTTTGAGCTTGATTTTTTGCACTACAAATGGATGCAGACCTGTCTGATGTATCTATGCATTTTTCTATTGTTTCTATGCTGTAAAAACCAAAAGACATTGACAACAATAAGGTGAGCAATTCCTATCATATCAGGTATTCATAACCCGTGTCTGAAAATCTCTACCATTAATTTTCTTAACATGAAACTATTGTCTCTGGCAATAGAGAGCTACATACAGCTGATAAACTTAATAGCTTTTGTAATAATAAGTAGGGAGGCTACAAGCCAAACTTCTTGCTCTTTTGTATTGAGATATATAGAATATTTTCAGCTGGGTTTAAGCCACTAAAGAATTTTAAGCACTGACAAGCAAAAGTCAGTCTAATTAAAGCCAAGTCTTGCATGTGGCTGTTACAGGTATTACCGTTGAAATAGATTTTTTACATATTTTTCCATGTATTCACATGGTGTGGGAACCATATTTCATCAATGCACACAAAAAGGAGCTCTGTATCACATTCTTACGAGAATAATTTTCATGGCTTTCTAGAGAATAATAAAGGGTCAATTTCAGAAGTTATACTGGTTGCTTAATTGTGCAACACTCATAGTTCATATTTCCTTCCATTCCATAGTCATGTAAAAACTACCAAAATTTTAGATACATAAAAAATATAAAGGAATCAAAAAACCATGGTTCTTTATAAACTGCTTGCAGGGAATACATTTACCTAGATACAGCAAGAAGCAATAAAGTCTACCTTCTGAAGGGAAGAAGCCTTTGAATAGAGAAAGGTTTAGTTAGACAAGTACAGTTATGTTTACAAATCTCCTACACTTTCTGAGCAAGTGACAAAATGAACTTACATGCATTTCTGGTGCACAGCGTCCAAGTAAATCTATGAGAGCCGAGTAAAATGACATGATTGCATTTCCCATATGCACAGTCTCCTCTTCCTCCTCCTCCTCATCACTAAAAAGTAAATAATAACAGTGAGCATTTTTGCTTATCTAAGTTTATAGCTCTTGTCTGGAGCTAGAGACATGATCCAGAGATTATTAATCACACATACTCATTACCTTTGGCTCTGGACTACAGGGTTTTTGTCCCTAGAGTAAGCATGCAATTGAACAGTAATAGCTGACTTCACATAAGCCTTCTACCTTTCTCTTTGACTTTACCTTAGCCTTAGCTTCTCTGCACAACAGTCTTCTACTTTGCTTTGTCCTTCAGGCTTTTTCTCTCTGTAACCCTTATTCCACTTTTATCTAGCTCATGCTTTATGAATATCATATAACAGCTGCTTGTGGGTGCGAATCTCTAATGCTCTGTGTTTGTATAATGCCTTAGACAACAGGGTCTATTATCCACATACTGTAAGCAAGATTGAACCAGCTATTAAACCCTCATTTGCCAAACAAGCATTCACATTTACTTACCCTTCTCTTTTATATGCCTGGGAAGGAAGGTCACGACTAGGATTCTCTGAGATCCTGATAGCTTCCTGCATAGCAGCCAGTAAACCATTTCCTCCTTCTCCCCTAAGGTCCGGGCCAAAGCACTCTGGCCGTCGGATAAGGAGCTTGACAACAACACTTGCATTTTCCTCAACACTTTCACCTGAGGACCAAAAAGCACTACACATATTTTTTCCTGAAAGGTATTCTTAAGTCAGAAGAAAACTTCATTTTCTCCTAGAAGTTACAAAATATAAAGCAAATCCTCATCCTAAGGGCTGAAAACAAAGATTTATGAAGTTTACAGCATTGGATACACTTTATCAAAACTATACTGAAGTTTGAACGTGCCAGTGTTGACTTGTCTTGCAAAGGTTTTGCTACACTCAATCGAGAAGGTCTCTGCCAGAAAATTAACCTTCGAGAGGGAACCTAATCTTTCTGGTATGAGGGCTAACAGTCCCGAGAGGCAAGAAGTCTGGTGCTGGGATCGGCAGGAAGGACAGGGAGAAACGGAAGGAAGGTGTGAAAACTCATAGGTGAGATAATGACTGTAGCAAAGAAAGGAAAAGCTGTGCATGCAAGCAGTATTGGGTTTGCATGGCCAGGTTTAGGTAGCGGGGGGGGCTACAGGGGTGGCATCTGTGAAAAGCAGTGAGGAGCTTCCTCCACGTCTGGCAGAGCCAATGCCAGCCAGCTTCAAGATGGAGGTGCCTCTGGGTAGGATGGATGTGCTGGGCCAATTAGAAATGGTGATAACACCTCTGTGAAAACATATTTAAGAAGAAAAAAAGTTATTGTGCAGAAGGAATTGTGTCCAGAGAAGAGCAGGGTGAGAATATATGAGGGGAACAACTCTGCAGACACCGAAGCCAGTGGAGAAGGAGGGGCAGGAGGTGCTCCAGGTGCCAGAGCTGAGATTCCCCTGCAGCCTGTGGTGAAGACCATGGAAAAGCAGCTGTGCCCCCGTAGCCCATGGAGAGGGGGCATACGAACGCACAGGAATGCAGAGATCCACCTGCAGCCTGTGAAGGAGACCCATGCTGGAGCAGGTGGATGCCTAAGAAGAGTTGTGAACCTGTGGAAGGCTTGTGCTGGAATACGCTCCTTGCAGGGACCTGCAGACCCATGGAGAGAGAAGCCCACACCAGAGCAGGTTTCCTGGTAGGACTTGTGGGGAACTCACACTACAGGAGCCTGTCCTGGAAGGACTGCACTCCATGGAAAAGTGACCCACATTGAAGCCGGTTGTGGAGGATTGTTGCCCATGCGATGGACTCATGTTGGAGAACTTTGTGGAGGACCATCTCCTGTGAGAGGGACCCCACACAGGAGCAGGGGAAGGACTCTTCTCCCTGAGCAGTGGTGGGAATCTATTGATGTAATCCCCATTCCCTATGTTCCCATGCCAAGGAATTTCTAACATCATTTGCTACCATGGTTACTGGTTAATCTACTTAATTATGTGATTTGCAAAAGAATTAAGAAAAAAATACAACTAACTATGAAGATTCAAAAAATATTACAATAATCTGCATACACCAATAATCTTGTGTTTGTAATGAGGAGATTATGCATTAACCTCTCTTGAGTCATTAACACATTTTTCTGGTTAGGAAAGTAATTTAAAGGAAACATTTTGATGGAATTTGAATGCCAAGAAATTAGACTTACTGTTAGCAAAAACTGCAAATCGTAAGAATGACAGGTAACGTTCACCCTCTATTGGGTTCCATCCAATGTCTGGATATCCTTTAGCCAGCAATACTGGACAACTCTGCAGGCCACAACCCGCCAGGTAGGTAACAACCTGCAGTACAGAAGCAATCATTTATCTCTAAGCTTAGAAATAAACATCTGAAAATAGCCGTAAACCAAAATAAGCATAGGTTTGGTTTTTTTTCAATCACAAGGCTTTTTATATACCGGGCATTTCACCTGAGAATCTACAAAAATAATTCATTATTTTATCATAGGGGGTTTTTTGATGAAAAAAGGCTAGCATTCTTTATTTCTGAACTCACCCAGTTATAGGATGACACAAAAATACAACAACATGAACAAATGTGGAATGTGAGAAGTACAGTAAAATACAGTAGAATCTAGAGCTTTTTGACAGTACATACACAATAGCTAAAATACTATTGAACAACTTTAAAAATCACATCAATAACCATTTGTGGTTAATTTGCTACAACAGCAAAATAAATATTGCATCAAAAGTTTATATACTGTAGTTCTAATTTTAATGGATATGAAAACGATTACATCTTTCAGAAGGCTGATAAATATCAATGAACAGTTTTAAGAGTCTGAAATCAGAAAGATTAAAAATTTTGGTAAGACATAAATTTCTAAAACAGCATTTCTTATCAAGAGGAGTATCTAACTAAGGGAAATCTTTGAGAAGTTATGACAAATTTCTTTAATCATAGTAAACTGAATTTGTGAAATGTACAGAACAATTCATCATCCATCTAAAAGGAAATTTGCAGATAACTGCACAAACATGATTTTTGGTTTTATTTGAAATACACAAAGGACAACATATGAGCATGGTTATAGCACTTAAAATAGGTAATGAACATGGAGAATCTTCCACGAATTAGTAAAAAAAGATACAAATTATAATTTCTTAAAATGATAGGCAGCCAAGAATGGATGCCAAAAGGGAGATACATGATGAGATTATACGTAGTCATTATCCAATGCCCTAAGAGAGAAAAAGTATCTGCTGATATAATATATAAACTGCCTCCAAAAGGCTGCCACAGCTGAAAAATGGGCTTATGTGAAAAATTTGTTTATGACAGTATGCAGTAAGGTAGTTACTCAGAGCACTCTGTGGAAAAAGTATGTAATTCCTAACAGGACCTGATAGTTTTCAAGCATTTGTTCAGAAGATATAAATGAATACATACTTGTAGGAAGCTAGAAAAGCAGCTCATACAAAATGTGAGAAAACCAGTGTTACGGGTTGTAATTGGATGGAGTTTTGGACCAATGAACAGTTGTGTTCGCCTAGCGAAATTTGCATATTGAGGAGAAAAAGACGGAAGTGACGCCGGAAGGTCTCCATCTTAGCTCTCGGCTCCGAACTAGAGGGAGAGGGCTGTAGCTCCCCCGGGGGGCTCCGGCCCCTCTGGGCTCACCTGCGTGGCTCTGCCGCCTCTCAGAGGGATGGCAGGAGCAGAAATGTGCATTGGGCCGCGGCAGCACCGCGCTGGCAGTTCCTAGACCCTGGCGGGACCTTCGCCGCTTCTGGACGCATGGGTTCATTTCAAACTGAGACCTACTATGCTGCGGGAAATCACCGCAGCAGAGACCGCACGCCGAGAGAGAGAGATAATGAGGACTTTCTAAGGTCAAGATTCTTCAGGTATATGCTATGAGATACTAGCCTCTCTTCCAAGCGGGAGAGAGAGAGAGAGAGAGAGAGAGAAGACCTGGCTGCACGGAGAAGACAACATGGTGGGACCAGGTGGCCGGGAACTTACTATGGCGGCACTCTGGTGTCACAGGGGAAAAGACTACAGCTGGAACTTTTCTTCTGTAAACCTTAATGAGCTTTAAATGCAATTTAACTATTCTTCTATAAGCCATGAAACACGTTTGGGGGGGATGGAGAGTTTGTTTCCCACACCACAGGAGAAGTGGCCCATTAGAAGTATGAAGATGTCGAGATAATTGCGGAGATTGAAGAGAAGGTCCTTTTACTTTTATTTAGATTTGAAATAACTCATCCTTAAACAACACACCCCATGAACTGTTTCTTGGGAGAGGAACCAGCTGCAGCAGAAGAGAGAGAGAGGCTTTTAGTATTGAGAAGGACCCTTAAAAATCCCATGTTTTGTTTTAACTTCGTGCGTTCTGTAGAAGGTGAGATTGGTGGGTTTTGGGAGAAAGGAAATGTATCTTTATGTATTGCCTTAATATTTGTATTATTATTCTTTTATTTTTAGCTTGTTAGTATTAGTGAATAAAACTATATTACCATCTTTTAAGGTTGCAGGCTGTTTTCTGCCATCGTATATCCTCTGAAGAATTCTTATTGGGGATCTGGGGTCTTCCCTCATGTTAACCCATTACAACCAGTAGAATAAATCTCTTTTTCTTCTCTTTTAAGATTTTACAATACCAAGCCACATATTTTTAATCTATTCAGTTTTTTACTACAGTATGTCATCAAGCCATGGGATACATTTCTTGTGCAATCCTCTACCTTCCACACGTTCACACATTTGCAGTAAAGAGTTTAAATGTGCAATGGCAAAAGTTCAAAAGTTGTCTACACATAATTTATCTGCTTTGCACAGTTTTTTCAGTCGCACAGAAACTTCAGTCACACAGAAATGCTGTATCATTCTGTGGATAGGGTGTCTGCCACATCAACTAATAGCCAGACAGTATCAGTTTTTTTCTAGTTATTTAGTATATAGATTTATTTACTGAATAACCTCCACATACTGCACTAGATAAAGTTAGTGACTCACCAAAGGTAATATATTGCGGCCAATACATTACGAATCTTACAGTCTTAAAATGACTAACGAATTTGGGAAGCCCAGTCTGACATACACATCCTGATTTTTCAGCATAAAATACTGCTTACGTTACAGTTGATAGCGGTTACTGTTTGAACATTCAGTATGTGTACAGTGCCAAGTATTTCAAGGTAAGCAATCAGTAGATGAGAAACGTGGTTAATGGTCCACAGTGAAATTAAGTTTAAGTGACTTGCTCTACAGTGCTTTCCATGAAAATCTAAGAGTCAGTCAGTGGTAGTGTTCCAGTCACTAGTGTTGTATACCAAGGGTTGATATTAATACAATTTAATTTCTTTATTAATGACAGGACAGAGTGCACTCAGCAATTCTGCAGGTGATACAGAATTGCTAATTCTTCTCAACACTATATTGCTTAGTTGGTATATCTCTGTGCTGTCTCACACCCTTTCCATTCATATTCTTGTCTGCCTTCTCCTAGCTATCCCCATAATATGCCCATTTCAATTTCACAACATTTCCTCTCCCACACCATATGCTGATCACAAACAGTCCCACAACCAGTTCCACTCTCAACACAGGATTCGCTCATACTGTACAGAGATTTTTCCTGTGCTAAGATATCATTTAGGTGCTCAACTGTTCCCTCCATTTATATTAAACCCTGCCTTGTGGTTTCTATACCCCAAACCTGTGCTAGCACGTATCACTTCCATTCCCTGCTTTCCTCCTCTTCTGAGTGTGCACCCATCTTTCATCTCAATCTATTTTCCTCCTGGGATATACAAAGAACTTTTGTGCCATTTTTTACAACATTTTACCACATTTTCTAGTTCACCCTGCCTCTCCTCACATTCCCCTTTATTCATAAACATTGCCAATGACTTGAGTTATGGATTTGGTTTCCCATCACAACTACCCTTAAAATCCTGTTCCACCTTTCCTTTTCAAATACCTGCCCTTCCATTCTTGTAGCTTTAACCTCCATCCCCACAAATGTCTAAGACTTAAGCCAAAAGACCTTTTTCTTTTTTTACCATTCTCCTCTTAATTCTCAGAATTTTTCCTACACAAAAACCATTTCTTTATATTTCTGTTTCATGACTTTTTTCTTGTCATTCTTTCTGCTTGATAAAGATACTGAAAGGATGCAGAAAATAGAAATAAATCTCTTTTGCTGTGATTCCCAATAAGCATAAAGCAAAATCCGGGTAAATACCGCTCAATCAACCTTACTTTGGAATAACACAGAGTAGGTATTTCTGAGGAGATCATATCCAAAAACTACTATGATCAAACTTGCCCTTTTAAACGCTTCTAGCACAAGTACACCATTGAATAAACAGGTAAATAGGTCAGAGTGACCATCTACCTTATCAAGGTCTGGCTCCTCCAGTGCAAGTGCAAGCTCATTGTTGTCCATTACAGAAGCTGCTGCCACATCAAGGGGTGTCGAACCTCTCATTGAAGGAAATGCTGCAGAAGAAAGTTAATATACAGTAATGAAATGGAGTTTGCAGTAATCACATTCATGCAGCAGAGGGCAGCAGTCACGCTGGAATCTAGCACATAAATATATAGTACATTTTAGAGCAGTTCTTCATTCAAGAACATGGTCAACTGTTTTCAGCAGTGTGAAAATAAATGCTGAAATTTTTTTCTAACTTCACATCTGTATCTGTAAACATACTCAACCACACTGGTTTTAAAGGCAGATGAAAAAAATCTGTATTAACAATATAGCAAATCAGAGGAATATTATTTTTTTAGGAGAGCAATATGTTAACTACGTAATTCTGCACAGCCCTATCAATTCAAGATTTTAAAACATGCCTTTATTTAGCAAAAGGAGACATTTCAAGCTTCAGCTACCTGTTTTCTTTCTTTCATCTTTTCCCATTTTCTGTGTTTATTACAGCCAAATGCTGAACAGCTAAATCACTGCAAAATCACACGCTATCTTGCCTTGCCATATCTTATTATTATAGCCATCTATCTAGCCTGTACAATTTCCGTTGCATTACAAAATCTAATGCACATGCATTAAAAACATACATTCAGTGTTCAAAAGAAAAAATATGAGATTTACTTGAGTAGCCTAAACTGCACGGGCAAGGAAAATGAAATCAGGTGAAACAGGCATGCACCATAAAGGGTCGATCTAATCTTAGATTTCACACCACAACTATTTTGAATGGAAAAAATGTCAAACTGTATGTTTAAAACTAATTTTTTTCAAGATGTTTAAAAACAGAGATTCGGACTATTCTGTTTCTAATACAATTCACAGACACAAAAGCATGAAACAAAAATGAACAAAAAAAAGAAGAGTTAGAGGTGAAACCACAAAGTGCTTCAAGCATGTTTCAACTTGCTATACAATTTAGACACTACTCTTGTGATATCACAGTTGCTCCTACTCCCGCTTTTAGCTGTTGCAACTTCATGGCGTACCCAGTCCAACACTGCTGTTTTCCAGTAAGTAACTGAGATGCTCAAACATGGCCTTTTGGTTTTGACGGCTAATTCGACAAAAGTAGCACAGGAATCGACAACAGCTTGCCACCATCTTAGGAAAAGCGATCTGCTGAAGAAGAAAGTTGACAAAGCAGTGAAATATGTTAATTACCAATCTGTTCCAGTTCTTCTTCCTGCACTCCTAACAAGGAAAGTATAGTGAAGTTACCAAGGTGATAAGCGACTGACAGTTGCTTTGGTTCTAACTTAAGAAAGGACCCACATTTCTTTTTAACTTTCACATTCGTTAGGCCTTTAAAGTGTTGAAAAATCATTTTGCAGAGGACTATAGAGGACATATCAGTTTGAACCGACAAGTTTTTACCTTCCCACCATTCCTTTAGAGACAATACCTGTCTCAATACAGCCTCATGATTAAATAATTTATTCCAAGAAGCTGGAGATTTAGCTTAAACAATCTGCTGCCACAACCTAGAAAAATGCCCAATCCCTAAACTACAGATTACATTTCATGGTTGCTCATTCCATCTCTTGAAGCTACAACACTCAACAGAAAGAAATGTTTATGAGGTTCCTACTGTCTACATGCAATTTATAAAGACAGAGACAAAATAGGATATTCTGGGTGGGCAGACACATTTAATGCCATGACACCAGATTACTAAGCAATTTTCTAAGTCTGCATTTCCTTTGGAGGATATCGTGGTAATTTCTGTAAAGCAATTTTGTAGATCTGTGTTATTAAAATTTTCTATGAAAACATTTTTAATGGAATTAGAAGGCATTGGGGGGTTGTTGTTGTTTTGGGTTTCAGGGTTTTTTTCTCACTTTTGGCTATCTGTACAAGTTGTAGCAAAATCAGAGTGTTGTAATTTATAGGTGTATAAATTAACAAAGTAATAATAATTTTATAATTAATTGCAACTTGCCTTGAAATGAAACAGAAAAACTAAAACTGATATATGAATACTTTGTAAAATTGCAATGGTATAGTTGGATTCAATGTATAAGCATTTAAGAGAATTATACGAGCACTATGACCAAAGAAGCAAAGAGTGGTACAGCTGCACGTAGAAGACAATCAAGTTATGGAAAATTGAAAGACAGAGAAAAGATAAGAAAAAGGTAGTAAACTGGGCTGAAAATTTTCCAAATACATAAGAAGAATGAGTGGCCAGGCAAAAGAAAATTAGATAAGCAATAGTGGGATCAGAGGAGACCCCTCTTTTTGGGATGGAAGAAATAGGATAAAAACATCTGGCATAAGCAAAGAGAAGGAAGAAAATATGCCCGCTTCACACTTCTCACTGTCTTCAGCAGTGAAAATTTTCAGTTAGGCTTCTCAAAATTTATGCCATTCTGCCTTTAAAATAACACATATATTCAAGCATAACACTAAGAAAAGGGAGAACACATCACTGCAAGAAAATTATTGCTCAATTCAAGTACATGAATTTTAGCATTAAAATTTAAGCTGTTGTTAGTCTCATAATTTCTTGGTAGTAACACTTCATGGAAGATGAAGAGGTAATTTTTTCTATCAGAGCTACACCTCCAATAAATGCAGTTAAAGTACATATTTAAAGTAAGAAGAAAACATATTACAGTCCTATTAAAAAAGAAATTAAACATCTGTAACATCTCACATTTTAAAAATCAAGTCCTAGACTACTGGGCTCCTCCCTCTAGCACTCTAAAAAATATTCTATCTTTATCATTAATGAATATTTTAATTTGGACCAGCAAAATCTAGCTTATATGAGATATATTTTTGTTTGCTTCTTAAACACCCTAATATACTTTCAGACAGGTTCAAATTGCAAAACACGTAACAAAATTGTGGTGAAATTACCTGAGATTTATCTCCTCCAAGCACATTCACCATCACATCCATAACAGTCTCGTGCATGCCCAAGACTCTCATTAAGTTAGGATGCTGATAAAACACCTTGTTGTTCATTATATCCCTAAAATAGAAGAAAAGGCAACAATTTAAGTCAATGATACATTATTAGAGATTTCAGAAGAATGCATTCACTGTAGTAACATCATTTCAAATCCTTAGATTTCAGCATAATAGAAAAACACCTGAGAACAAAATGCTTCACATTTCAATATGCTGTCATTCCTCTAATTCTCATGGATTCTTCATAATAAGAATAATAACCTTTAAATTATTTTGAAATGGCATTTTTTCATCTCTAAATTGCTCCCACCATCTGTTCTGTTTAAATAAAAAAAATTATTCTGTGATGATCTAAGTGAAAAAGAATATGTTTTGTTATGTTTTAAGTTGAGAATGGGGATCGAGAAAATGAAATCTAATCATATTTCTGCAGTAACACCTCTTAATTAATTTCCTCAATTCACAAAGTAGGAGACAATAAATAGAATTAATATTCAAGGTTATCTGTTTTATGTGTTTCATCAATATTTCCAAATCTGGTCAGAAGTAAAGTGGCATATAGTCCCATTACAAAGGACTATTTTAACTTTTTCACTCTGCCTACCATTCTCTCAACATTTTCTAGAATCTGGTGTATTGGTTCCATAATCCAGAACACAATTTATTTGTTTCAATATAATCCACGGATTAGATTCCAATAGAAACCAGGGTTTGTAAAATTTTAGGACAACCTGTTAAAAACACATGGCAAATAACAGGTGTCGTACCTGCTTTAAAGAAATACAGAAAACTGAGAATGAATGACTCTTAATAGAGCACCTCTGGGAAGGTGTTTATACACATGTTTAGGCAAAATTTATTCTTTATTCCTCATATAACTCTCAGCAAATTTACAAACTCAGCACCAGGGACAAATTGGGTAATACAGTCTCACACTGACTAATGAGTCATTGCCATGACTTGATCAGTTCAAATAAAGAGATTAGTCTTTGCAATTTAAAAAAAAAAAAAGTTTACATTGAAATCATAAGAATAATGGAACTTTCTTTACAATTGTTGTAAAGGAGAGCAATTATTCAATACTTTTGAAGAAAGGCAAATAAATACAGTTCTCATGCAACAATACTATCATTTTCTCTCTTTTTAAATGCACTATTTTAATTCAAGTAATTGGTTTTCTGTGATTTTTTTTTTCCCATCCAACATTAAATGGCCTGATCAGCATTTATTCACATTAGAGGAGTAAAAGATATGTAGGCATGCACCATGATACCACTGCTCAGAGGTAATTTTATAGCAAAGCTGTAGAAAATATTCTCACATCATCAGGTGCTATATAAAGGAAATTTGTTTCCAATTTCCAGTTGAAAAGACAGCAAGTTTATTTACTCATGCACAAAATATAAGATGGACTTTAAGTTTGGGAAAGATGTAGTATAAATAGACACCAACAAAAATTGTAGTGATCTCTTTCTTCAGAGCTGTTAAACCATGTACTTTGGCAAGGGGTTAATCATTAGGCTTAACTGTAGTAAAAGGAGTCCACTTTCTTTAGATAATACCTTAGTTCACAGAAACTTTGACCCATTTGATACTATTAGAGAGATCAGTTGTAGCCACCTTAGAAATATATGTGAAAATTAAAATCTCTGCTACATATTTACACTTCGGTACAGCATTAACTTTCATCCAGGATTTAAAATGACAGGATTTACTAATACAGCAAAAAGCTTCACACCAACTTAAAAATAAAATTCTGTTATTTCCATACCCTAATCCATTAATCATTAGCAATTCCTCTTCTTTTCCCATCCTCACACTGAGAAGTGAGCGAATCTGACCCAGTGCTGCAAGCAGATTGATGGTATCCTTCACAGAGGCAGCACTAATAGTGTATGCTTTCCTCAGGGCTTGCAGTAGCTCACCAATGCTGTCATATTGCCTACGAAGGAGGCTGTACATAATCCGAACTAATTCAGGGTCTTGAATCTGATCTTCCTGGGACCAACGCACCATAGTCTGGGATATGAGTTCTTTCAGAGTAGCTAAAAGTAAAATACATTAAATGTTACTAGCTATTCCAACAGAAAATGCCAAAAACATGTGTTATAGTAAATATGTAAGAGTAGACAACAAGGCAGTTTTAAACCAGAACAAAACCACAAGCAGACTGAACAGGATTTTTAAATTGGAAAAGCAACATTCAGATCTTTCAAGATAAGTGTTGAGAGATAGATAACAAATAAACATCTACTTAGCATTCAAGTCAATAGCAGCAGTGCCAACAATGAAAACCTTTTAGTTGACCATGACAATCATCCTTGTAAATTAAATGTTGCATTTATACTTTTAATTTATTCTTCATTTCTGTATCAAGTCACCGTCACTTGGGAATGCACTTTCAAAACATTGTATTGCTTGGGACAACAAAATACATATTGCTTGAAGCACTCCTATAGTGTACCTTGCAAATACAGTGATGCTGAAAACAATTTTACAATTTTACAAAGTTCAGGAAATTTACCTGAAAACTAGACACATGTTCCAGTCCTTATTCCAAAAAATGTTCATGCTTGATATCAAGTAGAACAGGAACAATCATCCCCCTCTTAAAACAATGGAAGTTTCTTTCTTCTATTACCAGTAAACATACTTCTGGACTTTCCCAAAGTTCTTCCAATTGTAAGAATAGCTCCCTCCCACTTTCTGTCACAAAAGTGTTTATAGCTAGCGTAGATCCATTTGGGTTTGTGTCTACACTGTTCTTTCACTTGTTAACACCTCTCTCTTGGTTTACTTAATATTGTATTTGTGCAAACCCATCATTAATTCTGAGGTTCTGTTCAATAATTAGGCTTTCAATCTGTGGGGATAAATTCTGTACTTCATAGAGATAGCCCTATTCTTAGTGGCATGTTATGCCTTATCTAATTTTTGACTTGATAGTTACAAAAGTCCTATAATCATTATTAACATAATTTATTGCCTCTATGTGTTTATTTTTGAGCTCTAACATGTTTTTAAATACAAAATTTACTGATTCATCATTAACACTAGGCTAAAATAGCTGGCATTCCTCCCTTGGGAAAAAGTCCATTTGTGATTAGACATGAATGTATGCTTAGAGGAAAGGAAGATTTTTTTTTGTAGTAAATAGTTCCTTATGAATATTCACACTCTGAGTATGTATGACCAGATATTTTAACCTTGGAAATAAGGTGCACGTCATGCATGCCACCACCGCTCTTCATGCACAAAAGAGGATTGGGGGTACTTCAGACAACCATTTCCTTTACTCTCTGAATTCCAAATTTCCTGGTGCATAAAGGGGAAGTGCACAAATGGACTAAAAATCTCAGTCTCTAGCTACAGTCAAGAATATAATATATTAATATAATTTTTCATCATGCTTTGAATGACTTAATCCATATGCATATTTGTCTTATGCATCTCTCCAAGGAAAAGGCCAAGCCTGAAGAGATAATCTGAAATTTCTAGAAAAATAGACACTGTAGAATCATTTGTCCAACCTACATTTCTTGTGACCCAAAACTCTGATACGTGAAATATGTGAACTGCTCTGTTCCAAGGACAAAACACCGACTGCCCTGAGGCTTTAGGAGTGAATACTTCATGACACCACAACCCACATGAAGCCTGGAGAAGAAACGATATTTCCAGATACTAAGTCCTGCTACCATTAAAGAGAAAGCAGATGCCAACAGATGAGTCACTGGAGAATGAAGCTTGTTTCATGCAGCATATCAGATTATTATAAGATTTAAAGTACTTACAAAATGGTACCAAGCTTAACAGACCAAAATATGCTTTCAGACCACAACAAACACTCTAAGGTGTTTGCTTTACAGAGCAAGCAGATCATGTAAGAGGTGTCAGGAGCTATAAAATAACTTTCCTGTCTAATCTCAGCACAACTCTTGATGAAATTATTAAATCTGAAGTGAGATTAACCATTCCACATCTTTACATGAGCCTACTGCCAAACCGAGCAACTTGGAAAAAGAAGAGGAGTAACCATCACTGGTTGGAAAACCAGCTTCAAGTCACTTGGAGAATCCTGCACATGGTATCTGGATGGTGTTACAGAAATTTAGAGCTAGAAAACCCAGTCTCGACGCAGAAGCGCAATGAAAAACCTCAGCAAAAACGTGTCCTAAAGGACAACCTGGAGGAATTCGGCTTTTTGCCTTGCTTGTTCCTCACCCTCTGTAGCCACTACTGAGGATTGAAAACTCATAAACACATCACAGCAAAGACACTTTGTGAGATTCACACCACACATCACCCTCACTGGGGTGAGTTCTTTTGTGGCGTGTGAGCCCAGTGGCAGGTGAGTTTCTCAAAGAGGCTCAACAAAAAGCTCATGCAGGTGGTTGAGGAATTGCAAGCACAGAACCAATCTCACCTGTATAGACCACGAACACCCCTTGCATGTTATGGAAGAGGGTATGGGAATGTACATGTACAGGAATACTGCTCAGAATAAAAAGTCTGTGATAAGTGGTTTGGGGTGTTTATGTGCATGTCTGTATACTTGTGTGTATATGTAGCCCAAGAGCAGGTAATAGAAGGCAAAGTAAAACAGAGATAAGCTGTAAAGAAGAATTTTTACATTAAAAAACCCAAACCATAAAAATGAAGTTTTCCCAAGTTTAGAATGCTTGAGTCTAGATTATTGTGCCATAATTAGAATTGTGCCAAATTTGTGCCGTAATTACAGTTGTGTAATTATATAATATAATATTGTGCCATAATTACAGTCCTTAATAAGGAATATGCAAATTTTCAAACACAGAGTTAATGAACTAGATCCAAAATCTTCCATTCATTTTAACTTCTTTTTTAAAAATGTATCTGAGATGTTCAGTATGCAGAATAATAGTTCTAAGAGGCAGAAGAAACTTAAACAGGTAGTCTCCTTCTTCAGTCCACTATAAAATTTTATTAGAAAATACACTCCTGTTGACTGTGTAAAACTTTTATGCTTGCACCATGAAAGTATTTATGTGGAAAGAAAACTTACTAGGAGATTTCTCTTCTTCCTCCTTAGGCTCTACTTTTTCTGCTTTTGGCGGACCTTTGATTTTGTACATTAATGAACGGAGTTTGCCAGTCAAGGAGGTATCTTCTTCTTCTTCTTCCTCTTCTTCTAGTGGAATACCTTAGCAGGCAACAAAACTGGTTAGAAACAAAACTTAATCTTTGAAGTTTAACTCCTTCAATATTTAAACAATACCAAAATATCAGTAGGAATACTTTTTTAACCATCAAATTTCATACAGGAAAGAAGAAAAGGTAGGTAGTAAGGCCAGCGGATTTAACATGTAGTACCAGTAGCACACTCCAAATTACACTCATTTCAGTACACATATTTCTTAATCCCAGATTTATAGTATTAATTTTTCACTATTATGACCAAAGAGGTGGTACTTTTTTTTTAAGAGTCTGCTATGGCAATTAAATATGACTCACAGTCATATTTGATTAAATATGTGATCCTTTGTTTCATATTGCAGAATGTAAGCTAAAGAAAGAAGTGTATGGTTGTATCTTAAAATACAGTACAATTTTTCAGTCAAGATATTTAGCAGCCATAAAAATACATATTAATTGAATTTAAAGCTGTAAGAAGACGGATGTTCAGAGGTTATATGGGTTATATATGCTTTTCATGAAAATGTATACAAAATGGGATGTCATTTTACAGGGTAGATTAATACAATACAATACAGTGTACTACACTGCTTCACAACCATTCAAGCGTTTCACATCTCAGTGATCACCAGACAACACGTATTACGTGCAGAAGCAAAAAACATCTAAGCAGGCTCCCTTCAGATCAGAGCTAAAGGTGCCAAGCTGAAATGTAAGCTTTTGCAGTTTGTCTGCTTGCCAAAGAGAAATTGAGGAAAGGAAAAGTTTTTCAGACAGGATACTAGACAGGATAATCCCCCCTGGAGCAGAGGGGAAAAGAATAAACTGCAGTGGTTAAAGCTGGTACTACAAAAATAACTAAGAAAGAAAAAAGAACCTATGTGGTATCAAGTTGGAGAAACTTTGCTGCTGGCAGCTACAAAGGCGGAGTTGAAATTATGACTAGGAACAACTATGTGATTAGGCTGAAAAAAATTCAAAGGCAATGAGAGGGAATGAAAGAAGTTCAAAATTGAAATTGGAGAGTAAATATGGAATTTAAGAAATGGGGTAAGTGAAACTGGTTTGGCAAAATGAAAAGCTAAGAATGAAGAGTACAGTCAGTCTGAAAAAAGTAAAAGCAGGAAATGTAGCCGGTAATGAAAGGAAAGGGAAAGCAGATTAAAGAAAGAAACTGTCTGGCATTAAAATAAAAGCTAGACCCTGGACACAAGAGAGACACAAGGGGAGGAGAACCTTTGAGAAGGTGAAATGGACCAACAAGAAGAAATGCACCGGGATGATGAGTTAAGACAGTGTTGAACTGGAGGAGATGAGGTCTGTGACTCCTCCAGATGGGGTCACTTTTACTGTTCCATATTGTTAGTTGTTCATTCTGCATTGTCTTAAGAGTTGCAACTCATTCAGAAGCTGACCCTCTCATGTTGCTACTGGCTAAGCACTTAATCAAGTGGCACCAGTACACCAGTGTGCACCAGTACAGATGGTTTCAACCCAGATAAGTGTAAATTTGATATTATGCAACAAAATATGTTGTAATTTGTTTGGGTTTTTTATAACCAAGAAATTGCACATAAAAAGTATGATAGAGGACTATTATTTTGCCAGCAAAATTAACCACTCACAGTTAAGACATGCTAGGATTAAGACTGCCTGAGTAACTGTTTGCTTATATTCATTATGAAGAAGCCTTTAATTACTTGATTGCATACATATTTTTCCACTTAGATGGCAAAGTATACTTAGTACTAAAATGCTGATTAAACATTCCAAGCAGAACTCCTACTCATTTAATCTGCAGCTGTGATTGCTTAGTACTGACTTGCAGGACCAAGTCAGGACACAGATAATGAGGACCCTTTATCCACAGGAACCACCTATGATAAATCTGTACAAAGTAATGAATATGGCTTTGCTTAGAATCCAGAGGATCTTTAAACTATTTTAATCATGTGACAGTGGTTTCTTTATCTTCAACTCTCATTCAACATACACGTTTATAATATAGTAAACAAAATAATAAAAGTAGATTCCAAAAAAGAAAAAAAACAACACATACAATAACTAGCGTTTCACCTCATGCAAAGAGGAAGTGTGATCAGGACCTAAACTAACTCAATGATCATACCAGCCATAAGATTTCAAGGTAAAATTAAATGATAGCAGAGTTAAGATATTTCCAAGTTGTGGGTCTTTCATAATCTCCATCCTGGAGTCTTAGAGTCCTCTGTGCTGCCAAATGGGCATTATGTTTGAAAACCAGAGGTCAGATCAAGGGCTAAGTGACTGAACAATGGAGACAGCTGTAATCATTTATTATGATAGAGGTAATGAAAACAGAGGGAAAGAGAAGTAGGAGGATATTAACCATTCACTTTAACACTTGGAAGAAAAATGATGGAATGAAAGAAACAGTTTTTGGTAAGCGCTTAGAAGCAAGGATGAATAACAATTAACAGAGGATCATCAAAATAATGTTAAACCAACTAAATTTCTGCCTATAACATAGCTAACCTTACAGATATAGATCTTGAATTTAGGAACTTCTAAAACTGTCTTATACAATATCCTCAGAAGTAAACTGATGGAGCACAACCTAGATACCCCCTGACCTACTCATCTTTGACTGAGTCTAAGGCCAAGGTAGTTGAAAAATTATAATTGGATTATCACAAAATCACAGCTTGATAGTTGCTGGAGGTCCTAAGAGGGTACTCAGATATGGCAGCACAAAATAATAGCAGAAGCCTTAACAATACAAGCACAGAATGATTTAGGAGGCACCACAGCTACAAACAGAAAATAGAAACTTAATTATGGGTTATTAAAACAGTGCAATTCCATGAACCAGGTAACACTGCTTTTAGGGATAAGCAGAAAAGAAAGAACTAGCAGACGGTATTGGTAAACATTTAATAATGACCTCAAGCAAACAGGCAGACAAGAAGGAATTAACTACTAGGAATACCATGCTCTTCCTGAGGAAGAGATTGAGATGCTGTCCATTCACTGTAATGACATTGGCCCCTTCTTTTTGCACAAGATGGGTGCCATCAACCATAGGACTAAGAAACAAACTGGAAGAGTAACTATGAATATGTCTACCAAGTAGGTAGATTGAAAAAGCTTGTGTTTATCAATTTTAACTGCATAATTACTGGGAATGAGTAACAATTAGATGAATCAGCCTATAAACGTTAGCATCATTGTAAATGGATGAATAATTCCATGATTGTCTGAATCAGACTAAGATCTCAATAAACTAACATAAAACAGACATCAAAAAACCCACATAAAATTGCACAGGAAATCCAAATTCAATGACTGGGGACAATTCAAGCTGTAATCTGCAGTGCGACAGTGGTTTATAATGATTGATTCTCACCAGAGGAATGTATGTATACACCATGAAACCAAGCTAAAGCAGGCAGAACACCCCACATCTGTTTTTTTTAATTAAATTTTCTACTGCTCAACTTCACAGTAATGGTGTTCCTTCAATACCTTTTATCTGCTTGTACTCATACATGTGCTTATATAAATCTTTTAAGGTAAGCCAGCCGTCTTGCTTGGAACATTTTTTTCCTCCCCCAATAAGTCGAAAACTGGTATATAAACAGAATAATTCTGAATAATATTTAATAGAGATATAGTAGTGAAACTTAAAACCATGCATGAGTTTCCCATACTTTTGTGATATACACCAAAGTCTTTCAGGAAAGTCACATTGTGGACAGTAATACATCTAACAAAAAAAACCTTTATGCCAGTGTATTTTTAAACTGATCTGTCTAGTGTCAAAAAGACAAACAGAACTTGTACCAAAACCTTGCCACTCACCACAGTGAATTAGAAGATCATCATGAAATTCGTATAATTCATCCCGAATCTCCTCTGGACAGGGACAATCCTCCCCCAGTTGAAAATTCAGCAACATATTAATCTTTAATGGAATTAAAACATAGTTAAAACACTGAAATAGCCCAAGACATATTCTAGTATATAGCCATACTTTACCTGTTTATAACTTTGGTTTACAGCTTAAGTTCTAGAGTACAGGTTTCAGCATTCTGACATTTAATATTTTGTGGCATGAAATAAATTTTATTTCAAATTTGTTTTGGTCTCCAGAAATTCCAATAGTAGTTTAGAAGTCAGGACTTAATTTTATCATCATAAAGGGTTTTTTTAATCTTTAATTCAATCTTTTTTCTTAATATTACCTGTTCTTGAGGAGGAGACCGAAATTCTTTAGTCTTCTTGGCAGTCAAAGCAGCAGACATGTTCAAGGCTTGCATGAGTTCATTGTACCTGTATTTCTGGTTATACTGCAATTTTGATACGTAACGGTCTGCAAATGATACAATTGCTTCCACTCTATGTTGTAGTTCACAGTCACAAAAATAATTGAGTAAATGACACATCTAGGGCAGAAAAAATAGACTTAATCTCAACAGTTTTAAAAACTCCGGGGAAGAACTTGAGTAGATACTATACACTACACCAGACTGTAAAATTAGGGAAATTTTTCCCATATTTTTGTTTTAACACTGTAAAGGGGACAAAATTATACAGTTTCATTACCTGATTGATAATACTACATTGCACTCACAATCTTTCACTCCATGCACTCAAAATATCTAGAAATCACACACTAGTTTGGCTTGGAAGGGTCTTTTAAAGATTACCTGGTCTAACCATTTCCTTTTTATGAAATAAGTAAGTATTCACATAACTATTTTGAGTGTAGATACATGTAGAAAGAACTGCATTATCATCAAATTTGGTTAGGAATTTGACATTAGAAGGCAAAGTGGAATTAAAGACCTTCAGAATTTCAAATCTTATTAACTAGAGATCAGACAAAATGCACAGTCTTTTTTTTCATGAAGAACAGAACATAAGTAATACATTTATATTAAATGGTCACCTGAAGCTTAACAGATTCTGGTAATCTTGTCTGCAACAAGCCCTTTGCAGGAGCTTTTGTTTGTTTGATTGCTTTCTCCCCAGCTTCTACAGCTTTTTCTTCAACTTGTGTCACTTCTTCCTTCTCTGTCCTCTCTTCTGTTTCTTCCTTGTGATCTCCAAACACAGTGGGATCAATGAGGAGTAACACCTGCTTCACATCGTCATCATCAAAAACACCCATTATGAGCAAAGTTGCTATCAGTTTAAGAACAGGAACAAACTGGAAAGCAACCTGTCCTCCAACGGGGTCTCGTATATGACTACCACTGCACTGTACTGCCTCCGTTAACATACTTATGGCCTTGGATTTAAGTATCTCAAGGGGTATCTCTGGGATGGATGTCTGATGATCTTCACTGGTCACAATAAAGCATGGAGTAGAAAAATTAAAGTCTGGTTTCAGACAAGTGCTAAGCCCTACTCCAGGCAAACCGTGCTTCTTTGTTTCATCAGGATATAATTTAATATTTCGAGTTTCGTCTGTAACTGGAATGATAAATTCATTGCTCATCATGAGCTTGGCTTGCTTGGCGTGCTCCAAGTGAATACTGATGAGCAAGTCGTAGAATCCAGAACGGAGAAGTCCAGGTAAGTATTGATTGTCTATAGTATAAAATAGCTGAGATATGTCCACATGGCTACAAAGTGCATAAGCAACTCTAGTGTTACCCAGGGCACTAACTGAGCTGTAGAGTTTCAAAGTGTGGTAGTGAAACATCATCAAATCTTCTTGTTCACATAGTTCCAAAATATCAACACATCTGTAATGAAATAAAGAGACAGAAAGCCAGTCAATTCCATGAATAATGGACTTTAAAAAAGGAAGGTTCTATAATCTCTGAACATTTTAGTCAGTTCCTCTTTAAACAACTAATTATAAAATTTGATACTAACTAATCTTAGCATGTGCATCATTAAAACACAGTAAATGGTGGAAATAATTTGTTGAGACTGTTTAAAATTAGTAGTCCATAAGAAATATAAAAAGCCAAAATGTAAGGTGGAGACGCTTCTTTGGAATCTATGCTAAATTAGAACTTGTTTTTAAAATAGATGTATTTGGCATGCTGAAAATCTGTGTTACTATGTCACTAAACAGTGCCTTTCTAGTTCACTCAAGATTAGTGTTTCATTTTTCCCCAAAGCCACAGTATTTTTTATTCTTTTCTTGAATTCAGTTTTATTAACAATAAATAGAATTGAGTTTTGAAATATTAAATTTTAAAATGATAGAAGTACAGCAATTAAATTATCTTTCTGCTATGCTTTTGCTAATAGTTTGATTTTTCACTGGTTATGACATTCGATATTTGAATAGATCTTCATTATCCTCACTCTGAAGATAAAACCCAACGAAAATCAAAGAAAAGCATGATCTTGTCAATAGGAACATAAGAACTTAACTCATGTAAATTCAGAGTGGATGAAACAGGAACAGATTACATACTTTTATTACAGAAAAAAATCAGCAAAATAGTAGTTGCATGTTCTGTACATTTGTTTTTCTCAAGCTGAGAAAAATCTCTATGTTTAAAGACCTACAGATTTGAGACTTACGTAATTTAAATCTAAATAAAATCAAATAGTCGTGCTTTCTTTTACACATGCAAAAAGTTGGTACATGGCATGAAAGTTCAATCCCTTGAATTTTCTTAAATTTTACAAATATGATAATATAATATTATATCAGATAAGATCAGAAATTCTCGACAACTATGGCGCAAACATTCACCAGGGCAGGTTTAATCAATATTCTGACATCTGTTTTCAGTGTATTTTGTCCTCATCAAGTCATTTTATTTTGTTATAAAGCTACCTATTTTCTTCTGGGATATGAAGTGCCATCATCTGCAGAGGCTCCAAACACTGCACAACCCAGCCGTGACGTTCACTGACACGCTCAGTTTCGACTCTTAGAAAGCTGTTTGGCATCCGGCTCCATAAAACAGGTGTGATTGTTTGCACATCAAGGCGAGGGGGACACTGAGGAATAGGATTTCTTTCTTCACTTTTAAAAATTGCTGCTGATAAAGGCATGGTATTCTGAAACAAATAAGTGTATTAATTATCTTTGAAACGTATAATTATGAATAAATCTATAACACCAAAAGGAAGCATAACTTATAAATAACAAGGAACTCATAGAAAGGTAGAAGTTATTGCAACAAACAAAATCCAATAAAAACCCCCAACATTAATGGGTTCATCCTCAAATATTAGTTTATTTTGACAAATGCAGATAATCAATTAACTGCATATAATAATTACATTTACAGAAGTAAACGTAGAAGCCAAATTACAAGTCATGCCATTGATTCAATTTTCCTAAACAAATTTAATTTAGCAGGAATTTGCACAGAAATAAACAGTTTTAAAAGAGCACCTTTACATAAAAGTTCTCTTTTTATAGAATATGAAAATATTTCCTACCTTTAATTTACCAAGTTCAAACTGAATCAAGTTAGTGCTTGTAGGCTGTAAAAAAGTTGCTGGAAAAAGCTTTGTGTTTGGTTCAACCTAGAAGTGAAATGAGATTAAAATTTTTTAAAAATGTAAAATGCAAAAAGAATCTCCTCCCTGAACATGATATAAAATAATTAATGTATACCTTACACTTCATTATCAAATAACTTCAGATACTTCACTAAATAAAGTGTTGAACAGTGTCTACATATAATATAATAAAGCATTTGCAGTTATCTTTATAGGACCACCTGCTTTTCAGACCGGTGTGTCTGCTGCCTTCTGTGCTCTCAACACTTAGAGCAAGAACTTTGGTAACACTGTGTTGTTTCTTCTTAAAAACAGTCAAATTCAGCATCTCGTTCTAGAGGGTGGGAGCACATCATGTGATCAGGATAGTGTAAATCTTTATATCCTATTATCATTAGTGATTTTCTAATCCATACTCTAAAAGTAGAATAATGTAATTATTTTAAAGAGCTCTTTATTTTCAGGCTTAGCATTTGTCTCCAGTCTTATAAAATCCCAATGAATCACAGTGCTGTAGTTTTAAAGTGTCTGGTTGTTTTTGGGAGTTTTATGACAGCTACATTATCCTTCTTTCCCCATTACAGCTGGACTCAAAGTACATATCTGTGTAAGAAGACCAGTTTATTTCGAAGAATTCTCTACAAGATTACCCACCACCACTGCCATGAAATAAAGAATTTAAAAGATAATTATAGAATAGTAGACTATTTAAAAAATTGCAGTGCTCCACAGTGGCTGAAAAAAAGTACATCTATACAATTAAGTCAAAGATTCAGAAGTTCAATTAAGTATATTAATCACATCATTGTGCATTTTGTGTACCATGTATATATAGTATTCATACTAAGCACAACTGCAGTACTTGTCCTGTGAAGGAGTACAACTCCTAACTTTGAGGACAACAATCTATCAAAAACTGTTTTCTCAGAACTATGACTATGAACATAGACACAATAACATAAGGCGAGGTATCTACTTTCCAAATTTTTTGATAAGTAAAAAACCATAACCTAAAATCCAGAAACAAAAGGCACCCTGTACTGAAAGGCACAGCACTAACCACTAATGTGTCTTTTATTTCATTAAAGCCTGCAGGGAACTGAGACTATATAACTCTCAGCCTCTAAACAAAGACAGATATTTTCTGGTAATAATAATTTAATTTGTATTTTCTAACCTTGTCTGAGGGTCACAGAACTATTACTAACTCAAAGTAAAATAAAACATCTTGTAAACCAACATTTAAGATCTCCTTTCTGCTAAAAACACCTTAACTCTGACCTGACAATTAATGACTAAATCTCACCTATGTATGTGTACAGTACCCTTCATTTACTTTTCTAGTGTTTTGGGGGTTTGGGGGAGCTTTTGTTTGTTTGTTTAGTGTGTTGGGTTTTTTTCTGAATGTCACCATGCCACTCAACAGTTAGATCAAGAACTACAGAAAAATTCATTTCCTCTGTTCAAAATGTTGACCTGAAGGCCTTTCAAAATGAAAACAGCATACAAATATTGTCCTTCTATTTAAATTAAGAAAACTGAAAAGTGCATGCAAACTGTTATAAGACTAGAATAATTACCTAGACCAGACAAATATCAATTATTTGTGGCAATTTGGGTGAGATATTTCATTTATTAAAATATTTTAAAGATTTTACTTTATTGTAAAAATATTCAAGACGTGAACAGGAAAACTACATAATATTATTTTCATTACTTTCAAAAACAGAGAAAAAATTTAAATTACTCAAAATAAGCAAAAATTGAAAAATATTTCACCCTTAGATGTAACAATCCTGTTGAAATATACTATTTTTTATCTATAGAAAGTGCTGAGTGTTCTCATTTTTTAGCAGACCAAGTGCTAATAGGTTTATTGAAAAAAACATTTCCAAAAACAGCTTCAGGTATTTTTCCATGAAAAAGAGAGGAAACAGAGGAGAAATAATGGTATTTTCTGAGATAATTTTAAATTTAGTACAGAGAGCATGGTTATATAAATTGTAAGTCATATGAGGAAAAACCTGGAAGTGTTTTTTACAGTAAAATTGATAACAGCCGTCTTCTACATCTATCTTCTCATGTATCTCCTTGCAAGATAAGAACAGTTAAAGGCTGTTCATGAATAAAACCCACAAAAATCCATCATAAGGAAACACACCACACTTTCATGGGTTTGCTCAGAAGCTGTCATATTGATCTGTATCAAGTTAGAAAAACAACAAAGCAGGGCTTAAGCACCTTGATCACCTGTTTTCTTTTCCCATTCAACATTCTCCCAGCAAGACACTGAAGTTTCTGGCCACTATTACAAAATATACCAGAATCACAGCTTCTGGATTATCTCCCACCTCATTTACAGGCTATGTGTAACCCTGCCACATTTATTTTCAATGGTCAGTACAAAAGTTCCATTAAATTTAGTTAAATAGCATTTCAGTTTTATCTGTGTTATAGATTGGGGGGGTGGGGGTGGGGAAGGGAGGAGTTATAGAAGAAAGCAATGAATTGTTCGTAACACTGGACAATCTCTTCCACAGTGGATGCTTTACTACGGACAGCTGATCTTACTAAGAGGAAATCTCAACAATCTGATGCTGAAAACTTCTGTCAACTACAGATCGATTTGCATAATGACTCCACATTTTGAGAATATTGATAGCATTTAGGGCCCACCTCATTTATTTTGGCTTTGTGAATTAATGCATATTTGAATCCTAGGGTTTGAAACTTATCAAATCCCAAGGTCCCCAAATCACAGCTATCTGCAGAAGATACAAACCCTGGTAATAATGAACTAAATATATTTTCTCAATTCATACTAAAAATTGCTGCATATAAAGTCTAATTTTGACCTTCTGCTAGTTTAAATATTTATTTCCCCTGTATTGTATAACAGATTCAGTTGACAAAAAATATGTTAAAGTATAATTAACATTTTAAATCAACATTCTGAACATGAACTGAGAGGTAAAAAAAATATTTTTCTGAACATAGCTATCAATAGTCCTTCCTCAACCTTTGAAACAACTTGAAAAACACAGCCTTACAAGAGAGTGAGAAAAAGAGGGACAAACCAGAATGGTATAGGAAAACATGTTATTGTCACACAAATTGTGTTCAGTTAGATTTCTGAAAAAGAAGAATAGCATCAAAACAAGCAGCTTACTAGATAACTTCCTGAAAATGTGATAATACCTGATAACAAGTGCCAAGCTCTCTTCCATTGGCTGTGAATGACACCATTCCAGTAGCCAGGTCAACAAAGCATCCAATTTCTATATCAACATTACTGCGACCTGATCTCTGGGAATTAGCAATTACATCTCCTCCCCAAACCATGTAGCAGTTGCTGCGTTTCACACTGAAAGAACAAGAACAAGGCATTGGTCACACTGAACTTCAGTATTTGGTGGAGATGTACTTTTCAGTGCAGTAATACTTAGAGATCCTCAAAGTTGTTTGTTACGCTATTAGTTTGTTTGCTCACTAACAAACCTTTCTTTTTTGTATAATGTATGCATTATGGGTAATGGATCAGACTAAATATACCTTCTTTTTTTCCTTTTTCATAATTATGAAAAAATTTCACAGGCTTCTGCGTGCACTTGTTAGATACAGTAAAACAAATGTGTTCATCCACAGGGAATAAATACAGATCTTAAAAGAAAGAAGTATCACAAAATATTCTTTCCAACAGAACATAATGATAAATATATCCATTTAAAAAAATCTACGTAAAAAACCTTCATATACAAATGAGCACAGAAAACTCATACTCCATAATCAATTTTCTTATTAGTTTAAACAAATGTTTAAAATATTGAGTTTCCAAATATCTGACTTTTGAACAACAGTATTAAAATACAGACTTTAATAAGTGATAAATAAATCCATACCTTTCATGAACCCTGCCTCTCTCATCGCCTAAAGTAACTGTCACTGTACAGTTTTTATTTAGGTCAAAATTCTCACTGTAAAAATGATAGTCTGGTGTCACCCAGCCGACCCAGACAGAAGATGGGTCTTGGCCAGCAAATATCCGAAGTGAGTAAAAATACTGAAAGCAGGAAAAGAGCATATTAGGAAGACAAATCTAAAGTATTTTATCAAGGAATACTCAAATACTGATTTAAAAACAAAACTCCCCTTATATATCAAACTTTAATAATAGTAAATCACATTCTCTTACTAAATCATTTAAAATACTCTTAAATTAGAAAAATAGACTAGTGGTTTAAGATGGTGAGGTTTATGTTTATGCAAGTTGCAAGTCATGCAACTCTGGACATAATTATTTATAAACAGTGTTATATCATAGCAAATTATTAAAAAGGCTTCTTTCAACAGATCAATTTCTAATGAACATGCTGCCACAACTAAATCTACTTCAAAATATTAGAAGAACTAAGCATCTCAACATATTTACTTACCGTAGTAGAAGGTGGAGCAATTTCTTGGCTGTGCTTTCTACAGAAAGGAAAATGAGTAAATAAGATTAAAAAAAAAAAAGGTAGTAAAAAAATTATTCATTATTAGACCAAGTGTACTTACAAGCTAACTAATATTTGCTGGGTACTGAGTATGCAATAGCAAAGACTATACAGAAAACAAATATACAAGTAAAACAATTGATTGCAGTTAAGGTGGACGGTGGGAAAAGAGGCAGATTTACAGCAGTTAAATAAAGATGGAGGTAACTCTGAAAGGTGCTGGACTCAGTAATATCTGGTGTTTTTAAAAACCTCTCCCACAATCTTTTTGCTTTTAATCAATTAGGCACTTTTTCAATAACAATGAGCTATTGAACAGTAAGGTTGATGAGCAATAATCCAGTGGGCAAAAGACCCTGAGCTGGTTATCCAGCCTAGCTGAAGACCTTTCGCAAATAACAATAATTTGGAAAGAATGGAGCTGCTTAACAACGAAGAACTATTAACCTCGTGATGCACCTCTTTAGGAAAGGCTCTTGTCTGGACACAGCATTCTGTGGCAAAGGTAGGTTATAAATTAATTAAAATCATCAAGAATAAAAAAAATCTCAGTAACATGCATCTTATGCTAATCTGTGCTTAGCGCAAGAACAAGTATGACATTTTGAGTGTACAATAATAAATAATAATAGTACATATTACATTCACATTGAGAGTATGAAATCAGATAACTAAACCCATGTCTAACCGTTTTTGGAAAACATCAGATGAGGCATTTTCCACACCCATGCCAAAGTTGAATGATGAGTGGAACTCAATGGGCATACTCAAACGACAATATATCATGTCTGAATTGCTGTTCTGTGTGCCAAATGTTTTGTGAGTAACTTTCAACCGAGGTGGACTCTCAATGGTTCCATCAATTCTCCATATCTAAAAATAAAAGAAATATTTTAAAATAATACTATCTAAAAAATGTTGAAAATTTTCATAAAGCAACAAGAGGATGAGAAAATCGAAAGAGCCAACTTAAATTTTTCGTAATTGATTATCTTCAAAACTATGCAGCTTTGTTCTCTGACATTGAACCCAACCTGAAGAGCAAGGGAAGCAACAGATTCAGAATGCCCTGACTACAGTAAATATTTTCAAGTTGTTTCATACAGCAGTAAAAACAAGTATATCTTTTATTAAACTAGTTCACTTTGAGTGCATGTCATTGTAAAACTGCTTCACGAGAATCAGTAATTTTCTACCACAATGAGAAGAAATATCAATTAGAATTGTTCAGATGGTCATTATGGACTTTTAGTCTGATACTACTTTCCCTTGTGCTGAAAAAGTGAGTATGCTTTTAAACTCAGTGACAGAAACATTTCAAAAACTTTTAAAGACAGAAATAGTGATGAAATCTTGATAAACTGAAAAAAATGCTGAGATCATTTAGTTGGAATTCAGTGAAATTTATTTTGCTTAAGAAGGAAATGTTCAGAGACAAGTATTAGAAAATAATTGGCTACACCTAAATAAAAGTAAATGGCCTAGAGAGATTATAGTAAAAAAAATCTCATCAGGAATATATTAACATAGAACATTTAATAGAAAAGACAAGATGTATTATTCTGCTCTAGAATAGACTAGTTAGAGAGTTTTGGAATTCCTATCACTGCTGCATCATAATGAAAAAACACTGTGACATGACAGGTACACTGCAATGTCCTCAAACTTCAGTTGAACAATTTTCAGATATTTAAGAAAAATGTATAGTGGAGAAGGTTTAAAAAGTAAAAGCACATATAAGATAGCGTATAAAAAAAACCTCATAACTGACATGTTTCTGGTAGCTAACCACAACATAAATTAACAAGACATACAATAAACCAGCTAGGGATATCCATAGGAATCTATACTACCATAAATGATACTGAAGATAGACAAGATCATCTGGAATTATCTAGGAGTGACTTAATAGATTTATATGACAAACTATCTGATGACAGCAAGTATTAGTAAGGGTTTAATGTCTCAGCTTGCTAAATAAACAGTAGTTAAACAGATGTCTCCCTGACATGTAGTTACCTTAATGTGAGGATGATTTTTTGGCACATTGACAAATGTTGGTAAGCGTTTACTAAACCACATAGCAACATCCCGGTTCATGTTAACAGCAAAAGGGTCAAAACCTTCTTGAAGGCCACACATTGTGTAATACTTGAATGTACTGGCATCCATTCCAAGGTTCATGCGTCCAATCTGAGATAGGCCCAGTGCACAAATTGGAACAAAACCTAAAGAAACGAAAAACCAAATAAAATCCAACAGTAATTTAGTTTAAAACCACAAACATTCTTTATTTTGGATCCATCTAATATGAACTAAACTTTAGCTCCTACAAGTAATGCACATGAAGTGGTGACAGTAGCAAGGATTTAAAGCCACCTCAAATACTAATGTCTAAGTTCAATATAATTGCTAGCCAAATCCCTGTGGACTTAGGTGCTATCCCATTTAGTTGGCCATCTTTCTCATTTTTAGACTAACAAACATGGCTTTATACAACAAGTTGGACACCGGAAGCCAACCTTGGCTAGATCAAAGTTATTAACAAATGTTAAGTTCGGTTTCCAAGGGCACCAAATTTTCAAAGGGACTTTGAGATGAGGTTCAGGTATCTCAGTACATTTGTTTAAAATGTACTTTATCATGAGCAGTTACAAATTTTTTGCCAGTCTTCATTCCTCTATCATTTACAATGAACAAATACACACTTTTTTAATGTTAGCATTTTTTATGACTCAATTTTTTGATCTCCATATATCTTTAGACAGGGATGAAAGGCTGTTGAATTATTTCTCCATTTCCCAAGAAACAGAATTTAGAACAAGATTAGGGAAAAGCCAACAGTTCCACCTCTAAAGAAGAAATTTTCTCTCCTAAACTTTAAGACTTCTAAATAGCTTTGTTAAGGTCGTCCCTCATTCTCTACCTTTAGAAAAACTCTATCAATGGTAAGATCAAAGAAGGACAGTGAGCAACTGCAAAGTCTTCTGGCAATTACTACCAGGTATGAAGCTGCTACAGGAGGAGAAAATGTCAATGAAATCATAAAATGGTTTGGAAATATTCACTTACTCCTTTACTACAGTCATGTATATACTACTTTTTGAAAAAGCAAAGGCCAAAAATGGAAGAGGAAAAATATCCTGGGAAAATGAGAAATTCAGATAAGTTATGAATAGGACAGAGAAAAAAATTACAAATCAGACTCAGGTTATGTTGCAAAGATTTGTTCTTTTGATGCAGACTCTCACCACATAGTACTCATTTTGTCCTTCACAGATATGAACATAATACGTTTATGCTACAGTGAGATAATCAGACACTACAATTTTAGCTTTTGGAAATTTTTCACGATGCTTATTATTACCACTTCCTCTTAGCACTGCAGTCCTGAGAGTAAGCCTAGCAACAGCGAGGCTTGAAGAAAATTTACCCACTCTGACTGCTGAAACCCAATTAATGTGGTTAAAGGAAAAAAAGAAATTCAATTTGTGCTACATAAGCACTCTCAAAATAAATTTTTACTAAATTAATGTGTAGCACAGTCTGAAGACTCAGATCAGTGAAAAATGATTTCTCAGTTCACTGAGTCATTATGACAGACTAGTTTTTCTCTTTGCTGTTTTGCTTTGTCTTCTAATAACCATGTGATTATAAAAGGGAAATTACCATTTTCTATTCCAAAGTCAGCAAATGCAAGTTCTGAACCTTTACTGGTTATAAGCAACTCTCCATTTAGAGTAAAGATAATTGATTTGTCATCCAAGTTTATCATACAACCAACCACATCTCCTGGTTGCCAGCTTCGTCCAAAGAATCCACTGCCTTGATGCCAACACTGGCCCTAAATGGAAAAACAAGTAAATAAACACAGTGTTAAAATTAAAGATTAAATACAAAATAAATAAAGAAAACCAAACATTTTATTTTCCACAATCTCAAAGTAATTTGCAAACAGTACTGATCATGACTTTTGCCGTAGAAATAATAGAGACATAGAGCAAGTAAGGAACACTAACTTCAGCAATTTGGAACCTGATAACTACTGTTCACTGGATTCAACTTCTCACACGCAGTGTCATTATTATCCTTCTGGTCTTTAGGAGTCAAGCTTGGGAAGAAAGGATATGCAGAAAGCAGAAAAGACAGAAAAGGGAAAGCAGAACTGTGGTTCTCTCAGTTAATGAAGAACCTTTAGTTTGATTTTTGTAAAACACCACTTATAAAAAAATGGAAGTGAATGCTGTATTTTGTTTATACTTATGATAGACTTCTGTACTTAGTTGGGTATACCTTAAGAAGATACATATAAACCAACACATCTTTGCTAGCATAATTTCAACGACCAGAACCAAAATGGAGGTACTATCTGGTGTGAAACAGGGCTCAGAGATATCTTTATATGAATAAAAAATATTCCAGTAGTTTATCTGGATTACACAGAGGAAACCTATACTGTAATTCTCTGTCTAGCCTGCTCATAGATCAAAAGAGGTAAAAGTGTACTGACTTTGCTTCCTTCAAATACAAATGCTTGGTCGTCAGCTCCCAACTCTATGTCGGGTCGACAGCCTGGCCTGGCCCAGCCAACACGCATATCTCCACCTGTCACAGCTTCAAACTCAAAGTACCACTTTCCAGACTTCACTGCATAGGATTGTTCTACTCTGAAAAATCGTATCTTGTCAATGCTGACTTTTTCCACTGTTTGGTCAGCTGTAAAAATAAACAAAAAACAAAAATCCCAATTTTAATAATAAAACAAAACTATAAATGCCATTGTTTGGCTTTTCATCTGTTGCCAGTATTTTCTATCTCATGAAAACAACCATTATCCACCATTGCTTGTTTAAGAACCTTCACAGCAAATATTAAAAAAAGAGTACCAGCAATCAGCATGTAAAGGCTAGCACATTCTAATTCTATACAGGATAAGTCATCGTCTGCTATTTAGAATTGGAATATTTCAAAGTATCTCTCAATGCAGACACAAAACTGAATAGAGGAAGCCTTAGAAGTATCAGATTACTACATACAATACAATCCAGTGCAATAATGCAGTATTATAATACAACAAAATATTTTCCTACACAGGTCCCACACATTTAGAACATTTTAAAAAATTAAAAGTTTTGTTTCCTTTTGTATTTTTGTCAAAAATTACAGTAGTATAGCAAATATGAAGAAAAATTTCTAAACAAATTTCTGTTCCTGATTTCAGTTTAAAAAAACCCAAAACTATTGTACTTTTTGCTCTTCTTTGAAGACTGCTTAAAAAACAGAGTTTGATTTGAAGGAGTCCAACCTAATCTGCATACCATGTAAAATTTTATTTAATATTAAACCTATGTAATTTTCTTCCTTTCATTATTTCCAGATGAAAACCAATACATCCACTCACACTCCAGATTTTCTCCAATGTAAAAAGTCATGGAAATTAGAATGATCATATTATTAACTACAACCAACCTTTAAAAAAATTAAATATCAATCTAAGCAATATAAAAGTAATTTACAAGGTATGTTTGCACCTTTCATTAAAGTTCAGTGCAAAATACACTACCATTAATTAGTAGCTGTTTTCCCTATCGATTTCAGTTTTATGGGGTTTTATTTTTCTCCAGCGCTGAGGGGAAAAAGCAGCCACGATTCTTACTGAAAGTACATACCTATCTCTTGGTCAGGTGGCTCAATACTATAACCATAGCCTGCAAATGTTCGAACAGCTTCACGGAGGCTATCTCTGTTTGATTTTTTAGTACGTTCATCTAATAATGCATATGGCACTAGCCGAGGATTACGTTTGTTCTTAAGATCCTGAAAGGGATTATAAATAGAATAAGAAGAAAACTGTTTAAACATCACAGAGACTTTGCATAATGAGATAGAGTGTAGTTTGAAATCATGTAAGGATTACGGAAGAGAAACAGCATTGATGAAGACAAGTTCAATGAATGCAAGCTCAATTAATCATCTGTTAATAACACTAAAAACCTAAAGATAAGAATGAAAGAGAAGGATGGAAACATTCTTATACATCCAGCAGCTGCAACTATACAGGTCTGAAAATCTACTAGGACATTCATAGGCAAGTCTTCTTTTCCTCTTCCCCACCCTCTCTAGCTTTTCCAGATGTTACACAACATTCAGTATTTATCATCTTAACGTCCTCCCAATCGATATTCTAGAATACAAAATCTCACACTTTTCACTTGTTCCAAATGCAAGCAAAGAAGTTCCTACCTGCTGAATGCCATAGGTCCATCCTTGCTTTATTCTGTCTTTTGCCCAGACATTATGAGCATTTTCTGCTAGTTTGTCCACTAGAAACTCTTGAGAAGGTAACAATTTCACTTCAGAAAGATCAAGAGGGGCAGGTTTATATCCATTTGACATCATATAACTGGAAGTCAACAAAGCAAAACAGAATCAAGATATCTCAGTTATGGTATTTAAATCTTTCTATGAGGCATTCGCTTTCTCTGTTTTTAATCTCCTACTCTCCCATTTCTTTGCAAAAATCCTGCATTGCATTTGGTCATTGACTAGGATATAAATTGGATTCTAGCAGAAAGTCTCATTTTCCACCTACTTGCACAATAACTAATTAAATGTGACTCCAATCCATATGTGCATACCTAAATGGTTGCTACAAAGCAACACAAGTTTTATTGAATGAACACTTTTTATATATATATTTTATATTTGTCATTTAAACTTTTCAAGTAGTTTGTATTTAAAGAGCTGCGTGGTCACTTCTTATGAAACTCTTATGCATTATTAAATACGGTATTTTAATTCACTATTCTGCAAAGATTGCATTACCATTTTTTCCAACAGAAGAAAACATTTTAACTATTGTTCTTATCACTTTTTCATTGAATAAGTTTGGTAGTTTTTTAGCAGTAGCTATTATCTTCTCCAATCCTTCCTAATTGTATAAGGACTACCCTGCTCTTTTAGACATATGCAGACTCTTTTTTGGTCAAATCAGGTCGTTTCCATTCATTAGGATGTTTCTTATAGGCAATAGGTATTTTAAAGGGACAGTAGTATAAAACCACTATTATGATAGACTGCCTGCAGTATGAACCTTGAGAATAGATTTTTTTTTCCTTTTTATAATTAATGCCATCAACTGGATCAAGATTACCATCTCCCATATCACATAACTATTTTACTGCTCACTTTAAACAACTAACTTTGTTTCTCATGGATAAAGTTATTTCAGGAAAAAAGTCATCTGGTGGGTTGATAAACTGATGTGAAATCACAAGTACCCAAATTGCTGTTTCTGCCTTCTATGGGAAAATGGTATACCCTCTTTCAAGTAGATACATTTAACATCACATGAATATACTGTTCTTTTCTATGTTACAGAAATGCACTGCAATGTTGCTTTTAACTTTGGAGTATCTGTTCCAGGATCGTGTAACACAGATACAATTGCATGTGGCTTAAGTATGTGACTGTTCCTGTCTCTGAATAACTTCACCAGGTGATGTAACACAGCAGTATTCACATTCACCCACCATCACAGGCAAGGTAATGGCCTAACCAGGGATCTGTAAGATCGTATCAGGTATGGGGTTCACATCAAGTATTTTTTAAATTAACTTAAAATATTTTATATTTATAATAAATACTATAATATGTAACAGTTATCATAAGGTACATACTTTTTAGGAAGTTTTACTTTTTTAAGATCTTCCTCAGCTGCTGGATGAGCATGAACGATGTGACATCCAAGGGCCAAAAGGGTTCTGGTATAAAAAAGGCATTAGTGAAACACAGTGCTCAAGCATTGTAGAATTTTTTGTGTGTGTGTGTATAAATACACAGAAGAAATTATATTCAAAAAACAGGGAAGTAACTCAAAATAATGGGATTTCAAATCCCAAATATTTTAATTTATCAGAAATAAGAATAAGCCCTTCAAAGTCTATAAAGGCATAATCTAAGGCTTGACATTTATACCACTTTATTAAAACCAACAGGATTTGGTGGTGTTTTTTTCTTTGTACCTCTGTAGAGACAAAGTTTTTCTAAATCACTCTGAATGTGTTCTTGTGACTTCTAGCAAAGTTAGCATTGGGACTTCTCGCAAACAACATCTTTGAATGAGATATTTGAATGTTTTTTCTATCTTACAACAGTATGATGCACTTGAATAAAAATAAAATTTAAAAAGTTTATTTCCTTTTATATTTAAATCTCACTTGAGGGTTTCAGTTGACATTTGTAGATTATAATTCTTCTCTGTCTCAGGCAGTTTTGAGAATTCCACAAGGCAAGGATGATGCCTTTTATTATCATCCCGTATCTGCAACAAAGTAACAGAAAAGATAACTTTCCTGATAGCAGAATCAAGAATCACAGTAAAAACTCAGTTAATTCTTTGCAATAATGAAGACAATATAAGGAATGCCATTTGTCTTCTTTCAATGACAGCTACCAATGATTATATAAATCTACTTTTCCCATGATTCATTTATAATGCACACTATAAGAACTCCTCCATAACTAATTAAATAACAAAACTGAAGATTTTGAGGAATTTGAAGATTTACAAAGTCACCAAAAAGTTAATAGCACTGTCTCCTTCCAGCTTATGTGTTCACCTATTGTTGGTGACGTATAGACCACCCTTAAATACCCTGTTCAACTTCCAAGTCCAGGCTTTCTGGTAGGAGACTTAACCTAATACAGGTGACCCAGGCAGGTCATTCAAAACATACCTTGCCATATGTCCAGCCCAGTTCTATTTTATTCATTCCCCACAGTTCATGGATATTTTCAGCTAGTTTGTCCCTGATCTTTTCAAGATGAAAAGGAAGAGCAATCTAAGAAAAGAGCATAAGAATTCCAGAAGTAAGAAATGGTTCCAGTTACCACACCTTGTATATCCATCATCACACACAAACGAAGAATTGCTAAGAAAGAGGGAAGCTGCCTTAGTTTTTATATCATGAATTTAAATTTTGAACAGATATATGTTATAGGTCCCGTTAGTGCAAACTTCGCATACCTGACTGGTGTCTATTGGACACGGGATAAAAGAAGCTTGTGAGAGGAATTGTGTTGTACCCAACAAATCCCTCACTCCTTCAAAATCTCTTTTATATTCTTTCACTGGTTCCAGTTTCATCTTCTCTTTTGGAAGCAATGCTTCATAACAGGGAGCATAGCCAGCAGGAGGCAGAAATTTAAACTCTCCATGACGTCCACCCAACAAGAAACGAACTCTGTGCAATTTTCAATGAAGCAATTAGACTCTTAAATAGTCAGCATATACTATCATTATAAATAAATAATTTAGAAACTTAAACATTTATTTTATTACCATTTACAAAAATGCAGGTGTGCTTCATGTTTTGATAAACATCAAAGAGTTACCAAACATTCATACTAGCAGATATTATCATTAACATCACCTACCCACTATCTTTTGAAAATTTGTTTTGACCAAAGCAAAAATAATTGTTTAATGCCATAACATATTTAAATGTTTCTCACTTAAAATCAAAAGGTTGTAAATTGTGCATTTTTCAATGGAGTTAAGGTATTTGGAAACACAAAGCTAATTTAAGTTAGATTCATTTACCTTTTTAGACTGTTAACTCTAAAAATACTTTTGAGACTATTGATACATAACTTGAAAGTTTTAAAGTAACTTCTCAGTGCACACATGCAGGCAGTTGACACATCAGAGAAATAAAAAAAAACAAAAAAACCCACTAAAACCATAATACATTAAGGAAGCAAATAATATTTTGCCAAATATCACAACTGGGAATGAGTTTTGGAAGCATACCTAAGATTCCTAGTAAACCCCTAAAGTGTTTTCTTTCTCCTCAGATATATATTTTTCATACAAATTTAAGAGTATACCAGGAAAAACAACAAAGACAAAAACTATCCAGCTGCATACTTTGGTCCTCAAGTGTGCAAACTCTAGAGGTAAATAAACACAGAAAAGTTAAAAAAAAAAAAAGCCTGTTATCTCTAGGAATTAGCCCCTATATTGGTTGTGATGGGGTGACCAGAAGCCTATAGGAATTATAGAACTATCAGATCAACATATTTCATTTACATTTTTAAAAAGAGGAGAAAAATTAAGACCCTAGAACATCCTGCTCAGCTCATGAACTCAGGATTCTCACGTAAAAACATTTTCTCTAATGTTAACAGATGCAGAAGACGATATATATCTGCTATTGACATCAGCTACTATAAAATACAAAGGAAAGTGCTCTCTCAAAATATACAAGCCACATCAAATAAGAACGGAAAAGAAAGAATTACACCAGTTGGGGCAGAGTTCTTACAGTAAAAATTGAGCATTTTCGAAAGCTTTGTATTAATGCAGCTACATAGTAGGTTTATTCCTGGGGAATAAATGAAATTGATTTACTAAACCTTTCCCAGCCCTCCTTTTTTCTGTTTGATTCTACAGAAGATTTTCTGAATTCATTAAAGGTAGACAACAATATAAGTTAAATACAGTAAGTTTGAAACTCAGTTTTTTAGCTATAGAACAGGTAAGAAATGGGCAATATTAGTAAAGAGATTCCAAAACTACTTCTTAACAGTTGTTTCCTACTGTGAACACAGTATCAGTTTTCATGATGATTTGGGTTTTTTTACTCCCTGCTGAGAAAGCCAGTGAGAATTTTAATTAGTGACAAATGTGGTGCTGTGTTTCTAACGCACTTTTTTCACTGATAATTGGAACGAAACAAAATTAATTTCCCCTAGGTAATCAAATACCCATAAAATAATACTTTTCAGACACTGTGATTTAGTCAAATTGCTTACAGGCTCACATTTCACTTTTCAGGGAAATCATCACTGAACAAATCTGTACTTTCTTGCCTTCCTTCCAGCTGCTATTTGGGCAGAACCGAAACAACAAAACAGAAGAATTCATACTTGAATTTGGACAATATTTTATGTGATGAGACAGCAAAGAAAAGAATTAGGTTGTACTTACTTTACACCTGCTGATAAGCTTACAACAGGGAAGAAAAACCCTTCTGTACTGAAGTTCTCAAACATTCCCTGTACAGGCTGTCCATTAATGCGGAATGAAATGCTGGGTACACCTAAATCCAAGCAGCAGCTAACCACATCATCAGATGCTAATAAATGCTGATTGACAGATGCTACAGCTCTGGGTACCCGACCTAGGATAAAAGCATTTAGTAATCAGAAGATTTAAGCAGGACCAATTTTTTTTTTAATTATTTATTCAGCCATTTCTAATGGAGTATGTTACTGATGCCTCCCAATCTTCTCCCAAAAAAGATAATTTCTGACACTGGATAATTGTTCAGAAATGCTGATGTAAAATATTGAATTATGTGTGTGTGCACACACATATTTTGTGTGCAAAATCCTGTGCAATAACAATGCTAATATAATTGACAAATGAAACACTCTCAAATCAGGAAATGTTAGAATTAAGGTCATAAAATTGACTTCAGTGTATTTATGTATGCTGTACTTAAAACACACCTTTTATTTGCACGGCCCCACACTATTATTTTCAGAGCAATTAAAGAATACCTAGATGTACACAGCATTTAAAGGCACTGAGAAATATGGGGAAATTAATGATTTTGCCTATGTGCCTTGAAAATTACACGTTAAAACACAAGCCACAAATGGAACAAACTAAAAAATAACCATTTACTGTGTATGCAAGAGAAATCTGGGAGAAAAAATAACGTTCTACTTCATAATTAAAGACTGTACACACAAGGACTAAAATAATGAACTTGCAAGAGTGTAGCAATTATTATTTTCAATTGAAAATACTGTCTTTTATGAAACTATTTATCAACATTTAAACTCAATTTATTAGATCTATCAAGAGGTGTAAGGATAACTGCCATTTTACTTCAACTGTAGATTCAAAGTGAAAGAATAATGCAAATGTAGTGTCATGTAGAATTAATTTGTCTGAGATCAGTACATCCATCGATTTTGGACAGATAGAATTAGGTCAGTATTGATCTAGATCTGGAAAATGCCATTCTTTGATCAAAATCTTGAAAATATAAGCTATCTGCTAAAAAGCCTAATTGGTATAACTCAATATTGGCTAACATCTCAGACAAGCAGTCTGATCTGAACTTCTGAATAACTCTATGATAACCTGGAGTTCCGAATGTAGCTTACTATAAAATAGCATGTTATGTATACAAAGGAACCGAAGGTAAAGGTAGGTAACTGCCAAACGTAAGAATAAGTGGTAGCTCACAAAGTACTTACCAGACCACAGATGAAGGCCATCAAACCCAAAAGAGTACAGGTCATCACCAACACCGTTGCCTCCCCATCCTTCTCCACCTCCAGGATAGGGGGCATAACCTGAAGTAGAGGCCCATCCAACTCGTAAATGAGTGGGTTCTGAGGTCAAGAATGGATCAACCTGATCAATTATTAACTCAAAGTACCACTTCTTGTATTGCGCAGAGCCCTCAGCAACACCCAAAAATATGTTTGGTCTTATGCTAGGAAAGAAAAGGTAAGCCAGTTAGTGTAAACATAAAATGTGACATATGAATCATATTGCTGTATAATTGTCAAATTCACTCTGCAAGTACAACAAGAGTGCAGATATCCACATTTTGCTGATAATATTTTAAAAAGTAACCCATTTTGTATAATTTTATCAAGCTGTTGTAGAATCATCTTCTAAGGTAGATGTTCCGTCTTTGAAAAACTTACAGTCAAAAGAGAACTGACAAGATCATTTACTAAAATCAAAAAAACAGGCATGAGATTGCCAGGAGATTGAGTCGCTATAAAAAAACACAAGTACTTCATGGTATGTTTACATACTCTGCCCCCTGTTTTGACTCAGAAATATTTCCATTTTAGAACAGATCTTATTATGAATTAGAAATTTCTATTTGAGCACAGTTTCCATTACAAATACCATATTGTTAGTAAAAATGGGGTTTTTTTCAGAAGTTAATACATAATTAATAAACACCTCCTAAAGTTTTTCTCAATATTGTTTCTCAATATTGAAAGCTATGGGACATTTCTCAGGTTACGCTATTTTATTCAATTAACTATTTAAGATATGGAAGTTCCATTTTTTTCTAATATAACAATAAAACTTATCACTATACCTTGTCACATCATTAATCAAACGTGTTTGCAAAAGTAAGTCTCTTCTAGGCAGTAAATTGTCACAGATCAAATTTTGATTGGCGCGAACTGCAACTCCGTTACAGACACAGAGAGAGCAAAGCACATCAAGAACCTTAAAAGAAAAATCAGGAGAAAGTCAGGTAAAGGCAGATAGCTGCATCCAGTATTATTCAGTTGTCAGCTCAATTTACATTCAGAATATATCTAAAGGGAGGAATATAATACACATTATTGTTTTCTAAATACTTCTCACACATAGAGACCGAGTGTAGTCTGTCCTACTGATAGAGGATATCAAGAAATTGTGGAACATAAATTCAGAACATAGGGCTTGAAAATGCCTTAAAAACCTTCTTTTGAGATTTCTTATTCTCATTTTGATTAGAAAAAAACAAAGCTAAAATATCTGTATGTCAACTCTTAACAACATTTTAATTAAACCTCATTAACAATTTGAAATATAATACGAAATTCTTTGATAAATTTTCTGCAGCCCAAAAAACTTTCTGTGCAAAATCAGTGGACAATTCTCAGTAGCAATTCTCTGACTGCTTATGGATCTCTTCTGGAAAGAATGTCTTCAATAAGAGAAAGAATCCATTTATCTATGGAATGAAAAACACTCTAAAAGTTCACTATGAAGCAAAACAGAATTTCAGAAAGATGTTATTCTAAAACTTCAGATTTCTTTTTTTATTTTTTATTTCAGTCTGAAAATTGAAAGAGATTGATAATACAGAGTACTGGAGCAAGAGGTTTTGGAAGAGAGAACACAGCAAGATAGCATTTAATGGTGAGGAACAGAGCAGCACAATTTTGCAAAAAAAACAGAGAAGTTTAAAGATGTCCTTGCCTCTGACAAGCAGTCTTTGAGCAATGAGCCCAAATGGTCTAAACTGCTACACATCACCTCCAAGACAAAGACACATCTTCATACTGTTAATTATAATTTCAAAAACTGTTGTACAGCACCAGAAACAGCAGAACATAGCATTCATTTTAGCTACTCCTGTCATCTGCCCAGTGAATTTAGCATAAACCCACCATCAACAGCAGTTTAAGCTACTATATTGTAGACTTTTCGGTGTCCCAGCCCATGTATTTTTCTTTCTACCATCTTTCTGCTCTATTGGGCATAAACCTCTAGCAGAAGGATAGAGGTAGTAATTTAAAGAACCACATAAACTCTGACCAGTACTCAAGCTGTAAAGCATCTTAGTAACATTAATGATTACCAGCAACTCAGACTTTACATGTAAACAGTTTAAATAATCTCTGAATTTGCTGACTGTATTTCTGACACAAGACTTTTCATTTAAAAATTCCCCAAATCAATAAATTCCAGGACAATTTTGCTCATTAATATTACTGATTCTTATTTCCTAAATTTCAACAGAATTTCTAATCTACCAGGAGAACAAGATATACTGTAAAATAACTAATAAATTCATTACTTCTCACTCTTCATTACTTACTGATGTTTAGTCAAAGACATTACAATGGAAATGCACAAATCCATTACCCAGTATAATTCTTCTCCTGTATACATTTTCTTTTTCTGCTCTAAATTATCACTATTAGGTCTACACTAAAACATTTCAGACAAAAGGTTCATTGTAGGTGACTGGTACAGCACAATAATCTTGCTAAGAGCTAAAAATAGTAAGCTAAACTTACTGCTGTAACTTTAACTTTTTTTCTTATGCCTACTTATATCAGTTCATACTCCTTAACCATGCTTAAAAATACTTTTCTCCTTCACTGTATCTGCAGTTGTTTATGTTCTCTGTATTAGTGATCTATAAGAGAAGGTAATTTCCGCTCACTAAAACTTTCTCTGTTCTTCCTCGAGGTTATCAGTCTTTCAAATAAAATTTTAATTGAGGAAGGAAACTCACATCAGAAAATCACACATAAACCTATATCTTCGTCTGTGTTGTGATGTCATCCTGGTCGCAGCCAGAAATTGTTCACCTTCTTCTATCATAATAAATTGCATATTGATGTCTAAATTAATTTCATCCAGTATTTCTTCTGGAAACTCAGGGGTTTTTTCTTTCTTCTGAACACCTGTGTTTTCAGATATTTGGATTATTTTTCTGATTTCTCATTTTATTTTTTCTTCTCTGCTACTATTATTATTACTCAAATTAGGAATGATTTTGCAGGATATAGTTCTCTATATCTGTAGGTACAATGGTAGTCCACTGCTTCTGCAGACCCCTGAATCACAAAGCAAACTACTCTGCCCACTTTCTTAACAGCCACCAGAATACTTCATTTTCTTAGCAAATCCAGTGTTCTGACTGGTTCCCAATGTTTTTTAACAGTTTGCTTGTCATATATATTTGTTGTATTTGAAAATTGATGAAAAGCAGTTATATATTAAACATTCTTTTAACCTCAACAAAGAAATTTTGCAGATGTACTTTAAAGTTACTTTATTCTTTTAAAGGTACTAGAATCACATATTTCCATGTAGAAATTTCTCTTTCTTTCTACCACAAAACATTGTAAGATTATCTTTACATCCTTAGTTTTTCCAAACATACCTTGTAATTGCGCCCGTGTTTATCCAACAGTGAAATAATGGATTTGATGTGTTCCTCAGATATTATATTTAAAGCTTCTGGGCTTTCAATCAAGATGCAGTGCAATACTTCCAGAATACCTATATGAAGGCCAGAGAAATAATGTTGCCATTAAACCACCTGCACAACTGAACACAATCTAAAAGTTCAGTAAATTAGTATCTTACAAGATGCTATGTTTTCTCCAGCCTAAAAAGAGAATGAAGACACTTGTAAGAGGTATTAATATGGTACATAAGAATAAGTGCATAATAAAAACGTTAATTTTTATTTTCTTTTGAACATAGCCACAATTTTAAAACCACTTGAGAAAATTGCAACTTTAGTTCCTCCTTTTCAATGAAAGAGATAAAGGTTTTAATAGGGAGCACTGTATAGTATATCAATACATATATTATATATATATTGAGGAATACTCCTCAGTAAAAAACCCGTATAATCTATATAGGGTTTGTATGCATGCTCACTGATACACTGGTCTTGATACAGTTTGAAGTGATCCTTTAATTCACCAGTCACATTCAATATTGAGGGAATGTGGTATTGCACATACCAAATGTATGGAACCAAAAATGCCACCAAAATGTCTCTTTAAATGTGTTACTTTTTTCAATTAAAGCAAACAAACAAACAACACCAAAAAACCCCACCCCCTGAAAAAAAAACAAACTAAAAAAACCCTAATCAAAAAAACAAAATGCCCCCCAAAATACCACATTGTTTTCTAATACATGTTGGCTTCAGAGAAAACTTCTCTGACGATAATGTAGAACAGACTAACTGATGGTTAATTCACATTGTAAAAGTGAGTCTCACCTGAGGAAGATTCTAATCTGTCCAATTTACTGATTAGCCAATCGAGGTTACTGGAAAATTGAGCACAGTTGTTTCTGTTGCCACGAATGAGAGCAGCTGGAAAAAACCCACAAGGTATAATTTTATAACAGGAGGTGTCCATTTGAACTCACCAACATTTATCATATATATTTTAACACAATTTTTAGGGTAACTTCATAAAACAATGGACAGGACAGTCCATATATCTTACAGGAATAAAGAATTAAGATTTTCATTGCTCTAAATATCAGCAACTGACGTAATTTCTAAGGAGCATGTAATTTTTGAAGTTGACTGATAGACAAGAATCTCAGCAAAAATATGTTTTGTTTATGTTTTATTTTGGTGTTAAATTTAAATAGAAGTTATTCAGCACCCTCGCTTAATGCAAATGTCAAGCACTGTCATGATCATGGGGCTGAAACATTTCTTTTTCTATTTCTCCCTACCAAGTGTGGGAAAATCATACACAGAAGTTTGAGGTCAAGTGCAGACTGGGCATATTGCTGTTTAGTGCTACTTTCTGATTACAACGTTGTAGAATGCATAGCTTTTAGTCTTTCAGTAGTGCAGACTGCACTTTGAAAGTTCATCAACATTCAAGTCTTTCAAGCAATACTGTTGGTTTTCCTCCTTCTAGAAGTTATTACTGGTCATAGGGGGAAAAAACAACAAAAAAGCACCTTCTGTACACAATTGTCAATGATTTTTATTATGAAGCATAATAAATATTACATCAGAGCAAGTGTGTTCAAAATGTACCTGCAGATGAAAATCAAGAAAAAATCTGAAAGCCCACAGAGCACCAGAGATATTTTTTTTCATATCAGTTTCCCTTAAACTCATAAGACTGTAGTAAAATGCAAGCAATGGTAACTTTTTACTTTCTAAGACAATGAGAAGATTTATCAGAAGCACCTGCATGTCTGTTCTATGTGAATAACCTCATGCTTCAAAGCACTTTCCCTGGTTTCCTTTATTCTTTTCCTGGCTCTCAACTTCCTTGTTTCACTATGGCTCAGGACTACCTTCCTTTGTAATGAAATTAGAATGTACTTAAACTCCATCAGAAGACAAAATTCTCCTAAATGAGGAATAACACAAATCAGGTATCAAGTGAGATATTTAAAGAAATAAACATACACATACTTTTCCTGCTCTATAATTTTGGCCATTCTACAATGCAGAAGCAGTTTGCTCTAGAAACGATGGCATTGATTTTGAAAAGATATTTCCACTTCTGTTTTATGTAATTAATTTTATTAGCATTTAAATCTAAGTCTCAAGTGACAAACATGGATTGAGCAGACCTGACTATGACTTTAAGAGTTTTCCTCAGCTATATGTAAAAAGACTGGTTTCCAGTTTTTCTAATTTTAAAAATAATAATTCACTTCTATTTGCATATCACAGGTACATTTAAATTAAAAAAAAAAAAATTAGCATGCTTCACGGAACATTTTCCTAGCTGAGTTCTGTTTTTCTGATGTATCATCGCTCAATAAACTCTGTTCCCTGTAATAAATAGCAGTAAGTATATGGAAGAAATTCTGTAACTGACATAATAGATTGAATAATACACAAAATATTCTTTGGTGGTGAAGCAGCAAGTAGAATCCCAAGAGTACATATCCCGGTGGTTTTTGAAGAACTTACCTAACAATTTGTAAAGGAGATTCAAAATTTCTTTCCATGATGTACCATGTTCTTCTCTTGCAATTCCTGCATAATGAGCTGCACTGTTATAGTCATTTAAGCGATCAATGCAATTCAGAACTAGTGCCAGCATTCCCTAAACACATAGGACAGAGAGGAAAGCGAACTGTGCATGAAAAAGCATTGGTCAATGTTTTTTAAAAGATTTTTTCCTGTATAAATTGGAATGTTGCATTATCTTAAATTAAGAAAATCCCAAACAACAAACCAATTGTACTTAAAAGATATGAATATGTATTTTTCTGTCTAAAACGAATTCATTTTAGAGAATTATTCTATACTGTTTCTTATACAGCTAAGTATTCTAAAAATTAAGGAATAAAAATTCTGATGATAAAGGCTTTTACAATGTTTATGAACACTCTATTTTATATAAAATCTTCCTTGCATAAGGAAAAAACCTTTAAATGTATATAAAAATAAATTTTTGTTGATTAAAAAAGGTGGAAACTTTACTATCCACTAAAATATCTGCAAAACAAAGAATCTTAAATACTAGAAGAGATTTGTAACCTCAGTTTGATTGCAGACTAACATGGTATTTAAAACCTGCAAGCCATTCAAATGTATTTAAAAACATCATAAAATATGTTTAGTATTTATACAAAAATGTAGTTATTCCATTTTCAGAGAGGAGCAATTTGACAATTATGTAATACATATCCATCTCTAACACTCTTAGAATTTCTAGAGGTAAAAAGTTACCAATTCATGGGGCAGAAAGGACATCAGAAATAACATCTATTATTGACCCAGGTTTTATTATTCATGTGGAATATTCAGGTTGTATAACTTCACAGAGAGAAAAAGAAATTTCTTGTAAAAATTGTTTCTTGTAAAAATGAGATCTTTTTAAAGATGTTTAGAAGTATTAATATCAAATTTTATGACAGAGATTGTGGCTTGTGACATGTTTTATCTATTTATATAGAGATAGATATAGCTCAGCCAGTAACTGTACATTATAGATCATCTAGATGATAATGTTTAGATTCTCCTCAATGTTTGTGAGACAATACATTTAAAATTAAAATAATGTAACAATCCCTCTCTATATACCTCTTCTTTGAATAGATTTTGTCTGTTTTTGAGTGAGCGAAGTTTGTTTTGCTTATCTTCATGTTGCAGGTCTTCTTCGGGAAGCTGGAAGTAAGTAATCAGGTCTTGCAGAGTCTGAGCCATCTCCTCAACAGGCAGGGCAGTGGGTGATAGTGTTCTGTTGTTTCCACTATGGAAAACAACAAGACTGGCAGCATTACTCATTTTGCCACTGTAATTTACAGTATTAAGTAGCAGCTATTTTCTTTTGGTATCTAAATTTAATCTTGTTACACATATGACATATGAATATGTGCAACAGATGATCTGAACTGAACATCATTCAAACGTCTGTTATTTGGATGTCCAGCACTCGGAGCTTCCTGAAGTGGAATCACATTTCCCTTTCTGCACTGATACAAACAGAGATAAGGTTTTTAAAATATGAAAAAAATTAGAAGAAGGAACAATATCATCCAGCAAAAAGATGAAACAGAGACGCAAGCTGTACCAAAGTCCTTTTCTACAGTAATTGATTTTGTTTAGATACTTTAAATTCTATTTATGTTATAGGTGTAACGTGCAGATGGACTAAAATAGTAGCAGTCATTGAAGTCATACATCCCCAGTCTTCTAGAAAAGGAGCACAAAAATAGCAGGTAATCCTAACCACGAATTAGATCTTCTGTATCTATTCTATATCGGAAATAAAGGGTGGGTTTAAAAACCAAAAGTGTTTCAAGGAATCTCAGTTGTTGGTATAATAATGTCTCTTTCTGTTCAAGTATTTTCTCAATCTTGTGTGACAACCCAGTTTTCCGTGGCCTGGCTACTATAAATAGTATCATCTAGCAGGCACTGACAGCTGGCAAAGGTGGCTCTGTTTTTATAACCTCAGCCCAAGAAATACAAACTAGATACTTGAGATACTGGAGCAATAATGTTATAAACACAGGCTCAGATGGTGGGTTCCATGGAAGCAAATAGTTAATTACAAACTCCTTTTTCTTTATTTTTTTCATCAAATAAGTAGTAATACAAGGGTGACCACTTGATCATCATAATTGAAACTTCTGCCAAGCACTACAAAGAAATAGTTTCTTCAGTACTAAATACATTCTTATAGATTTCATTTTGTATTCTTTCACAAAATTCTAGGTGCCATAGAATACTTAGTAATGGAGTTAGACTAAGATCAGCTAGCACATTTTCTTCAACCTGGATTATGATCCAGCTTGCTTCTGGCTTCAAGGTATTAGATTTCATGTAAATAATCTTAAATAAATTGTTTTGTCTATTTAATGGCACTACTAATCAAAATTACAAATTTAAATCAGTAAAAATATATTGCTAATATCTTCTAAATTCAAATACTTGAAAGCAGGAAATAAACATTCTCTTAGAGAAATTCTTATAATTTCAGAATACTTTAGAAGCAGAGGAACAACTACCTTATAAAGTGGCTGAATAAGCTTGTGGTATTGCGAATGATTCGAGCAGCCTGCGATTCTTCACGCTGGCATCTTTGTAACGTGAGACCATCATCCATATGACCTTCTTGGTGTAATATAACCTATTGAAAGTCAGTAATTATCACAAAAATTACTTAAAAATGCTTTGCTTTTAAAATATTTTGTTACTAATTTCAATACTGCTCTGAAAAAACAAATGGCATATATACAGATGTGTTAATCATTTTATCTGGACACCCATTAAAAACGACAAGATTTTCAGTCTCACATAAGTTATTCAGAGAAGACAATGTAATGTATCTTTATTCTTCCACAATTTTTTGAAAAGATATGCTCAAAAAATATTTTCTAATTGTAGCAACATCATTCTTTCTATATTCTGGCTGTCAGGGAAAGAGGAACTTCACTTTCTTAAGCATCATTTACTAAAAGACTCATGCTTTTAGACTATTAACAAGAAAAATCAAGCTGGAGTGACAAACAAAAATTACAATGCAGCTAAAGGAGAAATAATGTTTATGAGCAACTTCTGACTCATTTAACTATTTCTACACAATATGTTGGATTCTTATCAGAACCAGATATGAATGTCATATGAACTTCAAGCAATAGCAGAGATCCTTTGGTGGGATTTTAAATAAACACACAATGTCACAGAAAGCCAGCATCACTTTTAGGTATTACAAAAACTAGTCTTGGTCATTTTGAGTCATTAAAATCCTACAGCAATTTTGTAAGAAGCAAATGTCAGTTATCCTGCTTCTTTGTCCAAGATGCAATCTACTGAATTCTCCACCAAAAATGTTGTTTTAGCTTTGAGTCAGTAAAAGTTTGCAACCCACCTTCCCAGTTAGCAGAGTAATTCTGAAGGCATGAAGAAACTACTACTGATATACCAGTGGTTACTGTCACAAATGGGAAAGTTATTTACCAACAGCTTTTATACATACTAGCATATACCAAAGCACTGGAAAGTGGTGTTTTTCTATACTTGGCAGAATCTAGACTACATATGTGCTCTGTTCCTTCAAATATGTTGAGGAAGAGTTTTTAGAAGAGACAAACATCACCTGGTGAGTTTATCTGGACAGCAGAATCCATGGAAAGATGATGGAGAGGACTGGGAAGACACTTCCGAATTACTACATTAATAATATTTTCTAAAAGGATACTAGTTTAAAATTTAGTCGTCTTTCCTCTTTTTTCAAATACTTTTTTATATAGAGTCACACTGTGAGTGACTTTGCTAGCTTAAAGATCACTGTTTCCATAGAGAAAGGTCCTGAGGTCTCTAAGCTGAACAGTAACTGAAGATCTGCTCTTCCCATCACAAAACTAGTAAGAAAATATTTGACAATCAGATAATGTTTCCCCAGGCCATTGTATGTAGCTCCAGATTTTGGAGCTACAGGAACGAAAACATTTGACAGATAGGCTATTAAAGCTGTCATGCCTTGCAAAATAATTGCATCTTCATCATTGTAGAGCAGATATGCACTCCTCACTAAGTATGCAGAGGATGAGAGAAGAGAGAAGTCTTTTGGAAGGACCTAATCTTTCTCCGACAAAACAAAACAACCCAAAAACCAACAAACAACCCAAACCTCAACTAAATCATCCAGAAACATCACAGTGACAGGAAAGTGCTATTTAGAATTCCAGTAAATACATCACAGACAGAAGCATTCAGCATTGTCTACATCAATTCTTCAGATAAAGCACTTCTCTGCATATGAAAAAGGGAATTTGGCACTGCCTTGTTTGCTGAAGTACCGCAAGGCATTGACCAACAGTGTGAGCAATGGCCTCCGGAACATGAGTCCAAATCACATAGCATATGTTTCTCTGTTCTCTGAGCTCTAGCATTTCAGAGCTCTGCAGGAGTTCATTGCTTGCACAGAAGCAAGCTCTCAAACTGAAAAGATAGGCATCCATCACTCACTGGATGGTGGAGGGAGGTTGACCAGAATGTTGGTGTAAACATCATAATTAGCTGGCAAAATCTTGAATTCTTGGTTACCACAATCTCAGAGAGAAATACAACAGACAAAAATTCTGGTGGGAATCATGCAACAAAAGCCTCATAAACGATGCCAGAATTTCTTTCTTATTTGTCAGTATAATAATTAGATATATGAAACTACACTAAAGCCAAACAACAGAAATTTTTACTTGGAATTTTTAGTATTTTATAACAGAACTAATCTCATAGTTGTTTTCTCCTCTCCATAGATTTGCAGAAGCTGATGGTGATAATAGCTAGGTTATGTCAAAAAAAGCATCCTTTGCCTCCTGCAAAAACAAGGTATTTCTCAATCCTCTTAGGGCTAATGAGTCATGCGACAAGAAGTGCAGGACAGCTTCAGAAGGAATACAGTGAGTGAAAGTGAAAAACTCCCGACGCAGTGATGGCGGAGGATGAATACAAAGCAATGACTTTGCTTCTAATGTAGATATATAAATTTCATATGAAATTTAAAGGGATATATACATCTAAACTTGCTTACAAGATTATAGTCTAGTATCATACATTGCAGGGTATGAAAAACTGTTTCTAGCCTCCACAGGAATATAAATTATATGAAGCTAGAAGGTTTAGGTTTTCTTCTGTTTGAAGGCACTTAACAAGACAGAATTCTCCAGGTGAGAGGGCAACAAAAGATTTAAGTCTTTGAACATGAATGAAACAAATTCAAAGGAGAATAGAAGTGACAGGCAATTATGGAGGTTCTTTTAGTCCCTTGCTGCTGAGCAGAAAACTGGAGAAAAAAAATACTAAACACCACAGGAAGCTATTAAAAAATTCTTCATTGAATACAGAAGAAGAATCTACATGTTGCCTTTTCAAAAAGTAAAATTGAACCCTCTGAGGAAACAGTATGCCATAGCCAGTTCTTACATGGGAAAGGAAGGGGCCATCATTGTGTGATTAAATTTTTTATCAAGAAAATACTGAATGACTGGCATAAAAAGAATTTCTCTGATCAGCCAGGTTGCAGAGAAGGGGTTGGGCACTCACTGCCCATTCATGATGACCATGTGTGCTGCGTAGGAATAAATGGGATTGTAACAAGGGAGTGTGATGAGGATTGTTCTGTATTGCAGTGCTTGTGTATGGTTATTCTCTTATGAATGTACATATGTACAAGCAGCTAAAGAAGAATTGCAACTTCTTTTCAGTAATGACCTTTTTTATTTCATCTTTTTCATAATGATAGATTCAAGTCATAAAAATCTACAAATAGAGAATGAATGAACCATTTGGTAATGACACAGTTATGTGAAGCTAGTACTAAGATCCTTAATGCTGAATGAAATGTGAACATAAAATTTGACGACATAACAGGTCATATGCCACTAATAAAGAAAATAATTGTACCCTAAAATCAAAAGGCTGAGAGAAAGACCTCCTTGATGTCACATCACAATTACATCTAACACTTTGGGAGGAAATTATTCACTAATATCCTTTAAGAAACTTCAGGATTTTCTAGGGTCATTTCTTAAGTGACAAATTTGTCATTTCACACAATATACTCAATTAAAAAAATCTAAAACACCAGTGAATGTAAGATGACACATAAGTTTACACTGGTTATGCCAGTTAAATGTAAATTTTTAATATTTATTTAACCAACCAAATCAGGAATTTCCATCTTTCACTGGTGTCAAAAATAAAAATTGCGCACAAATTAATAATTTCTTCTGAGAAGAAAAAACAGTTATTCTTCAGTTATGTAGTTATGTTAATATCCATCACTGTTTTCATTTTCAGAAGGAAATATTCACATTTTCAGTGTAGGAGCACAAAACAATTAAACCCACAAATACTGATTTCACAAGTAATTAAAAAAACCATCAAACATTACCTTTCTTTTCAAGGGACCTAAACGTGCTGATTTAGCATCCTGTGCTTTGTAAGTCAACCATAGGGCAGTGGCCACATGTTGGACAAAACAGATTGAATCTCCATACTTTATTTCTGGTACTCCCATTCCATCAATGTCACGTTTGAGACTAGATTCCTGCTTTTCTTTTAGCTCCTAAGGAGATAAAATAAAGTTGACATTTAATCTCTGTATTTGAAAAGGGTAAAGCATTGAATTCTACACTGATACATATTACAATACTGAACAATATTTATGCTACTTATGCTGTTAAGATGCAGCTAAATTTCATTTCACGTAATTTCTGCTTCTATCCGATTAATCTTTGAGATTGTGATGAAAAATAATTTCAAATCTGAAGCATCATTTTTACTGAAGCAATAAAAATCAAGTAAAATCCATTACAGTGGATTCATATGAAAACAAATCTTTGAATGTTTAACTTAACCTAATCAATAATGGAGTTACTGATGTATGTAAAGTTTCAGTTTAACAGTCTGTAGAATTCTATGTAGCCAACATTTTTGAATTTCAGCTTAAACATGAAAAATAAAAATAAACAGAAACCTATTTTGATATGTAGTTAAAATATTTTAATGCTAAAGAAATTTTGTTTATAATTTCTATATACAGATGAACACTTCATTTAGAATAATGCCTCTGTATTGAACAACCAGGAAAAAAGAAAATATTCATTCTAAAAAAAGTACAATTTGGCTTTTATATTTAATTTACTTTTGCACTTCTCAATTTTTTTACATTTATTTTATTTTCTTATATATCTATTTTGTAAGAAGAATTGGATTCTCTCAAACTTCTTTTAAAGACATTGCTCAACCCTTGGCTGGAACACCCAGTTTTTAAACCCAATTTATTTCTTAATCCCATTATTCTTTATTTACAACTGGGGGATTTTAAGACTCCAGCAGAAAAGCAAGTGCCCTTTACTTTAAAATAAAATAGCTCTATTTTCAAAATTGAATTCAGGAATAAGAACAGAATTATGCTGCAAACTTTGTAAGAGCAAGTTATGAATACATGTGATTCAACAACAAAAAAAGTAAATGAAGTCATTGAATAACATCATTTTTCTATGATTTCAATGGCTGACGGACTTAAGTGTAGATAGTTGTTAATTTGTTGCTAAGTAAACATGTTAGAAATTAACATGCAGTCTAAATTTCTATATGTGTAATAGGATTTTTTTATTTCATTTCAGGTTACAGAATGTTACATCTGTAGAGTAAACCAAAGTTATATTTTAGCTATGCTAATGTGCTTTCATTTATATGTAGTTTAGCTGTCACATTTCAATAATAATTTCAGTTGAAACAGGTAGCATTATAAAGCCAAGATGAAACCGAATGAAATGACAAGACATTCCTTGGAGATACCACTGCAATGTCAAGACTATGGGGAAAACATGTCACGTCATATTTGTGTGGACTGAGCTATCATGTACAGAAAAAGATGAACTATTTCAATACACATTTGCAGGAAGGATATTAAATGAAAAATACAATAAAATAGCACAAATTCACTGTCAGCCATTAATTATTTGACTTCACATAGTATCCTGAAGATTAAAACATTTTTTCTCAAATATTGTGTCTGCATCATTAATCGAGCATCAATGAAAATTTCAAAGAAAGAAATCACAGTGTGGTAAGAAGGAATTCTAAGTAAGTTGCTCTTTCGAAAAAAATGGAGCAATACTTATCCCTTTTGACAACACTAAATATAGTGAAAAAGACGATTTTTTTAAATTTCAGAAATAAATCTTTAGAATTATTTTGAGGGCCTGAAGGCTGTTCTCACTTTGAGAAATACAGCATAAATTCCTCTTCATCATGTTTTGCTCTTTGCACTCTGTCCAGCTTCTCTAGGATTTCAGCCAAGTAATTTGATCACAGTGTGCAAAGACAGGGTGTATTTTATAACAGCTGAAAAGTATAGTCAGATAACGATTACTGGAGGAGAAGGGGAAGAAACCTCATCTCTTATCTAGATATTTGTACAAGTCTTAGCAGTATAGTATCCAAACACTTTTGTTTTAATACCCTCTCTTCACAACCTAGTCGTAGTTTAACTCCCTCAGGCTGTGAATTTATCAAATCAAAGAAAACAAATCACATTATAGTCCTCGAAGATGGCAAAGGAAAAATAACAATACCAAAAACAACAACAAAAACCAAACCAAAACAACAAACTAAAAGATGGAATGAACAAAGAAATTTGAGGGGAAGCTGTCAAAGATGATATTTTCAAAAGATATTTAATACTAAAGGAAGGACAAGAATTAGAAAGTGATAAAGAATCGTAGATTCCTATATGATAGGAGGAACACAAGGAATGACAATGTGAACAGGAGAAATAAAATCAACTGAATTTACAAAGATTTTACAATAGTAAAAATGCAGTAGGTGAAACATTTTTGATAGCTTAAGGGCTTGTTTAGGCACCCCTAAGAACGGTAAAACAACCGTCTGCTGAACTCTTATTAAATCTGTCTTGCATGAGCTAATTAAAATCTTACTTTTTGGTGTTGCACACTGTTATTGTAATAAAAGTTCTGCTACAGCTACTCCAATTCAACAAAAATAAAAGATAAAAGGTCTACAGATATAAGAGCTATCTTGCTAGTGGTCTTATTTTACTCTGTGTACGTTGCTTTATACATTTCTACATCCCAGTAGACAAGAAAAAGAAAAGCTACTTTCATTTTACCTTCTATTTTATCTTCCCCTAAAAAATAAATAGAAAAAATAATTTAATACTGTATTTGAAGAGCAGCACTTACTGGGAAATTATAATTATAAAACATGAACTTAAAAATAAGTATTTGAACTTTCAGAGACAAATGTAGGTAAAGGACTGTGCAATACCTATCATCTTATTCCAAAACCAAATTAAACTTTATGATTGCTACTATACTATTACGACATCCTAATGCCATGTTGAGTCCCCAAGACAGCTACATGCTGGCAGTAATATTAAAATGATATCAAATCCTTCTGCATGAGTCATCTGTGACTTTTGAATGTGTCAGAATGTTACCTACCAAGACTATACCAATAACCTCTTCATTATCAATTCTACATACCACCACAAAAAATAAAATATGAAATCTCAAATATTAATTCTGGGCTACACAGACTTTAAATAAACAAATATTTCTAGATGTGCTCTTGTTTCCACTGTGTTTAGTCTCAAGAAAATTTGTAAGTAGAACCAAGATTCTGCTCAGCAGAGTATACTGAGCCAAGTACTGTGCTGGAATGAGAACATCCCATTTCAAAACAGGATTCCATCTGGTATGGAGAAACTGCTGTCTCTGTTGTCACAAGGCATTACAGATCTGTTGCCTTAAAATATAAAGGCTGACATTTTAAAACTTGGTCAAAAGTAAGCTCCATATTAAAACCAATAAAAGATGTAATTGGGGAGAAGTGGGATAGTCCATTGATTTCTGATACTTGCAAGATTAGTTTACAGCAATTAGCAGTAAACAAGCATGTATTACATATGCTGTTTTCATTGAAATCAGCACCATAATGTTCTTTAGCATATACCTTTTTTTTAAAGTTCCCTTCTGTTCTTATTTATATAAGAACATATTAAGAAAAACACTAATTTGAATTTTATAATTTAAAATAACTGTTTCAATTTTCAGTGTTATTCATCAAAAGGAAACAAAACAGTGAAAATAAATACACTATGAATGCAATCACAGGTATTGAAAAGCAAGGAACACACAAGATTGCTGAAGTAGAATGTAACAATACTGAGGATAAAGGTGGTTTTTCAATAAGAGAGTTTCTATAACAACTGTTGGAAAAATAAGACTTTATTTAAGTCCTGTGTTACAGGCTCCTGGGAAGCCTTGGGGATTTGAGTAGTCCACATAGCTCTGCCTTCTGGCAAAGATAATATATTTTTTCTACAAAACCCTTTTGCTGGCTTCCAAACTGGAAAGAATACCGCAATGGAGAAATGTTTCATTTCCTTTTGGATACTCTGCAGCAATGCATATTGTGAGCAGTCTGGTCTGAATGGGTGCTGACCCTACCTGAAGCAGAAGGCTGGACTAGATGGCTTCTTGGGGTCCTTTTCAATCAGAATTATTCTTTTAGTCTAAAGGACAGGAGTGCTGTAAACAGAGAGGTATCCAGCACCCTATTTTTAAGAATCTGTACACAGCTGGACATGAAGGCATTAGACAGGTACCTTGAAATTTCCCCAAATTCATGCCATATTAAGGTACAGGCAAGTGAAAACGTTTCTTTGTTGTGAAAATGAACCAAACAAAGTTTTACAAATACATATATGCAGAAATTAAGATTAAAAACCCCTGCATATATCTGGTCTAACTAGTAGTTCTATGGTCCTTTTTCCCCTCAATCTGTGTGCCATCAGCACTTGGCTTTAAGAGCCCTTTTCTTCTTACAGTCCAGGTCAGTCTTTGGGGTATATTCTCTTGCAAAACATCACCTTTCTTTCTTCAGGAAGGGTTGTCACTGCTTGTTCCCCTCACTTTTGGAAACACTAATGTCTGTACCCATGGGACAGTGCAGCTCTTACCTCCCCAGATGATAAATAACAATTCTTATTCTTGACACCAAATTCATAACCTATTGCGAGATAAAAATATGCTTTTCTATATAGGACAGCACAAATAGGACAGGACGATGAGACACTGAGCTTGTATTTAATATAAAAATGTACATTAACAACTATATTATCTATAAACACAGTAGGCATGAATGACTTCTGCATAATTAATTACTACTGTACTTCAGCTTAGTCGTTTTGGGCACTGTAATAAATTTCACTAGCATGCCTTTGAGGCACGGCTCAACAAAAAGAGTAAGAAAATAGAGCATGTTTACTCAATGTAAAAGAAATTATTTTATGAATATGCATATATATGCACTAAATTTACATAATCAAAATTTACACATTTATATGCATATATTAAAATATTGGAAATTAGCGGGACAGCTGGTGTCCAACTAGGCAGTGAGTACATTAAAGGACTTTTAACTCAATGTTTAACCAGTAACTGTGGCACTCCTGGGATACTCACCATTCTTACCAAGGTGCCATAATTTGCCAAAAATGAGAAAAAATTATGGCTGTAATAAGTGCCCCAGCACAACATCATATGTACGACCTATGTTCCATAGCCTTTACACTGAACAAAAAATGAAAAACCACTTGGCGAGAAACTAGCAATCTAAGGAAATTTCCTGATAGTTCTTCAATTATTTTGATTGGCTAAAATAAAAATTCATTAAATATTATATGCAGTCACACTAATAAACATCGTTATTTTTAACATGTTAAAAAGAAGTATTTGATTTAGTACACTAACAAAAGTCTAGCATCTGTCAAGACTCTTAATGCTAGATTTTATCTAGTGTATAACTAACTTTAAAGATTCTTTTTCAGCTAGAGATTTCTTTTTTCTTAGGGATCATATAGCATTCAGAATTACGAGGAAAATTTAGCTTCTCATAGGTAATAAAAACCTCTATTCTAACAGCTACGACAACTATTTATAAGTAAAATCATGAAAGCACATAACCACTTTTACTCATCTTTGATTACAAAACCTTTCACTTCCTGGCAAAAAAAAGCTATTAATTTTGTCTACCTCTGTAATCATTCTTCATTGTCTGTCCCTTGTACTGTTTTTTCCAGCTGAAAACAATGAAAAAGCTAGTAACATGCAATTAGCAGCTCACTAAAGAGCATAATTTGAAAGCATATGGTTTATAAATCACTGACTACATTTTCCTTACATTTAGGAAAAATTTGATTGAGTTCAGTTCAGTTCCTATCAACACACTGCAGAAAGAACAGCAACTGAGCTGAATTCAATTGAATTCAATTATGACAGATAGAGCTGGAATGTGTAACACTCTAATGAGATTCTGTCCAACTAAAATGAGTCTATAATTATTAAAGTATTCATATTAAACCACTGTATCTTGCACTGTATTTGCTTTTAATATTGTTTTTTAAAACTGGTAACAGTTCAGTTTATTCTAAAGTTTATTAATTACCCTTATTTTTCCTATATGAGACCTTTGTTAATCTTGACTCAGGTTTTTCAGCTTTGTATTTGAATGCATAATCCCTGTCATTTGCTTCAATTTAGAAATTACAAGTAATTTATACAGTTGTTGAAACAATTCAGATTTAGTATTTGATGCTCCACATTCAGAACAAATTTGCATAGATGTTATTTACCTTTGATGCTCTAAAACAAAAGGCAGTAGATGTTGTGTCTGACTTTTCTCTGTCTAATATCACAACTCCTTCATCCTCATTCAGAGCCAAGTACTTTCCTGTTGTGATATGTCGAAGACGGAAAGGCTGCCCCCATCTAATGTTACTTCCACTCCAGCTAAACACAAGAGACATCAAAAAATAGTTGAAGTAAGTAAAACTAGTGTTTCTACTTTGGGCTTTAAAGGATGTTCAGAAAATAGAATGTTTTATATATATATATATATATACACACACGCGTATATATATATATATATATATATATATATATATATATATTCCTTTTTGGTTCTGATTTCAATATTTGCATTAGAACAGATGCAAAACTGTTAACACATTTGCGACGGGAACCCTGGAAAGGAGCTTCCATCTTCTTGTTTCTACACCGTCTCTCTGTTTTATTAGGGTGTTACATATGCTGTCCATAAAAAAAATCCTACATCTGTAAATTAACTACTGTATTTGAGTTGACTGACTAGACAAACAAATTAAACCTAAGTGAGGACTCAGCATTCCACAGAATTATCCTACGTCTCTGTTAGTTATGAGGGTCACTTGCAATCACAAACACACCAAGGGTGTGTGAACAGACAGTTCAGAAGGCCATCAAAGTTAAAACATACATACTCTTATGGTATATATTGAAATTTCACTTTCAGCAAAATGACAGATAATCACCTAGGAAGGAGATAGTCTAAAAAAAACCCCAAAAACAAGACACACAGAAGGGATATTATTGCTCTGATTTCCACTCATGCTTATAAAACTCCAGATAAAACTAGGAAAGCATTTTGCTTTCAGAAAGAAGCAATGTCTCAAGTGGACATATCTCATAGGCAACACTGCTTTTGATATGGGAGACAGAAAAAAATCTATTCTATCACAGTACCTTGCTTTTTATTATTGAAAAAGAACATATTAACACATATCATATAGCATGGCAAATATATATTCTGCCTTAAGTGTCTGTAGCAATCAAATTTCTGTTAACCTAACAAGAGTTGCTAACAAAAAAAGTTAAAAATAATGTTAGTACCTTATTCGAAGGGGTTCTACTCTCCACAAAGACCTTGCTCGAATGCCAGCTCCTCCAGTTTCATAAAATACTTTCCTATAGAAAAGATTCAGATCATTCTCTTGTGTTTACTTGTGCTTACATAGAATTTATAACTTACTTCTCTGTAAACTTTACATGACTCACTACTTTTCTCCCAGTAAACAAATGGCATTGAATGGACAGACGATTCCTACTCATCAGTGAGACCATGGTACGCAATCCAAATGTCTCAAGTAAATTAGACCATTTGCATTAAGATAGTCTTTCTCAGGAGCTGATAAAATGCTTAGCCTTGAAAGTGGCTGGGAAACTTTTCCTGCTATTTAATCAGCCATAAAAATATGTAATTCCTGCAGTTCCCAAGGTATTAATCTAAATTACTAACAGTTTTAAATGCATATCAACACAATATTAAAATAAATATATACATTTTCAGATATTAATGATTCTCTGCATGAAAACAACAGAGACTTCATTCCTAGAATTACTCCTTTGATTCTTGTTAAAGCACAAAAATGGTGGTGATAACAAAAATTATGTATTATAGTCCTCACAAAACAGATAATGCATTCAGAGAAATAAAAAACAGGAAGTGAAAGGATTAAGCATTTACTGTAATTTTGTTTTCTTGAAATGTTGGCTGAGGGTTGGTAACGTGTTCTAGTGCTGAAGCTAATATTCTACTCAATAATCAAACACAAACAAAGACAAACTACGGTGGATTAGCCTTGTTCACAGGAAGTTTTTAATGTTTTAATAATTATTCATGTCTTGTCATCTAAGCACCAGAATCACCAGCACTGAAACGCTGAATGCCTATCAAAAGATGAAAAAATTTCTTACATATATTCCTCTGAGAAGGACTAATCCACCCTATCATGCACGGAAGCTGGACCTTCTATGTGACACTTATGTGTCTGAAACAACGTGCAGCAGGGGAATTTAAAATCTGCCTTCCTGCTCTGGCAAACTTGACTGAATACTGCAATTGCATACATAAAGATGTCACAACCTGGCTGTTATACAGCTGAATTAAAGTAGCATTTTGAAATGCAGAATTTTAACTGGATTTTCAAATTGTCAAATTATTTTCCTTTTTTCAACAGCTAACAGGCAAAAAATTAAAAAAGCTGTTTTGTATTGTTCTTGTGCAAATATGGGACCCAGAAATCAACTTGTAAAATAAAAGTTGTGGGTTTCATATCTGAGCAAGTATTTCTACACCTTTTCTTCTATTGAGAACACTTAAGGTTTTAATTTATCTGATGTTCTTTTTCTTGAGCAACACAAGTAAAATCCTGGAAGAATCACGACATATACTGAAGCATGACAAACCATTTGCATCCAGTTGCTTTATAAGATGATGGACTTGTATTTACACCTCTACTTTATTTAGGAGTCACATTTAGGACACACATGTGGTATCAAATATTTTGAAATGGTAGTGCAGCAGAAGAGTAAGAATACATATTTCTCATAGTAAAGGTAGTAGTATTTCCTATGCATCTTATCTTGCATAAGAATGTTTTGATACTCTAGAATAAAAATAAAACAAAAAAACCCTGGCTGTCAATTGATCTTCATTTCCAGACTCTATGAATATCATCTCTCAAGGTCATTTCCAACCTGGGTTGTTACACGATTCTATGAATATACTGAATACACAATAACTGTCTGGAGTTTTCCATTTTCATTATATGTCCTCTTTGGTGCCACTGACCTTACTGATGTTACTTTTGGCAGACTCTAAATCCTAGCTTAGCTCAAAACTAAGTGTTCATTTCCACTTTCTCTGACCTCCTTCATTTCTCCTTGGCCCAACTCCACCATTCTGTCTCTAAGGGACTATCACAGATATGTCTCTGTTCATCTCTTATACTTTTAATTCTATACTTCTTAAAATCTCAAATCTTTATCCAGCTTTTTCCATACGCAGCACTGCACTAGCGTTAGTGACCTGCTCTTTCAGTAACAAAGCTGCGTGTAAAAGAGAATTGCTGCTTTTTGATAAGTGTCCACATAACATTTTTTTCATCTACTTAATTCCACATATCCATCTTTTTTTTTTTTTGCCAAGCTAGCCTTTTTGATTTTCAGTATGTCTACCCCAAGTATTTCCATTTGACCTGTAATAGAAGACCTTAAAATTCTTGGCAGAGAATAGTCTCTGTGTGAATTCTTAAAGAGCATTCTCTACAGAAATGTTCAAAAATGAGATTTCTGTTCTCTGAGAAATCTTCACTCTTGCCTAAATTAGCTTATTTAACATTCCTAATGAAACGGTTTTAAATGCATATCAACATGCATAGAACTGATCAAATAGAGATGGAAATAAACACAACCATTTCCTACATGTCTTTCCCCTGTTCTTATTACTATTTGGGGTTTTTTTGTATATTCATTTTGTTTCGAAAATGTAAATGTGACTCCTACAACTACGACACAGTACAAACTTGGCCTTATATCTGTTATTCAGCTCATAAATCCAAAAGACAGGACAACTTCAAATCATCTATCACTATCACACATTCAAAAATATTCAATATGGCATTCATATTTTTTTCAATTTTAGAATTTAAAATACATAGATTTAATTCAGACAAATATATGTTTTAATTTTACTCTTTTATTTACTTATTTTAAAAAATATGGAAGCCAATCTTAAGGCAGTAAGAATACAGACCAAACCTATATTAAGAATAACATCATACTAGGGAATAGAACTCTACAATTATTTTTAAATTTAACTATATCCAACTTCTAGGTAAGTAACATCAGTAGCAAAGTATAGCATTTCTGAATGTACTGAAACAGCTCAGCATCTATTTCAACCTTACTAAAACAGGTCCTTTATAAAATAAGTCTAAATATGACATCTGTTCTACACAAGGTATCTAGATCCTAATACTTTTGCTAGTATTTTAATACTAGGTGTGTATATTTTCATATGCAGTGCAAACTGTATCTTTTTCTTTTTTTCTTTACACATATGAAGAGAACAGCAATAAAAAAATCACCAAGTGAATCTTTCTGGTTTTCAGTTTGGGTTCTCTTTAGGCTTTGGAGACATTTTTATTCCACAGAAATGTAAACCTGGAAAATTTAGAGCTGACAGGTTTACTTGACATAAATGAATGTTACTTGTGGTATCATATTACCTAAAGCATTACTTATTTGCCACAATCGGTATAAAGATCTTTTTTTTTGAATATGACTTTTAGAGCTAGCAGGTTTGTGTATCAAAATTATTAGCTTGCCTTGCTTCTGATAAAATTCAAAAAATGCAGAAAAATTCAAATAATAAATCATCAGAATATATAACTGTAGATATAAGTTTAATACAAAAGAGGTTTAGTCTAGCTAATATGATCTAATTTTCTTAATATATTAATCAAATTTGAGAAAACAAAAACTTGCAAAAAATTAGAAAATATATAAAATATGAAAGTCATTGTAGACATCAAACTTACAGAGATTTTTTAGGGATTTTTTTTTTTCACATTACCATCTTCCTGCTAACACTTTCTTACCTCTAGTTCTAGTAGTATGCACTAGGGACAAACAACATAACAGAATGAAATCTCAGTGAAAATCAACTACTTGAATTTCAGCAGTGACAGAACTCAAGACTGATTTTCTGCTTAGTAGGTCTCAACTTCTTGTACAATGTCACTGCTGCTGTAAAGAGTGTCTAATCTACCTAACCTCAAATTCAACTGACAATCTATTTAATTTTTGAAAGAAGGAAATATATAGAAATGCACCATCACTTACTTGTGCTGTGAATCATTCTGATCTGTAGATGGAATTGTCAAGCACTCATCATGGCCATGGAAAAAACGTACTACATGCCCACCAAGAAGATACCCTGAAGAAGAAGCTCATTTACTCATTAGCTAAAACATTGATAATGTGAAAAAAACACCCTCATAAAAGTTAAAAAAATTCAAAAGACCTAGATGAAATTTATTTTCCCAATTTTCGGTCATGACTGAAATTAAACAAGAAAAAACAATTTTAGTGTGACAACATAATATTTTTAGTATCTTTTTTACTTAAAAATATTTCTTCTGAAAATGAAGACAAAAAAAGAGCAAGCATTCAATATTTAAAAATCAAATTAGGATTCTGAGAAAAGGAAATTAAAAGCATCTCTAACAATTATTGTTTTGAAAATTGAATGCTTTAGGTAAAATCCAAATAAAATATTTAATATGATAGTTTCCTCCCCCTTAATACAGTTTAATTGATCTCAATAGAAGATGGTTTCATGTGTTCATCAGTTTGTTCTGACATTTATAATTTGTGTCAAAATCAAAGGTGTACAGCAGCAGGAGACAGAGGACAGAAGAACACTTTGCAGTTCTGAAGATTAACTTTAATGGAAGCTAACTTTCCAACCCATTTAACACAAAGAGTACAGGTCAAAACCAGGCACTTTTTCTCACATTAAAAAAGAAAAGAAAAAGATGGTGTAGGAGGAGAATGATTCATCAGACCCTCAGTCCAAACTGTTCTGACCTTGTAAGTGAAATCATTGCCTTTTAAAAGAATGCATATAAAGGAGGAAGGATAGAAGGAAACTTTCATACTGTGCAGCTGATTCAATATAAACTTGTAAATTAGCAAAATGGTAACTGACAATTACCCTGTTGCCAATTAATATAAAAGTCAAAGCAAAGAAAGAATGTGAAAAAAAATACTTTCCTGATACTTACGTTCTCTTGACAGTTCTATAAATATTGCAAAAAGTGCATTGTCTAATTCCCGATCCAGTTTTGGACTCAGGAAATCCCACTCTCTCTGTTTGTTCATTCCACTTGAGCTAGACTGCTATGTCCTTTGACATACAACCATCTCTCACATAAAACATTCTGAGAATGTATATGAAATGAAACCAAAGCCTAAGTAGTTGAGACAAAATTGATTGACACACAGAAAACCTAGTTCTCTGCTTACCCCACCCTAAATCTTTTTCTTTTAAATTAGAGGACTTTGGATTATGCAACCAATTCTGGGCTACACAGTATGAGAGTTCCAAGCATAGCAAAAGGCCACTAAGATGATAGAGAAACTGGTGCATGTCACACATGAAGAAAGGCTGAAACAACGAGAAGAGAAGAGAAAAGAAGAGAAGAGAAGAGAAGAGAAGAGAAGAGAAGAGAAGAGAAGAGAAGAGAAGAGAAGAGAAGAGAAGAGAAGAGAANAAGAGAAGAGAAGAGAAGAGAAGAGAAGAGAAGAGAAGAGAAGAGAAGAGAAGAGAAGAGAAGAGAAGAGAAGAGAAGAGAAGAGAAGAGAAGAGGAGAGGAGAAAGTGGCTCTGGGGAGATCTTATCAATGTAAAGAGTAAGGGATAAGGGTCTCTTCGGTTGTGCCCAGTGACAGAACCAGAGGCAATGGGCCCACACTGAAATACAGCAGGGTCTGTTTGAACATCAGGAAACACTTTTTCCTTGTGAGGGTGCCTGAGCATTGGCACAGGATCCATCCCTGGAGAGAGTCTAAACCTGTCTAGATACATTCATAGGCAATCTGTGTCACCCCAGGACACCTGTCTAGATATATTCACAGGCAACTGCCCCAGCTTGGGCAGTCAGTTGGACCAGGTCCTTTCTAGCCTCAATGACTCTGTGATTCCCTAAGCTTTTAGGAAGTTTAGCTGCCAAATCCCTTCAGTTACAGAAATATAAAATATGCTACTGGTCTTCCATGATCTCTCTGCATAGCTCATTATGTTTGTCATCTGTTACAAGTTAACTTTGCTGTAGGATGGTTTTTCTGTTTGCTTGGTTTTGTTTTACCTGTGAAACCTGAGAAACCGCAGGCTTTTCCAGGATTGACATCTATTCTGTGACCCATGATAGCAGGCCCCCAGACAGCCATTTTTAAATATCTGGCTCCAGCATGCCAAAGCGATCAGAAAATGTTACATGGAAAATCCATACCCCATATGCTCTTAAAATGAAAACCTAACACTCTGAGACATGTTTCTTATGGGCCAGTGCACAGAAACACTGTGGGATGCTGATTTAAACCACTTGTTCAAATAAAACCAACCATAGTTCAAATAAGACTACTAAATTAAGTCTTTAACACCAGGGTAGTCATCTTCCATCAAGACTTACTACAGTTGATCCCACGGAAGTGCTATGTCTCTTTCAGTTCCTGTATAGCTCCATTTTGTCCTACCATATTGTATATTATTATATCATAAACGATAAGTTTTACAGACAAGTGATACAAAATGATCCTGACTTAAAGACATTTAAGTCGTTTGTGGATGTCAAGTGCTGATACTTCGAACAGAGAACAGCAGAGACAAAGTACAGTGTTTGCTGTGACAGTGTTAATGACAAAGTATGGCACTGAAATAAGGAGTGAGACTGAGTGGATCAGACGTTCAGTACAGACAAGACATTTCTCAGAATAAGGTGATGCTTCTTAAACATGACTGTAAAGTGCCATCAAGAACACAGAAAGAAATCCTGACCCTGTGGTGGAGGACTGAGGCTGAATAAGAGAAAACAATAAGGAATGCACGGCTGTGAGATCCAGAAAGGATATTGAGAAAAAGTCTTTAAAAAACAGAACTAAGAAACTGAAATAGGAACTTTGAGAAAACTGCTTTCTATGTTGCCCGTACCTTCATGTCTTCTGTTTTATCTGTACTGGGAGAACAGGATATAGGACAATTGTATACAATAATCTAAAGTTTTCTGGCTTCAGTTATTCTGCAACTCCTACTCCCCCAAATTAAACTGAGTCTTCATTTCTCATGCTGCTTTTCAAGGCCTTATTCTAAAGATACAGCACTCGTTTAGCCTTTCTTCAGCTAATCCAGCTGATGTAACTGTGTTTCCCTGTTTTCTCTTCAAGTATTCTTCTCTCCTAAGCTCCTTATCTTTATTTTCATTAAACTTTTCGGTTAATGTTCTGAGAGTGATTTTTTTTTAAATTTTCTCTCTTTATCAAAAGCATACAAACTAATCTAATTTATGTACATTTCCAAATAAATAAAATGACAAACCTTCTGTAATATTGCTTCCTGAACATATAGGATGTACATTCCATAGTGTCTGCATAAAGGAGGCATCCACCTGAATATTTCCATTTGACACAGACAGATGCTGAAATAAGACAATGGTAACAGGAAACAGTGAAAATTATGCACTGAAAATATTTGGTATATTAATTTATAAAAAAACCAGAATGCATCATAAAGTAAATATACAAATATTCTTCTAAAATTAGCAGTCACTTATAAAATGAACTCTTTTCTAAATCTAATCAGCAGACTGAAGCTGCAACTTAGAAATCTTTCAGAGTTAGAGAAAAAAATCTTCCTAAGGTGGAGAATACCGAAATACACTTTGGGAAAAAGGCATGGAAGCAATCTTGTTCTGGAGGAGGGACTCACATGCGCACACGCGCGCACACACACACCCCCACACACACACCCACTTTTAGTGAGGAAAAATAAAAATGCATTTCAACCAGGTATTACTCCCTAGATTAGAAAAAAAAAAATTCATAAGAATCCCAACCAATCTCCTCATATCTTCACAGAACTTTGTATTTTCCCACTATTTGGCTACCAGCTAAAGAAACAAACTTACCAGGTATCTTTCAGAGGACACACTGACCAGGATAAGATCATCACCTATTCGAACTTTTTCTCCTTCTGACCTTTGCTTAGAAGCAGGATGTATTGTCCACCAGCATGCCTCACCTAAAGGACAGAGGTACTAATCAAGGATCTACCAAACAGACAACTCCCAAGAAATCTAAAGATATCTTTATACAACATTGAAATATCACTATAAAAATTGTCTTATAAGACATTCACCTTATAAAACCACATCATTCCAATCACTTTCAGTGCTTTTCTTCTTCCTTAAAACTTTTTGTCAACCAATCTTTGTTGTATATTTCCCTTTTTATGTATTTTTAAAGTGACTGTTTACAAAACACTGCTCAGAACTGCCCTCCCTTCGAGGCTCTCCAGTAAATTGCTAACAGCTACATTAGCCTTATTTATCACCTTTTGTGTCTTCTTTTGCTTAATGGTCATATTTAATTCACAATCTTCTGTATCACATATCATACCAAACCTGGAAGCAGTTCCACTAGAACTACAGACCATATGATTACCAAATAGCCAAGCCTAAGGGTGACAACCATAGAACATTTCCTACACATTAAATGTAAGATTCCAGGTTACTCTGCACACATAGACACACACACACACCCCCACACACCCCCCAACACACACACACACACCATGATTCTGGGAAGATTACCTAATTCTTTCCACAATTTCACACCTTTCAGAGTGTGAAAGACAAGACCTTGAAGAAAGGAAGTTGAATACAACCTTCTCACCAGGCAATGCAAAGTGAAAAAAAATTAAACAAAGGCAAAATTGGTAGCATCAGACAAAGCAGAAAATTTGTTTGCTCAATTAATATACTTCATGCAAAACCTGCTTAAAACAAAATTTGGAGGTTATGAAACTATTTATAGTGAAGACAATAAATAGAATTTGCATCCATACAAGTGTAAAATGCTACATCTTCAAAGGGAAAAATTTTTAATAGCCAGTGGCTTTTCCCTCTGCTATGTGAAGAATACTTCCTGCAGCTAAAATTGATCCATTAGGACAGTTTCATAGGTGAGGGAGAAGGGCAAAGGGATGACACTCAGTTTATGAGCTTTCCAGGCATGCAGTAGTTACCAAAACCCTCCGTGCAGAAACACAACTAAGCACTCTTTTTATGTGTTGCTTTTTTGAATCTTACGTATGTGCACAAAAGTCTTCTTGTACATGTACAGTTAAGGAAATATCAGTGAAACAACTACAGATACTCATTATAAAACCTCACAGATAGAAGCAGACACATAAGCAATAATTCTGAAAAAAGCTATGAAATTATAAAGATAGATTTCACTGAAACTATTTTCATAGAGATGTAACACACACATTCCTTTTATCACATACATTCCTTTTATCAACATGCTTAAAGAAAGTGTCCTCCATCTAAGGCAACAATGAAAGACAGTAAAATAACAGGCTGCTAATATCTGTCTAAGACCATCTTCTGTACAGCTATAGACTACTGAAAGACAAACTTCCCTTACTCAAAAGAGAAACGTTTCTAAAGAATTGCCTGAAAAGAAAGTTTCAAAGATTATGATTCACAAACATTTTAAAACCTACACTGCCAGTGCCCCTCCATCTTCAATTAGTCTATTTTATTTTAATTTATTTTCAAAATAATGAAAAAGCAATAGAAAGTGCTGGTTTATATTGATGCAACTGGTATTTCTTTATTTGAAGCTACACATTAGTGAGGTGTATACAGGTACTTAGATTTTCCCTTCAAGATATATGTCTGGCCTGAGTATTACAGAGTCACCCGTTGCTTTCTGATGATCACTCATCATTTGCAGTAACCATGAGCACTATGTACACAGCAGCATGTAAAACTATTTATGGCTCTTGGTGACTAAATTACCTTTAAATGCATTTAATACAGCTCCCAGTGGCAACTCATAATTTATATGTGCTTTCATGGAACCAAAAAATTTTTTTACTATATTTCTGTCAGCAGCAATGCTAATGGCAGTACTCCCAGAAATACATTTATTAGATTGTAAATCTTTCTTATAATGTCATGTTTGTGTTGTATCTGTTCCACTTTGTCCCATTATTGTTTGGTCCATTTTATGGTATATTTTTATTCAGCTCTTTTACCAACGTTCTCATTACATATTTTCTGTTTTCCTGCGCTATAAGTTGCAAACTCCTTTTGTGAAGCGGTTACAATGGATATTGTGAATGCACCAATATATGGCTTTTCCACACTGTCAAAACACAAAACCAAAACAAATACATCAACTTTATTTTACTCAGCAGAAATTTTTTACTTTGACCATTATTACCCATTTTATTGTAGTTATGTTAAGTCAATTTAACTGGAAGGCTCTCTCACATTCTTACACAAAGTCAGTTAATTTGCTGAAAGTCTTTAGTACTGACAGTCATTTCTTTCAAGTCATCTTATTTCTGATGAACACATAAGGATCCCATTCATAATCTTACAGTTACATTAATCTCAATGCTTCTTCTAAAACCAGAAATATGTGACTCATTTTCCTTCAAAAATAACTTGCCATACCTGCTGCATTTTCTCGTAGTCCGACATCAAATGCAAGTTTATCTGTCTGGGATCTTGATGATGTTAAACAAGTCAAATACTGCAAAACAGTTAAGTTATTGTAACAAAACATTACATCATCTCACTCTCAGACTTAATTTTTTTTAATTAGTTAAGCGTGATGTTGTTATTCATACAGAAGCTCTTCCTGAATTTAAAACATCAAAATCCTTTTCCATTTCAGCTGTGCAATTTAGCTTCTACCTTCTGAAGTTTCATATAGCTCATCAAATAGGAACAGGCAAACATCTAATTACAGCTCTATCATAATATGCTTGCTTCATGTAAATATTAAAGAACATACCAAAATGCAGTAATCACACCTGCAACTCCAGTATATCAAGGTAACTACAATTTTTATGGTTCATAAGCAACAAAGTTTGAAGATTAATGTAGCACTTTCTAGTACTGCAAAAAGGAGAGAAGATGTTTTTCTGACTTCTCATTTCAGTCTTTTATTAGGTGTATTTACATGGGCCCTAGTAGGTCAAAGATTCAAAACAGCTGAAATTTCCCAGTTGTAGAATGTAGTGCAATGAAACTTATACAAGGAAACCTGAAGATAGCATCTTTATGGGCGTATTCCCTGGCAACTATGGGATGTCAAATGGATCACATTATTTTATAAAATATGATGGGGGAAAAAATAACATATAACAAATTCATTTGTGGTAGAAGTACTTGCTAATGGAAGTATCATTAAAATGGATTCCTTAAGGACACAGAAATAATCCATGGCCAATGTAGCTTTTTGGCTACAGTTTTGAGTTAGATAAAGAATTTGAATTTAAACACTTCTATTGTGTTGAGACACCATAAGTTATTAATTTCTTTTCCATCTGGTGCAGAAGACAGCTCAGAAAGAACATGATTCCAAATTACTATGTTTTTTATTTTGGTAAAAAGACATTTATTTTTCATGCTACTCACTCTGTGCAAGTGCTCTGTCACTCACCATTTCACTAAACGAATGTCGAAGTAGTATAGCGTGGCCGTACAGCAGGGTCCTGTGGCCACCCCCTTGAGATGCCTGCAGAACATGATGGAGAAGGTCAAAACTGCACTGCAGTGCGTGGACTACCATCAGAACTATGCAACAACATGAAGAGCTATTACAGTTCAAGGAATAAGTGCAAATATTCCAACAAATTATGAAATGTATACACTGGGAAAAATCATAATAATGAAGTAGCAACAGCAATAGCCAAATATCTTGCAAAGGAACAAATGTTGTTCTTTGTCAAAGGCTCTTATTGTTACCTAATTTTTATTATGATTAAATAAAGCAGAGCATTTTCAAAACCATATTTTAAGTTAAATAAGATATTACTTACCTTTCTTATCAACTTCATGCAGGCATTAAAAAAAAAACCAACAAAATAAACACATATGTACATACACAAACTGAAATCTGAAAAATAACGTGCCTACTCCAGAATAGTTTAAGCACATACTAAGAATATCTACTTGCTAATATTAATTTTAAACACGTGTCAGATTCTTTAAAGCAACTGCATCCATAGTTTCAACCAAGTACAGATATTTTGAGTATATAAAACTATGACAAGATCAGAGAGAGGCAAAACCGAATTCTCCATTTTCTTCCTTTAGAGAATTTAACACACATCTTTTGAGTTATTTTCAGACTGTATTTAAGGTCAGTTCTTATCCTTGGATTCATTTGGAAGGGACTGATATAATTAAAGGATGTTCCAAGAACTCAAACAATGCTTATACATGTATAGGCATATTTACACTCTATGACCAATACATGTTAAACTACCAGTTAGGTAAATAGGTTTATATACTATGCTCAACTTGTGTTCTACAGAACCCCAGCTTAGAAGACATCAGGCTGAAGAAACTACTACATTCTGTAGCTCAATATATAGAATACTTAATATTGATTCAAGGTGTTAAAAATGAAATTTTATTTGTACAATCAGAAGGCATAAAAATCTAGAAGCAATTGACCAGAGGACTTTTATTACAAGTGCAATAAAAGAAAAATCCTACTTGTAGTTTTCTAGCTAGTAACAAAGACTCTAACAACCAGAAATTTGGAACCTCATTACACTGGAACTTAATACTGTTAACAGTCTTAAGAAATTTTATGTAGTAAATTTTATTGATAAATTTCTCAGAATTCTATAGATACTATGCATAATCTCTTTCCCAATATGATCCATATAATTACATGAAATTTCTCACTACACCTAGTAGCAAACTAAAAAAAAGAAGAAACTCCTGAATAATGATTTTTGGACCCACATAGAAAATGTGTTCCATTATTAGAAAAAACTGGAGACAAATAGATAGTTATCACTGGTCATTCAGGGAAGACAACATACTTTTAGGAACCATAAAATGATGATCAGTACAACAAATAAAAAAATTCCAAGAGCTTCTCCAAAATATGTCATTCATAAAAAATGGTTTTAATCCTGCAGGAACTTATCACTGCTTGGTGAAGAAAACTGGAAAAATATGTAACAGTGTGTATAATAATTCTTTTATATATTACAACTTTTTTTTTAATGAATAAGGAAAACCTTAACAGCAAAGTCAACTGTAATTACAAACAGGTTGTCAAAAGAAAATTACATGTAGTCAGTTTGCAACAAACATACAAATAATGAGAACAAACAATGAAACACTTCATTCTATTACTCAACATTTTTAAGCTAATCACTTTTAACTTTAAGACTGTCTTACTAAAAAAAACCCCAAGAAAACAACACAACCAAACCAAAACAACAAAACCCCCAAATCAAATAAGCTACATTCTTCTTTTAGAAAAATCTGAAGCTAGCAGCAGAACTCTGTTCCAAACTAAATTTAATATGGAAAGCAAACCATTTTTTATTTCATCCTTGTTATTAGTATGAACTGCTGTGTTCCTATTGTGGTTTCCCCAATGGATGGTACCTAACTGAAAAATAAATGCGGGACAAGATAGTTTCAAAATAAATACAGCACAACAGACTATATTGTCTTTTTTATTGTATAGTGCTCCTTAAGCAACAGTATGATCATTTTTACTGATGAGATTATTTTTCCTCTACTTCAAATCCCAAATAAAATATTCATATATCATTATTAATCTCAGATTAAATCTTTTGGCTAAGGTTTGGGGGGCTTATTTTTCCTAAGCCTATGCTTTTATGTTCATCAAGACTTACGTTTTATAGAAAGCAATGTAATTGCAAAAATAAAAACTATGCTTTTTGTGCACTGGAAAGCAAAAGGTCATTATTAATGAAATCTGATAACCATGTATAGAAAGGTTGATATTGCAAGATCAGAGGTGATAGAACTCCATCCTTCTCATCTGTGCAATGACATGTGCCAGTTAAAGATATGAAATGCACAATAAGCCATTAGGTTGTAAAGTAAGTAAAGACATAGAGTTTTATCATGCTCTGTTTGTAAAAAAATAAAAGTTCAATTCAATTAGATTCAGCTGAAATTGGTAAATTACGGTCAAAGCAATAAAATTTATGATGTTTCTTGTTTTGTGGATTGCAAATATTCAAAAGACAGTTGCATCAACTCCTCAGTGCTAAAGAAAAATTAATACGATTATAGTGGTGGAGCAATAATGTCCCAAGAAAACTATGACATGAGGACTGTCTTCTAGAAAATCCTGGATAAGGAAAGAAATGAGGACAATCCATACTCAGATTTAATGTTCTTTGAGGTCAATTCACTTACCCCCTCACTAGCATTATCTCCTGTGCTGGCCAGCATTTCTTGAAGGGCTCTGACAGATAGTGACTGTTCAAGGACGAAATTACAGATGCAAAGGTCTGGAGGGACATACTGTAGAAATAAATTAAATAGTGCAAGAACAGATCAGCAGAGCAGGTGAAACAGCATGAAAAGTGTGTTTGAACACATGTCTATTTTAATTTTTAAATCTATATCTAACGTTTACTCATTTGTTTTTGAGGTACATGTTATTTTCCTGTATGAAAACAATATAAATGCATTCTTCATAACTTGACAACACAGCAAATTTTACTTTTCCTTGAGCTATGTTCCTCACAGTAATATGAAACATCTTCAGGTTCAAAACCAAAAAACTTTTTCCCTACATAGTATTTCTTTACTGTCTTTTAGAATGAGACCATGAATATTGTGTTTGTTCTCTAATGTCATTGGCAAAAAAGGAGAGAAGGTATACGACCTCCTTGATCATGTGATGTTGATAGAACATATTTATAGCAGTAACTAGATGGTTAAGATTCAGAATCTTATGACATAATAATATGAACTATTTTAGGAAATCTCAATTGTTGAATCAATATGTCTGCTGTTTCTGAAACATGAAACTTACATTGACAGCAGACTTTTATTTTTTTCCAATTTCTTGGCTCCGATATGTCCAAGGAAAGATATGTCAGAGAGAAAAAAGTCTCAAGAGGAACCATCTATGTGTTTAAATACATGCCATAAACATGCAAAGAAGACAGACCCAGAATCTACAGAGAGTTACCCAGTGAAAGGACAAGAGGAAATTGACACGAAGTGAAATACACGAAATATTTTTTAAACATGATAAAAAACCCCTTTTTTTACTGTGAGCATAGTAAACAGTAGAACAGGTTTTCCAGAGAGGTTGTAGAGTCTCCACCCTTGGAGGTACTCAAACTGACTCCAGCGTCCTAAGCAATCTGCTCTGTCCGAACCTACTCCAAGCACAGAGTTTGGACTTGATTATCTCCACAGGTTCTTTCCAACTTAACAATTCAGTATTCTGTGATTTGTGATAAAGTTCATGGCTTGGATGAGCTTTAAAGTGGATAAGCACTTCTTTTTTAAATCAGTGTGACAAGACAGAATAAAATCTTGATAATGCTGAGTTTTAAGGTGATGAAAAATGAAATCTATAGCAAGCCAATTTTGTAATGTGGAATTCCCACATGTTGATCTCTACTACAGACTCTAATTACATTTTTTGGTGCTTTCAAACACATTTTATTTCTACACCAAGAACGTGTCACTGAAATTGCATGCCCTAGAGATATATCTATATAATTTTAACATACATTATTGAAGCAATGTGAACTGTTGCACCTTTCTTACACAACTAAACAATTTTAAGTAGTAAGTAGTTCATAATTTCATTAATTGCAACAGGAACAACTTAAACTGTAAACCTTGACATCACTCATTTCCACTATGGAGTACTATTTTTTTTACCATTCATTAACTGCATCCATGTAAGTATAGATGCACAAGCATGCACACAGATTGTAGCTGGAATTTTACTCTTTAAGAGGTTATGTTCAAGGTCTCCCACGTAACCAGACACAGAAAGATAATGTCATTTCTCACTAACAAAACTAGGTTAGATTTGTCTCTTTGTTATAAAAGTCTGGAAAGACTTATTTAAAATATTTTTATTGCTACAAACATAAAAATCTATACAACATGAAGTAGCCTCAAGTCTGCAGTGAACCAGACAGGCAAACAAAACCTCTGAGTAATGCTTCACACACTATTTCACTGCCTTGAAACGCACATAGCAGGCAAACAAGTCACATCATTAGTTGAAAAAAACCACTAAAACAAAACAAACAAAACAAACAAAAAACCGTATTATTTTTCTATTGTCATCTTGTGGCAGCCTTCAGATTATGTAGAATCCATTTCATTAAGAGATTTTGAGTATATATTAAACCACACTGTCCTTGAAGTACGTTTGAATTTTTAAAAAAAAGGGTGAAGCCCACAATATTTATAAAGACTTTCTATTTTTAATATGGAACTTAAATTCAGAAACTAAGCTGGAATTTTATCTGTAAAAATATATCCAGAAATACAGTTTTAATCCGCGTCAGGCAACCTCTGACATTTAATTCCACTCCAAACTGAACACAGTATAATCAGTGTGATCCAACACCTACCAATTGAACAAAAGAACTTCCATCTGTTTCACTGGTCCCTGGTCTTGTGCCATGTTGGTTGCATTTTGATTTGAAAATTGTTGCAGCCCTTACTTTATTGCTGTATTAGCTAAAGACACACTCTAAAACAATGTACTCCTAGTCACAGTTTGAATAAAATTTACATTTTAGGTTAACGCAATTAATTTTTCAGTTCTTATTCTCCTTCATCACCTATGTAATATTGAGCTTTATTTAAGAATACTGACACTGAGAACTATGAAATAAATTATTTTTCTACCCATGACTTAGAGTAGCTCATCCTTCTTTTCAACTTGCAGTGTTACACAATAAACTAATACATACATACTACCACATATTCCATTTCTGTGGGTGAATGGCAACGAATTCTTTCTTAAATTCCATTGACCTCAGAAATACAAGTGAAAGGTAATTTACATGGATGGTACACGACCTAAGTAGCAACTGACCTCCTTAATGAATCTAGATTGCTTCCTTTAAAAAGAAAAATTAACTTTTTCATTTGATTTTGTTTTTTTTGCAAATGATCCCGTTTCATAAGGTTGACAGTCAACAAACTGTGTGGCAGACCATTTTTTATTTTTAATAATTACACACCTGAAAAGGGTTTAATAAAACATCAACCATCTGCTAATGTACGGTTTTTTTCCCCCACTCTGAGCAAGGTTGTACTGTAATGGAATCTACCCCCAAAAAGGAAAACTGCCAATAAGGGAGGTTCAGTGAAACAAGAATACTGACAGATGAGAGCTACAGGTAGAAGATGGGGAGATATTAAGGTCAGGAGTACTTATGCTGAAATGCAAAAGGTTTTAAAAATCTACTTTAAAGCAACAATAGTCATATATATTTATCCCCCATCTGGCTATAGAAAGTTGGAATGAACATACAGAATTAAGACAAAACAGTTTTTAAAAAATCATCAATAAAGGAAAAAATTTAAGCGGAGAATAAAATATTTTATTTTACATGTATTTAATGATATGCTGATCAGACTTTACTGTAAGTGAATTTGCATAGCAGAATAAGTAGACTGATAAGATATAAAAAAAAGCATGAATTTGAAATTAATAGTTCTTCAAAATCAATGAGAATTTTTGGTAGTTTTTCCATCACATCTCTGTGCAATATTGTCCATTCATACAGGAAGATAAAAGACAAATGATAGGTAGGAAACCCACACAATTAGGAAAAAAATCTAATCTAATTAGTTATAATTCACTTCAGAAATTTAAGTTTACTTGAGAATTTTGCTAGAGATGATAATAAATTCTAATTACTTTTGGGGTATATTTTTTCTTAGGTATTGGTAGAAGTTAGCCTTGCTGCACTGGAATATCAGCTTTGAAATACATTATCTTTTAAAGCACTGAAGTAATATAATTAGATCATATTGTTCAGCAATTATGCTATTTCTTCTTTGGTATAAAAATATAAATTTTTACTTCTATTTAGCTAGATTTTTCCTCTTATGTTTTAAATATAAGACATTATTTAGGCAAACAGCTCCTGATAATTGAAAAAGGACCATGAACACAGGTGGAAAATAATTTCATACCATTGAATTCATGTAAAAGAGGTTTTAAAAAGTGCTTTTAAAATCCTGTCACCACAAGAGAAACTATTAGCTAACCAACACCAATTTTTTCACTAATAAACTGCAAAGAAATAACATGAAAATTACCCATGGTTTTATAGTAAAATCTGAACAGAAGTATCTCATAATTGTTATTTCCTTCATCATTTCAAACAACTTACTGAAACAACTAGTGACCAGAGAAAACCCATTTTCCCCTCTTTAAGTTTCTAAAAACATATTTCTTATTTTAAGAAATATGCCTTCTCTTCTCTTCTCTTGCCTTCCTTTCCTTTTAGCTACTTCTATCTTCTGACTTTTACTACATAGAACTCAGATTAAAACATTAATCATGAAGTTACACCTTTACAATTTGGATGTGACAGGTACACTGGGGTTTCGTCCTGTCTATCTCGTCATGTTTTCCAGAACAACTTGAGTGGAAAAGCATTTCTTTTCTTAATTTCATAACATTTAGCCAAAGTTTAGTGAATCCAGAAGCTGTCACATGTACTACAAATAGAGCTGAGCTTTTGTAAAGTGGTCAGCTTGAGAAGAGAAAATATTTGAAGTCATCACTGTGATTTTCTGCTCTGGACACCCCAAACTTGCAGAGAATATAACTTCCTATTTCCTACCAAGTTCCTTTTGATTATAGTGCTAAAAGCAATACTAGATCCCTTGAGCACGTCAGCGTTCAGGGAACTTACTACTGCGTAACATCCACCTGTAAAGAGGATGAGAATAGTTTCCCATTCTGTAAGCATATTTACAGACTCAATTATTAGACTTTGACAGCAGGAAATATACCTCTACTTTCTATTAATATACAAAAGACTGCAGATCTTTCTATGTGTGGCATGGCCTCATCAATCACCAGTTCTCCAAATTTTTTTTATCATCTGGAAAAATTGCATATGTTAATTTAAGCGTTGCTTTAATTGACAAAAATTATCAACAGCTTAGCAATAAGAACAGGACTCTGTAGGATCTTACTTGGAACACATCTATTCAATAACAATTTTTAAGTCCACTGGATGTGTGTGAGTTTGGTCTTTCTTATTTCATAAATAAAATTTTGTGGAAACGTAAACAAACATGAACAAGGAACCCTTATACTATGTAAATAAACACTGTGGATATAACATGGTCATAATACCCAGACTAAAAATAAGACTACTTAGCAACATTTCCAGAAAATAAGATACAGAGACCTCCACTAAAAAAAATCAGAAGGAGAAATAAATTATCAGAAAGAAGAGAAAAGAAATAAAAACAATTTGAGAAAGAGAAAACGAGAAAGAGAGAACGAGAAATATGCAGAGAGAACAAAAGAGAGAAAAGAGGTCCTGCTATTTCTGATTTATTCTTAACATTCTGCTCTAGTAGAGGTTTACAGTTTCATCTCTTCTCTCCTTTGTGCTCTCAAGCTTCGCTTATTACTCTGGGGGGGGTTGTTTTTTTTCTTCACATCTCTCTAGCTTCTTTTTTCAATTTGCCATTTGTAATCTTTTAAACTTTTATTTTACTTAATCATTCTGGTCCCTGTACATTTAATTTCCTGATTGATAATGAAGCCAGGAGCAACAGTTAACACCAGTAACTAACAGGTGACAATGCTTCTAAAATTATCAATCCAGTGTATCAATACATTTGAACCTACAGCAGTAATAAAAATTTGGTGTTTAAGTGAACTTAAAAATAACAGTCTGGAGACTTAATCTTTAAAATATGAAGTACTTCAGTTACAGGAATTTTCTTATATAGTTAAAAGAATAGCAGCTTTTGACTGTTCACAGGTGTGCCTCAAAGTATATTTGGAATCTAGAAAATCTCATGATGAAGTGACAGGAAGAAAAGCATACATAAGGTCCCTCTAGCACCACATTCAATAAACCATAATTAAATGTGCTTGTGAATAAGTAGGTTAACATTCACTGATCAATTACACCAGTTGAGAGTACCAGCTTCTTACTTTAGCTTCTGATGTTGGCTCCAAAAAGCACAGGCGATTCCCAAGTCCCTCAGCTGCCAAGCAAAACTTCCTTTGTTCTTTGTGAATACTGGCAACACACTGAAGTACTACTTCATCATCCTGTCACAATACAAAGAACAAGAAAAAAAAGTAATTATTTGGAAGTTCTATACACACTATAATGCTAATAAATCCTGCAACATCTGTTGAAAATTAACATATACTTCTACAACTGGTACCAGGTACATATGCAGAGATTCTTTTGATGTACATCTGTAACAGGTCTGTAAATGTGTTAAGATGTTTCTATACAGATTTATATTCAAGACTATATCAAAGTGGCAGACTTCATGCCATCTCCAAGGCTTTTACAAGTGTTATGTCCTTCTGTTGCTTTAGCAATATAAAACAAAGTGTATGCATGCTGTTACTCAGTTTTACTCAGCAAAATATTTTTAATGCTTACAGCAACAAGTCTTTACTGTGACTTTGCAAACAACAGTACTATTTTTTAGCACAGTAAACTATCAACGCAATTCCTCAGAACGCACAATCCTAACTTTTAAGTTTTCATGTGATATAGAAACCTCTGTGTACAACCAAAGATACAAGAGGCATTTTTCAAGTGGAAGTTAAAATAAGTCATAAGAACTTGGTCCTCAAAAGACATATCCCAAGAATAAGAACACTCTGAAAAAGTGACATCAAACAGCCCTATTATTTAGTTGTCCTAATTATTCTAAAGGAGCTTTCACAAATTGATGCATAATACAATGCCAAACACATAAAGTGCCAAGCCCTTTTTCACCTCTTAATATGTGACACTAAAGCCGATATAAGTGAGCCAAAAGAGATTATTTTTAGTGTTTGACTGTGTCAAAGCTATATACAGAATTAAAAATAATTTTATTTTCCAAAACTTCTCCACTAACTAAGAAAAACACCACTTAAAGAGTAGCATGTAGAAGCACTTATTTTTATACAGGCATGTAAGAGTTCACCAAAAGACACTGCCTTAGAAGTTTTTAAGGGGGTGGAAGCTGATAAAACAAGAGCGATATGATATGTCACTGTCCTCTCCAGCTATAAAGTTATAGGGGTGTCAATTATTATTATCAAAGCAGATACACAACAGCCGCCTGTACTGAACTCTGAGATCACTTGAACAATTATGTTCTAAAAGCAGCACTGCTATTTACAGTCCCCTTATGCAACTGCAATTCTATGACAGTAGCACAGCTTTGGGCACTTGAAATAAAAGCTGCAAGAGACAAAGTCATTTTCACCAAAGGAACTAAGAGACACACCCATTAAAAAGGGAAATCAAAAGCATGTTTTTCACTTGTGTGATTTTTTAAGTGTCTGGAAGTTACAGGGCTTTCTGTCCAGTGATCCTTCACTGCCTACTTATTACTATTACTGAAATGGACAACTATTATGTCAGACTAATCAGCAGTTATAGACAGTGTTTTTCTTCTCTAGCTTTGCATAACAATCAACAGTGGTTTTAACAGTACAGAAAAGGAATTCAAGAAATTTTTACAAAGAATTCTAAGATGTAGGAGTTACACAGAATTAGTTAATCAGTGCTAAAAAATTATCTTTCCTCCTGCTGCTTCTGCTTCCAATTCTGTAAAATGCTCTCTGAAACTTTCAGCTTTCAAGTTCATTAGTAAAATAATTTTTTGCTTTTTAATCTTTAGTGTGATAAGTTGCAAATTGTTAACAATACAATTAAACATTCATTACTATTTGCCTCTGTTAATGAATTTTTAAAATTTTACATCAGAATCATATCTATTCGGTGGCAGAAAATTAGAACATGTGTAAGATAAAAGTAAAGATATTCATTTTTCATCATCTGGTTCCTGTATCAATTTTTGAACATACTTCATTAAATGCAGTAATCCCAAAATACACTGAATGTCTTAAGAACTGCATGCAGCATTCAATGTTGATGTTTTATGTTATTCCCCTAAATTTCCAGTGTACCCTTTCCTTCATGCTACAACATTTAGCAAGCTGTGTATTTGCTATGCAGGATGAAAAACTCCAATAGTTTTTTAAAAGTAGCAAGAATATGATATAATATGGTATTTCAGAATGTTTTGCAGCAAAGTTCTAAAGTTTATAATTCAGGTACCAGTAGATTGAACATAAAGAATTAGTGGAACCTATACAATCTGCAAATTAGACAATTACTCACTGCTAAGATGACTCAGTATTATAGTGTTCTCACTGAAGAAAGATGATTCTGGCTGAGGTCTGTAATTGCTTTTCTGGCCTGAAGATGCTAATGAAAGTGAGTTTTATGGAGTTGCTATGCTATCATGAAAATACAGACTGTGTCTCAGCAGTACCCTGCTTTCTTGAGTCTTGTCTCAAAAAAAATTCTGGTATATTAAGACTTTTTTGTGGTAAACTCAATTTCTTATTCCCTTAGTTTTTAAACACACATAGTGCCAGGGTCATTTAACCTTGATCATCACTTCTCTTGTACAGAATTACAGCTATTTACTCGAATATACCTTTTTAAGTACGACAAGAAGAAGCCTGCATGATCAGTGAGATGCAGAGACATACAATGAACAGTGATGAGTTGTTAGTTAAGTTACATGCGGTCAATTGTCAAAGATAACCAAAAGCAAAAAACAAAAACCAAAAAAACCCTATACAACCTCCTTCAGATCTAGTTTGTCAACCACAAATTCAAGACATTTAAATGGTTTTGATTTAGTAAGTTTTTAAAATGTAATTTTTCTCTTCTAGCAGCTCTGGCATTTCTATGCTGTGGTCCATTTAGTTTTGGTGGGTGTTTTTTCGTTTGGTGAGGTTTGGGGCTTTTTTCGTGGTGTTTTTTTTTGTTGTTGTTTGGTTTGGTTGATTTGGTTTGTTTGTTGGTTTGGGTTTTAATAAAACAGACTTAGAGTGCATGGAGTCACAGGCAGGAAAGGACCTCCATAAACAATGCTCCACTACAGAGGGGCATCGCACAAGAAACGGCTTTTGCTATTGTTCCTCAAAAAATACAGACATTCTAAGCATCAGTTACTAATAACTGGTTTCCATCAGTGGCATCATCAAGAATTACATGAAGCTAACCATGAGATATATTTTGTACTACCATAATTCTATCTATTCACAAATGCAGATAAATAGCAATTTTTAGCTTTTTTTTCTGAATGAAGAGGAAGTGAAAGTTCTTCCCTTCTGTCCAGAAATCTCTTATCTGGTTAGGATTCATCTGTCAGACCTTTAGCAAAAGGACACAGACAATGTAACTCCATCCCGAATTCTAAGAATATTTGTATGCAGAAAAACTTTGAAATAGCTAAAATACATTTCAGATGGTCTGAAATGCTGCAGAATTTATCTAGTGTCATGCAGCTAATGTGTCATAATACTGTCCATTTTCCATTCATGTATTCACACAAATGCATGACTTTTGCAAAAAGGAAAAACATAGTTTTGGAGATTTGTTTACTTTTTTTGAAAGTAGGTAACCATATAAGTGTGTTTTGGAAAAATAAATTTCTATTTGCTTTGGCTAGAGCTGAAGCTGCATTCCAAATTTGCTCTATATAGTAATGTCAACACACACTGAGGAAACAAAGGTATTTCTAAAACACTTACAAATTCAATCTGTTCTGATTTTAAGAATGAACAAGTTACCAAAATAGAATTTGACTTTACACAAAAGTATGTCTTTTGTGAGTACATTAAATATTTAAAAATTTCTTTAACTGAAAACTTTGATTCCTAGCCTTCAGCAATACAGAATTAAGCAGCATCCTTGAAAAACAAGTTTTTAAGGAACCGCAGTCAAGTAGTTCATTACCAAACAGTATTTCATCTTGATGTTCAGGCTGTCTTCCTCCTCAGGTTTCATAATCTAAAGTGATGGTGAACTCAAACTGAGCTTCCTCTGATAGAGTAATAAGCCGAAACATACGCAAAACTGATTTTTAGTACTCAATTCCTTGATTTGCTGCACAGGGATTCAGCGATTGAGGTGAATTAATCTATTGTTGGCATGACCTTGCTCCTGCACAGTTCTCTAGTTTTTCAACTCAGAATTTGAAAATAAAGAAATTTCAACAGTTAATGAAACTCCTTCTTCATTTATGTTGCATATATATTCCATAATAAAGAGTTGTAGTGATTTTTACTGTACACATGAATCTGTATAGTGGTTGTATTCAAAAATAGACACACTTCCATGTATTTTATATTATCAAGCACAGAACCATGCATACACTAAATATATACAGGCAGATTTTGCTGGAAAATGATACCCTAGATTGAATTTATTACCTACTGATTCAACATCTACATAATTTCTATTATATTCAGTGCTGAAAATGAACTGATAAAATAAAATTTACATGACATTGAAAATTAATCAGTTCTAGATAATTAATCAGTTTTGTTATACTACAAGAAGAAACAGTTTTCTCAGAAAAGCATACATATTTTGCCTATAGTTTACTCACAGCTGCAATAAACATTCAGGTAGGTACTTGCAGATCCTGTGACTCTTCGCTTTCCCTGGTGAAGGTGGGTCGAACAAACTGATCAGTATCCACCTTTGACACCTCAAAACCCAGCTGAATAATATCATAAGCAACCTGCTCCAGAGATCACTTATAATCTCAGAAATTCTGATGTTTAGTGAAATAAATAAATAAATAAACAAACAAACCCAAAAAACTAATTAGGGCCATGATTAATAGTTTTTAAACACGTGTAAGAGTCTGCTCCAAAATGGAAGGGAATATTATGTTTCCCATGTGTAATACACAGAACTAGTGATATAAATCTTTAACTGCAGCAAGATTCAGGCTGGGTATTGGAAAAACTATTTTCTTCTCCTTTCCTCATTTTAAGGATAGCAAGGCACTAAAACTGGGTAGGTTATGGAACCTGTTATCCCCACAGGTATTTAAAAACAGTTTATGTTAACATCTGTGAGTATGCTGTTGCAGGGGCATAGTCAGTTTTTTTTTAGGTAAGAAAATAAATATGCCAGGAGGTCTCTTAAAACCCTCATTTTTCAAGATCCCATAATTGATAAATAATCCTTTATGGTTACTGAATGCTAGAATATTATTTATAATCTACAATGGACCATCAGATGGGTTAAGCCCAATTCAAAAAGGTAATTTTGACCTCTGTTTTCTACATATATGTGCTTTCATCTCATCTCGTGAGAAGCAATGAACAACCTGAAGGAAGGCTTTAGAATATGAAATATACATTAATACGCTGTCTTCTCCATATTTTATTCTGACTATGTTTTATTTACACAAATTTTTTTCCTCACAATTCTTGAGCACACAAGAAACAAGACACAAACTGCTTTATTTCCTCATGGGTATTCGCATCCACTGACATTTGATAAATTACAATAAATATTCACAAAAAGATTACCACATCTTACAATTATCTTCTCTACCAAATGTGCCATCAGGATGGATGACAACAAACAGAAATCACACTAATTTCATACTATAAAATTCTAGAGAACAAGCAACCTGGCTTTATTTACTCCATTACACAATGTGCACATACAGTTTTCACTTTTAAACTTTGTGCACACTAATGTTTGAATATCTCGATAATAAAACTCCTCCTTTTTCATTGTTTGTTAGTCATAGGGTAGTTCTCCCACTAAAATGTAGTTCTAATATGACAGTGACTTTTCTTTGAAGAGAAAAAACAACACAAACTGGGAAAATAAACCAAGACAAATGTTCGTTTATATAAGGGAATGAAAGTCAACACCACAATTAAAATAAACCAAATATATATTTAAAAACACTGGATGTTTATTGAGATATTCCTTGTCAAAACATTTGCTGATAACTGAACTCTGATGCTTCCAGACGCACAAGTTTTCTGCTTGTATTTTTGCAATTCTGTTTGTGATTATATGCTTCAAGATCTACAGGGCAAAATGTACACTTTTTGTCCAGTGGTTTCACCTATACCAGAGGGCTATATAACAAAGTGTAACTGTGATTTAAAAAAAAACCACCAAAATTGATTCCAAATGGGTTTCGTATGACCCTCAAAAGCTGGGAAAACAGAAATTGAGTCTAATTCTATTCTCATTTTTCCATTAAGCAGACTTCCCTACCCAACCATCCAGGAACCCTCTGGCACAGTCACTCTTGCATCAGCTGAGCTGGGACCAAGGCCCCTTCGCAGCAACACCCCCACACCCAGTCAGTCACCCCGGGTTTCCTCACCTGCTCTATCCCAGGCTTCCCATTGCAGTCTCAGACATCCAGATCCTTCAAACAATTTAATCATGGTGCAAGAACTAAATAAAAAAGTAAAGCTCGAGCTGGTGCTTCCGAGGAGGGACCCTGAACAGAGGAACCCCCAGGCTTTTGTGCCCTCACAGTCTGTGCACAGGAGAGTCTGGGGGCCACGGGCTCCTGCTGTGTCTCCAAGTGTCCGGTCCCCTGGCTGGGCCACAGGTCCCTGCGCCTTTCCTTACACAAAGGGTCTGCCAGGGTTCAACCTGCAGCTCACACTGCAGCTGCTCACCAAGATACCTGCACTGAATGGATTCTTCAGCATTTAGTACTGCAAACTATATAGAACTCTGTAGTCAGTAGATTAACAAATGACAAAAATCAAGTGAGGAGTCAGAATTTTGCTTTCAGAAAGCATGTTACAAATTCACTTATAGGATATAATTGTTTTTCAATTGTATTTCTTACGTCCATTGAAATTATCTAAAGAGTTTAAGTCTTATTGTTAAAGAAATCCTCAATGCATCATATCCAATTTTTACAAAAAAAGGAAGATCATATAGTCAACAGCCACCTACATCATGGGTAATACAACAGCTTTAATAAAAGCTGTAGGTTAGGCCTTCGAACTTCTAAGCAGTGTTTTATGGGAAGCGAGGCTAAATCAGCAGACAACAGTGAAAACATAGAATTAAGTGAGTAGTCAAAGTACTTTTTGACTTGAACTGACAGTATTTTTGTTTTGTAGAGTGATAAATCACTTTACTATTGTCAAATTTCACACCTGGCACAAGTCTTAACGATGTATATGAAACACTTGTCACACCCATTTCTTGGTTTGCTACAGTAAAGAAGATAATTGAAGAAAGGTGACTCAAGTTAGCAAGCTGCTGACTTATACTAATACTAGTAGAAAGTGAGTTAAGAATGTGGTTTTGTTGCATAAATCCATTTAAATGATCCGTTTAAAAAGTCCATCATTTACCTAGTTTCCAACTTCTTAGTAGGTATCATCAATTATTCCACTAATTCTAAAACAGAAGCTTCATAGAACACTACTTTAAAGGATTGCACTACTTCCACATTTGAAAACAACAGAATTTTTCAAACCTATAAACTCATATTATTATTGAGGTTTATTACTTCAGTTATTTTTACTGCAACTGGGTAAATTTGTATCTTTTTTCCCTTTTACATTGTGAAAAATTAATTTTCATAAAACTGATTCAGAAAACAGTTCTGGTGTGGCTTTTTATTTCTGCTACTGCTTTTCTACTTTATATGAAGGATGTGGAAAAATTCTGGTTGCTGAATTTATTTATTTACCAAGGCAACATAGTCTTAACTATTCAGACTTCCTAATTTAGTTCATAAAAATTAAAAGCTTCTTTGATTAAGTCTTACTTGGGTTGTTTTGGGTTTGAGGCTATGATCCAGAAAAATAACTTAATGTATTCATTTGCCATCTAGCTAGAACAATCCAGTTTGTTTAGGTTCCTTTACTGCAAAAACAGAGTAATTTTCCTGCAACTAAAAACGACAGTTGGTAATTGTGTCTCATATATCCATGCAGAAGTCAGATTCAGAGCAAAGCATATAACTACATGAGAAGTCTTGCTTCATGGTCTTATCACTTTTCCTCTGCCAAATCACTGAGGTATAACTCTCAACAAATAATTCCTTGGGGGAAATTTCCAAAAGTTCTGCTGTATTAGTCTTCCTTTATTTATTGTGCTAAGGCAAATCCACTCACAGTAAACAAAATAATTCTTCATTATTACACTATGACTGACACTCATGTATAGTATGCAGTACAGATTTGACTAATTGAAGTTTTGAATATTTTGAATTTTGTTTTCGTTGGAAGACAGAATAGATTTCTCGCTTGAAAAATATTTTTTATTACAGTTACAAAGCTAGTGGATGACATGGATTTTTCATTTTGCCTACTCTTTGTCAAGATAAAAAGCAACTTTTTTTTTGACTAGTCATGAGAAAAAAGAAACAGGAAACCAAGTAAAACCTCGAGAAATGTTTTTAACCTCAGAAAGGACCCAAACCCAAAACATATAGAAACAAACAAACAAACAAAAAATTAACCACACCCTACTAAGCTTAGACCCTACTAAGCTTACACACTACCTGTAGTTAATATAAATGCAACCTAGTAGGTCTCTACTGATGACTCGACATTGATCAGCAGTCTCCAAAAATTACTGCAGATGCCCATGGAATCCTGAGATTTACTGAATAGTGACTAGCTCTTAGAAGCAGCTTTCCCTTACCAAGCACACATGGAAAGGTACACTACAGCAGTGGTTACATGAAGGAGCAGGAACAAATACCCTTCATCTGTAAACTTGGAAAGTGAGAACAACATGTGAACCTCCTCCTTGGACATAATCATAAGAATGTACGGAGGGAAAGAAAGTGTATTGTGTCTTTCAGGACAGATTCTTTTACGTATTCTTTTATTCTCTTTTTTTCTTAAGATCAAAATGATGACCAGTCACCCCGTTCTTCATCAACTCAAGTCTCTCTTTTGAAGTTAATTTTAGTAACATGGTCTTTAATCCTATGCTTTCTTATAAAATTAGAAACCAACAGAACAAGGAGGCAATATGCAGTGCATATGATCCATATTGAAGCTGTGTGAACATTTCAAAAGTTCTGAAATTTAAATAATCATTTTTTAAGCTTATGTTTGGACATACTTATTTGTCCTAATTAACATGCTCTTATAGGTAACTTTATACTTCCATTCAACTTCAAAGGCTGTATAACAGGTGCTCACACTGCCATGTTCTATTCAGTATTTCCATGTCTAAGAGTTTCGGTCATATTGCCAGGCAGCAGGAGAAAAAAAACAAACTGCCCATCAAAAAGTAGATAAATCAAAAATTATAATAATGGGGAAAAATTCAAAGAAAACTGTAAACTGCTAAGAAAGATGATTAAGTTACCAGGATAAATTTAATTATTACCTTTTTTAAAAAAAAAACCCCTATATTTCCATTCATTAAACCATTCTTATTGTTTTTTCTCTTGCATACATGCCAGCAAAGCAGATGTTTCCTGTTTACAGAACTACCAATTTTGTCTCATAACAGTTCCATTCTGCCATTCTGCCATTCTGCCAAAGACACATGAATCTTCCATATATCTCTTGAGAGCAATTTTTTCCCCACACTATCCACTTATAATAGTGAAGATCCAATTTTTCAATAAATACTAATATACTTGCTACATAAATTAATATTAGGAATATTGTTTACAAAAGTATGCATCCAAAGACTAAAGCAAGGCTTAATATCAGAGTAATTTTATAAACCAAAAAAGGTTCATAAAAGAATCAAGTTACATTTTTCATTTCTGTAATTAGAAAAGCTTATACAGGTCTGCTGCAATATGATGAAATTCATTTTAGGACCTCCACATGTTGCGGTGGCTCAGCCCACTCGCAGTGTGAATGACATCAAATGGGTGGATTTCCCCGCCCATGACAGTGACCCTGAGGGCGGTCCCAAGGATTGAGGGCTCTGCCCCTTGGGTGTCACTCCTGCAGATATCTCCTCCTCTGTTCTAGAAACCTCTCTGTTTCTGTGCTCCCCGTTGGTTGATTTGAAATAGTTCCTCCCTCTGTTACATGTCATTGGTTACCTCTCATCCCTTGTCTTTTCCCTATTGGTTTACACTTTGGATCCACCCCTGATTTTCCCCAGTTTAAAAGCTGCCGGCAATGCCTCTTCAGGGCTTCTTCTGGTTGCTTCCCGTTTGGGTGCATTAACTGGACACTGTTGTACTAAAGAAGTCCTTCTCTCCTCCTTCGTCTCTGCCTGTTGCTTAGCTACATCAGTGACTGTGGCCTGCTCCTGCCAGAGCTGAGGGCAGAAAGCTCCTGAAGGAGCTCGCACCATCTCAACTTGCACGGAGTGCTTCCCCCGACTGGGACACCGACGCAAGTCGCCTGCCAGGCCTCCGGGCGGCCAAGCGGTCAGCGCGACATCCACACAGAAGTGCATGCTGCATGAATATTTTGGTTCCAAGATACAGATATCACAGTCATGTAATTGAATCAGGAAGAGGTCACATGAATATATCATCTTAGGCTTTCCTTTGTTTTAAATGTCTATAAATAAATCTCTTGGTAAGCAATATGTATTAGCATCTAAAACAAAGGTGTGCTTAGACACGTCATATTGTAAACCACCACAAAACCCACAAACAAATAAAGGAGACTAATATGCAGAGCACATCTTAAATCGGTGGTGGGGAGGTGGATTCTCAGCAGATTTAGCTTTGCTTCTGGTACTTGATGTTGGTTGTTTTTAACATCTTTTTATAAATTAAAAGCCTTTATTTCTTTGTAGTAACATACCACGGCCTTTGTTCCCCCAGTAAGCATACAAATTTCTCTGAGTAACCACAGCCAGTTCACTGGAAATGGATCCTTATGATGACAGCAGATTTCTTTGATGGAAATACACACAGCACCTTCTGACAGTTCTCAGAAGATTTTAAAAATAGAATTGGGGTTTCCGTTGTCAGTCTACTCCTGCAACAGTGGTTGGACCAAAGCCTAATCATAACTCTGGAACATACCCCCATATCTTATATCAAGCCGTCAGTAAGGCAGAATAAGCAAATATAGAGCAATAAAACATAGACCTTTTCATAAAGAAAACCCAAACAAACCCAAACAAAAACAAAACCAAAAAAACCTTCTAAATAAAAAATTGCTTCAGAAAGTTAAGTAGTGCAGTATTGACCATTTTGCTGCTTTTTTTTTCAATCCAAATGCCAAGCTGTATACTTGTCATTGAAGCATTTACATAGTTTGTGTCCTTTGTAACGTAGCTTTCTCCACCTCTCCCTTTATGCAGTTCTTCATGGAAATGAGATAGCATCAGATAGTAAACACCAAGGAACGTCCACACCAAATACCAAGACAAAATGTATTATCCAAAATATTTATCCATCATCTATCATGAAATCTGAGTATTAAATATTCTTCAAAAATCACTCCTTTGATTTCAAATTAATGCATGAGAAAAAGAAGCCTTATTAATAGAGCTGGGGTGAACTAGCCATGCAGACCAGGTTGGTGCACATCAGCAGCATTAAATATGTCCTCTCCTATCAGGTAGAGTCCTGCCTTGCTTTAAGAAAGTGTTCTGGTTTCAGTAGGGGCAGAGTTAATTTTCTTCACAGTGACTGGTACAGGGCTATGTTTTGGATTTTTTGCCAAACACAGGGTTGATGATACAGAGATGTTGTTGTTCTTGAACAGGGCTTACACAGAGCCAAGGCCTTTTCTGCTTTTTATACTGCCGCCCTGGTGAGGAAGCTGGGAGTGAATGGGAGGTTGGGAGGAGACACACCCAGGACAGGTGACCCCAGCTGACCAAAGGGATATTCCAGACCAGGTGACATCATGCTCAGTATATACACTGGCAGGAAGAAGGACAAAGAGGTGGGCATTCGGAGTGATGGTGTTTGTCTTTCCAAGTCACCGTTACATGTGGTGGGGCCCTGCTCTCCTGGAGACGGCTGATGATCCCATGCCTGCCCATGGGAAGCACTGAATTCATTCCTTGTTTTGCTTTGCTGGTGTGCGCGGCTTTTGCTTTCCCTATTAAACTGTCTTTATCTCAATCCATGAGTTTTCCAGCTTTCACCCTTCTGATTCTCTCCCCGATCTTGCTGGCAGGGGTGTGAGCGAGCAGCTGTGTGGGGCTCAGCTGCTGGCTGGGTTTAAACCATGACAGAAAGGAAGTGACATTAAGTATAACGCATTAATTAACACAATGGCAGATTGACTAAAAACATCAAGATACATTCCATGCTGATCAAGGAAGTGGAATTATCCAAGAAAGGTGTACCCTGCCTGAGTACCTCATTGTTACTTACTGAATGGACTTGTTAGAGCAGGTCCCAAGGAGGGTCATGGAAACAGACTGAGTTTGGAGCAGCTCTCTCATCAAGAACGGCTGAGAGGGTTAGAACAACTCTCTTATCAAGACAGGCTGAGAGAATTTGGGTTGTTCATCCTGCAGAAGAGAAGGCTTCAGGGAGACCCCAATAAAGCATTTCAATACTTAAAGGGACTTTAAAAAACGATGGAGAGAGACTTTTTACCAGGGCTTGTAAGGACAGGATAAGGGACAACAGTTTTAAACTAAAGGAAGGTGGATTCAGATCGGACTCAAGAAAGAACTATTTTAGAATGAGTGTGATAAGACACCAGAACACGTTGTCCAGAGAAGTTGTGGATGCCCCATCTGAGCAGGTCTCTGAGCAACCTGATCCTGCGAAAAATGTCCCTGCCTAGAGCTGGACTGGATGATCTTTAAAACCCGCTTCTGACCCAAACCATTCTATGATTCTATGAATTGTGGTGTCAGTATTGGCATGCTTTGCAACTCTCACATTCACAACCTCTGGCATTATATTATATGAGCAAATGAAGAAATTACTAGATATATTAGGAAATGAAGGTATTATAGTTCATTTTAATGGAGCAACCCGTTGGAGACAGAAATGAACCTAAGAAACATTACATACAAGAAACTGTGTATGTACATACTTGCATATTTTTTTTTTGTTTTACCCATTTCTTTTACATCTGGTGCAAGTGATGCAGGCTAACCAGTTAGCAACAGAAGGATATAACATGGGACATCCATAACAACAAATTTACAACAAATTTACTTTCATTTCAGAAATCAGCTGGTAACTGAAGTTCACAAATGTTAAGAGATTTTAGCATAATAAACTCAGCCTGCAGGGTGTAGCTTAGAAATTTTTACTGTTTGAAAGATGATCATAAATATTAATGGAATAGCCAGTATCTTGTCTCAATTACAGATGAACCAATTCAAAAAACTTGACACCTGGCAGCTAGGAGGAATCCAAATAGAAGCTGTCAGCCTTTTGGAATCTTAGTGCATGACTATTACCAGATTAGTAAAGATACCAACAGCAACAGACATTTAGATCATATCTATTTCAAAATGAGAATGGGTGTGCACTGTATTTAGCATATTCTTTAAATTGTGTATGCTGCATATGACTATTCTCTCTAAACTATAAACTATAAATATTTCAGATATCTGTTTAATACCACACTTTGTTAAAAATGTAACATTTCCCTTTTGGACTAACAGTTTTTGCTAGAAAACTTAAATGCTGACTTTAAGGCAAAAATCCTATGGATCTTTTTAAAGAACCCAATAGCATTCAGGATTTTACACATTGTCTATAGTAGCTGTTGGCAAAAGGGGTACTTAATGTACAGCTTTGAAAATGAGGCACAATGAGACAAACAATTATCTATCTTAAATTTTATGAACTCAAATTGGAAAAGGTTCTACAAAAAGATTAAACATGGCAGAATTTGCTCAGTCAGTATATGAAGTTGTAGGCTAGCTGCTTTCTACATGAAGATGGAAGAAACATTTTCAGACTGTTTTTTCAATAGTATTCTCAGAGGACATTTCACACTGTCACAGTGACCTGAATTTAAGTCCTGTCCTTGTCAGATGTAGGCAGCAGAACCACAGAAAAACAGGTTGTAGCATTTAAACACAGTGTTTGCAAGAGCCAGGACTTTGCACCAGGTCTCAGAAACAGAATGAGCCTGTGAATACCCAATAAATAGTTATGTGCTACTTATCCAGATTTTAGGAAGAAGGAAAGAAAAAAAAAGACATGAGAGTTGGAAAGCTACTGTATAAATTTTTTTTGCCAATGACCCAAAGATGACATGACATCAACTATGAGATAAGGTAGGTGTGAAGCAGAAACGCAAGATACCACAGGCTTTAGAATTGCTAAATGCCTCTCTATAACTATTTTATATCTTGGGGAAAGCAATGACAGGTTTTAAAGAGATTTCAATAAAGAAAGCAGAGGTTTAGATTAGATCTGAGGCTTCTCCCCCCGGCTTTCTACGGACGACATAAATATGGCTGTGAACATACAGCAGATGTGCTGCCAGGCAAACATGGGTTGGTGAGAATGGCAAAGCTATGAAACAGGTTCAAATTTACATGTATATAAGGGGGGATCACAAATTATGCAGAGACAGAATTCTAGAGGAACTACAATAGTTGTAGTTACTCTGTACTAGCAAATCTACAGATACATTAATGTATATTTGGGCATTCAGTCGATGTACAGATATATTAAGGGGTTTAGAGTGCATTAAAGAGCTTTTACATGCAGTGATCCTCTTCAAAGAATTAATTAAACTTCTTTAATATAGCTCAATATCCTTATTGAGAGAATGTCATAATAGTGTACCATCACATATGTGGTAGTATATATTACCTAGACAAAAAATATTCTGGGCATAGCTTTTAAAATTTACTAGAAAACTTATGCATTTCAATGGTAAATTCCATTCTGTGGACCTAGAGGTATATATACACATTCAGCATCAGCCATAATTACTTTCGCAATGTTAAACCACAGAATTAAAGAAACTTCATAGTTTGTAGAGCTACAAATTATTTTGAAATATGCTTAATATGAGCATATGATGCCTTGGAAATCCAGCTATATCTTCCATTTCTTAGTCCTTACTCCACAATGCTGATACAGCACTATGTATGTGCACATATGTATTAGTTTATCGTGTTTTTAATCAGTAAAACTTTTTAAAGTCTGTTGAGATAAACTACATTCCTATTTCAATAAAAAATTCCGAAAATCATAAATTACTGTCATGTATATTTGAACTTACCTATCTGTTACAATCCTGATTTATGACTTCTAAAATTTATTTCAGAAGTGAGCACTCTGATATTTTTGGTAATTCTTTAAAACGAAAACCTCACTAATACTGAGTAATCGTCCACATCTGTTAGAGCTGAATAAGAGAAAAGGCATCAGATGCAGGGAAAATTACAACAGAAATCTTTCAAACAGGATTTGAAAAACACAGCAGATACTTTAACATCCGTCATACAAAATAGATGAAAAAAAAAGAGAATAAAGTAGAAAAGATAGCACAGAAATAAAATGTGAAAATTTAAGTACATTCAACTGCTGTCCATTCCATGTCAAGCACTTACACATATTACAAAAGCTGGGCTATAGATAGTGGAGTACTCGAGGTTTAGACAAGAACTGGCAGGGACAGGATATTGAAAGTGCATGAATGAATCATATCCATCAACTATACCCTCCAAAATAAAATATTCAAACCACCAACAAACAGCTGCCTGGCAGTTTTCCCTACATAGTGATTTGAGATGTCTTAAAATTATTGCTACTCCAGTAGGAGACACCTACAAATCTGCAAGCAGTACCAACGTCTTAAAAAAGTGACAAATCAATCACTATCCTCTAGGAAACTGGGTGGGAATATGTGAGCTAACTGCATGTTCAGTCACTGATGTCATTACATTGAATCTATGATTGAGGACAAGTACAATTACTGGAAATAAAATTATTTCTATAAAATTAAGACAAATATTTTTCAGTGTCTACTAATTGACGTTACAAAGCATAATAAAGACATATTCGTTTGGTTTGTGCTTTTTTCATAAATAAGATGGTGCTAAAGGAGAGTGCAGTTAATTTTGCAATTCAGTTGATTTCTATAGAAAAGTCAGTTTTGCTGTATTCCCTACTGCTTCTGTCCCAGATAAGATGTTAGCAGTGCTTGTTTACTTGCAAATAACTTCATAAGGTTTACTTAAGAAATCTGTAACATCTGGTCTACCAAAAATCCGCCAACACATTCACTAGCAAATTAGAGAGCCAAACCTTGACGTTTTCAGCAGAGAAGCTCATAAAATTTAACTGTTTATTAATCACTTACACACTTTGCACTTTATGAATTCACATCAAATTATGTTCACCAGCCAGCCACGTCACAAGAAGCAAAGGGTACCCTACCTCTTGTCAGCAGGCAGCAGGAGGGGACCTAAGAGATGAGGGGAATGGAGCCAGGTCTCCGCTCAAGGCAAGAGGTGAATCCCCTCCTGGCCTACCTCACCTTCCCAGGTGCCAGTATACAACGGTACGAGGCTCTGGAAGTGAGGGTCAGGCACATGGCAACATGGACAGAGGTTCACAGGTGGGGAGTTGTTCAGGGTGAATAAGTCTACCTGCCACACCACAACTGCCTCGGTTATGAAATAAGAAAGTTATCCATGACTACCTTCTGAGAGAAACAAAGGGATCAATATGTTGACCAGACCCAACCCATAGGGAAGTCTGCTGCCTCCTTGGGGTCCAGGTTAGAGATGTAACCAAGAAACTCTCATATGGTACAGTCCTCTGATTAGTATCCATTACCAGTTTTTCAGGTGGGCAGCGACGAGGTCCCACAAAGAAGCCTGAGTACAATCAAGAGGGACCTCAGGGCCTTGAGACAACTCACTGAGGGATCCGAAGCACAAATAGTGTTCTCTATCCTGGCAGTTGCAGGGAATGGTGGGAGGAGGAAAATCACATAGATGAATAGCTGGCTCCAAGCCTGGTGTTACCAGCAGGATTTTGTGGTTTTTCATCACAGATCGGTTTACAAAACACCAAGCCTGCTGACAACAGATGGGGCACACCTGTCCCAAAGGAGAAAAAGGATCTTTGCACAGGATTTAGCAGGGCTCACTGAAGGAGCTCTAAACTAGATTTGAAGGGGCAAAGGGATAAAACCAGGCTTGCTAGAGATAAGCCTCGGGGTAGCACATCAGGGATCTTATCACTTTCAAGGACTACCTGAAAGGAGATTACAGCCTGGTGCCTCAGCCTCTCCTCACCGATAACAAGGGACAGGATGAGAGGAAATGGTCTGAAGTTGCAACAGAAGTTCAACTCATTGCCGATGGAAATACAGCACACAGTTGTAAGCAATGAAACAGAAGAAATTATCATTTTTGATATCCTGTTTCAAATGCAGACACTCTTGTCTTTCAGAGAGTAACAAATTTTCTTTCTCAAGTTTACGTTACTGTGTCTGAACTTTCAAAATTCGTGATCACACTGCCTGCTTCCATGAAACCGTAGTTATCACTGAAGAGCTAAATTAGATTTTCTAATCATGAATACTGAGGCCGATTTTATGCTTGCACATATGCTAAGTTGGATTCATCTCTTTCTCAACATATGAAGAAAAAAGAAATTACAAAGTTTCAAAATCTATTACCACTTCAACCTGTTTTACAGGGAAACTGTTACATTCCCACTGTGAGTTTCTGCCACAGAAATTACTGCCTGACATCCATGATTTCAAAATGGTCATGTATACTAAACTCATCTAGGGAAAGAAAATTACTAGAGATATGAATATTCAAGTATTCTGTGACTTCCCCCCCCCCCCAAATCTAGAACGACATTTTTCTTCACCTGGAACTTATAACTTTCTGTTAATCTAAACCTGCAAAGTATAACCAGCAAAACCTCTCATTCTATTTTTATTACCACTGGGTTGATCAGTAAGTTAAGTTACATCAATTCCACTCATATTTCAAACAGATTTATCAGTAAGATAGGCAGACATTTAGAGTGCATCTTCTAGACCTTCTCTTCATAATGAGTTCCACAAGAAAAGCTTCTTGTGAGGCTTCACACCAAAATATAGAGAGATTAAAAAAAATTCAGATATTAATAGAATAATTTTAATAGTTCCGATTGAAAATTAATTCAGTGACAAATCAGGTGTCTGAAGTTAGAGAATGGATGAGAACTAATTTTATTTAGCTGTGTCCAGACAAGATGAAAAACTTGGAAATAAATGACTAGAGAAACTAGTGCAGGTCTTAAACAATGCAGACACAGCTATAAAATATTAACATAGAGAAAAATCTCTTCAAACTAATGCATCTGGCACCACATCCTGTAAAATCTGGTCCTGGCTTCCTTCATAGCTTATCCTGCATTAATAAATATTCTGTCTCTGCTACAAACTTCTCATTGTCTTCATATTAACATAATCTCAAATTATTGCTTTGGATCCACAAAAAAAGCCAGGAGGCTGAAGATTACTATAAACTGTATCACAGAATACAGCTGAAAACCATAATTGTAATTTCTGTAAAAGTTCAGTCATCATTAGGATGAAGTCCAAAGCATAGGTCTTTAAAATTAGTTTATCAGATTTGTCCCTTTTTTTAAAAAATAAGATCTGTACATCCATATTCGGTTATCAGTTCTACCATTTCAGTCCTGACCTACACTTTACCACCACTTTACCACATTTTTACATTCATGGAATTTCCTGAAGTTTTTAGATGCTCATTCATGATTAAATAAACAATATAGGTCAATTTATTTATCAATTTCAAATCTCACACTATCTCAAAATCAAATTAGTATACCACTTTTTTCTTTGGTGCTAAGGGATAGAAATTCAAGTTCTTGAGTAAGATAATAGATGTTCCAGCAGTTACTACTGACATGTTCTCTGAAACTGTCACCTTGGTAGCTTCTGTCTAGAATACAGAAGTCGTTTGACCTAGAAGTCACAAGAAACTTTCAGAAAAGTATCACTCATTGAACAGTCATATTGGCCTTCTGAAAATTAAGATATATTGCATAAACAAACTCTTTACTGGACTTGATTTCATTCATTCAGGTTTCAAAAATGAAGGCTTGATGGTACACACTATGTGTGTCAGATACAAATATTAGGAAGCAAATACAGATTTTTGCCTGAATGCACTTGTTTAGGTCCACTTAACTTGGATCTCTTAGATGAAGTTCCTGAAAATCTGAACCTGGATCTAAATTTCCTGCCTATAGCCTATTTGTGGGGGAAATGGGAGCCATGATACTTTCTACTCCTGTTATTTGGAGAACGGGTGGGAAATTTTCTGGACAGAAAACTCTTACAGTTTTGTATAAAGTCCTGTTCACATAGGAAATCTGTAAAATGCATTTTAATCTAAGGATAAGATTGGTTGAATATTTTACTTCAAATTATTTTGGGACCCAGGGGCCTCTGAGTTGATCTTGAACCAGATTCAGAATGTCATGTTAGTTGGTTAACATTGATATTTCCATCTAATATACAATATACATCTAATATACAATGTAAAAGATGAAATACCAATCTAAACTACCAGATTCAAATATTTTCAGACTCTAATCCAATCTAATATACAATATACATCTAATATACAATGTAAAAGATGAAATACCAATCTAAACTACCAGATTCAAATATTTTCAGACTCTTTTTTCTTGACTTTTAGTCAGCTGGCCTACAGTAAGAAAYACGCATTGTCACTCAGAGAGCAAATGCAAAAGGCAACTCCTCTAGTTATCAAATTCATTATAAGTTACAAAATTTTTTTGGCATCATATCCCATGGAAAACCAAAGGTAAACTATTACTGCACCTAACAGAAACACTTCAGAGAACTGCTCTGTATAATTCCTTCTAATGGGGAAAATTTTGGCTGATACCTGAAAAGTTAGTAAGAGAAAAGTTGCTAAAAATCAACAGTACCTTCAGAAAAACACAGCTCATTCATATTTGACAAGACTTGCATTAGATTATTCTACTATAACTTACAATACAGAGGACATTACAGAAGATTAACAGTATCACCAGCAACAGGCTGAAAATACTTGGCAAGTGGCAATAGCCCTGTCATTCTTGGCAGCCAAAATTATAACCATGACACAACAATGAATGTGTATTAAAATGCTAAAAAAGAAAAAAAGAGAAAAAAACCCACAAAACCCCCAAACCCCATACACACTCCAAAATTATGCAACAGCATATTCTCTCTACCATCAGAGAAGTTATTGCTGTGATATTAATCAGGTAGAAATTATTTGATATGTCAGCAAGCCCCATTACCCTTACATTATCCTTCCTTCTCTGTAGTCAATGATGCACTCTACCTTACAAAATATTTTTCATCATCCACAAGAAACTGTTGTAAAGTCACAATAAAAGGATGGAATTGAACCTATTTGTCTTCATGCAAATTCTAGTTAAATTTTACACATATGCTTGTATGCATGGTGGTTAAAACTGCCTGTATGTTGGAGATCTTTCGGAACATCTCTTTCTCCTCGGACGAGACTTTTAGGCAGAATAAGAGAACAGTAGGATAACTAGCACAGAAAAGCTTCCAACCTTATTTGACTGCTTAGTTAGTAAATGAACATGCAAAGGTATGTTCTCTTTAAAGTATTACAGCAAGATAATTAAATGCACTAAGAAAATTACAGACATGCATAGGGCAGTTTAGCCCCCACATACACACCTTTCATCTAGCTGTCTAAGTAAGTACATAGCGCTTAAGTATGTTTTGATTGAGTATACAATAACAAGGAGCCTTTTCAGTTATTTACTAAATGCTGACTGTTCATGCTGTCAGCTGGTAGATTTCAAATGAGAAAAATCTACCAATGAAACTGAAAGTTGGCTACATAGTATCTTTAGTCACCTTCAGCAGCATGACATCCCTCGAGTGTGGTTGTTATGATAAAACCCTAAGGATAAGCCTGAGTTGATTGCTAGGAATAACATTTCCTTCACAGAGATAAGAGCCAAATAATTTAATCATACACTCAGCAGACAAATGCAACATAAATATACATGGCTGACTGTTAAAATCATGAAACCCCAAATTAGAGTACAGACACTTTTCACAATTAAGGGAATGAAACATATTAGAAACATATTTCTGCACTGTTGTTCGAAAAAGATTGCAAATATACCGATCATCCTTAATGATTACTTCTCTGCAGTTCTACAGGAGAATGCAAGAAAGGGACTTGACTTTAAGCTTTATCTGATAATCATTATTAAATACTTTCCAAATATTGTTACCTATGAAATCACATTTTACAGTGAGGCAGATTTCATACTTTATGGTCCTCTGTAGTTTATTAATGCAGTCAGATAATATATTATGTTTACATCTACTGTAACAAATTACATATACTGAAGAAAAGGCAATTGCACTGCAAAGGCACTGCTCACTACCCTTTTTTTTAAATGTTTGGATGACAGTGCTGACATGATTTTAATTATAACAAGAGAAAAAGCTATTTCAAATTACACTGTTCCACATAAAAATATTTCAGACCTCTTTGCAGCTCAATTGTTTTAGTCTTCTATAAAAGGTGATAAGCTGAAGTTTGAGAAGAGTTCTACACTTGGAGAAAGGCAAGAATGAAAATACTATCAAGTGTTTTATACTGCCTTCAGAGTTAGAAAGGGCTCTCTGCCACATTCAAGTGTCTCACACTCTCTTCTCCATCTTTAACAGAGCAGGTATTTTAGTTCAAATTAAAACTGGATAGAATAATAGGAAAATGATAACCTACTACACCCAAAGTTAGCAAAACCTTCAATTCTACAATCTTGCTTCTGTATCTTCCATATCTATTTTGTATTCATTAGTACAGGGCTCAAAGACATCTGAAGCTCCTACATAATCCTTTTGTTGTTGTATTTTGATCCATGTCCACTAAAGGAAAATATACTTCTGTGAACAATAGCACTCCTGAAGTACCCTTCTATTTCCAGATGAAGTTTTCTGCATCACTACTAACTTCAGTCATTTTTATCTCTTTCAAAAGATTCCATCACTAGTTGCAAAGTTCACAGAACATAATTTTAAGCCTATACCAATAATTTTTTTAATGGTCTTCGTTTTAATGGGAACTCAAAAGGTGCCTCTGAAGATTCACTTCAAACTACTGACAGAATTCCTACACAGAATCAGCAAAATCTTAATGAATAAAATGTGTTTCTCTCAGTTGTACTTCGACATGAAGATCCTAAAAGAACACTTTCAAAAAGTTGAACCTACCTAGCCTAGCTATCAGTTCCTCTCTTTCAATTTAGCACATCTCTCACGTCCATTCCTTGCATCTTAGGATGGACATGAGAGATGTCCATCAATCTAATAGCCTCTTCACTTAGCCCATCAATCTAATAACCTCTTCTCTTTGTTTGCGCATTCTATCTGCTTCCTCCACCCCACACCTGATGTGCGTGGGAGAGTTCTGTCTACTTCTGATATGTATGGGCACACCAAAAGCCCAGCTACTGTTTCTAAGATGTAAACTGTCTTTAATGATGCAGACACATCTTACATGAAAATTTCATACCCAGCTTAAAAGAACCACTAATGTAAACAATTTGTTTTAAAGAATACAATGAAAGAAGTCACTGTAAACTTTAAATCGGCGTTAGTTTTGTGGTTTGATAGTTGTCAAATCTCCCAGCCAGACACAGTGCAGCATATAAAAAAAAGTGCAAGATTTAATACACGATAGAGCTATAAACACTTTTCTTAAGCATGAGAAAATGTTGATCTGTCTGTTACTAAACTGCATCTCTACTGAAAAAAATATACATGTGTTCTGTATCAGGTAGGTGCTAACAGGGCTCCATAAATTTAATTAGTCTGTTCCTTATTTGTAATGAAAATGCAAGACAAAGATCCCTTTACCCCAACACTAGGTCTGTTCTTTGAGGTGTGCCATCACATATATTCTGTTCAGAACTCCCTTCACATATGCTAAAGATAGTTGTTTGATCACGGGTTGTCAGGATCAGCAAAATGTAGAAATGTAGCAGGTTAGAGATTTGTCTCCCACAAGCTCATCTCAGCTTGTCTACAAGAGTCTGAAAGCATCTGTTTAAGAGGCAGACACCAATCACAAGACTTACATGTCATAAAAACATATCCAAACCAAAACAGCCTGTGTCATGGTCACCAGTGACAAAGAAGGTCAGAAATGTTGACTTTTACCACCTCTTCTCTGCCTCCTTATCCAGCCCAAATGTCAAAAGCAACAAAGTGTTCCAGTATTCTCTACTTCTCTGTCACTGTGCCTCCTTCTGCCTTATTATATAGCCTCTTAATGCTTAACAGAGTCTTTGTTTCCACATCTCTTATCTCTTTCATCTCTTATTTTGCATGGGAAGAATAAATGGGTAAATATGATCTATTTGCAAGAGAGCCGCAACCTTTTTTTTTAATCTCAAAAGCTACGTATCTATCTCCTTCCTCATCAAGTCATTTGCCTCACTGGAACTTCCTACCCTCTCCCTCCTTCTTTACCAAGATCTTCAGATTGAGAATTCTGCCTCAATTCTGTGATTCTAAGTTTTTCCATGTAAAGAAAATTGAAGAAAAAGGTGTAATTCCATCCAATTTATCAGAAATAAAATAGAAACACAAAAGTAAGTAACAGAACCTGACAGGCGGCAAAGCACAGTGAGATAAAAAAAGTATTCTTAAGCAGTTTTTTCAGTAAACACATAGAACAAACCACAGGTTCAATTAAACTTGAAGGGCTTGTATCATCAAGCTGTTTCACTCTATGCATTCCCAGCACACAAATAACTGAGTCTAAGAAGTACTTCAGAAAAAAGTAAGCATTCACAGCACCTATACAACAATCCAGATAGGATACTTTATTTTCTTAATATGCGAAATCTTAAGCCTGAGAAAGCTTCTGACATATTTGTAAGGTGCTGCACATTAATTACAGCAGAAAGGCACTATACCTTCCTAGTATCTTGTCCTCTCAATATAAGATGCTTACAGAGCACCATGTGCAGTATTTTGCTAACTGAAATGTCTATTGATATATGAAAGAAAACTGTTGTAGGGGCAGTATCAAAATTCTGCCTCAAAAGCATTAGATCAACTTACTGAATAGTCTAAATTAAAACCCCAAAATATAGTTTACTTTTTTTCCCCAAATCCCATTGGAGAGTGAAGAGTAGAGTTTACATATAGGGCTGGGCAATCAGCAAGTGTATGAAGTTTCACGTGAGCAAGTGCTGGATTCTGCAGCTGGAGCAGGACAACCCTGGTTGTGTACATAGACTGGGGAATGAGAGGCTGGAAAGTAATGCTACGGAAAGGAACCTGGGAGTCCTGGTCAATGGTAAGTTGAACATGAGTCAGCAGTGCCCTGGCAGCCAGGAGGGCCAACAGTGTCCTGGGGTGCATCAGGCAAAGCATTGCCAGCCAGGCAAGGGAGGGGATTGTCCTGCTCTGCTCTGCACTGGAGTGGCCTCACCGTGAGTCCAGGGGGCAGTTCTGAGAGCCACAGTATGAGAAAGATACAAAGCTGTTGGAGAGCTTCCAAAGGAGGGCTACGAAGATGGTGAGGGGTCTGGAGGGGAAAACAAATGGGGAGTGGCTGAGGTAATTTGGTCTGTTCAGCCTGGAGAAGAGGAGACTGAGGGGAGATCTCACCAGAGTGTACAAATTTCTTGTGAGGGAAAGAGGAGGGACAAACACTGATTTCTTCTCTGGGGTGACCAGTGACAGTACTCAAGGGAATGGCCTGACTCTGTGTCAGGGGAGGTTTAGGCTGGATATTAGGAAGAAGTTTTTCACCCAGATAGTGGTTGGACACTGGAATGGGCTCCCCAGGGAAGTCGTCACAGCCCCAAGCCTGACAGAGTTCAAGAAGTTTTGAACAGTGTTCTCAGGCATGTGGTGTGATACTTGATGGTGCTGTGCAGGGCCAGGAGTTGGACTTTGGTCATCCTTGTGGGTGTCTTCCAACTCAGAATATTCGGTGATTCTGTGATTCTCTGATATGGTCTTACTGTTTTCTGCTTTTTATGAGTAGGCTCATTTAAAAATTATTGAGGGAGTTTGCTATATATAGTATTATAATACAGTTTAGATTATACACAAGTGTACAAATAGCCTGCACTGGCATAATGATAAATAATAAGTAAAATAAATTAGAAGTCCAGTTCTCAAAAAAAAGCAGAGTTGATTTGTAGGCACCAATAGAAACAAGAAATACTTTGAAGAGGTTGTTATATTAAAACTTCCCAGTTCTAAATATTTTATCGACATCTGAGTTGAGACACTATGAAACACCATGGTGTGTGATGTCATTACATCAAATATCTTCATCATATGATGAAGGACAAGTTTTGCTGACTCATACTGAAACCGATCACAGGCTCGATGATTATCACGTGGTGCAAAACTGAGCCTTTCCCCTGCCCTTAGTGGAACTCCTATGCAGCATATACATGCAAAACCTCTAAGCATTTCTGGTTATACTGAAAGAATAGCTGGTATATCCCCTAGCCAATACACTGCTACATTATTTTACTCTCAAACCAATTTTATTAGCAACAGTTTTTATAAGACAAATCAGAACAAAGCTGGGAAAACAGTAGTTTTGTGCATGAAGCTCCAAATTATATTGTAATTTATATAGTAAAGCATGTATAAAAGTTTTTTTAAGGCAGAAAATAAGTGCTATCATGAAATTGCTGTCAAAGCTTTGCAGTCAATTGCAATTCAAAATACAGTATTCTTTACCGAGTGAATTAGAGAAACTGGTTTTTATACCCAAAAAAATTCAAACAGGTTTATACAGTCACACAGACGATAAATACTTCTGTTCCATGAAGATGTTCCATGAAGATTAGACATGGATTTGTATGTAAAACGAACATAAACAAAGTGCAGTTTTGACTGTTGGAAAGATCTGAACCAATCTTCTGATGCAAGATAACTCTCTTACAGAGATTTGCTGAACTTTCCAATTCCATATCACGGTAGTTGGGACATCAGATTTCTTTTCGCATGACTGTTTTGGCGCTTGTTTAAAATCAAGTGTAAGAAACCCTTTGATGGTTCTAGCACATGCTAGAAGAGTTGTGAGAGAATATTTTCTGAATATAATAATTTGAGAATTATTTAATAACTCCAAACAAAACTAATTTTATATTAAAGGAATAACACTCTTCATTGACAAAAGACAAAATATTTAAGTAACTACAGAGTCATCTGCTACAGCTAGCACTATAATTTCACGGGTTTTATACGTCATTTATAGAAATAACTGACTCAAATGTCTAAAATAGGGATTATTTTTAAATGTATTGCATTAACTGGAAATCATTTAGTACATAATGAAAAGCTGGCATTTAAGTTTGTTAAGCCTGAAAGTACTCAAAATACCTTACTATATTTTTAGTGTAACATTCTTCAAGGAGACTACACCATTAGTAAAAGTACAATCTACAATTCCAGTATTCTACATGTATCTCTAGCAAACATTATATGATTTTTAAGATAAACATTCACAGAATGTCTTCACGTAAGCCTACTCTAAACTTCACATCTGGGAAAACTCATATTCCACAAACCTTAACACATTCAGCACAATCAGTCGTTAGTGTCTTCAGCAGCCTTCATGGGATAGCCTCCATGTTAATCTTTCTTCATTTAAAAAAACGTATAAAACACTTTGTCCCAAGATAGATTTCATTCTGCACTGKATAACATATACTGAGAACTTAAAATAAAGCCTGTCTTCTGAAGTAAGTGTTTCCTCTAAGAGTTTTTATTAAACATTTCAACCTCAGCACCACAGAACTGAGCTGGCTGTTCTCAATGTGACCAAGCAACTTGGCAATGACAGAGGCCTGTACTGCTTTGCATTTGAAGAGACTCCTGCCTTCCTTGTTCCTACATGCTTCTGTTTCTCTTTGTCTTCCTTGCAGAGAGAATTCACAATACATCTTACTTAGATTTCTTTTATTTGCCTAAGAGCACAAATTCAGTAACTTGATTGGCACATTTTTGCTTTTTGTACCTAATATACATAATTTTGTGCGTCTTCACAGTGTAAGTGCTAATCTCATATTTTAATGCCAATGCTTTTGCCTGAGTAACTATATTATCCTAGTCAATGTTTTTATTACCACATCTCTTTTCTTCTTATCTTCCATGTAATATATTTCAGACTTCAGTCTCCTCTCCGATTTCACAGAAAATTTTGGAAAAAACACAGAAAAATAAATAAACTGATAGTGAATATTCAAGACAATGAATTTAGTAAACAAGAATGGTGAAGGTCTCAGGCAAGTCACCAGGATTTCAGTATGACTTCATTATAATGACTAAGAAATAATACAGTGAAAGTCACATGGAAGTGTAGCCAGAAGAACTAATAAGAGATTAATTTAATGTCCTCATAGAATACCAACACCTGATTTCTGCATAAGAGAGAACAGATGTATAGAAAGCAAAACAATAAAATCTACATTCAGTATGCATCAGACATCAGGCTTCAAGATGAGACAGAACTTTCTCTCCCTGATTATACACAGACAGCTGGCTGCAAATAACTGAAATACAAAAAAATATATATCATTAGATTTTGGATCAAATTATTTCAAAAGCAGTCACATCAGTGGTCTACCTCCTCAAATCTCACTGTGATTTAAAAGGAACACTGTTGCTTTGGGGAAAGTGGTAAATATTCACAAACAACCTTCCCCCTCCTTGTACACTCCACAACTTCCCATTCAAATCTGAATAAGTCAGTTATCTCAAAACATTATTCTGGAAGCTTCTTCCCAAATCTTCAAATGTACAGAGGTTACTTTATATCTCTTGTATTAGGATGGGGTGACGAACTTGCAAAACCCTTGTACATTTCTTACTAGAAAACCTATATTATCTAGTGTATTTTATTCTTTGTGAATGTGAGACTTTTACTTCAATATGATTCATAAGAATTTGTCACCTTTTCTCTTCAAAACTTGCACTAAGAAACAGAATGGGCACTCCTATGTAACTCACAGAGCATCTCTGTCACAGCACTGTTTCTTTTCTAAAGGTCACAATTATTTCAGCATCAATTCCTGCAAGAATATTTCCATACTCATAATACTTTGTTTCCCACATCCTGAACTTCAAGGGTGGCAACGGTACTGTTTCTGCAAATTGTGAGACTACAGTCTGACTCATCATCTTGGTATTACTTCGTCCTAACCCTGAATTTCTCTGCTTGTTCGTGAGGAAAACATGAAGAATTATTCTGAAGTGATTACATCCTACACCAGAGGATGAATTGCATTCACACTTAACAAAACCTTTCTTGGGGGAAGTTAGGAAGGAAAGAAAGACTGCTAAAAGCAGCCTGGAGTAGATTTAATCATTAGATAAGATTTCTCTACAGTGACAAGATTCCTAAAGAGTTAAACTGGATATGGTTACCATGGAGCTAAGACTCCCACAGAAAAAAAATTATAGCATTTTGAAATATTTGTTGGAAGCACACAGTCACACAAATAAATGACACTACACCACTTTCAGGCTTTATTAGGTCACTTAAATTCTACCTGCAAAGTGGACACTCAAGGGAGGGATTTTTACAGGCTTTTACTGAATATTTCAGCCATAGCCTTTCTAATTTAGAAATATTTGCCTGAGAATTGCAGATAAGTTTCTTGGGCAATGCAAGACTTCGCCATATTAATGCAGTTCCTTATTAGCAACAATAGTTTCAAGTGAACTGAGGGGCTTAGTTTAACAAAATGTAAAAAAACCCCAACAACAAGCAAACAATAAAAAAAAATACAAAGGAATGCTGACTTCAATCTTTCTCCTTCTCTGTAGGAACTGCATTTCTACTGTTGAATTTGATAATGTAGAAGGTATGCCATGCCTGAGAGGATTACTGCTATAAAAATTACCTCTCAGTAGCTGGGCAAGACTTTTGTGAATGTGTTTCTATTTTGTCTAATTAATGCATACTCCAAGAAAAGAGGATTTTCCAGCTCTAAAGCCATGGTAATAAAGACATATTATAAAGTTTTTTTGGGAATTTTTAGAATAAACTATTCTATAATCTATTGAAGTAAAGCAGGTAGCTCTAGTTCTACTCTAATGGCCACTGATTGCCTACTCTATCCCAAATACGAGTTTTCACCAGGGGCATCCTGAGCACAAGTCATTTAACCTTAGGGCTACCACACTTTATTTTTCATAAACTCTCAGCGATCAGGACTGGCATTCCTGCTACTTGAAAATAGTTGTCTCAGTGAACAGAAATCCAGCTATGACGGTAAGCCTGATTTAGAGAGTTTTGGCCTACAGTGCTATTCTTAAATTTTTCCTTCTGACTCAGCACTAAGGACTCTTGCTGGCTGATTCTGTCTGAGAGAGCACACTTCTGATAAAGTCCTGTGCCTTGTACGATATAAAGCTGGGTGAGTGCTGTTAGGAGAACTAAGTCACTCAGTGCTAACACATAATCTGTTAACAAACTGCTTGGGTAAGAGCGGCTGGAAAGCTGCCTGTGGAAAAGGACCTGGGGCAGTTGGCCAACAGCTGTCTGAACATGATCCGACAGTGTGATCAGATAGCCAAGACAGTCAATGACATCCTGACTTGTATCAGAAACAGTGTGGCCAGCAGGACCAGGGCAGTAACTGTCCCCCTGTTCTCACCACTGGTGAGGCTGCACCTTGAATCCTGTGTTCACTTTTGAGCTCTTCACTACAAGCAAGACATTGAGGTACTGGAGTGTGTCCAGAAGGGCAAAAAGGTGGTGAAAGGACTAGAGGAGTGGCTGAGAGAGCTGGGGTTGTTTAGCCTGGACAGGAGAACTTTTACACTCTGCAGCTCCTTGAAAGGAGGTTGTGGTGGGAATCAGTCTCTTCTCCCAAGCAGCAAGCAGTAAGGCAAGAGGAAATGGCCTCAAGATGCAACAATGTATGTTTAGATTGGATATTAGGAAAAATTTCTTCACTGAAAGGTTTGTCAAGCATTGGAACAGGCTGCCCGTGGAAGTGGCTGTGTCACCATCCCTGGACATGTTTAAAAGATTCATAGATGGAACATGGTTTAGTGGAGAGCACAGCTGTTCTAAGCTTAACATCTGGACTCGATCCTAAGGGTCTTTTCCAACCCTGGTGTTTCTACGGTTCTCTCCTATGATGCTATGAGGAGAAAGAGTATTTCTGTAGCTACTTCTTTCTGAATTAAAATTAAATTTCCTTCAAAACTAAAATATGATACTGAAAAAAATACTCTTAAGAGTATTACAGTCCTCTCTAACTGATGCCAATATAAATAAAGACCAGTGACTACCTGAGTACCTGGCATTTCACCAGTTTCTCTTAGAGAGTACGGAGAGATTGCACTGACAGACAACCACACTTGGCATGAACCTGGGAAGTATACTGCCCTGTACTTACCAGAATCTGCCAGAAAATACCTTGGCAGGCTGTTTCCAATAGGCAGGACAGCAACATCCTGGGAAATTAGTTTAGCTGTATGCATGTAGGCTGTGAACTTCCACATTGTCTCAAGGCTAGAGAATTCACTGTGGTTATTTTGTTTCCTAACATAGTCAGAGACTTTGCAGCCTTCAGAAAAGGTTTAGAAACATAGCCTGTCTTCTTTTTTTAGGCTGGTGTCTAGGTTGAATTTATAGTCTTTAATATATGTCAGTATGGCCTTGCTATGAAAGGCAAGCAAGTCCTGGCTGAGGAAAGAGGAACTTTCTACTTCATTGTCCAAGAAGTGGTTGTCACCCATGTTTACAGGAGTCAGACAGCAGGAGTATAAACAAGAGATAATAAAATTGTAAGGAAACCAAACATCCAGTCATATGAAAGTAAGCTAAACAAACTCAGTTTACTTATTCCAGAAAAGACAAACCGGAGAGGGTATAGAATTCTTCTTTATAAATATATTGATAAATTACAGTTGGGACACATGAAAAAAATCTATAAATATATAAATACAATTAAGCTGAAAAATTGAAGCAAGATTACTGGATCAGTGGTTTGGTACCTTGATAAAATGAGCAGAAGAAAAGTTATAATTAGCTTTAAAATTGAACTTCAGTTCAAAATGGATTCAATGATTCAAAAAGTTCTTTCCAGTCCTCTGTTTTCCTGATGCATAAATAAATGTTTCTACATTAACTGAAAGCAAATGCAAGACTAACCTAAGCAAAGATAGTCCAGATGGATGCTATGTGGTAAAAATAAGGTGAACAAAAAGACTGGAAAGTGTCAGTGACTTAACAAGTCTGGAGAAGAACCTATGAATATGATCTTTGAAGAGTAATGACAGAAAAATTTCAGTGTTACCGGCAAAGTATCTTTATCTGTTTATTGTATTCCTTTCATATTCCAGAAAATGCCACCTTGCTAATTACTGTAGATGCCACTTTGAAGTTTTTTGTTTTCTATAAAACATATGTAACTATTTGTGATTTTCCATTAAGAGAAAACAAATTCCTGTTAAAACCCCCAATTTTGACAAGTCATGAATATCCAAATGAATAAAAAGCCTGCCATTTTTTATAATTCCTTGATTTTTTTATGACCTCAAACAAGAGAAAGGACAATTGTTCTCACTGGTTTTTTCACCCTCAGGTAGAGCTAAAGCAGAAGTGGGTATGAACTGGTGTGTCAGTTTCTCCTTGGGAATATTTGCTACTAATGTGTACTCACAGTGACTGAATAAAAAGATTCTTTGTCTCCCTATTCAACCCTATCCACATACTTCCTTTTTTTTTGATCACTGTGATACTACTAACCTTCTTGTCAAACAAAAGGAAAAAATCCATCTCTGTGGGATAATTGTATCTTATTCTTTTCCTTCTTATCCCACTAAATATATAAATCTTTTACAGCTCCTCCTTCTGTTGTCCACAAAAATCAGATTCATTACCCAATATGCAACAAACCAATAATTACACATTTGAGAGAGACATTGATTATTTATTCCAGAGCTGGGTAAGCCTGGGCATCTGGTGGTATTCCAGCACAAATCAAGGACAGCAACTGTCAAAACTTTTTACTATTTATACATTTTAGCAAATAAAAGAATTAATACTCATTGGCTACAAGTTACATAGTTCTCTTGTTAATTAATATTCTATCTTTTATTGGTTAATGATTCTTTTGCTTCTCATGCTGATTACTCTGCATGCTCAGGCTTTCTCTTCTCTTGAGTTGGTGGGTTTCTTGTGCCAGTGGTTGCAATCTACCCCCGCCAGAATTATCTTTTAGGTTGGTGTCTAGGTTGAATATGAGCTGATTTCAGCACAGTTGCTGAGCTGGATTTATTCGTTTCTTCCTCATCTTGGGAGTTTTGCCAGATGGTCTATAAATTCTGCATTCTTTATGTCCACTTTCAGTGGGCATCCTACTCCCCAAGCCTTGTCGACCTCCCCCTAGGTCTGAGATCACTGAAGTGTGTCAAGCTCTATACCTTAACAAGGCAATTCTACCAACGAGTAATTTGTTTTTCTAACACACGGACATCACTTAGAGCTGGCTTGTTAGCTGCTCTCTGTGTCATGGATTAAATCTCCCTTCTTCTTGATTAGGCTTGAAAGTATACAAAGATCAAACATCAAAGAACATTAAGGGAATATTACACCTTTTGCAACACTTCCTTTAGCTGCCATCCCTTCAATCAAGCAAATTCCGTTTCCGTTAAGTTTGTGGTACTAATCACAAGTGCCCATCTACAAAATATTCAAGTTTGGCATTGGTATTTTGTTTTGGTTGGGGATTCATCTACCATCTTCCACAGATGGTAATTCCCTGCACAGGTAACCCACTAGCCCGTTTCTGGTTTGTTTGGGGGGTTTCTTTGTTTGTTTGTTCTTGTGGTTTCACCTGTTTCATTTAACTTTTAACACCTTCATTTCATTTAATTTTTATTTAACACCCTCATTTTGCAGTGTAACATTTCAAATGTGTTATGACTCCTATTCATACTGACCAAAGTCTCATTTTCCTTGTGCACTTATCTGCAGCCTGTCCATCCACACCTCAAGGTAAGCTCTTTGTATCAGAGAATGCACTGTTTTCTTGAGTTTGTACACAAATAGACCCTAGGCTTTATCTGGGTGCAACAGTATGAAAATCAAAACTACTCAAATATTCAAAAAAAGCAAAAAAAAAGTTTCTTGCCCAGATAGTCTATGTATTGTCTTACATCACAGGCAGTATTTTGCTTACTTAGATTAACACTACAGTTTGAATAACAGCAGAAAACATTAAGAGAGTCCTTCAAAGCACATTAATTAGGTTAAATGGGTTTTAATCACGGTTCACTTGTGATGGTTTAAGATAATTCCCTCAAGTTTGGCCATCATTAGATCACTGGACTGAAATTACTACTTGTCCTTGTAACATAAGGAGTGGTTGTTCTATTTGCATAATGCTGAATCACTGTTTAACAACCAAATTTTAATATAAAGAACAGAGAAATTAAATATCTGATTTTTTTTAATTGAACCACAGATGCAGTAAGTCTCCCTTTTTGCACCCACAGGTTTTCACATTTAGAATCTTTTCCTTCCTATTACTATTTAGAAACAGTACACTCTCATCACATATAACTACCAACAACTGACCCTTACACATAGCTATTACATTTTATCAAGTTCTACATATGAACTTTACACTGACTTATAAACAGCTGAAGACAAGACCTGCAGCCAGTGATTCAATCACAGCTAATAGTCACAAGAGCCATGCAAACTATGTATGTACTAGACAGAAAGTAACCAGAGTGAATATGCATATATAATATTGTAACAGGAGAAGAAATACTTGGGAAGAAGCAGGCGTTGCCAGTTTCAGACCTCTATTTTAGGATAGAAGCACATTGCCCAACATTGTTTAAGACAACATTTCTGCAAACATTGTAACTCTTCACCTTGCATTCCCCCCCCCCAAATTCTTATACGATCAATGTGCAATTATCCTATAATCAAACCACCAGCTGTAAAAAAACCAAAGAATCATGTATTACATAAATATAATAATAAGAAGAAGTAATGATTTATGATTACATAAATCTCTGCTTGAACAAATGGAAGTAAAAGTTATTCTTAAGATGCCACCTCAATCAAAGAAAACTGCACCTGGATGGTGACATGGTCGGGTGGGAGCTAATTGAGCATTGCCAAAAGGTCACTACTTTTGCCAATGTTACAGAATCACAGAATCAACTAGGTTGGAAGAGACCCTTGAGATCATTGAGTCTAACCTATATCCTAACACCACCTTGTCAACTGGACCATGGCACCAAGTGCCACATCCAGTCTTTCCTTAAACATCTCCAGGGATGATGACTCCACCGCCTTCCTGGGCAGCCCATTCCAATGCCCAATCACCCCTTCTGTGAAGAACCTCTTCATAATGTCCTCCTATTCTTAGTTTTCAGAAAATTATAACTGTGTCTTTGCCTCTGTCCTCTGCAGTTGCACTTGAGAGAAATAGCTCTGTGACTTCTCTTGTAACAACTGCAAGCACCAGTTTACTGTGAAAATGTCTGGCTTAAGAAATGTTAAGAAGAGACAACAGAGCATATGGAAGCTGGTATCTGGTTCTGGTGTTCTGATACAGCTGCATTACACAGCTAGCTGATAGGGTGTTTCCCTACAGCAATGGTGCTGGAGATTTAAGGGATGCACTGAAATAAAGAGACTGGATACTGTTCATTGATGTTGTCTGGAAGTAGCCTGAGGTCAGGATAAGCTTCATCAGCTCTGATGTTATCATTGGCTCTTCGTCTGGTTTGTTTTAGTAAAACAAAAAGAGACACAGATGTGAAAAGATTAAAGTAGTAAATTAATTAGGATATCGTTAAACTGCATGAACACATGATAGAACTATGTAATTACATGATTAATTTTGTAAATAGCACTAGAAATATTCTACTTATGTCACAGACTATCTGTAACAAAATATCACCTCTTTCATCTTTTTTTTTTTTTTGCAGATTTCTCCTCCCACTCCCACTCCCTTTTTATGTTGTAGTGAACACATTTCACCCTTTAGAATGTTGTGATTTATGATTCTAAGTGGTCTTCATCTTGGCAAGGATAGGAAAGGTCATATTACCACTCTAATTGGCAAGTTCAGCTTTATAAACAGGCCCTTATTTCGTCAATGATGTTATTTAAGCCTAAGGTCAACCTTGAGAGAAACTGGCTTGGGAAGATCCCTGGCAGATAAAAATGGGTCTTTCTAGCAAAAACAAACTCCTCTCATGAAATTCAGTTTACATGCTCAGAATTAATCTAGAATCTTCCACACACCATCAAGCTTCCTGAATTTTAAGTAAATCACAGAAAGACTGTACTTCCTTGTTCAGCTTCTCTTAAAGTTCGTGGTTTTCAATAGTGAGGCACCAGGGGATACGACATTACAGCTTATTGCTTGTGCAGCCCTATGAAAAGAAATAGCAACTATACTTTGGTTATCAGTAAGAGGTCATTAACAACAGCTGCTGTAACTTATCTGCAGTTAGGCTAGCTAGGTCATTCACAACGAGTCATCACATTGTGGCTTTTCAAACCAAAAATTAACAAAAGCCTTAGTAAGAAAAACATTTTCCTTTCTGATAAGGTTCTCTTCCTTAATAAAGAAAATTTTTTAACATTATAAATATATTTTCATATATACATATCAATATATTTTAAATTCAGGTGATAGCCTTCTTTTTTTCCTCTTTGGGGAAACTTGTTACTGTCTAACAATTTAGCGATTAGAGTGTCTTCTCTACTGGAAGAACAATCTGGCTGTTTAAACAATGTTTGCAACATATGACATATAGCACATTCTTTTGGCCCTTCCCATTTATTTAAGTCTAGCTGATTTAGCAGCTCTTAACTGCTGTTAGCTTTCACAATCATACAAGCATACCACACAGCATGGTTCATTTTGCACATACAGGAGATCAGATGCAAAATGTGCAAATGAAAGAATTCTGAAAGGCTGATTTGTGTGAGTAAAGCAAAGTGATTGTTCCCCAGGCCAGCTTTGATACACTAAGCTTTTAGTGTTTCACACATTAAACTGAAGAAACAATGGGAGAATGTTCACATCACTGGTGAAGGATATAATCCCATGTACTGTCCAATAACACTGTTATATTCACTTCTGTGAAACTAACTTTCTCCAATAAACTTGTCTTTGCAGTGCAGCTTGAAATCATTGCTAAAAAAACATTGGGCTTGAAAAACAGTCATACTAGTTGCTGAATTTTCCTTCTCTTGTAAAGCAAAAATTTATATTAACATGCTACTATTATTGAAGTTCGTGGTTTTTTGTAAATGCTATTATAGTTGTTTTTACAACAAAAAACCCCAACTTTTTTCCATCTTTATAGAAAGCAAAATATTAAAAAGAAAGCTTTAAACAATACAAGAAATATCAACATCATTATTATACAAAAGATATATCAACACCTTTATGAAGAGAAACATGAGGAAAAAATACTATGGGTCTGATTAAACAGAAATTCAACAATAATACTAGAATCCAAGTATTCTACGATTATTTTACTTGCCACAATATGAAATGCAATGTCAATACTTAATTGTACAGGTGGAAATATTTTGGACCCGTACAAGATCCAAAATTTTACCTTGTTCCATTTCATGGAAGAAATTTTTAAAACTTTAGGGATATCTTCAGAAAAACTACAATAAAAACAGTAAATAAATATTGAATAAAACAAATACCTGAAGCAAATATGGATAATCAGCATTCCCAGTGACTGATGGAAGAGGTATTGATTGACAGAATTACTTTAAATAGTTGTAACAGCAGAGAGTTTACTAAAATTGATAGATTTTACAAGGCTTAATTGAAACTTTAGAAATACTAATCATTACTGATCCAGTGAGAATACCTATCCTTTATAATCAAGATTTTATTGAAGAGTTCGTATTGAGGTCCTACTCGGTATTCAAGCACACAACTGTTATTCACTCACAGGACAGAGCGATGTTAAAGATGGGGCTAGTTTGACATTGCCAAGACGGTCACCTAAGATCCAGTATAGTACACAGAGAAAACTCTTGACATTTTTCAAAGCTTTGAGCTTGCACTGTTTTGTTACATTGTGTTAAAACAAAAAATAACAAAGCATCTAACATCTCAGTTGACACATGGGTGATTCAGCCGTCAGAAGTTTTAGTCACCATTAACTACTTGCTGTAACTTCACCTATACCAGATTACCTACAACTGTTTCCAGGCATGGTAATAAAGTAATTAAAATAAATTAAGATTATTTCCAAGAGATCTGCAAAATTTTACCAGGAAAGCAAGTAAGGAGCAACTCACAACTCTTAAAGAAAAGGTTTAATGTCTGCAAATTAGCATGTTARTATCTTCCTATGCATTTTAAAAAACTCACTCTTTATTAATTCTAATATATGGAAGTAACACTTAAAATAAAGGAAAAAATGCAGAGATTTAAATGAAGGTTTGGCACACATTATTAACACAATCACTGTTTACTTTCCACCAACAAATCAGCAAATCAAATCTTATTAATCCCTATTAGTATTTAGCCCTGTAATGGTCAATATGACTGCACCAGAGAATCGTTTGTCTTCTGAATGTTCTTCACAAAACGGCTACCTTGTAACTACAAATGCAAGCATGATATACATGATCAGATTGAGGTCTTCCAAATTCTAAACTCTACCTTTCCCAGCTTTGGCTAAATAGAAACTATAAGGTCCATTAATTTTGATCTCTTGAAAACTGCAACAGAAATGGATATGAGCTTTAGAAGACATTTATGCTGGTAAACTGGAGTTTAATACTGACACTGGGGGGGCTAATTTTTTTTTAGTCAAAATATTAACTAACTGTATCAATATTTCTATACATTCTTTAGCAGCTTCCAAATTATACAAGCTACTGACATTAAGTATCTTTCATAGGTATCAGGTGTATGGGTCTTCCGAGAATCTTCCATACAGAGAAAAGATGAGAAAGTTCAGTCAATGAACTTCAGAGGGAGTCTTGGGAAATGGAAGTCATTTGGCCTTGAGCTTTCTAGTGAGTCGTCTCTGACATTAGCAGTAGTATATATTCTAAGCTTGATGATCCTTGTACTCCCATTTGTGCATGGTACTGCTGATGTAGTTTGAAACCATGTTAAACTTTCAGTGCTGTAAATTAATTCTGCATCTTCTGTTAAAAAGGTGTTTTAACTTTCAATTTGAAATTCTATTTTTTGTACAAGTAATTTTAGAAGATTTTACTTAAGTTGCAGTTCTTCTGTATTATTTTGTTATTGAAGAGATTTCAAATTCTTGCAACTGTGTCAAGAGAAGTTGTTTTCTGGTACAAGGTATTAGAGCACAGGGTCCAGTGCTGAAGTAGCTGAAATACTCAAGATTGACAGAGATGTTTGCTGTGGACTAAAAACAGCTCAGGCGTGTGCTGACTACTCAGCTTGCTGAGGAACTAGCACTTGCTTATTTGGATAAAAGCCCAGTAGAAGGAACAAACCTGATGTTACTACCAAATCTTTCACCTTAGGTTGCTGATGTCTCTGCCATTACTTCTGCTGACTGTAGTTGTCACTCCTTCCCATAGATGTGATGTGCCAGAAGAGGGAACTGGAAAAGGGAGGTTACAGGCTGGTCATCAGCTCCTATTTACAGCTGCACCACGTCTATTGAGACTGAGAGTTGACTGACAGCAGGTGTGCAGTGACTGACAATCTACAACTATGTGCATCATACCGAGACACTACCAAAAGCAGATCTAGGAGGGCAAAGAAATAAAATTGATTTCCGTGTAGGCCTTTGTAATTCCAATTCATATCCTAATCTTGAACTACTTCAGATGCACCCCGGGGTGTCACGTATTTGCCAGTTGCACTTCAGAACACTACTGTAATTTTCAGAAAACATGTTCTCAAAAGTTGCCCAAGCCCAGTAAGTATTTACGTGGAAAATATCTGCTGAAATTAGGATATACATTATTTTAAAGTAATATCTGGTACACAATTTTAGATCTTCCAGCACCAAAACTACTATATTCTACTAAGTTATAGACAGAAGGAATGGTCTGGTGATGTTTTTGTGACACTAAAGACAGACTATAAATTTAAAACTTCTACATTGAGAAAATAAACCAAAATACCCATTGCGGCTGTCGTGGTTTGACGCTGGCCAAATGCCAGGCACCCACAAAAGCCCACTCACTCATTCTCCTCTGCTCTGCAACTGGACAGAGGAGAGAAAATTTAACAAAGGGTGAATGAGTTCAGATAGGAACCAGGAGAAAACACTTCTAGGGCAAAATAGGCTCAGCTTAATGATACAAAGTGAATTTATTACTAACAAGATCAGAGTAAGAGAATGAGAAGTAAAATAAGCCCTTAAGAACACCCTTGTCTCCCTTCAAGCCCTCCCTCCTTCCCACCTCCCACGGTGCAGGGAGAAGGAGTGGGGGTTTTGGTCAGTTCATCACCCGAGATTTTCTTTCCGCTGCTCAGGGAGAGGAGTCGTTTCCCTGCTGCACAGTGGGGTTCCTCCCACGGGAGACAGTTCTCCATGAACTCCTCCAGCGTGGGTCCAATCTCAGGAGCAGCAGCACTCCCAAAACTGCTGCAGCGTGAGTCCATCCCACGGGCAGACAGTCCTCCCAGAACTGCTGTGGCATGGGTCACTCTGCCACGGGGTGCAGTCCTCCAAGGACAGGCTGCTCCAGCCTGGAAGCAAGGCCTCTCTCTCCACTGCGACTTGGGCCGGACCACAGCGTCCTGGAATCCCCCTGCTCTGGTGTGGGCACCTCCCCCACGGGTGCAGTCCTCCAAGGACGGCTGCTCCAGCCTGGAAGCAAGGCCTCTCTCTCCATGAGACTTCCTCTGGATCACAGCATCCTGGAGGCATCCCCCTGCTCTGGCGTGGGCACCTCCCCCATGGGCTGCGAGTGGATCTCTGCATCCCCCGTGGACCCCCATGGGCTGCAGGGGCACAGCTGCCTCACCATGGCCCTCACCATGGGCTGCAGGGACATCTCGGCTGCAGCACCTGGGGCACCTCCTACCCCTCCTTCTGCATTGACCTTGGTGCCTCCATTGTTGTTCCTCTCACATATTCTCACTCCTACTCTTCTCTAGCTGAAAAATTACAACTACCCCCAAACTTTGTTATGATTTCTTCTTAAATATTTTATCACAGAGGCATTACCATCATCTCTAATTGGCCCAGCCTTGGCCAGCGTCATGTCCATCATCAGAGCATCAGGGATTCGCTCTGCCTGGACATGGTGGAAGCTTCCAGCAGCTTCTCACAGAAGCCACCTCTGTGGCCTCCCTGCTACCAAAAACCAGGCCCTGCAAAACCAACACAGCGGCATACGTTATTACCTCATGTTTTCTTTCTGAAGCTTTTAAAGTGTATTTATGTTACTAATTTTTTTTTTTTGATTGAGATTATAATTTTACTCTCTATAGAGGTCTGTGCTTGTTACACAGCTGCATTATTACTAAATGTCATTTGGGAAAATGTGCATTTCATGTATGAAGTCAAGAAACACGTGACTTTTAACTAGTATCCTGTTATTCAATTCAGTATCTTCAAAATAACTGCATGCCAATTTTATTTTTCATCTCCTCCATGCCTGCAACTATGTTTTAATTTTTGGAATCTGTAGCTAATGCACCTGGCAGCATTTGGCTGTGCGGTCATAGCACTGCCATGGGAACTGAGAAGAGGCAATATTCACTGCTGGATTTCAATATGAATCATACCCAGTTAGTATGGCATGGGTCTAGAGATCAGAAAACCCACTTCCTGCATTCTATAAAAGTACATAACATCACTAACAAACTCGCTGTTTATTACTGAAGATATTAATTCCCATTTAGACACCAAAAAGCAGAGCATGAGCAGAAGACAAATCCCTACAACAACCACCAGCGTGGCTAGGAGAAAATTGGGAAATATATGCTTGGAGTATTAATTTAGGATTATTGCAAGGTCACAAATCCTATCAAAAGACTTTTCACTCACTAACATTCTAAGGTGAGATTGAAGAGTTTTGCTTGAGTGTAATAAATTTGATGTTATTTCAGCAGAACTGCATCGACACCAATACCCCCAGAAATATAACTGGAAAAAAAAATTAAGGAAACTAACAAGAAGTTAGTTAGAGCTACCTTAGAAGTTAAATCTATCATAAATATGTTCAATCACACAAGTATTTTGCAACAACACGCTATTTATAATATTGTAGTATATACACTGATTTCTTTCAGAAATAGCATTTTTTAAATTTATGCTGTAGAAAGAAATAGTAGAAAAACATGATGCTGAGTTCATGTAGTATAATGTTGCTTTGATTTTAACTGATGTAGACTGGTCTAATATGAAGCAGCTTACAAAAGTGCAACTCATTATATATAATTATATATACCCCATATATATATATGATATGATATATACATATATATATCATACATATATGTATTATGATTACATATTGTTGTACAATGCATCTCTGAACTTTACTGGTCTACATCCTTTTAGAAAAAAATAGGATTACAGTCTATTCTATAGATCCATGCCAAATAAAATGTAAGAAATGTCTCAAGGAAACAAACCAATGTACTATCTCCAACAGCAACGTCAAGACCTTTTGGAAGCGTGTTCCAACCTCAACTACCTTTCACCTATGACTAATCAGTCAGAGGTGAATTAGTCAGAGCTTTCACCTCTGACTAATCATGATGGAAATCTTCATTGTTCCCCTGTTGTATCTGCAAAATCTCTACTTGCTCTTTCTTCTTCCTGCCCCCCTTTACCTGATGTAGTCTTCCTATACACCATCACCCAGAAAATGCATTTTTCCCAGAGTATTTATTACAGTTGGGGTTTTTTATTTACTCATGACACTAGTAAATCTACTTTATAATTGTGTCTGGAATTAGAATGCCAAAAATTATGAACTTACAACACACTAGATATGATTTCACTGCCTTCTCATATTCCCTTTTTGCCTTTCCCTGTTATCTTTCCTCATATTTTAATTGAAGCTTTTGACAGCATAGACATGCCACTCATTCTGTGTCTATACCACAAGCTGGGAACAGACCTCAACATCCTAACTTAGAGAATGAGGAAGACTGAAGTATAACAAGGCAAATCATGTGCTGTACTAAGAAATCATTATGCACTTTTGGCCATATTGCTTACCCCTCTTTTCTTCAACAGCAACTATAAAATTCCAACCATTAAAAAAACTTCAAACGACTTTCATTAAATTAAGCATACCAAATTGAAGTGTTTCCCTTTCCATCTAAACAAGGTGCAAAGAACCATTTCATGCCAGGAGCCTAAAATACACATTTAAATTTATTTCACTCCAAAAGAGAAATTATTACAAATCAATTGAATGGCTGATGTGGATATCAAGCAACTACTCCAATATGTGCAGAGATTAAAGAAGGTACACACTATGGTCTGAAGCCATGACTGTTGTCCTTACACAAATGGTAGAGCACTTGCTTAAAATTCTGCCTTGAAAAGAGGTTGCAATTAATTGCACAAGATTTACTGTTTATTTCATAAAAAAATAAACACTCATAGCATACCACAGCATATGATACACTGGAAACTTTGTCATATTCTAAAAATGTCCTATAATATGATCCTACTTACAGCAGGGAAACAGTCCTAAGCAAAGAACGAGCATGAGCAGTTTTTCCTATAGTGGCAAACTGGGCAAAAATATTCATAAAGTTGAGAACACATGCAGGTAGTAAAAGTGGTAGTTGAATGAGTGAAAATAAACTGAGCGACATTATTTACAAAGAAGGACACTACAACTTCTTAGAATCATAACTCAGGATAAATTTACAACATTAAGTATGATTTCCATGGCAGAAAATGAAGGAAAATAAGGCAAGAAGAGTGACTGGAAATAGTTGTACTGGTGATAGCCTGAAGTTTAAGAAGCAAAAAGAAATCTATTTGAAAGACCTTTTATAAAGGGAGAAGAAAAAACATGGTGTAGTTTTGTTTGTTGTACAGTTTTTGTTGTACTGCTTAAAACATTTAGAAGTATGGACTGCTTTACAACTGTACAACTGTGGCAATAGGATCAGAAGCGAGAGATTTAATGAATGGAGATACATAGATACACAGATACAGAAATATTTAATTCAAAAATTACTGAACTCCTAATACACACCAGCTCTCAGAAGCAATTCAAGTTTTATGAAATGTTATTCTTTCTTTATTTTTACCCTTTTCCTAAAAGAAATTGACTGACTAATGAATTGCTGTATCATGAATTGCAGTACATTTCAGTGACAATATATAAAATGTTCTAAAATCAATTTGGAAACAATACAATGGAACCCACACAGCTGTTCAAGATGCACACAGAATCTTTGCCAGCTCCCTTAAAACAGGCTGGAAGATTCCACTGATTTGATCTTAAGGCATTCCTTATCCTTTCTATACTTTTCTATGAATTCATACACAACTCACTGAGATAAATTTCCACATTTTCCCAGTTTTTAATTAACCACTGCTAAAAACTTCTCCCTAGAAATATCTTTCATTATTTTCTGGTAATTGGACATTTTTCCAATATATTTGTTTGCAAGTATTTGTCTGATGAGTATTATATAGGAGATATTTGTACTTTACTGAATCAAGCCACGGATCTGTGCTACAGAATCTCAGCATGCAGTTAGTAGCATAACTATTAGATATAAAGTTGGACTATTAAGGAAAAATTATTTCCATATCTCCACTTCATACACTCTTTGTTATGTCATTAGAGGTACACCACTAGGAACACAGATGTATTAGAAGCAGCTGAAGAACTGGTTTTATGCCACAGTAATCCCTGATAAACTGAAATGATTTAGTGCAACTCTTAAAATAATTTTTTAAAAGCATGATACAAACACTTTTTATATTTATATTTGGCAACAGTGTAAATGATTGGGGAAAAAAAAGAAAATCTAATTCATACTATACCTGACACTTCATATTGTAAAACTGAGATAACTTCCCATCTCATTTGTAACATCTGAACAGTAGAAGAGCTCATTTTCAAGCAATATATGTAGGAAAGTGTATCCACATATAAATATGTGGATGAGCCACTCAATTGTCTTGATTCTGAGCAGCAATTTGATAGACAAATGATCCAAAAAATATCTGAAAAAATATCTGTAAACTCAGTGTGTAAATTTACATACATGGAGTAGATCTTGAAAAAAAAAATCCGAATACTCTATTCTGGGCCTTTGTAACAATAGTGCTTTTCTATTTAAGTATAACAGACAACTGCACTCAGTCTATGGAAGAAAACAGTTTCCCATTCCTATGTGCAAATTTTTAAATAGTGATTGGAGAGGTTTATCAGAACACTTAAAGTTAGGTCTTTGAGGCAAGCTGTTAAAAGAGCAAAAGTTAAAGAAGAACCAATTGCCAAGGCCTTTGGCACTCACAGAAATGAAGGACTTGTAACCAGCTGGGGAAAGAATCACACATACACAGACACATGCACAAAGGTATATATACACTTACACACATACACACCAACACACATACACTATTTGGATCTACAGAAAAAAGGCAAGACTTTCTTCACTAATGAACCACCTCAAAAAAAAAAAAAAAGGTATTTCTATTAAAATAAGGGGAAACACTTTCCATGAATTTCAGGAAAAATAACAAAGTAATAGACCTATCAAGTAATGTTGCCACCATAATTTGTACTCTAAGATGGCAAACAACTTTGATGTGCTTCATTACATTTAAATTGCTTTGGGTAAGGGTGGGACTTCCACCCCCCCCCCCCCCCCCCCCCCCCCCCCCCCCCCCCCCCCCCCCCCCCCCCCCCCCCCCCCCCCCCCCCCCCCCCCGCCATGTTCTCTGTTACTGTTAGCAAGTGACTATTTAAGTATTTCTAAGGGACGAAGGCAAAAGCTCTCTGCTCCAAGACAGAGGCCACCTCATTTGATGAATTCAGATGCAGCAAGAACTTGTGAATAATTTCCAGAGAGGAGAGGACTTCGTCAATTTATCATAGCAACAAAGTCCCAGCAGCTATGAAAGGCTCAAATGACAATACTTTACGCTCACTCATTCACATTGAGGGCCACAGGGTTCTTTCTGTATCCCTCAGTATGATATCTCAAAATAGCACAGGTTAACATACGTGTTCTCACCTAATGCTGCATGATGTCAGCTATATTGATTTCTCATGCACTCACAACTTAGGAAGGGGTAACAAACAAACAATAGGGGAAAATAATCTAAAAAAACATTACATGGCAGGAAACTAAGACATAGCAGTATTGCATGTTACACACATGCAAAAAGTGCTTTGCTTCTCCCTTCCATACGCAACACAGTGAATATCCAGAGCCAAATTCAGAAGGAAGCCACCAACTAGAAAAACAGATAAACAATTCCAAGCATTATTACAAGAAACAAAACACCAAAGCTTTCGTAACAAAGACACAACAACAGGGTAGCAATGTAAGAAAAAAATATGTGTGCTTATATATTTATTTATGTTCATACTGGACTTAAAAGTCAGGGAAAGATTCAGAAAGAAAATTACACTGTATAAATAATAGCTTCCTTGAAATGCTGTCATTGCATATAAAGGCTTCACACAAGCATTGGGATGTACTTGAAATGGGTACTGAAGACATACTACTACCAGAACAATGATAGTGTTGTTATCCTCTCTGGAATTTGTTCTTAAGGTCTTTGTCATTTCCATTGATGCCAAACTAATCAAATGTAAGGAATGTCTTGGAACAGAAAGTGATAATCAAAAGTTTTCCATCATATTTTATGAAATTGCCCACAAGTTGCTGCTCCATAGAAACAACTAAAGATTTCATCATCATGCGTTACCAAGCTTCTTGACCTTTTATATGAGGAGAGAACCTAAAAGTGAGGCACAAAACTAAACAAATTAGATCTGGAAGAAAAAAAAAATCATAGCCAACAAAAAATTGAGGATAAAAGGAAGTTTCTTTTTAAGAGAGCTAATCTTATTTTATGCCCAACCAAGAAAGAGTTATCCCTGAGACCCTAAAACATCCTAGACCACTTCTTTCTAAATACTCAAGAATATGGATATCAACATTTTCAAAGGAAGATTCAGCTGCACAAGCCTGGGAAACATTCAGTAGCAATTCAGATTCCCAGAAAATATTTTAATGTGGAGAAGATCCTAATTGATCAACAGTTTCACTGGAAGACTTCCGAAGGACTACAGTACTTTATGTTTGTAAGCACAAACAGTGTTTAGGCAGCAAGAAATTTTGTAAGAAATCAGTATTGAAGGCATATCTCACTGTAGCATCCAGTATCTAATAAATGCTTCCTTTCTCACTTTATTAGGAAACAACAATTCATCCCTTCCCCATGAAGATAGAGGAAGTTGTTAATAATGGAGAAGAGACAGCACTAACTGATACGATTGTTCAGAGCAAGAAGTAGCTGGAAATTCCAAGACAGAAATCTAGTCCATTCTTACCCCTGTAAATTATTTCCTAGCACTATGTAGAAGGAACACTTCTGCATAGTCTCAATTTTGCTATTTCCATTTTTGGCCCACACCTCTATTTAGCCCTCTATTTTAACCGTTGGAAAGAAGTGCAATAGAGTTACTCCAGCATGAGAATGGATCACAGCAGCAGAAATTGCCATCTCATGTAGCACACACAGGCTACCTATGAAGGGGCAAAGCTTCTCAGTCCATCACTGAGGATGACTGTTCAGTCAAGGCAACATCCTAGAAAGTGAACGGATGAAAGATACTCATTTAAAGTTCCAGTCTTGGATTAAAGCACCTTCTCCTAAAGGCTGAATAATCTGCTAAACTAGGTACCTCTAAAAAGTGTAGTGGAGGAGAGGAGTGTTGGAAAAGATTCTTCATTGTCATTATCCATCCCCCACTCCATGAAATTCTCTGACGCTTAGAAGTGCTAATGACACTTCATCACACCTGAACAATTTACAGCAGCAGCCGTCACCTCTCTCCAACCTTTATTTCCCACAAATAAATTACCCCAGCCTCCCACAAATCAATCTGGTAATTTCTTACTTGGGGAACTTAGCATGTTTTATTTTAGTGACTTAGCCTTTTAAAGCTGAATCAATTCTAGAGGAGCCTGTTTCTGGAACATTATTTGTGATAAATGCAAAGTAAAGATGGTACGGAAAGAGGAGAGAATACACAAATTTAATAGCAGGTTTTTCATGCTAGTTACACAACAACACACTCTTAGTCATGCAGGGTAAAAATAAGGAGACACAAGATGACACATGAAAAGGATGTTATCCTGTTCCCAAAAATTAATGCATGTACACTACTTGCTTAGAAGTCCAAATTAGTTGTCTTACTACATTTGTGTAAAGCTCTAGGAAAGAATGGTGTGAGTGCTCTTTATAGAAAATTACACCACATGAAGGATATTTCACTAATTAACACCCCTTCCCAAAGAAATGCTTATGTCTTTTAAAGATAAGCTTCTTTTAAGTAGAGAAAAGACCCCAAACATTTGCAGAGCCCTGACTTCAACGTCTGTTGGTATTCCCTACACACAAGTGTGCTTCTGTGTGCATGTTTATCAGAAGAGGTCATCAGGGGCTTGCTTGGTTTATTCATCATTTTAAGGCACTCCTATCTGCAAAGCTTCTGTTAATGTCAGTGAAATCTAACCCAGACAGAAGTTTCAGAGGTCACATATTTGGCATGCTACATTTAGAAACCCAAGTACAAAGTTGACGAGGACGCTTCAAACACAGGGGATTACAGCGGAAATAGGTCTCCTTAAACCAAACTGGCTATTGAGCAGATTCAGGGAAGAACACACTGAGACTGCACGATGCTATTACAGCTCTTATTGTTGCTTTATTTTTTCCACTGACTATATCAATTCTGCCATTTGGCAAAGCCCAGCACAGAAATAACACTTTATTTTTAATGCAACAGAAAAGAAATAGACATGAGACACAAAATCATGTACTACATGACCTATAAAAAGCAGATACTTACAGTTCGTAGGAACTGTATTTCATCTTCCCCTCCTTCACCCCCTTCAGCCATGGCTCTTGAGGAGTCAGCTCTGCTGAGCCTGATCGCCTCCACCGTCAGCTCACTGCGCTCTGTACAGCTCCTCTCCTATCAGTATTAGCATATAGCTAATCCACAGCCATATAGGGAGCTCAGCTAACTCCACTGCACTGCAGACTGTCAGTCAACCCCCTCACTGCCAGAGCCAACCGCGCTGCTTTTCCAGCTCACAGCAAGCAATTCTCTCCCTTTTCTCTGTACCCTGGAGGGAAAACCCCCTACTGTTAAGGTATTGCAGGAAGCATTATATGCATCACTAGATGTTAACTTTTTTCACTCCAGATACTGTCTGGTCAGAACAGCAATAATAGTGAAGTGTTAATAAAAACAGAGCTTGAGCTTCCATTTTCACAGATCAGGGTACCCAATTTTGCACTGAAATGTACCAAATTCAGCAACTCTGAACCTACTGATTATGCAGCAGAAGGATGTAAATCTGATGATCACAGGACAAGCTGATTTTGACAGCAGGTATTTTCAGCTTGCTTACAATAATTTCCATTTCTTGCTTCTCTGCATAAGCAGCTGCAAATCTGATTTCCAAAATGACTTCATGATCTGAACCAACTATGTGTAGTTATTTGTGCTATCCCTTTACATGGTATTTATACCTATATCTTGAGGACTTCAAGGGCTTTATGTGTACCTTTTCAGAACTGCACCTGCATATTTATAGAAGATGGTACAAATTTACTTCAGAATCCATAAAACACAGTTATGTTAAAATAAAACTTAAAATAACTTTTAATTCTAGTTCAATAATGAAGAAATTTGTAATTAATGAAAATTGCTCTATATTACTTTATTGTGAGCAAGTAATCTAGGAAAAGTATAGATCAACACCAGAACAAAATTTAATTAAGTGAAGGGAGGAAAACAAAAAGGACACAAGAAAACAGAAGAAAGTACTGAGGAGGCTCTAGCCAGCCAACTCACTACACGATCTTGAATTCTCTGGTAAGATTGCAACCACAGCTTACCCATACATTCAACCCCTGAGAAGCATTTCCCTAATTTTGTGCAGTCCATATTTACCTTGATACATTCCCTCACAGACTACTGCATGTATACAGTCTTTTTCTCAATAAGAACATACTTATGATTTACAAATTAAAAACATACGCATGAGGATAAGGGAAGAATATCTTTCCTGGGGTCACAAGGATAAGTGTAGCACACTGAAAACTGAAACTACATACTCTGTGCCCACGAGCTAATAATTTATAAACAACTGTCCTCTGCACATGGAGCCCAATGCACACTGCCCTTCCAACCCCCAAATTAATAGTATTCTGATGTTGCACTAATTAAAATAACCATAGTCACAAGCCAGACAATGAAATGGCCAAGATTTTTTCTCCGTGAGGGGCAAAACTCTTTGAAAAATGTTTTATTTCACTCTCTCTTATTACACTGAGAAACTGTCCAAAAAATATTGCCAATCACATTACTCAGCAACAGGCAATTCAGGTCAAAAGCAACTCAGAAGCCTTTAGCTAACATAGTCATACAGGCTCTCCCCGCCAGGCCGTCCACTCCCTTTTTTCCACCCCATAGTTTTGGTTGGTTGCTGTGAGGAAGAAAAAGAGCTTTGTGCAAGGCAAAGGCAATGTGGCAGAAAAATATTTCTCTGAAGCACCAGAAAACTGATATGGTTGGTAATTGAGCATCCATTTTTGTGTTTGTTTCTTTGTGGTGTTTATTTTAACTCCAGCTATCTTTGGATTAATGTTTTTTCTCTTTCCTCATGAAGAAAAAGAACATAGCATAACAGATCTTCCTCATGGAATATTGTTATTCAAGAAAAAAAATAATCTGAGAAATGGGAAAAATTTTCCTAAAGACAAAACATGCCACTCAGTGTTTCTCCTAAAAACAGTAGGCAGTGAGACCTACTATGACACATGCTTATCCATACATCTGTATTATTTTCTGATTAACTTTCTAGTGGAAGGTTTCCTTGACTGGAGTAGAGGAAGACAGGGATGTTGGAAGTAGCTGATTTTTAAGGACCCCTCCAACCCAAACTATTCTATGATTCCATTATATTCACAAAGGATTTGATACAGATATTGCATGGCAAAACCTACACAAGTAAGGACAGCTTTTCTGTAACATCCTAAATGAAACAACCTCCCAAGCATACTACTTTACTTTGAAAGATTATAAACAAGAAATGCCCCAAAACCTGAGAAAATAAGTGCAAGGCTCATAAAAACTGCAACTACTATATTTCCTTCACAAAGAGAAATCAATGTCATTGACCAGGACATGTGCTGGTCAATTTTTATTTCAGTTATGCAATAAGATTTCCAGATAGTAAGCTCTGAACATTCAAAGCTGAGATGAATCCACCTGAATCAAATGAAAAGGGGGAAAAAATAAAAGTTTCCAAGTGTTTCCTCATATATTGGAGCAGTCCATTAAAATGCTTTCTATGAAACTGAGAAAATTTAGAGCAAAATAATATATTTATATGATAGTTAATATAGATAGCTATAGATATCTATGTCTGCAACTCCTAATAAAGCAGATATAGAGGTTACCAATATTTTTTCCTTTAAACAGACGTCAACATGCCAGGATATTTCTTTGGATTTTTCTAAACAACAGATCAAGCATATGGAAAAAGGAATATTGGGAATACCTTGAGCATTATAACAGAGATTAAGTAAAATTCTGATTCATGTCAAACCAGTAGGTTTGGCTTTTTGTTTGTAAGTTCCTCTATTGTTTGATACTCAGCTTTACAAAGTATCCTCTACATTGTTTTGGGAAACAATCTCCTGCCATAATAAAATATTTTCATTAATTTCCTCTTTTTGAAATTGTCAAGAGTTTCTTGATTTCTTAACTCTTCCTTGTCTTGAAAAAAAAATATATGTATATATATCTATGTGTAGATGTGTGTGTGTGTGTATGTGTGTGTATATATATATATATACAGTCACTCTGCTTTACTGGGTATGATTGTAAAGTGCAGCATTCCACTGTGAAAGCCATGCAGGTCAAATAATCTGAATTGCAACCACTGTTCTATGATATTCTATTCATCCCAATCAAACATGTTCTGGACATAGTTCATGATATTTTAAAGCTATCAGAAGCTTCTTCAATCAGAAGCTCTTCAAATCAAATTTAAGGAAAACTTCCTTTGGGTTTTCAGTATAAACATGCAGCCTGTTTATTCTCCAACATAAGCTCTTCCCTCTCACTAGGGGATTCAGGCTGACTGACTCTTCACATGAGTTCTTGACTGTAGGTTAGAATTTTTATAGTGACAGTAGCCTGGCAATAAAATAATAACATGAAAGTTTTACAAAACAAAATAAACATCCTGCTGCAGCAGATGAATATCTGAAATGTAAATAACTTTTGTTGTATGTATTTTAACTTTCTGAAGATTGACTTAACACCCCCAATCAAAGATGAATCAAATACCAGGTAGAACACATTTACAAAACTTGCAAAGGTAATACATGCATGCTGACATTTTAAAAGGACAGGTAATACCAGTCACCTAAGTGTCTGTTGGGTGAGGAATCAAATTATATTCTTCACTGATAATTACAGGCCTTAATGCTAAAAGTTAGGTGCTGCTTAAAAGACTGACGTGTCTCTGCATTCCTTATGTGCCTCTGAAGTACAAAAAACAATATGCAAATACAGGTTTTAAAATGCCATTAAAAGAAACACATTGTTTTCTTTACAAAAACTTCACAAAAGTATTCAAATTCATTATGTTGGCCATCTTCAGCAGTCAGCTCCTTGTTCAGTTCACAAATATTAGGCACTTACATGGATGAACATTTTATTCACAGAAGAGAAAACTACTTATGTGAATCTGCAATGAAAATTCTTTTTTTGTTTTGGTTTTTTATGTTGTCATTTTGTTTTGTTACTTGGGTTTGTCTGGGGTTTTTTTGGCTTGCGTTTTCTTTTTAATTTATTCTAGAGGAATTGGATTAAATTTTACTGTGGAAAATGTAGAAGCTTGGTCAAGTTGAGGAAAACCTTCATCAGAAGATTACCAGTTCGAGAATTTAGACAGAGAATGGTTTTAGTAATTTACACATATTTCCAAACTTCATCTACATGTTTTCCTATCCTGAGATTTATGCACATTCTGTGGTGCTGCTTTGTTATATGTCACAAAGTTTTATTTTGTTTTTAAAAGTTGAGGAAATCTTTGATGTAATTTCAACATGAAAGAATAAAGCGTATTGTATAATGTTACAGAATCCATAGCATAGTATCAATACTGCTTGTAACGGCTTATTCAGTGGCTTTCCAAGCAAATTCAGCACTACTTAGTGCAAAATAAGGAACAGTAATAGGAACTAAGGAAAGGACAGTACCTCAGAACGGATGCTGGAAACCACCTTCTTCACCAACGATCAAACGTTTATGTTAGATTGCCATCTGGTGGTACAAGGTTAAAAAAGTCTGTGACTACGTAAGCTTAACAGTTCACATTATTTTAACATAAGACATTAGGAATCTCATTTCCAATTTTACTCTAGATTACACAACACATTTTTTACTATAGTCTATAGTAAATATTGTCAGTATAGTAAATAATGTCAGTTATGAACTCTGACATTCCATATTTTCAATTTTTCTCAAAAAAGAAAACAAAAACTAAAGAAAAAGCATGCTCACAAGCTTTTCCTAAACCTAAAATACAGAAGTAGGACTTTCTCTGCTTTCCAAAAACACACTTACTGCAATCCCAGTTAACTTAAGTCTGTCAAAAGAAAGATTTTCTACATCTTTTAAAAATCTCCCCTTGAAACTGAAGCTCAAGGAGTGATCAGGAAAAAATATTTCACTTGAACTTCACAGACAGAGTTGATTCAGACTAGGCCCTTAAAGCTGACACTTGGAATAACAAATACATTAAAGATTACATGGTGTAAAACACTAAAGTGAATTTTCACAAAGTCACAGAATCTGCCAGGTTGGAAGGGACCACAGTGGACCAACCTCCCTGCTAAAGCAGGGTCATCCTACAGCACATTGCACAGGATTGTGTCCAGATGGTTCTTGAGTACCTCCAGTGAGGGAGACTCCACAAGCTCTCAGGACAATCTGTTCCAGTGCACAGTCACCTGCACAGCAAAGAAATTCTTTCTCATGTTCAGGTGGAACTTCCTGTGCATTTCTGCCCTTTGCCTCTTGTCCTATTTCTTGGCACTATCAAGAAGACCCTGGCTCCATCCTCTGACACCCTCTCTTCAGATACTTACAGACATTGATGAGGTCCCCGTTACGTCCCAGGTTACCCAAAAACCTGAGACTGAACCAAGATTCTCTTCTCTGGGTAGGTGCAAAAACAAAATTCAACCAAAATTTTCCCAAGAGGTAAAAATAACACACAAAAGTTTACTGGCAGAACTACAGAAAATTAGGGGACATTGGCAAAAGAGTAAAGGGTACACAATATCACTTTTCCCAGCATAAACTTAGCCCATTAAACATAGAAAACCTTACAGCGATGTTATGTTCCATGAGAAGAAAGTTAGAAAAAGAAGGGAAAAGAGAGGAAAACAGGAAGATAGGACAGATATAGAAAAACAGGCATAGCTACCAACACCTGGTTCCAGCAAGGAACCTCTCCAAGATGGACATAAGTGAAAAAGAGAGTGCAGCAGCCTGGCGATGGCTTCTTAAACCCTTGGCCCCGCCCCTGGGCCTGCCCCTCCAGGTGGGACCTCATGCCTTGGCCACTCAGCGGTGGGTAAGGCGACACCACGGGTCTGCTTCCAGTGTCTCTTAATGGACAGGCACTGCAGGACTAGGGCAGGGGTATGGGGGCGGGCACTGTCCCACTAGAGTGGGGCCCGATCCGCCCCCTTCCCCACGATTCCAAACTCCTCAAGTGTTAAGGTCCAGTTATTAAAACAATCTAGAAATTTCTCTGCCCGAATTAAGGTGCAAATGAGAACATATGCCAGTGTCAATAGTATGGATTTTATTTGATAGTAGATAAGAGAGAGAGAGAGAAAAAGGAAAAGAAAGAAATAGGAAAAAGAGATAGATTAAAGAAAATATCACAACTCCAAGGATCCCAATCGATGTTCTGTTGATCCTCTCCATCTTCATGGTGGGGAAGGTCCCCGCAGAAATGTAGAATTCCATGGGTTAATATACGTTCAGTCTAGGTAGGAAAATCCAGGCACCCCCCCTCCCCGGGGGGGGGCAAGTTTGCCATTGTCTTTTGCAGCAGGCTTTGGATCTGTTGCATCACTTTGCATCACATGTAGTCCTGTTGTGCAAGGCCTCAGGAATGAGTCTGGGGGGCACTTCAGGGGTCTGTGGTGGATTAAGACACCTCCTCAGCTGCCTCTCCCGTGAATGTCCCATGGTTGTGGCCTTCCCAGGGTCTGGGGTCCCATAGCCAGTTTGCGTAAGGGAGGATGGGATCACTGCCTCTGGGCAGAGGTTGCGACACACCAAAACCTGCTCCCCCCACCTCGGCTTGGGGGGGAAATCTGTGCAAACCTGCTCCCAGCAAATGGCTCTGTGGGCTATGGCCTCCCTCACTCCCAGCCAGGGAAGATTCTCAGCACCGCTGCTGGGTTGTTTCCCATTCTTTTCCTCTAGCATTGTTGTACTTCTCCACAGGCCTGAGATGATTGAACCACGGGTTTCCCTTTATCTAATCTCAGCACCTTAGCCCTTAGTCCAAAGTTCCAATCAGACATCCTCAGGGGGGGTTTCTTTGGTTGTAGCTTCTTTATACAGTTTTTGTTATAATGAGCAAAACTTTATATCAATGTTTGAGGCAAGAGCTATTTCAGTCTCTGACACTCAAGATGTCTCGAAACAGACTATATCCTGTCTCTGACGGTCCCGTCTGTCACCTCTTCTCGAGGCTGAACAGGCCCAGCTCCCTCAGCCTTTCCTCGTAAGAGAGATGCTCCAGTCTCCTCATCATCTTCGTGGTCCTTTGCTAGACTTGCGCCAGGAGTTCCATGTCTCTGTTGGACTGAGGAGCCCAGAACTGGACACAGCACTCCAGATGTGGCCTCACTGGGCTGAGAGGAGGGGCAGGATCACATCGCTTGACCTGCTGGCCATACTCTTCCTAATGCGCCCAGGATACCCTTGGCCCTCTTGGCCACAAGGGCACTGCTGGCTCATGGACAGCTTGTTGTCCACCAGGACCCCCAGACCCTTCTCTGCAGAGCTGCTTTCCAGCAGATCAGCCCCCAGCCTGTGCTGGTGCATGGTGTTATTCTTCCTCAGGTGCAGGACCCTGCATTTCCCTTTGTTGAATTTCAGACAGTTCCTTTCTGCCCATCTCTCCAACCTGCCGAGGTCCTGAAGGGCTGCACAGCCCTCGGGGGTGTCAGCCACTGCTCCCAGCTTTGGGTCATCAGTGAACTTGCTGAGGAAGCATCTGCCCCTTCATCCAAGTCATAAATGAATTAAGGTAAAGAATTCTGGGCCCAGTATTGAACCTTGGAAGATACCACTAGTGACAGGCTCACAAATAGATCCTGTGCCACTGATTATGACCATCTAGGATCTGCTATTCAGCTAGTTCTCAATCAACCTCACAGTCCACTCATCCAGACCACACTTCCTGAGTTTGCCTATGAGGATGCTGTGAGAGACAATGTCAAAAGACTTGCTGAAGTCAAGGTAGACCATATCCACTGGTCTTCCCTCATCCATCCAGACAGTTGTTTCATCATAGAAGGCAATCAAATTGGTCAAGCATGAACTTTTAGTGAATCCATGCTGAATACTTCTGATCATCTTTTTGTAATCCATGTGGATAGAGATGGCCTCCAGAATGAGGTGCTCCCTCACCTTTCCAAGGAGTGAGATGAGGTGTCGCCCTGGTTTTTGCAGTTTCTCAATGTTTTTCACTTCTGTAACAGAGTTCCCATGCAATTTCTATAAACATAGCCATGTTTTGATAACCGTCTCTCATTGTTTACATTCCATTCTACTAGGCAGAGACATTTAATGGATTTTTCCTTTGACCAGTGTGATTGAGTGGTGGCAACCTCACCCTCCAATCCACGGTGGTTTCTAAAAACATATAAATAAACGAGTCGGGGTCATCCCAGCCCCTCTTCTTGCTGCTTGTTGACAGAGCGGAGTCCGTGTGGTTTTTTTGTGTCCAAGTGCGACAGTGAGGCTGACTGTCCAGTAGTTCCCTGGGTCCTCCCTTTTGCCTTTCTGAAGACTGGTGTGAAATTTGCTTTCTTAAAATCCTCAGGCACCTCTACTGATAGATGATACTGATACACAATCTTTCAAAGATGCTTATGAGCAGCCTAGCTATTGTGTCTGCCAGCTCTCTCAGCACTTGCGGATGCATCCCACCAGGACTTGTGGATGTCGAGTTTGTTTAGGTGTTCTCTAGACCAGTCATGCTTGACCAAGGGAAAGTCATCCTTCCAGCATTCCTTTGCCCTGGTCTCCCAGGTCAGATTTCTGAGGTTTGGTATTGTCAGTAACGACCAATGCAAAGGAGGTGTTCGGTAACTCTGCCCTCTCTGTGTCTTGTTACCAGGGTCCTCCCTTCATTTAGTAATGGGCCCTCGTTTTCCTTAGTTTTCCTGATATATTTGAAGAAGTCCTTCTTGTTGTCCTTGAAATCCTTGGCCAGATTTAATTCCAGATGGGCCTTTGTCTTCCTTGTTTCATTTCTATTTACTCGGACAACCTATTGGCATTCATTCCATGCAGCCTGACCCTGCTTCCATCTCCTATGTATTTCCTCCTTACACTTGAATAATGACAGGACTTCATTCTTTATTCATCCGCACAGGTCTTTTGCCCCCTTTGCCTGATTTCTTGCTCATTGGGATGCATCATTCTTGAGCCTGGAAGAAGTGATTCTGGAATATCAAGCAGCTCACTTGGACCCCTCTTCCCTGCAGGGTCTGTTCCCATGGGATTCTCCCAAAAATATCCATGAATAGGCACTGAAGTTAGCTCTCCTGAAATCTGTGGTTGCAACCTTACTTGCTGCCCTGCTTCATCCTCACCCAATACTGAACTCCACAATCTCATGGCCACTACAGCCAAGACTGTCCTCAACCTTCACACCTCTAAAGAGGCTTTCCTTGTTTGTTAGCATAAGGTCAAGCAGCACGGCATTCCATGTGGGATTCTCCACTACTGGTGATAGAAAGTTGTCATCAGGGCTTTTCACAAACTTCCCGGACTGTTTGTGCTTCACTGTGTTGCTTCTCCATCAGATGTGAGAGTAGTTAAAGCCCCCCACAACAATCAGTGCCTATGACTTTGAGACTACTTCTAGCTGCCTGTAGAAGGCCTCATCCACTTCCTCATTCTGAGCAAGCTTAAGCATTGTGGTTAAGCAGAGTAAGGATTTAACTAATTAGAGTAAGTAGAAATGCTGGTTTTGTGTCTTATAGCAGTTGCATGATATAAGGAGATTATCTCTGGGAAAACAAAAACCATTCCTGCTCTCAAAATGACATCAATACCAGATTTCATGTTTCTGCTCCAAACTATTAGATATGATATGGACAAACCTGTATTTTTAAGCTTGCTTTATTCTTGAAATATCTGTCATATATTCCCAGATCTCATCCATCTGTCACAGATGAAGCATGACTCTTTCAGCATAATTTTCTATAAACGTATCAGCATAGATTGTTTTGATGACCAATTAGGAAATTTTAATGAGGGATTTTCAAGGTTTTGAACAAAGTTCACTGAAATTAAATTATAATTTTACAGAAGTGCCTATGGCAACACATTATGAAGAACCTGGAGTTTGTGCAAAAAGATTTCAGCCCATCTGCCAACAGAGAACTGCATTAATTCATTTTGAGTGTGATAAAAGCATGATCAACCATTTCCAAAGAACTGAGAGAGAAAAAATTCTGAGCTACTTACATAAGTAAGTAGTACTTACATAAGTCAAATGATAAATTCTCAAACTATAATATGACAGAATTAAGACTTACCATGTAGTGTTTCTCCTGCATCTACCATGTAATTCAAGAATTACCACTATAAAATGCCAAGATCATATCTGCTAATTATAGAGTAGCAACTATAAAAATATTCTTAATATCCATACAAATCTCAAGGCTTTTTAAATGCTAACTTCCTTCAAGACTGTAGCAATTGTTGTCAATACAATTACTATAGCTTTTCTAATCCAAACAGCTGAATATTAACAGATTGCATATATACAGAGTTTTGTATTTAGCTGTGTTGTTCAGTTGCGATTGGTAAAATAAGTCTCCCAATACTGTTTTTGGGTTGCCTCTGAGAAAATTGCTCAAGCACTCTTCATTGGATTTACTTTGGTTTCTGATTTACCTTTCTTTTCTCAGAGCTGTTATACATGCATATATAATTACTTTATAGAAAATTGTTACATAAAATTAATCCACATTTTTTAACTCCATGGACTATTTGAATATTCACTCCTTTTCTAAAGAGAATTAAAAGCATGTCAATACAGACTCTTAGAGAAAGTTACTTATGGTCATTTACTGAAAATATTGCACATCTTTAATCATATCATATTTTCTACTGACATGACTCTACATAAAGCCAGTTCAGCTTCAGCATAGAAAGAAATAGAGTCTAAGAAAGGTTTAGTGTATCACAAATTAATTCCAATCAAATAGAGTTCCAGAACAATTGCTCAGAAGAAAGAACCATTGTGACTGGGAAAGGAATCAGAGAAACTTACAACGTAAGTTGATAGCATCCTACTGCCCAACGCTAGCAGTTACACTGGAGGAGACCCACACTGGAGCAGGTGGATGCCTGAGAGGAGGCTGTGACCCTATGAGAGGCCTGTGCTGGAACACGCTCTTGGCAGGGACCTGCGGACCCGTGGAGAGAGGAGCTCACGCTGGAGCAGGTTTCCTGGTAGGACTTGTGACCCTGTGAAGGACCCATGCTAGAGCAGCCTGTCCCAGAAGGACTGCACTCCAGGGAAAAGTGACCCACATTGAAGCAGGTTGTGGAGAATTGTTGCCCATGGGATGGAGTCACGTTGGAGAAGTTCATGGAGGATTGCCTCCTGTGGGAAGGACCCCACACAGGAGCAGGGGAAGGACTCCTCTCCCTGAGCAGTAGCAGGAACAGTAGGTGATGGACCAACCATAAACCCCATTCCCTGCCTGCCTGTGCCACTGGGGGAGGAGGTAAAGCTGGAAAGGAGGGAGGGCTGTGGAAAGATATTCCTAAGGTCTGTTTTTACTTCTCACTTATCCTGCTCTGATTTTATTACTAATAAATTCAATTAATACCTCTAATTGTAGCCTGTTTTGCCTGTGACAGTATTTGATGAGTGATCTCTCTCTGTCCATATCTCAACTCATGAGCCCTTTGTTATATTTTCTCTCTCCTGTGGAAGGGAGGGATAGAGAGGCTTTGGTGGGTCTCTGTCATCCATCCAGGGTTAACCCCCTACAGTTACTTTAACACAAGCCATGGTAGATAAATTGTTCTAAATTTAGAGAGGTGAACTGTTATGTTTATGACCCAAGTCCACCATAACTGCAAACAGTCATGCAAAAGATACACAAGCCCAAAATAATATCTATATATACACATATATAGATATATAGATACACTCAGTAAGCACAGCATCTCCTCTAACAAATGACAACCTTGATATCAATAGTAAAATTTAAAATTCAGTAAATATGGCAATTAAATTCTTACTGTTTAGATTATATTTATATTCTGTGAATTTATGGATTTGGATGATTATGAGCTAGTACTGACACATGACTACTGACCATGGCAACTGATATATAAAATATTAAAGGCGATTATATGAAAAATATTAATTGTCAGTAATTAACAAATTAATAATTAGCATATTTGAGAAAGCAGCCACCTGCAAGAGTGCCTTTTCTGTGTTAATTTACATACAGCAAATACTAAAATCAATATTGAAAGGCAGACCACAGTGACATACCAAATTCCACTCTTCAAAGTCTGATCAATTCACTTTTCTAGAATCAGACTCCAAAGTGAATTAGAATCACTCACATGCAATTTTAAAGTGAAAACTGTCTGCAAATGACACTTTACAAACTTGTCTCAGTGGTTCTTTAGGAGGGTCACAGGAAGGGATTAACAGTCAAAACCAATTTTCACCACACTATATATTAAACTCCATTCTGAATATCACTACACAATCAAAATTACCTTGTATATCATAGTAGTAGTACAGTCTTGCAGATTTTAAATGCCCATAAATTTACTCTAGCTTATTGCAAATGTAATTAGACCGTGTATCACATAAACAAGTATCATTTCTAGGGATACCAAATACACAACCATACCTATTCATCACGACCTTTACCTTACCAGTTGTGGTTAGATCTAACTTATATTGGACAGTCATATAAATTTAAAGTTTATATAAACATTTATATTAGACTTGCAAATAAAAGTAGAAAGTTACATAAGGACTGCTAAGTCAAAGTAACGTGACATTTCAGCCCTTTTCTGGCATTGCCCATTTGTGAATACTTCAGGGAAAAAAAAGTAACAGAACTAAGCAAATCTGCTCAAATCAGTAATAGTCTTCTCACAAAATGTTCCACTTTCTGAAAACCTACGAATATATGATTTCAAAATCCCATTGTATTTGAACAGTTGAATGTGGTAACTACAAATTAGTTATAGAAAACATCCTTTTTTAAAAATGACTTTGGCATAACTAATAAGATAAAGATGTAAAAAAAGTAAAAATCGAACAGAATTTGTATTTCATTCAATAAAGCATTTCAACTTCTACTTTTTAGGACACTAAATTTAAAAAGACTTGTAGCCCTGCATTTTGCAGTTCTTCAGTTGTGCAGTGTTTTTAAGTTCGGTAAATAGTTTCTCATGCACTTTTGTATAAATATAGCTCTTGTTATTCTAACCAGCCTGATGTTCTGAATTCCTTAACCTATATGATAGACAATTCCGTTGACCAGTGRACAGCAGGAGGTGGTATTCCCATCCTCCAATCCACGGTGGTTTCTGAAAACATATAAATAAAGACCGAGGGCAGAGGCCGCTCTCTTTCTTTTCCCCCTTGGCTTCTTTGGCTTCTGCCCCGGCTGGTGGACCCTGACAACTGTGTCTCGTGTGCTTATTTCGTGTCCGAGAGCGACATCTGGAGGACCCGTACGGTGTTTCGTAAGTTGTCAGGGGTTTTTTCCCCTAGGTAGCTAGGGCTGTTTAAAATGGATATTACGAATCCCTCATGCGATACCTTGGTGTTGAGAGTGTTGGAGATAGCGCTGGAAACAGCTGAAGTCTCGGTCCCTGGAGCGGACTTGCAGAAACTATACTTCTGGGGAAAGGACAGAGGTCTTTTTGTGGAGCCTGGGCATGTGCTTTCGAAGGTGGCTTGGGTAGAGTTAAGTAAAGCCATCCTCGATAGCCTGGCTCTTGATTTCCAGCTGGATGTAGCCAGGTTGCTGATTTCTTGGCAACGCGTAAATGCTGCTATTAAAGGCAGCAGCAGTTCGTCGGGCGCCTCCACCCCCGTGGGCTCCCTCAACAAGCTGGGAGCCCTCTCTGAACAGGAGGCGGGGGATGGGCAAGGGGAGTCCAGGTCTCAGATAGCTCCTGAGTCCCCTCTCCTGGCCCAGGCCGAGGTGGGGGATGAGATTTGGAACAGTCCCGAGGACGAGCTGGCCTCGGGGAGCCTTGGGGAAGCGTCTTCCCCCTCCTCAGCAGCCGGGAGTTTAGTAGTGCCGTTTCCTCCCGCCCCGCGCTGTGGGACGGAGGAAGTGGAAGCATGTGCCCATTCCTTTGTGCCTTTCCAGCGCAGGGGGACCAGGCGGAGCCGTTGGCTCGCGCGATCGTGACGGCGGAATGTCCGAACTGTGGGGTGTCTACACAGTACCCCCCTGGAGCAGCTCGAGTCCAGCTCGCACCGTCCTCTGCCGCTTCTGATGAGGAGGGGGCGGGGGCTGCGGGTGGGTCTCTGGCCAGCTCGGAGGAGACAGAAGCGGAGTCTGTCTTGGACGAGACCGAAGCCAGGGACTTGATTGACTTGGACAACGTGCCACGCCCCAGGGAGGGTGCCCCCCGTTCGGAGTGGGGCGTGCCGGCGCTTGGACTCCGTGCGCTGGGCAGTACGCTGCTTGGGGCAATTTCGGATGCTGTGCGCGCCGCCCAGCCAGCGCAGGGCCGCCAGCATGCGTCCGGCTCCCTGCCGGCTCCGTGCGGGCCGCCTATGCCGGCGGCCCGGCCCCTCGCTGTGCAGGGGCGGGGAGAACCCGGCCGGGTGCCGCTCCACCCCGCAGCTCCGGCCAGGGCCGCCGCGGGATCCGGTGATCTGATGGCGGTGGCAGAAGTGGTGGCCGGGAGGGCAGCAGCAGTGGCGGCCCGGCCAGAAGCGGCGGCACGGGCGGCGGCATGGGCGGCGGCCATGAGCACCGCCGAAGCTCCGCGCAGCGCAACCGGCGCTCTGACTGGCCGGGGCCAGGTGCCGGCAGAGGCGACTGCAGCCCCGCGGGATTCCACGGATTCCGAGGCGGCAGCGGGCGTGGTCCCCGCGCTGTTTGTTTTCAGCGCAGGCGGAGACACGGCTGGGAAGCTGCTGCCCACTCCCCCTCCCGGATCTCGGGCTGGCGGTTCCTCCTCAGCTGCCCTGTGGACCTTACTGCCTTGTACAGTGACGGTCCGTCCCCGGGATCAGGCGACGTTCTGGGGGGAGGTGAAAGTGAAGCTTGACGACATGAACGATCATGCGAAGGCACATCGCCCGCCGGTTCGTGAAGGCAGATCCCCCAGCCCTGTTGTGGCTGAGGTCCTTGTGCACGCTGGGGAACAGGACGCAGCAGGTGCTGCCAGTTCATCCGGCGAACTTCAGGCTTTTCCTGTCGTTGCTGGTACTCCACGCAACACACATCAGGCTCTGCCATGGAAGGCATTGCTAGAGCTCCGAGAGACAGCTGGCAAATATGGTCTAGGGTCTAGTGAGGTCATGCAGTGTCCCAGAGTCTTTAATGCTTCCTCACTAGTGCCTCATGACATCCGGTCTCTGGCTTGGGTTCTCTTTCCGCCTTTGCAATATGACGTATTTGAAATGAAATGGCAGCAGCTGGCAATTAAGACGGTAGAGCAGAATGCCATGCTGGATCAGCAGGATCCAAGACGTGGGATTGGCATTGATGTCCTGATGGGCACAGGCGATTATGCTGGTGCTCGCAGGCGGGTTGTCCTGGATGGCACGGTGCTAGATGAATGCCAGGAGATAGGCATGGCAGCAGTGATCCTGACCATCAAACTGGCAGCTCCAGCAGAAGAATTTGCAGACATTGCACAGAAAGACAGTGAATCCTTCTTGCAGTTTGCAGAGAGACTGACTGCCTCTATCGAGAGGCAGGTAAAGGATCACAATGCAAGGGTGCTGCTTCTTACGCAACTTGCCAAGACTCGTTGTAATGCCAAGTGCAAAAAGCTAATCAGAGCAATTCCTGGTGAACCTTCTATATGTCAAATGATTGAGGTCTGTGCACAGGTGGATGCCACTACTTGTAAAGTGGCTGCCGTGGCTGCTGCCCAGCGGCCGATCTGGTCAGGGCCGCAGGGCGGGCAGTGGAAGCAGAGGAATGCTCAGGCCAGCAAGAAGCAGGGAAGAAAGGCACGGAGGGGCACAGGTCCTTTGTATCTCTGTGCTCGGTGTGGAAAGCCAAACCATATGGCAGATGTCTGCAGGGCAGCGGTTCGTGTTACTAGGCAGTCCTCCTCGGGCTCGGGAAATGGGCAGGCGAGCACGCGGGGGAGACGTGTGAGGATAGAAGTATCGCCCCAAGCCCCGGAGCCGATGGAGGTCTGCTTGGCCGGCTTGCAGCCAGCACCAGTGGTTCAGTAGGCATTGATGTCTGCACCGCGACAACGGTCATCTTAGACTCTTGCGCAGTGCACAAAGTCCCCTTGGATGCCTTTGGTTCCTTGGGTGATGGCATGAGCGCTCTCCTCATGGGTAGGTCCAGTGCCACCATTCAGGACATCATTGTGCACATGGGACTGATCGATGCTGATTACATGGGGCAGATTTATGCCAGGATTTCCACACCCACCCCCCCAGTCACAATTCCTGAAAAGACTCAGATTACTCAATTTGTTCCTTTTAAGTCTTCTGTTCGCGGGACAGAATCAAGAGAACGAGGAGACGGCTGCTTTGGTTCCACTGGGCCACCTCAAGTTCGTTGGACTGCTGTCCTTACCAAAAACCGTCTGGAGATGCGGTGCACCCTGTCCATCCCTGATACCTCACCGCCAGAGATCTCTCTCCGCGGGCTCCTTGATAGCGGTGTGGACGTTACGATTCTCTCCCTTGCTGCCTGGCCCCCGCAATGGGCATTGGACCCAGTGGGGACATCTGTCACGGGCCTGGGAGGGACGAAGAGTTGGTACGTGAGCCAGAAGCCTGTGATGATAACGAACTCAGAGGGACAGAGAGCCGTGATAAGGCCTCATGTTACTGAGACTGCTATTAACCTCTGGGGGAGGGATGTTCTGGCTGCGTGGGGAGTGCGCATTGAGACAGATTTTTAACGGGGGCCACTGCGTTGAAGGGCGCAAAGAGTCCTACACCTCCTATACGGTGGCTGGTGGACAGACCGATCTGGGAAAATCAGTGGCCCCTGCCTTCATGAGTTGGTTCAGGAGCAGTTGGACCAGGGTCATCTGGAGCCTTCTACCAGTCCCTGGCACACTCCGTCTTTTGCATCAAAAAGAAATCTGGGAAATGGAGGTTGTTACAAGACCTCAGGAAGGTGAATGCTGTGATGGAAAGCATGGGGAGGTTGCAGGCTGGGATGCCATCGCCCACCATGCTTCCCACAGATTGGCCGATCCTCATCGTGGATCTGAAGGATTGTTTCTTTTCAATTGCTTTGCATCCTGATGACAGACCAAAATTTGCCTTCACGGTGCCAGCAGTTAACAATGCAGGCCCTGCACAGAGATATGAATGGAGGACTCTTCCCCAGGGGATGAAAAATTCCCCGGCCATATGCCAGATGTATGTGGCCAGAGCCTTGTCTGGACTTCGCAGGCAGTTTCCTGATGCTCAGTTCTACCACTATATGGATGACATATTGGTGGCAGCGTCCACCCAGGAAGAGCTGCTGAGGATCCAGCCTCAGTTGCTCGATGCCTTGCATTCTCACGGGCTGCAGGTGGCTCCAGAGAAGGTTCAGCAGCAACCTCCTTGGAAATATTTGGGGGTCAAAATTTTGGAACGTACAGTTCAACACCAAGAGGTGCAATTTGTGCATTCAGTGCAGACACTGAATGACGCCCAGAAATTGGTGGGTGTCGTTGCTTGGTTATGTCCGTAGTTGGGACTAACCACGGCACAGTTGTCTCCTTTGTTTGATTTGTTGAAGGGAGACTCTGATTTGAAGTCGCCTCGCACATTGACCCCTGAGGCACGTCAGGTGCTGGAGGAGGTTCAGCGAGCTGTTTCTGCTCAACAGGTTCATCACATTGATCTCTCTGTTGATGTCACTGTTTTCATTACCACTCCAGATTTGCATCCCAMAGGTATCATTGGCCAATGGAGTGACGAATGGTCCGATCCCTTGCACGTCCTGGAATGGGTCTTCTTGCCCCATCAGCCGCAGAAGACGGCAACCGCATTGCTTGAGCTGATCGCTCGCTTGATAGTCAAATGCCGACAACGGTGTTTGCAATTGATGGGGGAAGATCCCGCAAAGATTGTACTACCAGTACAGCGGGAAGACTTTGACTGGAGCTTTGCAAACAGTGTTTCTCTGCAAAGTGCTCTGGAAAATTTCTCAGGGCAGTTTACGTATCATCTGCCGAGCCACAAGTTGCTGCAAGTGGCAAAACTCACAGAGATTTCTCTGAGGCCCAAACATAGTCAGGAGCCGGTGCGCGGCCCCACCATCTTTACAGACAGTTTGGGGAGAACCGGGAAGGCCATTGTTACTTGGAGGGATGGATCTGATTGGCAGGTTCTGGAAGGTCATGAGGATGGCTCAGCCCAATTGGTTGAATTGAGGGCTGCTCTTATGGCATTTCAGAGATTTTCCCAGGAACCTTTCAATTTGGTCACGGATTCCGCCTATGTGGCTGATATTGCACAGCGGTTGGGTTATTCGGTTTTGAAGGAGGTCAGCAATGCTGATCTGTTTCATTTACTGAAGACCCTGTGGTGTGTCATTCAGGACCGAGTTCATCCGTATTACATTCTGCACGTAAGGAGTCATATCAGTTGCCAGGATCCATAGTGGAAGGTAACGCAAGGGCTGACAAGTTGGCTAACCCGGCCTGGATAGCCCCTCAGCCAGATACACTCGCGCAGGCCAAGGCATCGCATGGGTTTTTCGATCAAAACGCACATACCCCGCAGAAGCAGTTTCAGCTGACGCCAGCTGAGGCACGTGATATTGTCGAGTCGTGCGACGATTGTCATGTGCTCGGGGCGCCTTTGCCGGCGGGGGTTAACCCCAGGGGCCTTAAGGCCTTGGAGATTTGGCAGAGTGACGTCACTCAAGTCGCCGAATTTGGCCGGCTCAAGTATGTGCATGTCACGGTGGACACCTGCTCTTCTGCCATGTGGGCTTCTGCTCACACTGGAGAAAAGAGCCGCAATGTCATTGCCCACTGGAGGCAGGCCTTTGCAGTTCTAGGCATACCTTCTGCTGTGAAGACCAACAACGGTCCCACTTACGCCTCGAAAGAGGTGAGGCAGTTCCTGCAGTTGTGGGGTGTGTCACACAAGTTCAGTATTCCTCATTCTCCAACTGGCCAAGCTATAGTAGAACGTGCTCATGGTACTCTGAAGCGGGTTCTTCAAAAACAAAAACAGGGAATGCAGGGTGAAACCCCGCACAGTCAGTTGGCAAAAGCTTTGTATACCATCAATCACCTTACGGCGCCGCAGAATTCTAATAATCCTGTCATTTTGAACCATCACCTCTCGTTACAGGCTTCGGACGAGGCACAGCAGCCTCGGGCGAAGGTTCGGGTGCGGAATTTAGTCACCAAGCAGTGGGAAGGCCCCTATGACCTCATCGCTTCAGGGCGCGGRTATGCTTGTGTATCCACAGATACTGGGGTGCGCTGGGTACCTGCAAAGTGTGTTCGTCCTGACCTGCGACCGCAGAGGCAAAATCCAGCCGACAGGCAAGGTGGAGACCGTGACCAAAGTGAAAGCCATCAAGAGGATGGAAGATCGAGTGATGACTCAGATGCAGATGATGTGGGTGATCACTTTGATGGTCCTTCCACAAGCAGAGACTGAACATTGTTAATTTTTCTTTTTTCTTTTTCTTTTTTAATGGAAAAAGGGTGAGATGTAGCCCTGCATTTTGCAGTTCTTCAGTTGTGCAGTGTTTTTAAGTTCGGTAAATAGTTTCTCACGCACTTTTGTATAAATATAGCTCTTGTTATTCTAACCGGCCTGATGTTTTGAATTCCTTAACCTATATGATAGACAATTCCGTTGACCAGTGAACAGCAGGAGGTGGTATTCCCATCCTCCAATCCACGGTGGTTTCTGAAAACATATAAATAAAGACCGAGGGCAGAGGCCGCTCTCTTTCTTTTCCCCCTTGGCTTCTTTGGCTTCTGCCCTGGCTGGTGGACCCTGACAACTGCGTCTCGTGTGCTTATTTCGTGTCCGAGAGTGACAAAGACTCACATATTTTTCCTCACTTCTTAATGACCAAAACCCAAGAAGCCTAAAAAGTTTCTCCCATAAAATGACTTGTGCAGTACTGAGTGCCTCTTGGTGTAGTACAAACTTATTGATAAGTATTGCTGCGTACTTTAGAAGAAGTAGCCATTGTCACTTCTAGTTCATGCATATTCCAATTTATTCACCTCTTTGTTTACTCAATTTTGCTTTCAAGTTTTGCTGTTAATTCTATGCAGCTTTAAATAGGCATTTTAATATCCAGATATAAGGCTTGTGTCACAACTTGTTAATCAAGTGCTTTTTCTCAACTGTAGCATAGACATTGTGAATGTATTAATCTTACTTGTGTTGCAGCAAATGAAAATGTGCTGGACATGTTTTAATTAGCTTTTGTAACAAGATTCTGAAAGTATTAGATATGATCTCTTGGGAAAATGTAGAAACCAATTATGCGACTAACTGTTCCAAATATTCCCAAGATAAAGGAGTTTAAATCTGAAAAAAAAGACAACAAAAATGCAGTAAAAAATCTATTTTAATCTTCTACTTTGGATTAATTTATGCTCAAGAGCTTTTCTAGAAATGTGTAGCTTAATTATTTGCACTCATCTACTGAATATGAGAAAAGGAATATATTTACTTTAATCAATTACAAAGAGATATTGGTCTCTGGATAAAGCAGTGCCTAGAAGCCTGAGCTTAGGTAAGAACAGGTATTAGCCCAAATAGAGATCATGATCACTTAGACTATTAGATGGTGTCTAACCAGCCTTAACAAAGAAAAGTGTTCAAAACTTATGTTAAGGCATCTAATAAAGAAGTAAAATTTAAAAATAGGGCAAGGATATGTTGTTCAACACTGTTTCAATTAGTGCAGTAGTCTATCAAGTCCAGTTAATTACTGATGTGCAGTGTACTTCAAATTGACCACAAAATGTTGTGAGATCCACTATATTGGATGGCAGCTAAAAAAAAAAGTCAAATAAAAAGGTCATAAAACAAGGCCAGAGTTGGGGATTTTACAACAGAATAAACAATATTTAGGCAAAAGAAAGAGAGACATCTCCAAACTCTTTTATTGCTTAATAGCTAGAACTAAATCACTCTATTTTCTCAGAGGGACATCTATCATTACATCATCTCTGGCAAAATTCGCAGTCTGATCTGCATTTAATTTTAAACCAGGATGTTCTAATACTCTCATGTTGGTTTGGGTCATGCTCCCATTACTATCCAGTTTCATATAGGGTTCCACAAAATTCAGCGGTCTATGATTAATTCAACCATTCAAAATATTTAAAGTATCTCCAAAGTTTATTCCTATTTCTTAATTCTTAGTTTAAAGGGATATACCAAAAGACTATTTTAAAATAATTTTATAATTACATAAGAATGAAATATCCTCACCTAACTGTACACCATTAGTAGCTAGATCCAGTGAATGAGAGAAAAGAAAAAAATCCCCAAAACAACAACTAAGAAATTCTTTTCTAAATAGTACAGACAAACTTTGCTTTCCCCGCACCTTTTATTCATTGCATTCCTGGAGACCCTGAGCTTTGCTCAAGACTACAGCTGCTGTTTCAGGACTGCACAGATCTTTCCTCTCTACATTTTCTGGCTTATTTCTGTTTCTCTTCATGACACCACATAGTGCTCTTACATAACCCTCGGGAAGGCAGTTTTAAGAAGTTTATATCTGCAAACATTTATTTGTTTTCAAGATGTTTAAAAGTGCGGAGCCCAGCCTTCCCACACACTACCCACCCTTGACTCCCTCAGCTTCAACAGGTGAGCCTTGTTCTGCTTTTTTAAGACCCATCTCACGTTCAGCAGCTCCTGCGGTGAGTTAAGAGCAAACCTAACCGGGTTGGCAGTGGTCGTGCGGAGGGAACCCCGGTACGCCCGTTAACTAAAGAGCAACGGGACTTGGGACATGCTGCCTTCCCCTTCTTTCCAGGAAAGCGGAACCATCTCTGTTCCTAGATCGAGCGTATAGAGGTCACTTCTGCTCCACCAAGCGCTCAGGTTCGAGGGCCGCTTTCGGAGTGAGAGCGCGGCCCTTTCCCGCGACAGAGCGGCGGGGGAGCTGAGGGAATCCCGAGTCCCGTTCCCTCCTGGCTCTCTCGCCACCAGGAGGCGTCGGCCCGGGCGGACTGGGGAGGCACAGACCGCCTAGGTGTGCCCAGCACAAGCAAGGCTGCCAGCGGCGACTGCCCCGGCCGCGGGCGGCTTCGAACGGCTCTCCGAATTGAGAAGCAGACGCTCAAATAGATTGACTTAGGTTTGCGAAGTCTCTGTGTCATTACAGCGTCGGCCTTGGCAGCTTACTCGTAATCGCACAGAGAAGTCCTGCTGTTCCAATAACGGCGTCCGGGGCGGTCCGAGGTCCCGCAGCAGAGCCGCCCGTGCCGTTCTGCGGGTGCCCCCCAGCTGCGGGGTCAGGCGGCCCTGCGGCTGCAGAGCGAGACACCTCCCGCCCGGCTGCGCTGGGCGCTGCGCCTTCGCTGGAGGCAGCTTGGCCCGCCATCTACAAATGTTTGATAATTTAACAAACCGACCAAACAAACAATTGCTTGTTACTTAACTTCTGTGAGCATAGCTAAATGCCACCTGCCCCACTGAGTTGCCTAAGGGAACAGAGGAAGCAAATCTGGAGTAGCTGAGGTTGTGCTGCTTTCAGTGGACAAAAGAGCTCACTTTTCTCAAATTTGCTTTGGTCTCCTGAAACCTGCATAGACAGGTTCAAAAACACTGCTGAAATGAGAAATTGATAGGAAATTATATTTAGTCTTTGAAATGTCACAAACTTTTGCCTAGACTCTAATGAATCAGCTCTGTAGCCAAAGAAAGGTTATGGCTTTTGCAGATGAAATAAAGGCAGCTGCTGCAATCTGTAATGACTGTAAAAGACTGCAAAGGTAAAGCGAACCACATACTAGGGTTGCAGGGCTTGCCTTTATCTCTCCTCAGCAACTAATTGTATGTATTCTTTTAAGTTAGCATACTGCATATAACAATGGAAAGTTATTACATGTGGAGATCAGTCCAGACAACTCTAAAAAATGCAAAGAAAGTTCAATCAAAATTTAGAATCATCTCACCCCTCAACTTAACTTACAGTAAGACTTATCATATTCTCATGTAGTATTTGAGTAACTGAGTGACTTGGATTGAGAAATTAGTTTTATAGCTCTGCGTTTAGCTTTATAGCTCCTTAGTACTTTAACTAGCAGGTACTGAAGTTTCATGTAGTTCTGAAAACCACTGTGGAGTTAATTTTGTGGTTTTCATTAATTGTGTGTGAGTCATTATGCTGTATAGTGTGGGCAGAATGTTATAATAAATATCTTTTCTTCCCTAGAGAGTGTTTCCAACAAATACTTCTAATAAAAATACGAAAAAAAAGTATCCCAAGTGTAAACTAAATATGGCTTCACAAAGGAAGGGAGTTAAAATGAAAACCCAGAAACCTTTGATTAATGTTATTAGTGCCTTTTCAAAAAAAACCCTATTGTGTCCAACTGCCCTAACAATTTCTCAGAAAAAAAATAATTATTTTAGGTTACCATTGAAAGTACAGTCAGTGTTCAAAAACTTGCTGTGAAAGAACAATAAGAGTTGAGAAAGGAGAATCAGTAGCAGATTTCTTCACGAGCAAAAATAAAAATAACAATAAATAAGGATAATGTTTGACATAGACATTTCACACTAATTGTGTTCTTGAGTTAATGAAAGTTATGGCTAAATACTGCAAACTGTCATGTTGGATTTACTTCAACTTGTCATCAAAGACAGTGCCACACAGTATTGGTCCTAATGTTTTTAATTTTTCCTTTTTCAAAAATATACATTCAAAAGAGTTGTATTCACAAATGTGAACACTATCTAATTGCTTCTTGACCTGAATGTGCATATATCTTTATATTTACAAACATCCGAGAATTTTTGGGATGTTCTCGTAGTTTAATATGTAAGGTCACGTATAACTGACCCTGTGAAGTTGGGCATTAAGATCTCTATGACATTTTGACTTTTTCTAATATATCCTAGTTTTAATACTTGCTGTTTTTCTTGATTACTCTCACGCTAGATTTATACCTATTTCAGTCTTAGCATTATCACGTTTCTTTAATCAAGGAGCTAACATTAATTTGCTCTCATTTCTCCATGTCTAGATCAATATCCCTGTTTCTAGATTTATATTGTATGAGAATTTCAAATTTATTTTTATAGAAGTTTTAAGTTTTTAGCCCCTTTTACAGCAGAAATATCCTTCGAGTCTAAAAACAACTAAAAAAATCTGCTGTGACACCATCAAATTACTTTTTTGGACTACAATATTTTTTAAATATTATCAATTATTTTTACAGTCTTAGGGCTGACATCCTGTTTTCCCAAAGATACTTGAACAAGTGTTATTTGAAAATGTTTCAATTTCAATTACCATTTTGTCTTTTAGATTTGTGTTAAAAATCCAAGTACATCTCTATTTGTAGGATTTGTATCTTGGGGGCCAGTTGCACAGAAACATTCATAGCTTAAAGGAAAATAAAGACATGCTCAGTACTTATTTCAAATGAAGAATATTATTATTTTAACATAACTTCATTCTATGGTTACCTATTTAGAAATTCCATTTCACACTAACAAGTTGGGAAAATGTAGATAGTTGTGTAAGTCACCATATCTGAATCTATCATGGTTCTGTTTCTATTCTTCTGTCTTGCTTTCTCTCATATTCCATACTCACCTCCATTTCTGGAATTTCTTAACTTTGACCCCAGAATGATTTGTAGCAGTAATCAACAAAATGTTATTCAAGTAGAATTGCTTCTGTTTAGCTTCAAGACAAGGCAGGAGAGAAAGTGAGAGATGGACTTATTATTCTGTTCAGACAGAGATAACACCACCCGCTTAGTATTGCTTTTGTCACATGTTTAAGTTCTTCCAAGGTTGTGAATCATTAGAATATTTAAAAGAACAAGATACCTCATTTCTACCTACAGTAAGAAACTTATTAACAAACCTTTCTTACAATGAATGAAAGAATTAAATAATATTTACACCTCTGTAGTTGTAGTTGCTTCACAAATACCCTTGAGCAAGAGACACTGTGGCAGAATACCCGCTTTCTAACAGGTTTATGGTCTGAGTAGTACACCATCTGCACTTGTTTCCTGCTTGGGCTGTGGTTGAGCTTATGCAGTTAATTTTAATCCATAAAATCCTAAATGACTAAGACCTAGGTATTTGTGGTCACCTCTTGTTCAGTGCTACTAGAATTATATCCATCATATTTCATATATTAGAAGGCTACTGGAAAGATCTTTCACTTTCCATGATTGACCTGTGTAACTTTTCTTTTTAATATATGGGACAAGGGTGCAAAATGTCTAACAACCAGATTTGCATATTCTGGTACATGAAAAAATATTAAAAGAAATTGCAGATGAAGTTATACTTCTAATTTGAAATTAACAAAATAAAAAAATTACATGTGAATTTGAATGAACATGTGCAAATCTTAAATTACATAAAGGTTTATATACCATTACAACCATTTAAATAACATTTTTTGATGTCTTACATTATCTTAATTTGTTCTAATTTACATTTATTCCATAAATAATTTGATGGCTTTAACCCAAATTGCCATAAAATATAGATTCTTGGTTTGGTTTTTTTCTGCTAGAACTTTGTTTTTTGGACACATTTCTCTGTCTTCATACACATAAGTATTATCAAAACTTATTTAAATTATCTTGATAATGTTTTTCTGGGCAAAGTGTCACATTAAAAATGCTTTTTTCCCCTTTACTATCACTCCCAGAAATCTGTACATATATTATGGATCTTTCAGCAGTTTTCTTTTAAAAGATTTTGGTAAAATATCAGCAGGCTGGAAGTGGTTTCTAATGGGAAAACATGAAAACTGTGCATTTATTTAACTTCCATATTAATTATTGCAAATGAGACTAGATTTCATATTAATATTCGTGAATCATACTGAATTAGGATAAATATGAAATTAAATGGCTCTCAGAAATAGGATCAGTGTAACCTTTGATGTTACTCTGGATGGAAAAGCATAAATACATTCTTCGTGGTTTGAAAGTGGCTTGACAATTTATAAAGTTAAAAACTAATAGTAACTTGTAGTTCAAAGTAACTACAATATAGCTTGATCTGAAGCTTCATAACCATGAACATCATGTCACGAACAAACTATAAAGTGTATTTTTCTTTTTTCTTTCCTGTATTTATGTACCATTGATTAGCATTATTTCCAGAACCCTGTGTCAATTCAACCTTTAAATGTGCTTCCTCAAGCCACAATTCAACTTCACATATGCAATCACACCTTCTGCTCCAAATTTTTTTTTGTTGTGAATATTTGTCAATTTTGCATACATCTCTGAAGAAGGTGTACTGTTGTTTGAGTAGTTCTATTACAGGTCTTCCTCAGTAACTTTGAAGGTAATAAAACCACTTGTTGAGAACTAGTTCTGTGAGGATGAAAACTTTCAGTTTGAATTCTTTTACTTCTTACGTTGCCTCATCTGTACTTCTGATCAAATTGATGAATTACCATACTCTTTTCTGCAAGTGTGTAGGGAAACTGTGGTTTTAAGCTTTTTAGTTTTATAAAATTGTTAACTCTATTATGGTGCATGCTTAAATTTGGAAGTTTTATCTATTCTGTTTTCATTATGTGTATTGGTACTCTAGCTAAAAGGGTTTTTCAACAGTAACTAGAGCAATTGAGCACCGTAATTCTAAAATCTGGTGTGCTACATCTCCTGATACTGTCTTTAAAAAACCAGCCAGAGCTTTTTGAATGTCATTTGTAATGGTCTGCTCCAAGCAGTAGCTCACTTTCTAGGTGGTTTACTTACTGCAATGATCAGAGTCTGCAAAATGTAATTAATTTAAAAATACTTAATAGCCAAATTGGTACCTGCTTTCTTTGGATGACTAACTTTCTGGGAATGTCTAACCCTCCTTAGGACATGAAAGCAGTGAATGACATCTCAGCAATCTTCCTTGCATGCCCCTCTGCCATGTGCCATTCTCACAGTAAAGTGTAAGTGCCTTATTTATCCAGTCTAATTCCATGCAGAACGTCCTTGTAGAAAGGACCTTTCTCTTGCATAATGTGGTATCTTATGATGTGTTTACAGAAATTACCACTTTCGGTGTCCTGCTTCTGCTATAAGTATTTGAATATTTTTGTCCTAGAGGCAAACTTGTGAAGTTTTGTAGAGTATCAAACACCAACTATGCAATTAATAAATGAAAATACTTTGAAAAATGCAGGAAAAAGTTGTGGGGTTTTTTGGTACATGCAACAGAAGAAAAATACATTCAAAATTTCCATAGCTTATTGTAGTCTCCTAAAAGCTCCTAGCACATTTTTGAAGGGTCATATTTCAATTTGTTTATTAATCTAGGAAGCTTGCCCATAGTGAACCCTGGCATTTCCTCTCAAGTAGACTTCAATAAAACAAGTTACTATATGGCAGTTTTTAATAACTGAAGGTAAGTTTTATGTCTTTGTAACTACTATAGGATGTGTCTTCTAGTGGTTTTACGACACACACCGTTTTGACATGATTGTGCTTTATGCTGGAAAGTGACTTCAGATGAGAAGTTAGATTGCTGTTATTACACATACTGGTTTTAAATCCAATTGTCAGGGGCCAAGTTGCATATTACGGCCATTAAGTTGAATGTCTTGGCCCAAAATTTTGCTATTCTAAAATTTTTACATGATTAAACTACTGCTGAGTAGATATACTTAATGACCAATCCCTCATTTTGATCTGCTTTTAAGTACATAAATATTACACCATGAACTCTGAGGAAATAACTGGGTTGTATGAGTAAAATAGGTTCTTTTTCCTTTTCAGAGTGTGCCTTTTATTCATATGATCCATTATGATCTTTTCATATTAATAAAGATCAGCTATCAGAAATGTTTCTGAATGAGAGACCCTTTGCCCATGACAATTAATTTCGAGCACTTCCAGTTTATTCTTTCATTTTAACCGCTCATGGACTAATTATACCCTTACCAGCCATCTACAGATTTAGCTTACCTCAAAGCTCAACAGTTAAATCATGTTGCAGAGGCTAAATTCTACACTGTCTTTCCCCAATCATCAAAGCAAGGCTTCTTAGTTTGTTTCTTTTTTCCCAATGCAAATATTATCTAAATAAACCTTCTAGCTTTTTAATAATTTTTTTAATCTGTTGGTCACCTATTTCAGCCTATATCAAAATAAGTCTTTTTCTTGTTTTATAAGCAGATATTGACATACATAGGTGTAATATTGCTTATAAACTTATATTTTAAACGTAGAAAATGTAGAAGACCTTTTTTTTAAAATAAGAATGTAACTTCAATCACAGGAACTATACATTTTCAGTGCTTTCCACATCCAAAGATTAATATTACTTTGAAAAGATACAAAATTTATCCAAGTCTGTAGCTGAGGGAATGGGTAGTTCCATGGCATTCAAGGTCATGGAAATATTATGTAAAGCTGAATTAAACTTTTTAACAAAGTCAGACTGATGACTGATCAGCTGATTATCCTATTTAACACTGTAACCAGTGTTCAAATCTGTCGGGATTACAAAGCTTCCAACTGCTTAGAATTTGAAGGTAAAATAAGTAGCATTTGAAAGACTAGTCCCACTGCTACATGTGAATCCTCTTCCTGGAATAACTGGGAGTATTAATTGTGTTGCTTTCTGTTGCCTTAGACTTGGCATACTCTGCTTTTTTGTAGACAGTGTGCATGCCAAGTCTGGTCAGCATCAGACAGTTACAAAAAGTTCAAATTAGAGATGGAATTTCAAGAAATGCAGTCATTAAACATCTGAAGCATTTGAACTGGGGTTTTGTTTTGGTGAGATTACACAAATGATGGTTATAAATGAAATGTTTCTTAGTAACTTTCAGTAAAGCAAAGCTACTTTTGTTTTAAGCTAAAAATTCTTATGAGAAATGTCAAACTCACATGATCAATTTACAAAGTGGCTCGTGATCAAACCATGCAAGGTTATCTGTGTTTTTCTCCTTCCCAATATTTATAGTGTCTGCAGAAAAGCCGAATGTGTGATTTGGGTTTTTTTTCTGAATAAATTGGGGAAAAAAACCCACAAACATAAAGAGAAAATTGTTTAAAAGAAAGTTTCTGCCATAAAGGCTATATCTAACCTTATTAGCTAATTGTGGTCTGAAAGTAATACATTGCCATTTACTCCTGTCGCTGTTTGGAATAATACGTTTTTTCTGCATTATATAGGAAGATGTTATAGTCCATCATTGCAAAATATGCAGAGAATTGGTTGTTTTCATGCCAGTCCCTTATTTGTGGTGACCTTAGACATGCAACTTTCCCTTACAATGTTCTTTGATTCATCAAAGTGTGAAACTGAGATTCTCACAAGGTAATAGTTTAATTAAATTTTGCAGATTACCAAAACCAGTTGAAGTTTGGTTATCTTCAGAGAGGTTGCAAGAGCCATGGTATGGTTTTGAATTTGTTTTGCAATTATTTTCATACAGTGCTGCTGAACATACATGTTTTAGAAAAGGTGTGACTGTTTTTTGTACATATATTGTTTCTCTTCTTCTCCTCCACCTTTTGCTTCAGACTACTAGGCCTGAGGAATTAGAATTTTGCATCTAATTAATTCTACTGTTGCTTGACTGCATCTGGTTGAAATGTGCTTAAAACCTCTGATATAGATAGAAAAAAATTGATTGTTTTCCTGTGTTTTTATTTTTATTTATTGTGCAGAACCGCCTGACGTTTTGTATTAAAAACATTGGTTCATTGAGTCTTGGTGTTTGGGGTTTTTTTCTTAAGTAAGCATTTTTAAGATACACTGTATCTGTTAAGTAAGTTTTTGTTATTATTTTGGTCTCTTTATTTTCTCTCCTGACTTCTTAATTATTAAACTGTGGCATATAGAACAAGTACAAAAATGCTACAGTGGATACTGGAGACAGAAGTCTAAATTGCTTTACAGCTGCTTTTATCAGCATATGGATTAGTGTGCTGAGACTGACATGGAAACCAAGGGACTCTCCACTAGTGCTCTGCACTGTTTTCCATGAAGCCTGTAGTTTGAATGTAACCTTTCAGTATACTGAAACTGGGCTTTTAGTTACAGCTTTTAACATCTACACAAACTGAATCTATTTCTGCTTGAGGAAATGTACCTGTATTCTTATGTTTGATTCTAGATTCACGAGTGACTGTAACACAGTGGATGTACCAGAGAGAGAGGGAGAGAGGAGTGATAGTGATTTTCTGCTGTCACAGGAGTCTTTTATCCTTAAGACCATTTTTGAGGGCAGTTTACCTCCACAATTTTCAACCAGTATAACTGATACGTATGTCTTGTCATTCATTATACACTACCTTTTTTCTTTTTTTTTTTTTGGCACAGAATTCCACTACTAGCCCAAATAATGGCTGTATCTTCAGTTGCTGTTAATCTTTCCCAGGAAGTATTTAATACCACACACACACATTTTTTTCACAATCTTAGTGTTTAATTTGCATGAGAAGTCATGCCAATTTTATTGATTTTATAAGAAATGGTGTAATAGCTTCATATAAATCTGTTGGTATGTAGTGTATGCCAAACAGTAAACTCCTCCTTTTTAAAATACCAGACAGATAGTCTGGTTTTATAATCAGAGAATGTTTGATATTTCCATGCATTTGTTTACAGAATACAGTGCAAATGAAGATTTTTTTTTTGGTTATAATTTTATTTTGAAATTTTAATTGCCAAAATTCCTCTAATTTTCTTCTTGTACTGAAGTCTGTCACAGAATAAGTCAATATCAGTGTACTGATGAAATTGATCCTACTACTTCATCTTTAGCAGTATTTTAGCTACTTAAATACATTCTCATTTCCAGAGAGATCTTCCACATTGTTTTCTGTAATATTCTGTCTGCTTTCTGTGACAATTCTGATTATGTTCCTTCCCATAAAGATAAGTCATTTTTCACCCTGCTCTCAGAATATTCCATACACACACCTGCTTTTGTTTTAAGATTGGCTTCCCCCCATCCAAAATCAGGTCATTTAATAACAAGAGTTGGCGGCACTGCAAAGTCTTATCCGTTCAGCATTTTGAAAATGACAAAGATTCTCCTCTGCTGTCTTTTGGAGTTCCATTTTATTAATCAAAGAAAAAGCCATTTTGGCCAAAGTTACTTAATCATTTGGGTGATTTGGTATAATTTGAAATAGGCAAATCTGTATTTCTCATCAGGATAAAATCTTTGATATGGATGTATGTAATGGATTACTAATGTAAACTATAATATTTTGGTATTAGATGGTTTTAGGTCAAGAATTTATGAATAAATCAAATTAACACAATGCAGTATATGTTGCGGAGACAAAAAAAAGCACTGATCAAAACTCCTCCATCCAATCCATTTTAAAAATGCATTCCAATATATTTGCACTTATGTTGTTCATAAAAATAGTGCTATGCCTTTTTTTTCTGTATGAAGATACAGATTAATCAAGGTCCTACAAGACAAATTTTATTTATTTTAATAATTTTTAAGAAAACAGATGGTGTCACACTTAATTAGATGGGGGGCTTTTTAGTTGGTGTTTTTTTTTGTCTACCCATTATGCCAGGAAATTATGCCAGAATTGTAATAGAATCCTGTTAAGGATTCAATAAAATTTCACAATGTTTTCTTATTATTATCGAGCAGAATCTCTACTGAATTTTAGATATGAGAATAAAACTGGTGGCAGGGACAGAAGGGATCAGAATCTGAAGTATAGTTAGTGCGTGGCATTTCTGGAATGATGGCTTATGCTGCTGTTCTGAGGCATGGAATGTTATGGATTGAAGAATATGGGATGATGACACTAGGGAGATTTGAGTGGGTGCAGGAGGAGGAACTGAAGAATAAAGAGTTCTGGACATATATACTATGCCATAAACACATTCAATTCATGTTTCTAAAGAAGACAGGGAACAGATTTCATTCTTTTTGGTGCTAAACTGGCCATGCAAATATAAGTAGACAATGAATTGTTGCATTAAAGGGCAGAATTTATTGAGATTTCAAAGTATTAATTTTAAGATGAAAATATTAAGTCTTATATCCCTGTTCCATAGAAGTGTTAGCTCTGATGTTCAATTTTAAGACAAGAACATAAACATATTAAAGACTGAAATACCTGTTCAGGGATGAGAATTTGCTGCAGGCATAGGAAAAAAAAGGGAAAATAAAGCTGGATTATGCATGATAGCTTTTTGCTTTTTAGTTCTTCAAGTGCAAACGGACTGGTAACAACTGCTTTGGCACCAAGCTGTCATATATTTCCTACTGCCCTTTTTGCATCACACAGTTCATGTTTTCCTCATGTACCTGTAGGAGATTACCCGTACAGCTTCATGAACATGCTTCCGACAATAATACAGAAAAATATTCATCCTTTGAGAGGAGAGCACAAAGAATTATAAATATGCAGTTGGCCAGCCTGTATCCTCATTGTTAGTCCTTAGAACTTAGTTTAGAGTCGGGTTGTCAGACATCAAAGCCAATCAGACATTAATTCTGAGAACATTTTTGGTAAAGTCTTTCGTTGATGGTTAGCTATGATTTCTGGTGATTTTCCAAATAAAGGAGCAGCCTGAACAGGAGGCTGTTACTCATTCCTTTGTTCCATGAAGGTCTTCACTTGTATGAGCCTTCCACACTCAGATGAACTGAGACTAAAACGTGTGATAGTAACACTAGTTCCACTTAACAGCTTGAGTTATTCACTGGAATTTAGCAGTTTATAAAAGCTCCCGAAAGGTTTAAACAACAGCTATTGTTTATTACCATACACAAAGTCACAGATTAAGAAATGAAACAGTAGCTGAAAGTAAAGATTGTTTCATCTAAAGCAGGGTCATTTTGCATACTGGATGGAATGAATTGCTTTCAGTTCTAATTAGTGTATCGATTTAGCGAAGAGACGACTTCCAACCTTGAATTTCCTTTAAAAATTGAATGGTTTCAAGTTCCTTTCCAAAAACATTTCCACATAAGCTCTTACTGCTTGCTTCATACAAATCTATACTAGTGTTCTATATAGGGTAAATGAAGCAGAAGGCAGGTTGCATTTATCCTATGACAAGATGAAAAGCTGATTACGCAGATGAGTGCAGATGAAGTGGAAACCTCTCAGAGATTAGGTTTTGCTCTCAGTGTGCCCTACATTGCAGTCCAGCCTGACATAATCATTTCATGTTGGTTGCTTTCTGTGAACTCTGTCTCCACATAAATCACGTGCTTGCAAAATGAAGTTACTAACAAAGTAATTGTTAATCTTTGTTTGAAAATACTAAACATCAGAAGAGCAAGACTTACTTTCAGCCAGCATTTTTTCCATTTCCTAGTCTGCAGACATGTCTCAATATGCAGAGTATGAGCCAGTACTCGTATAAGCAACCAGCTGATGGTCAAAAAATTTCATGTAAAAAGAAGAAAAACTCATTTTGTTAAGTTTTCTGAAGGAGAGGAAGGTGTGAGTGGTCTGAACTGATAGGAATCTGATAATCCCTAGTATTTCAAATAGAGGTGAATGTTTTCTGTTTAAGTTCAGTAAGTTCATAATTGTTTGTGAAAGATCTGCACAGTAAGATAATAAACAATTTAATTAATTAACGAAGCAGAACCAAATGTGACATTTCCCGGAGGCTACAAGTTACAGTGAGAAAAGGTATTTTGTTGCAATATTTGAATACAGAGAAGGGTCTTAAACACCAATGACAATGACAAGAGCACGTCTCTCTCCGAATCGTGTCTGTTACCAGAAATATTTTAACCCTCTGGTACTTCTCAATTGTCTCTATTATCTTTACCTAAGTCAGTTATTCCAAAGGCCTTTTTCTTCCTTTATGGTGCCTTTAAGAATGGAGAACTTTCAGGGAAGAGTAGCAGGAAGATTACTTGTAGAAAAGTAATGTTCAGACCAATAAACTAGGTCCTTGCTCCACCTAAAATTTTGTCCCTTTAAATAGCGAGGTATTTTATGAGGTGGTTTAGGAATGCAGCTTGTATTCTGATTTACCTCTTCTAACCGTGTTAGGAGTAAAGGAAAGGATTCCTTGTCCTCTAATGTCACAGTTCAGAGTTGTGTCTGGCTTGCTGGAGGGCTGTATTGCAATTACTGTGGTGAGCGGTAGGGACACGATTGGCAGGGATGCTCTTCCAAGAGGAGAACAGATTTGACGGATTATGCAACGGCAGTTAACGACAAAAATAAGCAGGCTGACGCCGCGATGCGTTAGCATCCCTCAACCCCACGCTTCGCCGGAGAGCCTGTTTCCTGGCACCTCAATCGGCAGGAATCCGCGCACCGGCAGCGGCGGCCCCGCCGCGCTCCCGCACAGGGACGGGCCGGGCGCGGCACGGCCCCGCGCGCGCGGGGGAACCTCGGGCCGCCGCCGGACCTCGCCGCGGAGCCGGCGCGCGCCAGCCGCGCCCCCGCCGGTTGGTCGTTCTGCGGCCGCGCAGCCCGCCGATTGGCCGGTAGGCCCGCCGGTCCCGCCCCGCCGGGAGGGAGCGCTGGGGCGCGCGCCCCGCCACGGGAATGAGCCGGGAGGCGGCAGCGGCACCGGCACCGGCGGCCGCCGGGGGAGGGGCTGGCCGGGAATAGCAAGGGGCAGCTGCAGTCCTGCGGCCGCTCGGCATCCCGTGTCCTCCCCGGCACCTGAAACAGCAGCAGGACCATCGCGAGCCGGGCCGCTGCTTCTCCCAAGGTAATACTCTTTCGTTCGCTTGCCCTCCGCTCTGCCCATCTGCTCGGTTCCCCGCAGTGGCTCTGTCGCAATCGAGTGGATTACAAAATAAAACCACTAACTCAAGACTGCAGGGACGGGGTCTGTTTGGTCCTCATTAGCATCTCGTCTGCTCTCCGGCTGCTTATTTATAAATAGCTTCTGTGGGATCACGAGAGCTGGAATCTCTTAGTTTCTCTCGCAGTCCGAAGAAAGTCGGTAGCTTTCCTCCCTCCACCATTTCTGACAGAGCTGTTAAAGTAAATTTTTACTGGATTACTTCCCCGCGCCCCAAAATGACTCTTAAAACTCTCCTCGTTTTCTTCTAGCCTGATCTGCGAGATAGGTACACGGAAGCGGGGAATGCGGTTTGTTATAATTCTGTAGCATTTGATGTGTGCAAATAGGAGTCATGCACTCAGGAGGGCAGATGAGTGGGAAACACGTGATTAACATTTACAGCGTTCAGACAATCTGTTACTCTGTGTTGTGAAGCTTATAGGGGTCACCGTTGCAGGTGAGGCTAATGAACTGTTACCCTGAGTTAGAATGCATTTGTGTGCTGACGTTCGCTAATATCTTTTACATGTAGGAAAAAGAAACATACTGACATTCTGGAGAATGCTGCTGCACTGTCTCCTTTCTTCAGCTGCAATATTAAATCACATTATGATACAACAGAGAGTTGGTCTGGGAACTGTATATATTTATCCTTCCAGCTGTCCCACAGTCTTGTCTTGTGACACTTGTTTTCTCAAGAGTGAAGCAGGAATCATAATGAGTTCTTTCTTGTAGCTTCACAGAAAATCAATCAGTTTAAAAAAATTGCTGAGAAATTACAGAGGAGTTTTGATTACATTCCTGATTTTAATTATTTATTTACATCCATCTTTTGACTTGATAATGATGGTTTGATGATCATTTTACTTGTAGAAATATCTTGTATAATAATAGTGTTATTATTAAACTATTATGTACACATTTAAAGATATTTCTCGAAATATATTGGTAGTATTCCTGTGAGGTTTAGGTAAATCACTTACACATAATGTTCTGAAACTTTCACCTTTCAGGTAGCCTGGACTGTGCTTGCAGGTGAATTGGCTTGTTTTGGTAAGTTTCAGCAGAAGCAGTTCAGCAACTTTGGGTTAAAAGGAGAGGGAAACAAAGAACTGTGTTTTTATATTACTATAGAAAAAGAAACTGTCAACCCATACATCATTAACTTAATTGGAAGGGCCATAGACAGAAAGTTGCAGTTTGGTATGAAATCAAACATTTTGTGAGCAATGAAAATAAGTTTTCACTTGAGTTGAACCTATCTCTGTAAAAGTCAAGTGCCATTAACATGCATGTTCCTGCGTGGTTTTTTAAATGGATGTGTGTGTAAGCTACATGGGCATAAGTGACAATCATGTAGTAAGTAGTGAACAACAGGACAATATTTCTCTTATATTTTGCATCTTGTGAAGATAAGATTGAAGTAGAGGCACGGGTAAAAGATTATTATCTCTGTAGAGATTTTCTTACATAGACATGAATTTCCAGGAAATGGGAATTTCTCCTTTCAATTTCTGTTTTCAGGTTTTCATATCTGTAAAGTGAAAGCTATATGCAAATACCAAATAGAAAATTGGGAAATGGCTGATTTTCAAAGTAAATGCCACGGTAATGAATGTCAGCTTTATACTGAGATTTGTCAGCATATAAAAATGTGGCGAAGAGACAGCTCTGCCTGGGATATGAAGAACTGCTTGGTGGCGGGGGGGAAAATGTGCAAGTTTGTGGTTTTGGTATTCCGTTGGAGTTTTTTTGTTGTGTTTGTTTGTTTATGTTTAGTTGCCCTAGGAAAAGACCTAGGGCCTTTATAATATCATTTAACAAGGTCATCCTTTCTGAAGCTTTGATCCTGCTTTAACTTGCACACATAAAATGTTGGAAAATGGAACCAAAAGTCAAAAGCTGCCTTTGCAAATAAATCCAAATAATACTCTCCAGAGAGTGGTCAAGAGTAGGAAAAGAAAAGTAAGAACAATCATAGAGGTCTTCATTAAGGCTGGAGGGTTGGATGGCTTTTTGCTCCTATAGTATAGTATTTAAGAACTGAATTAGTTCCGTTCTTAAAAAAAAACTTTTCCATGCGCCTTTGTATTGCTGTTTCCAAAAATTTGTTTGCATCCCTTTCTCCACCCAGTCTTCCTGGAATCTAAGAAAGTCTGTAAGCTTTTAATTTTTCTTTAGCTATTTTGGCATGAAATAAGTTTCTCTTCTAGCTTTGATCTCATATGACTTAAAAAAAGATATAATCTGAATGTATATTCCATTAGGTTTTAGATATCAGCAGGAGTACCAAAATGCAGGAAACTGGCCCTCATGGAGTGATCAAATAGATACAACTCAATGGAATCTGAACCTTAACCAAGTGTAAATTGTTTCTACCATTTCAGCATGTTTTATTTATTTATACAGTATTCCTTGGTGACAACCACTCTTTTTCTTGTTAATAATCATTATGTCACTGCTATAGTTTCTAGTTGTGACCATTCATGTTTATTTGCCCATACTTAGAGACAGCAGGAGCAAAGATGGCATTAATATTTTAATGAAAAAGCACAAGTTGATTCTTGTGATTTTTCTTGATTTTTTAAAATCTGATTGTATGTCTGATGACTAGAATAGTTCAACCGTCCTCTGACAGTGGAGCTTATAGAGCATAGATCTGCCTGTAGCGGGAAACCTAAGGGAAGGTTTTTTTATTTTTGCCGTGGTCATTTAGTCTTATGTAGTTACCTTGCATCTTTCCAAATTATTGTTTGTGATTTTTCTTGCCTTTAAGTGTTGCCAGACTAGAGAATATAGTATGTATAGCTAAATATGCAGTAGGTATATCTCAGCACTTCTGGTTGAGAACTTGGAAAGAAAGTGACTTAGATAAGAATTCATGTATCACATTTTGTGTGCTGTCTCCTAGTCAGGCAGATACTACCATTTCTTCTCTTTCCATGGAAGATTGAACCTCTAATCACTACTTTGGACATTCAGCTTGACTTTAAATCCAGTTCTCTGTGGCGATAATGGAGGGCTTATTACCTCTGGAAGACCGTATATGTTTTGTTGACTTGGGCCCTTAGAAAATTACATAGGACCTCTAAAATCTTGATATTGAATTGCTTCTGTCCTCCATTGAAAGAGTCATTAAGTCTTATAGATTATTTTAAATGCCACTACTGAAATCTTGAAATAAGATCAGTATTTATTACATCAAGATTGAAGTCAACATTTTTCTCAAAGACATTCTTTTTACCCTGCAGTATTTTAAGCTTATTACATTGAAATACTGTGTCTTCATGTTTTAATCTTACTGCTTCTTTTCCCCATGAGGGTTGTATTGTTGCTTGAGTTAGATCTCCCAGGGGGGATCTATGTAACCTCTTTAATCTTAAACTAATTCGAGTTTTATAAATATTTTAAAATATTATTATTGGTAAAAAGGCATTTGCTGTTGACAGACTTGCTGAATTAAATAAAAATTCTGTGTTGAATCTTCTATGATAGGGCACAGACCAAGAAAATTACAATGACATATAAGCAATTAACCATTCTGAAGACTAAAAAATGTTAATTGATTTGCACTTGGGACTGGTGAAACAGACTAAATGTATATCTAAACTCCAATACTTAATATGCTTACTTGTTTAACAGGCCTTTTGAAAACCCATAATCTCTCCTAGCAATTGGGTTTATAATTTTTTGTTAGTTGAAGTCATATGTTGAAATCATTTAGCTACGTATGAAATGCTACTAGCAAAAAGTTGCAATGAAGAAAAGAAATGCAATCATGGTTCCATGATTTAATACTTGCTTCTTTKAAGTACTAGTATGATCATCCCAAGTCATTACATACCATTTTATCTTGTACAGCCAAGGTTTTCAAAACTTGAATAATCGTTAGAATTTTTGAAACAACCCAGCATTCCTTAGGGCTAAAGTAATTTCAAGACCACTAAAATTTCTGAAGGGAGAAAACTTAAAAATATTTCTGAATTTTTCCACAAAAATTGCATATTTTTTTTTAAATATGCATATTTAAAAATAAGTTTGTTACATTATTTTAGAAAATTATTCTTTATTCCTAAGAACTTAATGTGGGACAGCATCTGTGACCTTTAATTACAGAAAGATATTTTCAAAACCTGCTGTACTTTGTGGAGGAGTTCTTCTACAAGTATAAAATGTTGTTATGGGAGGGCTTTTAATTGCTGTTATCGTTCTTTAAATTCTATTTCTCTCTTGTTTTCACTACTGGAGCTTCCTTAGGATTTGCACCTCCTTTTGCAGTTGTTCCAAACTTTTTTCAGCTGTATTTTCTTCCCTTGTTCATGAATTAGTTCAAACATTTGCTGTAACATAGCCTTTTAGTTTTCTTCTTTGCTTTTCTCAAATACCATATTGGGTTTAAAGTTCAGAATCTATGGCTAGATATGTCTCTGAAAGTGATGTTTGCTGAAAGACCTCTGATCTGAAAGGCTGTATACTAAATGTTTCATTTAAATATCATTATGACACTAAGAAGCATGGGCATTCAATAACTAAATAAATAAAAATGTACTTTCTTGGTTTAGGGAAACTAAAGATGTTAGTAATACAATACGTAACAATATGAAGCTCTTGATGGAGAGCTGGCTGAAGAGTTGGCTACTTGGACAAGAAAATTAAAGCTTTTGGACAAAGATTAACACGAAGACAATAATTTTGTTTAGAAAATACCTATTTAATTCATGTTGTTTTCCTGTGCAAATATCCTATACTTGCTGGCAGAAGTGGAAGCAAATTACTGTGTATCCTGTAAAACGTACCCATTGATAAAGTATTAAGTAAAAAATGTTTTATTTTAAGGGTGATTAACTGGTTAAAACTGGAAAAAGTCATGTGTACAGTTTATGACCCAAATCTAACAAGTACAAATATGATATTGCAAATTTGTATCTTTTTGTTCACTGTAAATGCAATTTCTTTTGTTTTATTTTCCGGATAATACAGTATGTTTCTGTTGAAATATGTAAAGATTATGTTTTGTATAATGTGAATAGGCATCTGTACAAGCTGTTCTGTTCTGGTCTGGTCTGGGTTTTTGTTTGTTTGTTTCTTTATTGCTTGAAAATCAGCTGACTATTAATAAGTGCAGCTTTTCATTAAGACATCTGTAACCTGAGGCAAAAGATTTTTTTCTTCTTGCCTCTAATTACTTTTTACATCACTATAGGAGTTCAGCTGAATATTAGCCACAATCCCCTGTACACATATCCAGGAGTAGTCTTCTATTTTAAAGTATGAGATTTCATTCTGGGTATTCATCCTAGGCACAAAAGATATATGGGAGGTGTTAGGGATGTAGGGATGTTGTAGGGGAGGGTTATTTTCTGAATAAGGTATATATATTACATTGATGTAAAATTAGTAAAGCTCAGAACGTGACTGTTGTTGAGGAATGAACCCTCTTTATTTTAAGATAGATTAAATAATTGTAACATTTATTTTGATTCCCAGATTTGGCAAAATATTCTTTTCACAGACTTTTCTGAGATTTAGGAGACCCAAAACGATCATTGAGTCCAACTCCAAAGTGAATGGCACATACAGGGATAGAACCCACAACCTTGGCATTATTAGCACCATGCTCTAAGCAACTGAGCTTAGTTTTTCAGGTTTTCTCATCATCAAACAGAGTTTGGGGTAATGTTTGCTTATTTATAAGCATCTTTTGAATCCCTTTGAATCATAACAGTTTGAGCATGTATCTTCTCTCACATAGTGAGAGTATAAGGAATGTTTTTAGTGGTACTTACCTTTCAGTTTGCCTCTTCAGTGGCCAGAAAACTCTGCTCTAGTCCAAAAAATCTGGAAGCAAGATGATTGACTCATCTGCTTTCTTGGTTCTTTCTCTGCCAAATGCCTAAGAGCGAGGTGGAGAGTGTAAAAACCTGACTGAAGTGCAGAAGGATTTTGTTTGTTTGTCTAAATGCTGTACTTCTTGAAATAGTCTGTTTCAAACAGGCTGTTACTGTGTTAAGAGTGATTTCTTTCGGATATGTGTACATTGCCTTTGCTCATTCTCTCCTTTAATGTCTCCTGATTTGCTACTTAATGTACTTACTACATTAAAGACTTTTCGTATTTGTAATATCCATTGCAGACTTTTTAATTAGCAACCTCTTAAAGAGTCAGATAAGTGAGTTTGTGATGGAAATTACATTTGGTAACTTCTTGCAAATTAGTCACCTTTGACAAACAGATTTTGGACGTTTTTGTGATGTGGTTGAACTCTAACAACAGTTTCATGAGGACATGTTGTGTGACATCTTTTATTTTTTTGAACTTGCTGACACAGTTGTGCCAGAAAAAAAATAGATACTGCTTTACTAAACTGAAGTAGGCTACAGAAGGATGAGAACTTTCATGTCAGTCTCCTTTGGAGAAGAGAGGTCTTGTTGTTTTCTGTAACTAAAATTGCAAAAGGGGTATTAGCACAGATAAAAATTTTAAAGAAACTAAAAAAATCCACTTGTACAAATTATATTGTATATTTCAAAATAATTACAGGTTATATTCAGAAAGTACTGGAAGAAACAAATGTATTACTTGCTATTAGAATTTCCATTAGCATCTGTTGGTGCTTCAAGTGCACTTCCATTTCAGTTTCCTTAATCATAATACTGTTTTCTTCTGCAAGGTTCAACTTATACCCTAAAAAAGCTCTTTAACAAAACAGGATTATATGTTTTCATTGAATCACTAGTTCTTCCATGCAGTTACGTCCTTCTTTGTACTCGAGTTCAAATCTAGACAGGAAATTACTTCCTTCTGAAACTTTTTTATGAATAAATGATATATTAGATTTCTTGCTCAACCTGTACTATAATAATAAAACTCTTATCAGAATATTTAAAAATAGAAATTTTAAATATTACATGTCGTTTTCTTTCTTGCCCCTACTCTTTTTACTGTAAAGGACAAGAGTGTTATCCAGGATTTTTAAAAATGTATTGTTTATTTATTTATTTATTTCCCATCTCTATAGATTTTTCTAGTGTTTCAAAATTCAATGGCTGCTCCTAATTTTTTTTTTCTTTTTAAAATTTTGTACTTGGCTATGTCAGAAAATGGGCTTGAGGAATTAGGGGAATAATCCTATAAAATTTTTATGTATTTCTTAGGTTTCTAGATATGGTCTGGGCTTCTCTCTCTCTCTCTCTCTTTTGTTTGTTTGTTTTGTTGTTTGTTTGTTCATTTTCCTTATTCCTGTGTTTGCTTCTGTAATAATGCATTAATAAACCAAATTCATTTTAAGTCTTTGTCCTTTCTAAGACTTCTGTGAAATGGTAATGTTCTGTTTCAACTGTAATCATAAGCAGAAAATAGTGTTTTAAGAGACATTTCTGTTCTGTCATGTTCAATTCAGCATCATTGTTAAAATGTACACCAGCTTTTAGGTAAAATATGGATATTATAAAGCCTATAATTATCATTCATTTCAAGATAATGGCTCTGTTAATCTCATGTATAGCTTCTTCTTTTGTTAATAAACAACAATGGGTTGTTGCTCACAGAATGTGAAGAGAGTGATAAAAATTACTTCCTTAACAAAAATGTGAAAACCTCGATTATTTTCATGGTGTAGATGTCGTGGGCAAAAAGTTGGATATCATTTGTGTGCTATTTTAAGAGAAGTCAGTAAGATGCTTAGTCTAGAAGAAAGACAGGTGAAATATTCTGTGAACTCTGAGATGAATTAGGTGACAAAATTTAGTAGGAAATCTAAAAGTGCATGTTACCTGGAGATTATATTTACTTTTCAAATATGTTCCATCTATTCTCATTCATGTCACGATGTTTGTAATACAGAAAGGGTTTTTTTTATCATTACCAGATATCTATTTCTTTGATTCCTCTTGTGCAGACCATTTCAGCAGCTACAAGTGATTTATCAAGGCTGTCTCATGGCCTCAGAGTGCCTTCTGAGAAACTAGAAGCATTTTTTTGTGGTCATTCTTCACATATATGGCTTTAATGAGGAAGTAATGGAGTGAAAATGAGACTTTGTGGTAGCAGAGCTTAAATGTCCTGGTCTTGTCATTTGTTGATGTTGCACTTTGGAAATAAGTAAAAAGGAAGATATTTTACCTCTTTAGGAAATAAGTTCTGTTGTTTCAAACACTACATAAACCACCTGGTCTATCTGTACTATACTAATGGCCATTTATGTTTACTTTGGAAGGTGTATTTGGCTCTAATGCATCAGAAGTGCCAGGTAACCTGGAGTTTCTGTTAGCGTTGCAGGAGTGCCATTAGTTCATCCAATTTCCTGAAGCTTGTTAGCGCTTTGTGAATCTGCCTAGTATAATTTCCTAATAGAATTTCCTACAGGTCTGAAATGTAGTCTTTCATTTGCAAACCTGTTAATCACAAGCAAGGGGAAGGTTCCTTACAAAATGTTAAAGTCTGTCCTTTGTAGTCAAGACTGATCTAGCAGAAATAAGTTCAGTCTGGTCCTGCCTAAGCTAACTCATGTTGCTACAGAAGTGTTAATCTGTAAAAGCTGTATTGGTTCATTTTTGTGACTGTTGGAAGAAAGATGGAGAATTATTTATCACAAAATTTTGGTGGAAGTAGGTACAAAGATTAATATGGTAACTGATATATTCTTTAAAATTAGCTTCTGGTTTGGGGATTGGAATTTTTCAATTTTTTACAAAGATGGCATGCTAGAGGAGCACTTACAGGAAAATATCCTGCCTTGTTTGGAGGAACTATTGGTTTGTCACTAGGTATAGAAAACTGGTAATGATTTGACTGCTCAAAGTTATGTATTTGAAAAGAAAGTTTTCCAGCAAATACTTATATTTTCAGAAATCTGTGATTAACTTCTGACATCTGATGATCAAAAGGGTGTTTTCCACATTCTGCTGCCCATTTTAACATCTTCCCTCCTCATTTTTGTCTCTTCTCTTGAGTTTCTATTTTCTGTCATTCTGTCTTTCATTATGTAGGAAAGGAGTCAGCATGAAAACAAGGATATTAAGTATATTTTAAATTTTTTTTTAAAGTTTGGCAGTTTATTTTATAAATAGGGATTACAACACAAATATCAGGAGAAACATTTTTACAGGAAGCATAGTGCTGGAAACCTTTTTTTTTTTCTTTTTTAGTACCATGTATTTACTGTAAAATGGAAGCTACTAACAAAAGAGTATGTCAGACTTTTTATTAAAGGGATACTATGGAGAATTAAGCTGTTGTACAAGTAACCATTATTAAGAACTGCACTGAACAGGAACGATCAGTTTCAAGGACATCACTGACATAATATACATCTCATTCTGAACTCTTGAAAATACAGGTTTCTACAGATACCCTTATAATAGTTACTAATCTTTAAAGGGATCTTTTTAAAACGGTTCTTCTTTTACAATAGCAGTTTTTTAAAATTCTTTATTCCTTGGTTGAAAGGTTTATCTAACTTCTCCTTATCACACGGCTTTTGGAGCACTAAGAAGTAAGTGCAGATGGGCGGAACTATTTGCATCTAGAACTACGTGATTGTAATAGTGAAAAAAATCATTTATATCTGGCATTTGACTATCTAAATTGTACTGGAGATTACTTGGTCAAATCATAGGAGGAAAAAAATCTAAATAAAGGGATTTTCTTGGTACACCTGAAAATATATGTAAGGAATTGTGATGTTTTGTAGTGAAGATCACCGTATTAAAAATATTTTTATCACGCAGAAACAACACTATTATTGAAATCAATATTGTCCATACAAGTCTAGTTTTCCAGTCTAGGGTTTCTTTAACCTTTTTTTTTGAGACCAGATGGTGTGAATAATACATGTATTTTATATTTATTTCCCAACCTGACTAGTGAAACACAAGATACATTTTTTTTTGTGTAAATGGTGAGCTTTAGTTCTAAACCCCAAAGTATCATCGCTGCTTTTTTCCATCCTCTGTACACTAAAAAGGTAATATGCATATTTGCAGCTATTTCAAATGAGACCGTGATCTACAAAGAATGGGGCAGTTTGGCTACTGAGGATGTATTTGTTCCTAGTGAGGCATCATTGTATTATTCAGTCCAGCCAGAAACTTTTAAAACCCATTTTAATTAACTTTAAATGCCTTGTCTAGATTATCTTTTTGTTAAATTATCGGGTTTGGTTTCAAGAAGTTTAGATTTCCTAATCTTCAGATCACAAAGGTGATGTATTCAGAGAGCTGGGTTTCAGATTTTTTTGTTTTATGGACTCTGTCCTGGATTTCCTGGTTCTTGGTATTGGATTAATTTGAACAGAATGACAGAGCCAAAGATTGCAGTTAGGGTTAAAAATTTGTTTTTATCAATTAAAAGCTCTGTACTGTGGGTTAACTTAATCACTTTCCATCCTCTGTTTTGTGTTATTTCTCTGTTTTATCTGAATTTGTTGGCAAGACTAATATGCTTTGATACTTCCCTTGTGCCATTGCATGAGATTTGAAATTTAATAAAGCTGTTCCCTGTCTGGCATAGACTTTGCTGGTGTAATTCAGTGCTTGTGAAGTTGAGAAGAACAGTATTTTAAACTACTATTGCTAACAATATGCAGTATCTTTCAAACTATTATATAAATAATTAAATACTCTAAATTTGGTGGGTGTATTTGTTCATGGGGTTTGGGTTTTTTGTTGTTTTTGCTGCAATCCAGTAAATACAATGTAGACTTAGAGCTGGAAAGTTCATGTTATGAAATTCTCTTGTTTATGTCTAAGCTGCTGGAAGGACCTGTAATATTTTGTCTTCATGAAAAGATAATAACATTTTATCTTTCTAATGATAATATTTGTGAGTCAAATGAAGATTTCAAAGAACCTCAGAGAAACTTGAGAGTTTAGGCAAGACAAGAAAATGATGGCATTTGTCTCTATTTGTCTCTATCAAACCAGTTGTGCTTGGTAAAGAAATATTATGGTAATTTCATTTGAGTGTCTTCGAGCTTGTGATGGGAAACATTGGTCTATTCATATTTTTACTACCTTTCCTCTACCATGCTTTTTCTGTTGTGATGTATTAATTAGACACATAGCACAGAAAGTTAGTCATAGCGTGCTCAGAAACAGTCACCTAGTAACAATCAGACATTAGAGAGAGCTGGGAAAGTAAGGAATTGAAATCCTGGCTTCCTTAAGTATCAGGGAAAGGAGGAAGACTGTCTGTCATGCTGAGAAGTGAATGAGGTGTCCTGCTAGAGAGACGGAACTGTAGGGATGGAGTCCTGGATTTTTAAGAGCACATTTTGAGCAGCATAATGAGTGGATGTGTTGGCATTAGACTTCGAAGACCACTGTGACATTTTTTTTGTTGTTAAACTAAAAAAAAAAAAATCCATCAGCAGAGTAGGTTTTCTTCTCTGCTGCCTATTTAACAATTTCAGCTGTTCTTTCCAGTTATTAGCTATCTCTAATGAGATGTTTTTCTCCTTGAAGCAGTATTTCTCACAACCTGAATCCCACTGCTCTGCTACTACATGTTGGAAAGTTGCATAAGAGAAACTGTTAGCAATGATGCTGAAGATTGTTTTCATTGCTCCACGCTTTATGTTCTGTAGTTAAAATTTTAAGTTTTCTTGGATTAATGGGCATTCTGCTTAACCTGTATGCTTTGTCTGAATGTGGCTTTAATTTACAATTCACTCCCTGTAGTAAGGTTTGAAATGGAAGTAGTTTTATAAACAGATTGCGAGGTGAACGGAAAAGTTGGGGATGAGTGTTGTAATAACATTTGAAAGTCCTTAACCCGTTTCTTGACATAATTCTACTGATAGTTTCTTATAATGCTTTTGCTTATAGAGCAGGAAGTTCAGTTCTTTCTTTGTTTTCTGGTTGAAGATTATTAGAAAGGTAGAATAAGGTGCTGAAGGCAATGAAGTTAAAATGTTTTCTTAGTAATAAATGTATCTGCTAGTAGAAATAAGCTTCAAAATACCAGTAAATAGTGCAGCGCATGGCATCCATTATCTTTTAATTCAATGAAAGTTTTGATACAGAAAATGTCATTGGCTTAATAGTAACAAAGTGTCCTTTCTGTTATTGCTATTGTTACTACTACTGTTTTTTTCTAATAACTCACTTTTAATTTAATTTCAAAGTCTGGTTAAATTTTTTCATCACAAGGAGGTGATTTATGGGAATCACTCACAGTGATTCTACATTATAATGTGTCAATATGCGTGTACCAAAACCATTGTTTAGTTTGATGTAATTAAGAAGATATCTAATAGTATGTAGCCTTTAAACTGGGTTCAAACTGGCATAACAGTTTGTTATCCGAAGAGAATAACATCAAAAAAAGAAAAGAAAGTTCAATAGATTTATTTATTTCTAACTTAGAGAGAGCTTTTAGTTGCAATATGATTTAAGGAGGGCTATAGGTCTCGTTTCAGTAATGTAATGATTCAGAACTCAGATTAGGGGAGGTGGTTGTGTTTTGGGAGGGGCATATCTTAGCAAATCTGTGTGGCAGAGACAAGGCTAGCTAGTTCTCTTATTTACACATATCGTCTTTTGTCACAAAAAAAACCCACACCACAAACATGCATGTTACCAAGAGTAATGTACTCTACAGAATGAAGCTGACTTGGACCTGATGATATCATAGATGTCATTTGAGGATACTAAATTTGATCATAACGTTGGGGTTTATAGCTACTGGGTCTATAGTTTCCATGATGCTGTTTCCTAAGGGGTGTTCACTACTGCTTGGCTGAAGAATGAGTAGGTTTAAGACAGCTCCTAATATTTCTGCATGCAGAACCACTCTTGATTGCATCTGCCGGCAGCACACACCCCCTGTGACTTCACGATCACTCTATGCTAGAAGAGCAGCAGGCATTCATAGCTGGAGACCAGGAAGACTGGTGAGACAAGAGGTGAGGCTGCTCTTTTAGGCAGTACTCAGCCTTGTCTGTTTCTTGAACTCTAAGCTCAGACAATGAGTTAAAAACAGAATAAAAGAGGAAACAGAATGGCATATTTGTCTCAGAAGCTCTTACAGGTCTATGAAACAACAAGCTAGTCTTCAACAGAAGTAATGACTAAAGGTTTTGCACCTTTCTCACCACTTCCTATACTTGAACAGTATTCTGAATCATGCCAAGCAACTGTTAACTGCTGGTGAACAGAATTAAGAAGCTCATATGGCTTTGATGGAAGATTGTTCTTACTGTAGTCTCTCTCCTTAGGATCTCTCCTCTGTCTTCAAGGATTATGTGTACATATTAAGAGTTTTGCTGGCATGAAGAATGATGCTACTCAAAGTAAATGGAAAGTTTGAAACTATGTAAAGAACATTATAAATAGATGCAATTAAATCACTGCTTGTGGATAAGATGTTTTGGATAAATGCTGCTTGCTTCTTATGGTTAGGCTTCACTAATTACTTATAGGTTATGGGCATCATTATAAAATGATATCTAACTCTGCATAATAAAAACTGATACAATACACAATACTCGTATATTTTTGGACTTCGGCAATGCTTTCAATGCTGTGTCTCACAGTATCGTTCTGGATAAAACACCCAGCACACAGCTGGATCAACATTATCATGTGATGGGTGCGCAGCTGGCTCACAGGTCGGGCACAAAGGGCTATAGAGAATGGGGTGACATCACACTGGTGAGTTGTCATTAGTGGGGTTCCCCAGGGCTCCATCCTCAGCCCTGTGCTCTTCAACATCTTCATTAACAACTTGAATGCAGGACTTGAAGGAGTACTAAGTAAGTTTGCTGATGACGCTAAAGTGGGAGGAGCTGTTGAGTCCCTCAAAGGCAGAGAGACCTCGACAAATTAGAGAGATGGGCAATCACGAACCATATGAAATTTAACAAGGGAAACTGTTGGATTCTGCACCTGGGATGGTGCAGCCCTGGCTGTACAGACAGACTGGGGAACGAGAGTCTGAGAAGCAGTGACACAAAGGGACCTGGGGCTCCTGGTCAGTGGCAAGTTGAACATGAGTCAGCAGTGCACTGGCAGCCAGGAGGGCCAGCTGTGTCCTGGGGTGCATCAGGCACAGCATTGCCAGCTGGGCAAGGGAGGGGATTGTCCTGCTCTGCTCTGCGCTGGGGTGGCCTCACATTGAATATTGTGTGCAGTTTTGGGCACTGCAATATAAGAAGGATTCAAAGCTCCTAGAGAGCATCCACAGGAGGGCCATGAGTATGGTGAAGGGTCTGGAGTGGAAGCCTTATGAGGAACAGCTGAGGTCACTTGCTTTGTTCCACTAGGAGAAGAGGAGACACCTGATTGTGGTCTTCAGCATCTTCACAAGGGGAAGCAGAGGGGCAGGGACCAATCTCTTCACACTCATGCTCAGTGACAGCACCTGAGAAAATGGTATGAAGCTGAGTCAGGGGAGGTCTAGGTTGGATATCAGGAAAAGGTTTTTCACTCAGAGGATGGTTAGGCACTGGAACAGGCTCCCCAGGGAAGTAGGCACAGCACCAGTCTGACAGTTCAAGAAGCTTTTGGACAATATTCTTGGGCACATGTCCTGTGCAGGGCTAGGAGTTGGCTTTGATTATCTTGATGAGTCCCTTCCAATTCAGCATATTCTATGATTCTGTGAAATAAGTTACATAGTAGTATGACAGTTTCCTTTTAACTATTGTTAAATAGTTATAGGATATATGTATAGTTATAGAATATAAATATACCCAATCTGTAGGAAGAAAATATGTGATGCAAAGAATAGGAACTAAAAAAGTTCAATAAATCTGCCTATAGTAGTAGAATTACACTATAGCGTGTTGATTCAAAATACACTTATACAGTACCTGTATGTTAGTCAAGTAGACAGAACCTTTCTTTTTTTCTTATTCCAAGTTTTCTTGATATCTTGGCAGTTCCAGAGAATAGTACAAGAAGAAAATATTCGGACATTTTAAATTTTTTTCTTAGTAAATAAAGCAGTGAGACCTAATTACATTGTGATGGTGTTGTGCTGAGTCAAAAGGCAACAGGCATGCTTGAATGGTTCTTTTTACTAAATGTTTAACAGCAAGTTAACTTTTAACAGAGAGAGGGCAATAGATTCCACCATTCAAAAGTAAAGTCTCTTTGAAATGGGTGTTTTAGTGACCATCTTCTGACCCGACGGAACAGCATTGACAGATTGCCCTGGAGACAGAAGGATGATGTATGAGAGAAGGATTATGACTGCAACTGTGAGTGTTAGTGATGTCATCCTTTTTGTGTCAGATTTTCAAGGTAAAAGATTTGTATCAGAAAATACTGAGAGAAAATTGTCCTTCTGCAGGCTTGTTATTTGTCATATTAAATTTGCCATAATCAAGTTTGACAGGCTTCTCTTTATTTTTTCCAGGAGACAATATTGTTGTTGAAGATTAGTCAGATGCCTTCCGTCCATTCCTTGCTTCACATGCTATGTCATGCAAGCTTTGAAACACTTAAAACATAATTTAAATGAATGACTAATTTGGCAAGCATAATGGAAGGCACACATACCGTCCTTCAATTGCACAAACCCATTATGGAGCTTTGTTACATCAGCTTCTGTCTTCCAGAGGGAAAAGTCAGAGGATTTACTTACAAGGGCTCTGTAACTCTGGATAGAACCAGTAAGCGTTTCTGTAGCTGCTATCAAGTAAGGGAGAGGCTAGAGATGGACCTGAGAGAACAGCCATATGAAAACTTTGGAGATATTATTTTCAAGCAAACTACCACAAAAGATCTGCTTGTTGAGCTATACAAACTAACTGCTGAAAAGGAAAATCTGTTATCCAATGTTTTGAGATCACATCATATTCCGGACCTTAAGAGAGGATATCAGGAGGAAAAGCAACAGGATGCTTCTGGAGTCCCAAAACTTAAAGGTGATAATTACTCCAGTCTTACACATCAGCAGTTCTTTCTGGATCCCACAAAGAGAGACAATTTGAATCACAAAAAAATGAGGAAATACAGAAGGAAAGAGAGCTTTGAGGACATCAGACACCGGAAAGAGGGAAAAAAGATACATGAACATCTTTTTTTACTGAGTGCACAACACATGCAACAGAAAAATAAGAAGATGGTCTCCACAAGACTTCCTCCCAGGAGTTATCCCAGTTCTTTTTCTACCTCCAGTTGGCTAACAGTAAAAGGTAAGGGTAATTTACCAATAGACAAAAGAATACAACCAGACAGGTGGACAGAAGAGGGGTATTTTCTTAACAGCAGCAAAGCTATAAAACTGGATGCTGACTTACCAAGTTATAGCTCAAAAGACAACAATGATGTGGTTGCAGTTGAACTGGTGGATAATGGAGAATGCATTCCTGAAGTTACCAAGGTACGACAGAGTACGACTTTGGTGAAGTCATCTCTGTACAGTCTTCCTAACAAACTTGAGACATTAGGTAAATCTGCAGCTGCTAAAAGCTTAAAAAGTAGCAGGTATGCTGAGCCAGTATGCAAGGAGAAACCAGGAATCACAGTTGTTACTGAAGTACAGGATTTAGAAGCTCGTATTAAAAAAGTTACCAACCCCCCTGCAGAGTCTTTACCTGATTTTCACAGAGACGATGAAACCATTTCTCCTGTTCTCACAACAGCACATAACGAGTTTATATCAAGAACTGATGTATACTCTGAAGATGAAGCCACTGGAGACTCTAATAACAGTGTGCTGCAGGAAAAGGAGGAAGGTGGCTCTGGTTTGCAGTACAAAGCAGAGAGAGTGCACATTACTGATGAGTCATGCAACCTTGTGGGAGCAGTTAATAAAGCTCTTCTGAAAGTTATCCGGAGCGACAGTTTAGATGAAGCTGCAGAATGGAAGAGACTGCAACAAATTACAAGAGTAGACAGAAACCTGCCAGGCTCACTATATGAGAAAAGGACCACGGTATCCCGGGGAAACAGTAAGAATTTATTTTTGAACCTGCCTGTAAATGAAAGTCCTGATATTCCTCAGACCAGTAATAATCTTAAACTGGAAGAGAAAAAGCTGCATTCACCCCCATTAGCAGCAGTGAGTAATGTTTTTAGTAATTCATATCCGCTATCTAATACACACAAACAAATGTCACCTATTCCTTCTCCGTTATCTTCGAGACTGCCTAGCCCGCAGCTGCATCATCGGATTCTCCCGTTACCAACACAGAACACCGAGGAGGAATCTCTGTTCAGTGACTATGGCCATGGAAGACAAGGTGCTATAAACTTCTCCTTCAGTGATTTGGAGCCACGGTTTTATCTGAAGTTTTCTGAACCTGGAGAATTGGGATTTGCCACCAGACAACGGGGCCTACATCAGAATGCAGCTGCAGGACATTTTGAAAAGTGTGCTGTGCAAGAAAAACTAACTACTCAGACACAGCAGAATTTCTGTCCAGGTCAGTCCTATTTCATAAATTTTTGACCTGATAGAATCAACCAAGCATGAAAGTGTTGGAGTGTTTTTTGGGTTTGGGTTTTGGGGTTTTCTTTGATACTAGCCATTAATAATAATGAATTAGCCATTATATATAATGAATTAATAGCCATTAATAATAACAGAAAACAATTTTTCACTGCTTAAGGATCCGGTGAAAAGTTGTTGAATTTTTTAAACAAAAGTTACAGTTATACAAGATTTTGAGATTCGTTTTTATGTCAGCTTATTTTTGATCCTGTTATTACTGAATGACCTCTTAACTAAAGTTAATGAAAAACCTTTCTATATAAAATGAAAGAAGTTTGCATGCTTATTTTCCTGCTTTTCTTATGCTGTGTTCTAGTCTTTCAGAATGTTATGGTAACATTTATTCTCCAAAATGTTCTTTATAGCTTGTTTGGCTTAATTGATAGAATATTTTCTGAACAAGCTAATTTACTTAAGTATAGGACTGGTGCTTTGACGATTTAATTAAAGAGGTTGATGTAAATTCTGTAACAAAATGCTTGTTTTTAAAATGATTTCATGCACGAGTCATGTTACAATGTATTTGAGTACAGTACATGGGTTTACTTATAAAGATACACTGTGTAAAAATACATAATGATATGACTTTGTTAGCTAGAACATCAACATCTATACCCTTCATTTTTCCCATAAGAAACAGGAAGGCTGGAGGGCCTAATTCTACAGTGGTCCAGACTTGTCCCTCTGTATTATAGGGGGGGCTGACTGTGCAAAGTAACATGAAAGGGGGATTCCAAAAGCAGACGTGTGTAGGGATGTGAAACCATTACCTTAGCCAGGGGGTTGAATACTGCATATGAGGCTTGCATTTACGCCTGCTACTTCTAGAAGTTGTTTCAGTTCCACTCAAGACAAAATCAAATTTAGTGGTGTTTGAGTTGAAGAAGCTGAAAAGCTGGGTGCTATGCCCTTGTTCTTTCATTCCTTTCTTGGTTCCTGTTGTGCTGTCCTACCCCTCTCATTACTTCTTGTACTCATCGTACCTTTTGGTGGGCTGGTTTAGCTGACAAGACCGGCAGTTTTACCCTTTATAAGACAAAAGTAGCACAGCAAATACTTTTCTCTCTGTTTTACATTAGTATTTTTTTTAATTAATGTATCATTTAGAATCATTGAATGTGGTATTGTACCTATTGTGTTGTACTCTTGTATTGTCTTTGCCTGGGATAGAGTTAATATTCTTTACAGTGGCTTGTATGGGGCAGTGTTTTGGATTTGTGATGAAAACGGTCTCGATAACAGAGGGATGTTCTAGCTTGTGCTGAGCAGTGTTTGCACAGCATCAATCCCTCTCTGTTTCTCACTGTGCGTCCCCCCCAGTGAATAGACCGGGGGCTGCACAATAGGCTGGGAGGGGACACAACCAGACAGATGACCCAGACTAACTAAAGAGAAATTCTGTGCCATATAACGTCATGCTCAGGAATAAAAGCGGAAAGAGCGGGCTTTGGAGGGGTTAGCCATCTTTTTTGCTTGGGACCTGGCAGGGTATCAGTCTACCCATGGGAGGCGGTGAGTGATTGCTGTAGCATCACTTGTTTCATTTTTTCATCTTTCACTTATTAAACAAACTTTTTGTTTGTTATCTTGACCCCCAAGTTGTTGGGTTTTTTTCCATACCACTTCCCTCATCCCTCTTGGGGGGAGGGGGAAGTGAGTGAGCCACTGTGTGGTGCTCATCTGCCCACTGTGGTTAACCCACAATGGTTTTACAAGAAACAAAACAACACACATACGTACAAATGGCATCTGTTGGCTGAAAATCCTGGCTATTAAGCAGAAACATCTTTGTGGAGAGAAGAAAAGCAGACAAGCCTGATCTTGGTTCTTGTTTGCAGTGACCAGCCAACATTAATACAGATAGAAAATATCACAGCACGTTTCTGGAAGCTGTAATACTCTTCTGTTGTGTTTGGGGTAGGGTGTTTGGTTTTTTTTTCATTTTCAAGCATGCCAGCATTATTACTGGTATGTCAGAAAATCTGTGACTTTAAGGAAAAATTCCCTATTTTGCTGGTATATATAACACTGTAGTTATGTCTCTGGATCTGGGATAATACCACTTTCCATTTTCATCTGAACCAGGGCTGGAATCATACATATTGACAAAGCATTCAGAATACCACTCTTCTGTAAATGGATGTAAATAATAACTGACTATAGTTCAATGAGACAAATGGTGTTTCTCCAATTTTAGTCAATGTAAGTGATATTAAGATTTACAGTTATAAAATTGCACTCCTGGTTTCATTCTTATCAGATTCCTTCCATGTGTGAAGAGCAAAATTCAAGACTACTGTTCAGATTTTTCTTCAATGGGGTGTTATTGTGAAATGTTTTCTTTCAATTCTAATCTGTTATTGAATTGTGTAGGTATCTACAATGAATCTAGGGATTATGGAGAATTTTGGTCAACTTTTTATCAGACAGGTTGATTGAAGAGTTTGTTTCATGGCAAAAATTATGATCTTTTGAATGGCTTTTCAAAGTTCTGTTGCAGTCGCAGTTTGCACTATTTGTTCCTGAAAAACTTCTGGAGCCTTTTGTTAGCTATGTAACTTTGTGTTTGAAAAATTTCAGGAATGAGTTAAATATTCTAATTTATTAGTTTAAATTACAACTGGACTCATCATACAGCTCTACACATAATTTTATTTATCTTTTCTTATTAAGTCATAATTCTTCTTAACTCGTTCTCAATAATTGGAGAATATTCCTGCAGTCAGAACTGAAACAGCTAAGGCAGAGTGCCCTTATTTCTGCACTTCCACTTTTTCTCAAGTTCAGTTTCTTTATAGTGATATAGATACATGCTTATGGCACATATCTCATAGTTTCATTGCACAAAGTTCTATCAGTAATTAATTTTAAAGTACAATTTTCTGGATCTTCTTGTTGAAGTGCAATTATTGGCCATGGGAATAGGCCACAGTTTTCATCTTAGCAAGTTAATAGTTAACTGGGAATAATTTATAGTTCAACAATAATTATTTAGCAGTTTTCCCTGTAGATGGGACTGGGAATTAAAATTCCTATATTCATATGTAACAGTTCCATTTGAATTATCAAAATTCTAAGAAAAAGCTTTAGAATAACTTAAGGCTTTCAAATAATACAGTGCTCAGTTTCAAGCAGCAAAAGCAGAAGTACAAACACTAAAATTTCTCATAGAAAGACATTTATTAAATCCTCAGAAACATACTTACTTCCCTCATTTATGAAATTCTTTTGACTCCAACATGAAGTACATCATGCTTTTGCAGCCCTGGAGAAGCCAAGCTTGCTATTGAAAAGATCTTCAATATATCTGAATACTTGTCTAAGGGTAAGATTTTCTAAGACCTTTTAGTGCCTGACACTGCTCCTCTCTCAAGTTTTTACAAGCAGTAGAAAAAAACTAGGAAGAAAAGTTTCAGAGCTATTTTATTGTTAGTACTGAATGACACCAATATGCTTTTTTTATAAGTATTAACTGTAAGAGTTGGAAGATTAGTGATATTTTTAGCAGTTGTTGAAGAAAATTTGATTCAGAGCAGGAAACTTAAAACTAAAAATCGCTGGTTATGACATAGCCTCCAGGACAGTGACTGGTGACGGTGCTTGGAGTCAGGATGAGGCTGGGGTCATTCACCACACTTTCTGTTATATGTATTACTCCTAATGTGGAAAAAAAGAATAAAAATCTGGCAAGGGGGAATGAGGAAAGCAAGAAAGAGAACAAATGAGAAGGATGATGTTACCCTACTCCCAACCAGCTCCTTTTTGAGATCTAGTAGTTGTGAAGGTAGGACACACCCAGAAAATATGGAAATCAAAAGTTAGGAAGACTGTAGAGAAACTAAAACAAACTTGGAATAGAACTGAATGATTAAGGTTTGTGTCAGGTAAAATGGCTGAGACCTATGGGACTGAAAAGGACAGGCCCATTCTCACTCTCTTCCTTCTCCCAGTGAAGGCCTCCTCTCTTCACTACTCCCCTTCTCTGAAACAACTTTTTGTTGTTTTTCTTGCTTTTTGGTAGTTTGAGTCAAATCACTAAGCAAGGTAAAAGCCGAGCCAGCAAAGAGAGAGGTGAGTAGCTTTAGTTGGTTTAGTGAGCTGAACAGTTCATAGTGGTCTGACAAAAACCACAGCTAGGATGAGGGAGGACATGCAAGGGTGGCGGAAAGGACAAGTGAGCAAGACCACCCCTGCTGCAGGGAATCACTTGATCTCCAAAACCTCACTTGCATCCCAAAACTGGAAGCCAGAAGGGTGACTGGGACTGGCTAAAACAGAAGTTGTTAGGAGTGGGAAATGAGGTGAATCAAGTTGGTTGAAGATACGGAGAGACTGTCATGTGTTGAGGGAGTGCTATTAATAGTGAAGCAGAAAGAACAAGAGATGGAGGACAATTGAGAAAGGGGAACTCCAAGACTGAGTAGAGAGTGTTACCTCGGCTAGGATAGAGAACGTTTATGGAGCATCACAAAGCAAGTGGAACATGGCTAATTAGAGATGAGATAATTTTTATTTTTGTTTTGGTGTCATAATCTGCAAAAGGAACTGTAACCCTTAGAATGTATATTATGGATATAAACCTAACAGTCTTGCTGATGATCCATGAAGTCAGTGTGCAGTATCATGAAATTTTGGAGATGCAGAGAAGAGAAGGGAGGAAGAAAAAGAAAAGTGAGGTAGAGTTTTGGTTTTAAAGTCTTCAAAATTATAATGCTTATTGTGATGTAGGGAAGGATACTGCTGGAAAAGGTTGGTGACTATAAGTTTTCAAGATTATTTCTCCAATAATTTTCTTTAATTGACTAGTTAAAGATGTGTACACAAGAGTTCTTTGCAATATATTGTGAATATAATTGTAGATGCATCTATCCCTGTCCCTGCTGATTATTAGATGGAGAATGTTATGTTTCCTTGTTTCTGCCAATGAGAATTTTATGGCAGCAGTTCACCTTCCATTAGAAAGGATTGAAAACAAACATTCTGGTAGTTTTGTGTGGTTGTCAAAAATTACGCACTGCCATTTGGAAACACGCCAATTGCTAATGGCTATCTCTGGCAGATCAATTTTGTCACTTTAAAATATAAAAGTACTTTAACCTATAAAGGACTCTTTACTATGTAGATAAATACTTGAATAAGTATTATTCATAAATTGGTGTAAGATCGTATTTTAGTCCTCAAATGTTTTGAAGGGAGTGAAAAGCACAAAATGATACTTTCAGTTTCGTAGTTCACTCGCTGGTGGCTGGAGGAACAGTTTTCATATCTGTGCTCCAAGAGCTGCCCTGCTCCTTAAGTCTTTCAACTGTGTGCTAAAACTGGGTTATGCCAGCTTTCCTGCATTCATTTCTGTTTGCAGTGTAAACATAGCTTACTTCCACGTGAACAAGAATACTCTGTTTCTAAAAATATAGCCGTTATATAGTCTATAGTTCTACATGTCTGTTTAAATTTCCAGCATTAAAGTAGCAGGATGTGAGAAGCCTTAGTTTTGAATTTGGTTGGGTGTATTATCATTCACTACAAAATAATGAGTCAATCGCAGTGCCAGTGCTAGAAGACTTGTAATTGAAAAATGGCATACAGGCAACCTTTCATCCCAGATATTTAATGAAGGTAGCAAAAATAATGAATATAAAGGTACTATTTGAATATTATTGTCTTTTCCTAGCTTAACTAACCTTAAGCTGAAAAGGGACAAATACGGTCAGTTAAGAGAAATTCAATAACAAGACTGTATGATGTGTTCCTGAACCATGGTTTTGGAAAATGAAGTTTCATATAAACAAAACTCTGTTTGAAGGCTCTTATAACAGGAGGCAGATTATATTATATTGGTTTTGATGTTCCTTTTATAAGCAAGGGAAAGATTTATAAATATCTTCTCTAATTGAAGTGGTTCAGAGAATTGCTAATTAGCATTTTAAAAGCACTATAGCGTTCTGTCCACAGCAAGTATGCACTTCATGAGGTAAGTTTGCATATGGATCACATGGAAACATGATGCATAGTTTCTCACAGGTAATTCACATGAAAGTAATGTACATGAGTGTGTTGCTTCACAAAACCCATCTTATTCAGAATAAATGTTCTTTGAAGATGCTATAAAGGAGTTAAGAATTAAGAGATTGGTGTAAGAAAAGAATTAAAATAAAAAAGAAGACAGAATTAATCATAGAATCTCAGAATAATTTAGGCTGAAAGGGACCACTTGAGATCATCTAGTCCAACCCTCTGCTCAGGCAGGGTCACCTAGAGCAAATTGCCTTGGCCTGTGTTCAGTAGGGTTTTTTAATTTCTCCGAGAATGATGACTGAACAACCTGTCTAGGCAGCCTGTGTTAGTGCTTGGTCACTCCCACAGTAAAAGAGTTTTTTCTTTCGTTCAGGTGGAATTATGTAAATTTTCAATTTACCATCTCAGTGTTATAAATACCATTAACTTCTATTCTAAACTTGTTTCTTTTCGCCCAATGTGTCTCTAATATCCTATGGGAATTGTGTTATCTACAGACTCAGTGTGGTTAAAACAGAGTTAATTATTTCTGAACATCTTTCCGGATATTTGGTCTCTGAAACATACTGAGTAACACCATTGTCCTGACTGCCTCTTAGGTCTCTAAGATAGATATCCTCTTTGATAAAGGTTTCTGTTGCTCCTTCTGTGTGCAGTTGCAGCCTGTATCTAAAATTTTTCCATTTAAGTTTGCATGTCCTTTCTAGATATGTAATCTTGCAAAGTTTGCTAATTGTATGTCCAACTGAAATTACAGTCACTACATAGCTGTTTAAAGGATCTTTGTTTTCCTGTTATGTCCAATGCAGTTACTCATCGTACAGTATATTGTGATTGCCTTCAAGGACATCATCATTTATTCTCTATTGGGTCTTATGACACATGGTAGTGATAAAAGATCATTAATACTTCATCCCAGTGAAGCCAAAATCTTTTCATGCCAGTATAAATAAAATAAGGCAATGCTGCATTGAAATACAGGCTTATGGCTGCTTGAAATTAATGTAGGCAGGACTGGAAGTTCAGGACATGGTCTCTGAGTTAAAAAGACCCTCTGAAGACTGGCCTTGATAGATGCTGTGAACAAATAGCTCCTGTTTTAGTTGAATGACTTCTCAGCATGACACACTTAAGCAACAGTTATATTTTCTTCTCTCTTTGTAACATGTGACTCTTCAGTCAAAGGCAATCAGTGAGGGGAAACCAAGTGAATTAAATTGGAATGGAAAACCAGAGACAGCTTAATGTTTTATACAAGTCATAGATTAACAATTTTCTGTTTCATGGGGGGAAAAAAGGCCAAAACATTCCTTCTGGTTTACAGTTTGTGCACTCAGTTTAACAGACTTACTGTAATGAAATGGACTTCTTTTTTCATCAGTATAAAGAATTTCTTGAAGTAAAATACTGGGATAATGTGGAAGTTGTTGTTTCTTAAGTCTGTATGTATTCTGTTGGCCACTTAAAACAAGTTGATAGAAATGGCTCAGCTGAAATTTTTCTTGATGGATCAGGATGATATATAAACTGAGATCAAATTCGAGTATTTGCCTCTGTAAGTATGACTTAATAATACATATAGGAATTTAAAAAATCTCTAATAGCTACTCTTTGGTATTTTGTCTTTGAAAAAGTGACAGCATCAAATCCAACCTGTAAAAGTGGTGAAAAAATTCTGCATACTCCCTTCTGAAAATAGACTTTAAAATACTGAAAATGAATAAAGATGTAATTTATGTGTTTCTGGTATCCCATATCAGTAAATAATTTTGCATCATATTTCATGGTTTAGATGTGACATTAAATCTATAATAATACATTAAATAATACCTATAAGTAGTCAATATTATTTATGAGTCATAGCATTAAAATACTGTACCTAGTGGTTTAATGATTTATTCAATTGTTTGTGTCAGTAATTTTTCTTCGGTCTTAGATTATGACTATTCTTGCATTTAGATTATGGTGACTTCTCAATTGCTACAAATGTTTATGATTTTCTAGACCATATTAAAAGATTTCTTCAGGCTTCTGTGTTTTGTTGCTGGGATCAGCGAGGTAAAAATAGGACAGAGAAAATAGAGGTGAAATGTTGAGAATTGTTAGATGTGTTTTACATGAGGAATTTTAAAGGCTATGTGAAATTAGTCTTCACCAGAACAAGAGGTGAGTAAAGAAGGAAACAGAAATAATTCACAGTCCCTCACCTGAGTGACATTCTCTATATACTGCCACTTGTAGTGTCCTGTGTGATAGATTTCAATGCTTTGTAATTTTCTACTTTTTTTTTTTCCACATTTAGACTATGGAAGTGTTAACATGAAAAGTGTTGTTTTTTCTCATAAGGTTTGCTGTTACAATGAAGGGGCATGTGGGACATTTTTGTTTTCTGGGTACAGTGAGTCTCTCTGAAGTTGTCCTAAGCAATCACTTAACATTTCTTTGCTAACAATACACAATTTAATGATTTTTGACTTGGATGGTTCAAAACTACCAAGATTAAGGGTGTAACTGATTAATGGTTTAGCTAACATGACCATGTTTGCTCTTGCTTTTCTTGAATCTGTTGGAAAATTAAGAGGGAAAATGTATTCTAGAAAAATCTGACTTCATGGAAAAAGGTATTCTAAGTTTCTGCTCTATAACTTTTTCAGTCATTTCTGTATTTGTATGTCTATCTCAGGGATAGAAACTGTTTATTGATTGTTGCCGCTGTAAATCTGAACCTGTTAACTCACCAAAACCACTAAATATTTATGAATTAGAGAATTCTTATTATGTATACAAAATGAAGTAAATTGATTCTTGTTCTCTAAGCTTCAGTGTTTCTATTACAGAAACATAAGTAAAAGTAACAAAACTGTAGTACAGGGGAGTTTGGCCAACAAAAAGTTATTACTTCTATGAATGTATGAACTTATTTTTGAGTGATAAGGTGCAGAAAAACTGAAACTGGTTGTTTTCATCCTTTTGCCCTCCTTCCCATTTTTCAGCAGCTAGGCTAGTAGCCCTGGGAGGCCCTGCCAGCTGGAGGGCACACCCTGAGTTCCCAACCTGCTCTCAGCAGCTTTAATTATCATCTGCAAAATACCAGGTGCTCTGTGTGACCTAAGATGTTAATAATGCTTACCTCATATACATTATTTGTATATGGGATCTGATTCATATTGTCAGTATATTTATAACAAATAGCTTGATTTCCATGTCCAGAGAAACTGAACACTACGGTTCACTGCTGCTAAGGCAGGCATATCTAACAGTGACAGAATTTTCTTAAGCATATTGTGGCAAGTTAGGAGTATTAGTCAGCAGTAGTCACTCCAAGATCTTTGGGGCAATTACTAAAAAAATGGCTTCTTTTATTTTATGCATCACTGAAGTCAGTGGTTTTGTAGCCCCTCAACTAACATTTTGTTAACATGTACTTGAGTCTGATATCAAAGTGAAATCTAAATCTATGTTAAGGTTGTTGGAGAGAGTAAAAGTTTTGGGGTTTTTTTCCTGTGTTAATTTTATTTAAGACATACATGTATATGACCTGTAAAGCAGCTGGCATTGAGCCATTTCATATCACAATAACTAAAATTTAGATGTTATGTTCTCTAAGTTTCTTCTAGAGTATATATTCTTGTCAGTAATGTAGTTACCAATGTATTATAAGTTTGAGCATATGTTCACTAATTTCTGATTTTTCAAAGTAAAATTTGTTTTGTCTTAAGAAATCAGTCAAGTATGAAAAATATATTGAAAAAGTTATTAAAATAAAAACTACTCAATTTTTGAGTGTATGTTTTAAATACATATTAATATATAATTAGAGTTATTGTAATATAATGTATTATAATATATATACAGTTATGTGTAAATTTTTCAATAGACAGTACAGTTTAAACTTAAGCAAGTATTTGATAGGTATACTAATTCATGCCAAATTTTTTCTTCTTTTTGGAAAGCGCCAGCTTTCATAGAAGTAAAACTAAAAATAAAGAAAATCCCAAACAAACCATTTTTTTCCCAGAAGTAGCAGACTTCTGAAAATTATTTTCTAGCTGAATAATAAACTCCAACTAATATATAAAGAACAGAAGATGGTAGTACATTTTTTTGCATAGGCAAAAAGAATAGTCTTGTACAAAATCTAAGTACTTATTTATAATGCTCTTGTACCACAATTTTCTCTCATATGCTTCTCTCGTGAGATACAGACCTAATAATTTTTGTACTAGTTTACTACAACAGATTATTCTTTAAATCTGACACATAGTGAAACTATAGTTTTAAGTATTATGAGTAAGATAAATACCACTATATAAATTCCCACGAATTGTTTACATCTTTTATTCTTGTGATTAATTTGTATTCCATTTTTATATTTATTTATGCACGTTATACTTAGTTATGCAAAAATGAAAGATGTTTGTCATCCAAAGATGTGAAGAAAAGTGTTAGGACGTACTTTTTCAGGTTTTCACTTTTTTCAAAAATCTCTTACTTTTTAGCCTCCAGTTTTCTGTCTTGTCATCTTATCTTTAGTATGAATGGCAGTGTTCCATTTCAATGTTTTTCTTATATTATGAAAAAAAAAATCCTAATTTTGTTGCTTAGTTTCTCAGTCTTAATCCATGTTGAGAGTTTTTCTCTAGTCCGTGGATTAGTAAAAGAGGCCATGCCTAATTAGCCCAAAGAGCCCTGTTTTTCATCTCATCAGGACTTGAATGTCAAGTCCTTTTCATCAAAGTTGTTGGATAACATTTAAACTATTTCACCTTGCAACCTAAACAAAAGGTTTGTTTCCATTCTATTTAGATTTTGGTTGCCTGTAAGAACTTTGAATTTAAAGGCTTTATTCAAAGGTTAGCAGAAAATTAGCTGTAGTTTGAAGCTATTTCAGATTTGCAGGATGACACGAACTTTGCAAGAGATCTTTCTTTTGTTAAAGAGCTACCTTTGATATAGCTAAGAACAGTGAGACCACTGTCTTTTCTAACACCTCCAAAGTGAAATGTTTTTTGTCCAAAACAGTGAGAAGTCTGGGTTCGTTGGTTTGGGGTTTTTTTTAAGTAAATTAAGTAGGTGGGGATTTTTCCCCCATCTTCCATGGTATTTCTAACCATGCAAATTGACTTTCTGATCCTACTTTTTACCCCTCTGCATAATTGTATTTCAGTTATAGTAATGTAGATGCTTTTTATGAGAGGAGTCACATAGGGTAGGGTGTGTTTGCATGGCATGTCTGGTCCTCACTAACCACCCACTGCTTTTCCAGTTCGGTCTATGAGACTCATTGGATGGATACTCATGCAGTTCAAAGAGAAGCCTGAGCTTGAACATTCCTTGCAGAGTTGCAGTTGCTAAAATATATCTGCTGAGACTTCATACATCTGTCAAAATCCCTATGGCATGGCTGGTGTTACACAGCTTCTCTCACACCAATGAGTTACAGTCATTCCACTCATGGCACAGGGCAAGGACCTGAAGCCTTCCTCTGTGGGATAGGTGTGACTATAGGCTCAAAGGGGATTTCAGGCCACAAGCAAGACTGTGACATAGCCTGGGCTTGAGGCATTAATAATGTGAATGGTCAGTGAGACAGAGCTTAAAAGCAGGTTCAATTAACTTTGTAAAGTAAGTTGCAGCTCTGTCATCAGAGGGTTGTATTCTCTTATGTGTAATTCATTGAAATTGATGTTAAATGTGCAAATTGAGATGACAGCTGGGTGTTCCAGCAGAACAAATGAAAGGTTGCTTGGAATTTAGGTCTGCTTTAGCAGCTTTGGCTGCTAAAAACAACATCTAATGATACTAATATTTAAATAGTCATAACTTTGAACAGTCATGGAAATATTTCCACCCATCCTCTTGGTGGTGTATAGTAGCATGCTGCTTTGCTTTCTTACTCAGCAGTCATCCTTAAAACACTCCCACAAGCCCTTCATCATGTCTCCTTTATTTCCATTACTCTTCTCCTTCATCTGACTTACACTTTCCTATCTGTGCCTTTTGAAACAAGCTCATACTTTCCTTGTTCACATGAAATTATCTCCGCCATCCTTTTCAATATGCTGGGCAATTACATGTAAGATCATTTCACAAATGAAAGGAAGGAATGCTGAATGTTACCTCCTTATTGCACAAGACCTTTGGAATGGTTGCAGAAGTGTGCAAAATGGAAAAAGCACAGTTTTAGGTGCCGTAGGGTGTCTGAGGCACAGACACAGGCAAATCTGACCTGGAATGATCCACACCTTTGTGGACTGGGGGAAATTAATTTTAGAATCTAACATTCATTTAGGCAACTGAAGCCAAATAATTGTATTGTAAATTATGTGTCAGCTTTTTATTGCAGCATTGTTAACTTCATCTAGCCAAATTATTAAAATATGGATGTATTCCTTCAGAAAAAAAAAATTTAAAAAACGCATTTGAATTTTGGTCTAGACTGTCATCATACGTTTTGGTGCTTTGTAGTCTCTCTTTGTTCATTGTTCTAAAAATTGAACTCTGTTTAATTCTGCATTCTTTCTCCTGGGAACTACCTGTATTTCTCTGTTACATTTCTACTGAAGTGTAATTCAGTCATTGTCTCTGTGTCAGTGCAGTAAGGCACTTCATTTGACTTTTAATCATAAAACTTAACAGACTATGTTGAGATTTTCTGGAAGATGATTGTATGGTCCTCAGTCCACAGGTATAGCATCCCCTTTTTTTAATACTAGGAGGAAAATTGATTGAAGTGAAACTAATTGTACTTCTTGGTGACACAAGTATAGGATTCAGGAGGACAAACCTTAGAGGTCTTTGGCCAGTGTGCATTTGCATAACAGGTTTACTGGTACAACAGAACTATGAGCACAGAAATAAAACGAAGTTATGCTTTTCATTTGGTTTCTTTGGCATCTATATGTTGAAGATGAAAGAATGTTAAAATAGGAAGTATATCTTTCGTATGAATCAGAAATATGACCAATAGCATTTTGCTGTCACATTCCTATAGTGGTGCGCCTCAGAATGGCGTATGTTATCAGTGTGCCTTGAAAGAGAGAACCACCCTTTTCAAGAACCGCACCGAGTGCATGCTTAACTCAAAGCAAGACAGAGAGCATGTGCTTATGATTGATTTAAATAGGAATGCTTTCCAAAACAAAATTGTATGCTAGATGGCCAACACTTTTCGAAGTTGTAATTTTATATTTAAAGTAAATGTAATAATACTGGCAGCCTTGAGGTTGCTGGATTGCAGTAGTGACTGGTATTTATATCTGGTTCATTAGCAAGCCAGTGAAAAATTTCATATGACAAAAATCCATTTGGCTAATGAACCACCTTTTAATGAGACTCTGAACTTTCAAAAGAATACAACTTATTTTTTTCCTCAGTAGTGTAATATAACTGCATAAAACAGTTGCAAAAGTGAATTGAATGACAAATATTTTCTAGTGGATTAAGCAGACCATTTGTTAGGTACTTAGACATCTAAGGCTTTGTTTTGTCAGACCAAACTGAGGCTAATAAAAAGGGCCAGGTTACATAGTGAAGAGTGTTTTCTTTTGTTTTATAGTAGAACCCTTTGAGTTCAAGAAAACCTTGATAAAGCTGAGATACTTGTGTCTTCTTCTGGTGGTTTATACAGTTATTTTGTCATGCAAGTGTTATTGAACATGCATGTAGTATCTTGCAGATGTTATACAATCAGCCATACACTGAAAAAAGGTCTTTCCAGAAAAAGTATTTTAAAGGAAATAAAAAGCTGTCTCCAAATTTGACCAGTTTTAACATGTAGATGTGTCAGAGTTGAGACTGTGAAATGCTGCTTGTCATTTTGGCAGATACTTGTTAAAATTTTAATAAATACAGACTGTATTAAAAAGAAATGTAGGTGGTAACTATTAATGCTCTAGCTCCTTTTTTGGCATCATTTCTGCTCTGCAATTTTAAGATTGCTATAATTATCCAGTCCTATATTGAATCACATTGTAAAACAAAGGAAATGAGTGGTGTTGAGAGGTAGCTGTTCTAAAGTAGCGTGTTTCCTCATTACTTCTGAAACCATCTCCTTTGTGCTGCTTGCCTTTCATTCCCCTCTTTATCCCAACAGTTAGCCATGTCCTCGTCAGCCTTCATCATTAACTGTAAAATCAGTGTTGCTGTGCCTGGGGATGCATATCCTGATATCCAACCTGACCTTTCTGAGGGTCAGGAATACTGCTCTAGCCAATGCATCTCATATCATGCTATTTGGGGAGAAGTGCTATGAAGAACTGTAGAAAGCATTTACTGAGTAGTAAAAAGGCAGGTGAACTTACAGGAAATAAATAGGAAGCCATGCACAAAAACCCCTTGCAATTTCACTTCATATATAAAATGAAGCTGACTGTTTGCTTTCACTCGCTTTGAATCTTGACAGATAGTCCCAGGTAAATATTTTTTGAAAACTCAACAGCTTTCAAAAAAAGCAAATTGGGAATTTTCAGAAAAGAAGTAAACCCCAGAAATATTATTCCACTTTATGAGATCTTGTGCTCTCCAGTTATCTTGCAGTTCTTATTCTTCGTCTCAAAAAGTATATCGTAAAACTGGGTCATGTTCAGGAAAGGGCAAGAGGATATTTTAAAGTACAAAAAAAATTGTCTTTAGCCTGAGAGAAAAACCCTAAAGATAACTGACAAGATGTATGATAGAGATTGTAAAACTGAGTGGCTGAAGAGGTTGGATAGGGCTGGATTTTTCTCTCACTCTCTAGTATACCAACTGAACTGCACCAAAATGTTGACAGTGCAATGAATATGATAAACATGCACCATCTTCTTTGAATGCAGAATTTTCAGTTGGCAACAGTTTTTCACAGTTGAAGAGAAGCCATTCATGAATGCCACTGTAATTTAATCTTGAGCTCACATGTTATTCATGTAGAGTACATCTCAATACATGTTTACAAAAAAACCCCAAGATGCCAGGAAAAGCATAAATGTAAAAGAGAAATAGTTTGAATCTTAATTTATTAAAAGAAAGTTAAAATAACTTAAGCAATCTATTACCACTTCCACACCCCCATGTTTTCACAAGTAGCAGTATCTATAGAGGTGGCATAATTTATTTTCAGAAGTACTGTTCACCTCTCACTTCTTGTGAAATCTGTGAAAGTAAGGAATATTCAACAGCTATGAAAATGGAAAAAACTGTCCAGTGGTCCTGGACTAAATCTGACTTAAGATTTATTAAGTAGTAAAGAAAAGGAATAAAGAAATGATTTTTAAAATTAATTAATAAAGAAAAAAGCCTATGGATTGTTTTTTTGTTTTAACTGATTTCTTGTCCAATGTTTAATACAGTGAGTTTGTGATTAGCTGAGGCAAGTGAGGCTTTGGAAAGCCTTAGATGAAATAAAAGAGTGGATAATAAAAAAAAAAGAAGTAAAGTAGGCCATTCAGTATTGCCATTTAAGTTTAGTGGAAAGAAGAATATAAGGCAATGTCAGTGACACAGCTCAAATTCTTATACAAGTGCTGACTGGAACTGAGAAAAACACATCTCGGTGCTCCATGAATATGGTTGTACTGCTTTCCTGAGGTTTTGCATGAATTGAAGCCCATTTGTGACTCATGGTGTAAACATAATTAAAGCCTATTTAGTTGAGAGTTGACTGTGAGCGTATACAAAAATTATATCCTATCCAGAATCTTCTTCCTTGGTCATAGGACTTGAACATTTGTGAAAACTCAATTCAGAAAATATGTCGAATTGGCGATCAATTCCCTTTCCTCAGTCATCCACTGTTCCTAAAACTGTAAAAGTTAGTATATGTCTGTCTATGCCTATAAGATTATTTGATAGTGCTTGAAATCAAATGTATCACAATGATAATATTTCATTAACAGAAGCATACCAGGGCTTTGGAGTTTCTGTAAGATCATGATGCACTAAAGCCATTCAGAGATACTTGCAATTAGAGAAAAGTCAGCTGAATCTTTTGAAAATTTATGTGGTGGTGACCAAATTAGGCTCATCATGACCCTGTCAATAGTGACATGGGGCGTACTGACGCCAGACTTAGCAAGAGTGTGAACTAAGGTAGTATCTTTCTATTAGCTACTGCCCTCATGCTGAGATATTACCACTCAGTATCTGACCATTGCAGAAAGGTGTTCAATGCTTGCTTTCTGTTCCTTTCTTAGTTAAGCAGAAAAAGTAGGTAGGTATCAATTGTCACAGAACATGTGAAATAGTGTAGCTGTAGATCTTTGGGACATGAATTATCAAATACTTTTATGTGTCAGACGGACTTTTTTGTTTCTTTTATGGTTGGATGTAAATATTAATGTGGCTGCTTTTGCAGAAGAGGATGGAGATTCCTTAATGACTCAGAACTGTGATCCTGCAGTTGCAAAAATGCATTATTACTTGAACTGAACGTAATCTTTCACTTACTAATTTAGAATCACAGAATCAGTTAGGTTAACAAAATCGCTAAGATCATTGAGTCCAACCATTAACACAGCACTACCAAGTCCACCACTAAACCATGTCCCTAAGTGCCACATCTACATATTTTTTAAACGTCCCCAGGGATGATAACCACTTTCTTGGGCAGCCTATTCCAATGCTTACCAACCTTTTCAATGAAGAACTTTTTCCTAATAACCAATATAAATCTTCCCTAGTGCAACTTGTGGTCACTTCATCTTGTCCTATTGCTTGTTACTTGTGAGAAGACAACAAGCCCCACCTTCCTAGTACCTCCTTTCAGGGAGTTGTAGAGAGCGATAAGGTCTCCCTTGTGCCTTTTCTCCAGGCTAAACAACCCCAGCTCCCTCAGCCTCTCCACACAGGACTTGTGCTCTGGACACTTCACCAGCTCTGTTGTTCTTCTCTGAACATGCTCCAGCTCCTCAATGTCCTTCTCGTAGTGAGGGGCCCAAAACTGAACACAGAATTCGAAGTGTGGCCTCACCAGTGCTGAATACACGGGGACAATCACTGCTGTGGTCCTGCTGGTCACACTGTTGCTGATACAGACCACAATGTCATTGGCCTTCTTGGCCACCTGGGATTATGTTCAGCCGGCTGTCAACCAGCAGGCCAAAGTCCTTTCCTGCTGGGCAGCTTTCCAGCTACTCTTCCCCCAGCCTGTGGCACTGCATGGGGTGGTTGTGACCCAAGCGCAGGACCTGGCACTTGGCCTTGTTGAACCTCACACCATTGGTCTCAACCCATCGATCCAGCCTGTCCAGATCCCTCTGTGGAGCCCTATTACCCTTCAGTACATCAACAGTCTCACCCAACTTGGTGTTGCCTGTGATCTGTCTGAGGGTGCACTCCATCCCCTCACCCAGATTGTTGATAAATATATTAAATAGAACTGACCCCAGCACTGAGCCCTGGAGAACACCACTCATCACTGGCCCCCAACCAGATGTAACTTCTTCATGAGCATTCCCTGGGCCTGGTCATACAGCCTGTTACTTACCCAGTGATGAGTGCACCTGTCCAAGCCATGGGCTGCCAGTTTCTCCAGAATGCTGTGGGAAACAGTGCCAAAGGCTTTAGTAAAGTCCAGGTAGACAACATCCACAGCCTTTCCCACATCCGCTAAGCAGGTCACTTTGTCACAGACAGAGATCAGGTTGATCAAACAGGACCTGCCTTTCATGAACCCGGGCTGATTGGGTCTGATCCCTTGGTTCTCCTGTGTGTGCCATGTGATGGCACTCAAGATGACCTGCTCCATGATCTACTCCAGCAGTGACGTCAGGCTGACAGGCCTGTAGTTCTCAAGATCCTCCTTCTGGTCCTTCCTGTAGATGGGCACTGCATTTGACCTCCCTGGTAATCTAGGACTGTTTAGTGGGCACTTCTGCCAGCCCCCTCAGTACCTTGGGTGGATCCCATCTGACCCCATAGACTTGTGCATGTCTAAGCAGTGCAGCAGGTCTCTGAGCATTTCCCTTTGGCTTAAGGGGGGCTTCATTCTGCTCCCCGTTCCTGTCTTCCAGCTCTGGGGGCTGGGTGCCACAAGAACAACTGGTTTTACTATTAAAGACTAGGGCAAAGAAGGCTTTAAGTACTTCAGCCTTTTCCTCATCCTTTGTCAGTACGTTGCCCCCCACATCCTGTAAAGAGTAAATGCTGCTTAACCCTCCAGTTGTTGGTAATGTGTTTATAGAAACATTTCCATTGTCTTTTACAGCAGTAGCCAGATTAAGTTCTAGTTGAACTTTGGGCCTTCTAATTTTCTCCCGGTATAACCTCATGATAACCTTGTAGCACTCCTGAGTTACCTGCCCCTTCTTCCACAGGTCATAAACTCTCCCTTTTTTCTGAGTTCCAGCCAAAGCTCTCTGTTCAGCCAGGCAGGTCTTCCCTGCCACTGCATCTTTTGGCACATGGGGACCTGCTACTGAGCCCTTAATATTTCCCTCTTCAAGAAAGTCCAGACTTGATGGATTCCTTTGCTCTTCAGGACTGCTGAAGGGACTCTCTCAACCACTCTCCTAAACAGGAAGAAATCTGCCCTCTGGAAGACCAAGTTCACCCCACTCTTTAATCCTCCAAGAACTGAAAACTCTACTGATAGTTCTGTGGTAGATGTCCCCAAGATGGCCTCCAACTTACACATCACACACAAGTCCTTCTCTGTTCACAAACAGCAGGTCCAGTGGCTGTCTTCCCTAGGTGGGTCACTCACCTGCTGTGTTATCTTCCATGCAGTCCAGGAACCTCCTGGACTGTCTTCTTTCCATGTTGCATTTCCATGTTTTCTCGGTGTTATATTTCCAGAAGACATTTGGTAAGTTGAAGTGCTCCACAGAGAGAACAAGGATAGTGATCATGAGACTTCTCTCCGCTGCTTATAAAGTATTTAATCTGCCTCTTCATCCTGGCTGGGATGGTCTGTAACAGACTCTCAGCAAGCTGTCTGCCTTGTTGATCTTCCCACTGATTATCACCCATAAACAACTCTGCTATTACCATCATCCAGACAATCAAGACTCTTCCTAACATACATGCCTTTCCCACTGCCTCTCCTTCTTTACCTATTCCTTCTGACGAACTTATGCAGCACTCCAGTTGTGCAAATCATCCCACCGTGATTCCATTTTCCTGCTGCGTGGTGGCCTCCAGCTCCTCCTCTTTGTTGCCCATGCTGCATGCATTGGTGTAGATGCACTTCAGTTGAGGTATTGATCCCACCACATTTTTAGGGAAGAAGCCCTAATTTTTACGTAACTGTTCTGAGGCGCTTCCATGGTTTCTAACATGTCACTAACTCTTCTGTCTTTGCTGCCGCATGGATCTCCATCCCCTACCTCCCCTGAGCTGGCAGACTGAAGTACATTGCTAGGACACCGTCTCTCAAACATTGATGTCCTACCCCCAGGCTTATTTCTAGCAAACCTGGTTTTATTCCTTTCCCCCTTCAAATCTAGTTTATAGCTCCTTCAGTGAGCCCTGCTAACTCCTGTGCAAAGATCCTTTTTTCCTTTAAGACAGGTGTACCCCCTATGTTGTCAGCAGGCTCGGTGGTGTGTAAAGTGGTTAGATTCCAAATTGTATCGAGTGATAAGTGATATTCTTGATGTCTTTCCACTTGCTCACATTCAATACTTATATGGTTAAATGTATTGACAGGCAGATTCTTGACTTTAGGATTTATCTTTTATTGTTTATATCCTAATCTTTCTGAGTGGTACTTGTGGTACTTAGAGTACTGTAAAGTCTTGTTAACTGGAATCTTTTGACACATTTTCACCTTTTTCTGTAACTGTCTTTTGCTCATAGCTCTCCCTCTCCTTTTTCCTCTCACCTTAGTCTTTGACCCTGGGAACTTTCAGCCAGTTTCTCCGTTTTTCACTTTTCTCTGCTTTGTCTTTGTGTTTGGCGTCTTGACTAGCTCAGACACTGTCACTGCCCCATTTCTTTCTACCTTACATCTCTCATATCTCTCACTTATTGTACCTCAGATATTCTGAGAAGTTTCGGTGCACAAATAGTGTAGGTTCTTCACTATTAAAAAGAGATTATTCTTCTCTGTCTCTTTCAGTAAATAGTTCAGCATGACCTGTGTTGTTTGAAATATGTTGCCTCTTTCTTTTTTAAAACTGTCAGTTCTTGTGTACTGTGTTATTTTGCTTGTTTAGCATTAAGCACACTGCAAAGCACAAAGTTTGATTTTATACCTTAAAATATTTCACCCCTAAGAGTCCAACACAGCTGTATTTTTAAAGCAATGAAAAAAATTGTTAGATTAAAAATATTTGAAGGAAGCTATTAAATTTTGGTGGAGGATAATTTTTGTCGGGTGTATATTTCCATCCTTCTGAGAAATGGGACTAAGTAACAGGACTTAAAAAAATAAAAATTCACATCATTGATCTTACTCTTAGCATTTTTTGTGAAATACTACGTATGTATGGGCCATGCTCCATTCAGCTTGCACTGGTTCTTCCTACTACCACAGCCCTACCTAGGCTGTAAACAAGAAGCTGTAACCTTTCTTTGAATGAAAGACAAGAGCTGGAGTAGAAGTAAGGAAAGGTAATCAAGAAAAGGAGATAGTGCTTAAGCTCATTCTTGAGTTAACATCATGATGATTAACTCCCAGAGGATAAATTGACACCATAAAACAGTGCAGAAATATCCCACTGGAATGGAGTTCAGCTGGTGCACCTGTATTACATAGTCCAGAATCAGGAAGAGATTCTAATTTATGTCTGAAACTAGTATAGTTAAACAGAAATCCAGGGCTGCATCAAATAGCTGTCCTAGTAGTATATAGTAGTATTTCTTAGTACTGTCCTAGTACTAAATAGTAGTATTTCTTAGTACTATTAGTATAATTAGCTATTGGATTAGTAGTTTTCATGACACTGATTCAGACATCCTTCCAGTTGGATGTGGAAAATTGGTGTAACAGATTTTTTTGTGGGACTTTACAGAAGAAAATGATCTCACAGATCTCTATGTAAGTGGACTCTAAGTTCATTCTGCACATTCACAGGATGTTACCACTCTCACTCAAGATAATGCATATGTTAAAGCAGTCTGGACAGCATTTCTAATGCAGTTAGGGAGAAAAGGAGACACTAGCTGTCAAATCCTCACTACATCTCTTAGGTTCTGCTAGATTGTTCACAAAACAGGTGATCCTTTTGCAGCAAAATCTTGTGTATTTTGTTTTTCATGAATGTTAAGCAAGGTTGCTGCCATTATCCTTGTTTCCTGATTTTCAGTATATTTTGGGCTGTCATATGTCTTCCTGTTGGATAAACAGCAGAAGAATGTCACGTGCAATGCGATGTTATTCCAAGAGGAGGAGAAGGAAGAGCACAGGCCATGTACATTCTCCTATTATCACAGTGCAGTCTTTCACTGATTAATCATATGCCCCATGGTCTAGTTATAAATAACATGCTCAGCATTAATTAGTTTTGTTGCAGATGATAATGTCCCTGGTTATCTATACAGGCTGTTCGTTAATTGCTGCTTCTGGTGCTTTTGAACACTTCTATCCATATATCATTAAATCAAATCTTAATATTTGCACTAAAATATTTATATAATGACATTATTGCAATGTAGAGGTGGCTTGAGTGACCTCTACAAATAGATTCATTGATGTTAAAGCTTATTTTAGGCAATTTTCAACATGTTGAAGTGTAAGGTAAAAGATGTAGATTATTTAAAATCAATCTTACTGTCATTCATTTTTTACTTACTTAATGCCCAAACCAGCTCTTTTTGGCAGTGACTTTGCCTTTCTCATGGTTAAGAGTGAGAACCAGTCTATAAGGGGAAATATTATAAACAGCACATGAGAAAAATAATGTAAGCACTTATGGTCATTAAATAGCTAATTACATTTACTTAACTTGCTGGCATTGTAGCCTCTATTCCTAGCTTGCTGCCTAAAGGATGTTAGCTTTCAGCTGTGTATCTTTTTGTCTGCTTTGTCTATACAGTTCTTCATTCTCCTTATTGAACTAGCTACAGGCTTCTAATCTTTTCAAAAACTGTTGCTTGAAAGATCAAATCTTGCTAAACAAAATACGGAATAAAGAATTTAAACATCGGTCTCCTCCTCCTCCTCCACATTCTTTTAGCTAACTGGCTAAGGCCACAGATCAGAAAATTGGTTGTGAAAAGACACAGTGAAACACTCCCCATAACAGCAATTACAGTATTAGGAATGCTTCAATTTTTGGTAGTTGCTTTGAGTGTAATCTATAACCAATATGGTATGTGTTATGATTGCATAGAAATTACTTCAGGTAATGAGGTTGTAAACAGTTGTAAACTGTTTTTGGAAAATTATCATTATCTATTTTATAGCCCCACAAGACATTTAGTATATGCTTAATAAGAAAAACATGTGAATTGTCAGGTATTTCAAAGTTTTCTGTAGTACTTAATTTTTATATGTTCACAAATGGCTAACTTGGGAAATGTTGTATAATTAATATATGCCGATTGGATATTTAACAAGATTACTTTGGGTATTATCCCCATCTGCAAGTTACTGTGAGCACTGAAATTCTTTGGCATTAAAAATGAGCTTTTCACTAAAAGTTCCTGGCATTGCCGCTCAGAACCTTGGCCTGATTGTGGCATTTGACTGTGGACACACGAAGCTTCTCTGGGAATAGTAAAAGATTTAGAATTTGCACTGAAGTGCCAATTGCTTCTTGTGTTATATCCTCCTGGGGTTTTTAGTATCTTTGGTTTTTGCTTGTAGTGCCAGTTGTGAACACTTGGAGGGCATATTACTTGCATCTGAAAGCAAGATTGGGCTGTAAAGTGACAAGGCAGGTCCTGCCCGTTATTTGCTCAGCATAACTAGTTAAATTTGAGTATGTGCTAAAGCCGTAGGCTTGAACGGGGTCAAGCTGCTCGGTAGCTTGCAGGTCTGCATCCTAATTCAGAAAATACATTCTGTACTTGTTACTAGAGTTCCTGTTCCTCAGGTTTCTCAAGCACGTTGGATGATACAGCACTGAAACTTCAATATGGTTCTCTCATCTTTCTGCTGATGATTTTGCTCTTTTTTTTGTTTTGTTTTGGTATTGTTTGTTGGGGTTTTTTTTCCTAATCTAAATTGTACTAGTTCTTTTATACTAACTTAGTGATGAGTATTCTTATTTTTTCTAATAGGGTTTGCTCTCTTAGAGATTAGGGATTTTTGTGTAGAATAAATAGATTGAGGTGAAGAGAAAAAAGTAGTATCAAATATATAAATTACTGTAAATGTAAACCCTTGATAAATAATTATAAATCACATTCAATGTCAACAGACTAAATGAAAAGTTATTTTAATACAAACCATTTAGATTTATATAAGGAATTTATAGGATTTGACAGATGTTGCTAATCTTTCTTAGGTTTGTAACAATTCTGAAGTGTTTTTGAAAAGCTTTGAGTTGTATCACATGCTTTTGCAGTTAATAGATTCTGCATTGAGAAGTTGCACAAATGTTTTTCACAAGAAAGTAAATAAATAATATATATATCCTGCGGGAAGATGTCCTTCAAGTTCCCACTTTAGAATAACACACTGATTTTTATTTGCTAGCAAGGGAGGGGGAGGGTCTTAATTTTACTTGGCAATAGATTTGTCTGTTAGTACTTGGATGGATTTGAAGCTACTTACACATTTTTTTCTCCATTATTAGCAGTACTAAGTTGTATTTACTGTTGGCTTTCTGAGCATTACGAGGACCTCAACTGCCACTGCAGGGTATTGCTGCTCCAGGGCTTTGCTCCCACACTCACCACTTTGAAGGATTTAAGTACTGTGCCATTCAGGCTCTTTGTTAGCACAATATAGCAAGTAGCAGGCCTAACATTTGCTTTTTAAAATCCATGATTTGTCATCATGCACAAAAAATTTCTTAAATGTAATGTGGCAACAGGCAATCTTCAGCAAGGATTTTGCTAAACTGCTTATACTATGAATCGCCTTATGCTACAATACAGATTAAATAAAACTATATAAATTAGGGGGAAAGATGACACGTCTTCATTTCCAAAGACAGCATTTAGTAACATTTTCCAGTTTCCTTGGTCTTGTACTTACCTATGAGTTTCCTTCATGTTAAGAGGATTTATTCATCTACCTAGTGCACAACGTTCACTTTTTTACACAGACAACTACATACTTCTTTACATTCTATCCAATACAACAGAAAGAAGTGTATTGATGCCAAGATTTCGGTCTTCTCTTGGGTCTCTAGCAGAGAAAACAGGTTTCTTCTATTTGCTTCTTTCCCATAACAGAAATCTGGGAAATTAAAAGGGAAGGAGGAGGGCTTCCTCAAGATTTTTAAATCTCCTTTCAACTTCTCTCATTTTTCTCCCTACTTATTCATATTTGTTCAAATATGTTCAAAATAGACTTTAAGTCCAGAAAATCAAATCTTACTGTCCTCTGTGTGAGCTACATACACAGGAACAGTGAGTGCATAACTTATATGTTTTTACAGAATTAATGTCTTATATACTAACTTAAGTTAGTAATACTGTAAGTCCTCTAAATGTAGTTCTGCTGTTCATAGTGTTTATTTCTATTGTCAAAATGGTGCATTTAAATAAGCAACTTTTGCTCTTAAACTGTTTCAATTTTGTGGTTCTCTTGCTGAAAAAATCTAATTGGTTATTTATTTTGTTTGTTAGGGTTTTTTTCTAAAATTTAAGACCCCCAAAACTTTAAAGGTCCACAAAACTTGGCATTCTGAGACTCATTCTCAAATGGTGTACAAAGACTTAAATTTTATTTACCTTCTTTTCACTCCTTCCAAGAGGCAAGCAGTGTATACAAGTATCTAAGTAACACAAGGTTTTCTTTATTCATGCAAATAAGAGAGTTTATAACATTCAATCCAATAGGCAATAGAATTGTACATTATAATTTTATCCTGTGTTGTATAATAAAGCAATCTAGAAAGAACGGATTGTGATTAAAATATTAATATATAGAATGACAAGTGGTCAGGAAACATAGCTGAAAGCACTCAGTGTAAACATTGCCCTCAGAGTTAAATGTTTTGTGGTTAGGCAAACCATGTTCCCAAGGAAACGGATATCATGATATCCTCATTCCTTGAACTAGCAAAAAAAATGTTTGAGAAGCTGATTTTTTTCCACCAAGTTCTTTTTCCTAAACAGCTGAGAAAGCACAAACAGGTTTTCTGTAGGAAGAGACTGCCCAGAAAAAATATACCATGTTCCAGAGAAACTGCAGAACTGTGTATTCCACAATGGTGACTTAACAGAAAGGTATTACATGGTATCTAATATGCCTGTTTGCTAATTTAAGAATTGTGTTTAAAAGGCTTTGTATGACAAGAATGGTAATTTGTACAAAAAAAAGTCAGATGTAATTACCTTATAATTATGTAAGTTCAGCATAGGACTAGAGAGTTTAGGAAATCCTGAATGTACTATTTATTGTCACAGTCTAATGATGTGATGCTGTCTGTCTGTACCCCTGAGGTTTTAGTGCCATTTGTCTGACCTGTAAATGTGACAACACAAAACAAGTTGTTTCCTTACACTCAGAAAGTCTGCATGGTAAAAAAATGCCAAAGATGTATTAAATACTCAGTCTTCACGTATTTACATTGCTCTGTCTTCCATTCCCTTGGGACAATAGATGGCAGCAGATCTGTTTTTGGGCAGTCTTCTTCATACATACAGTGCTCACAGGAGGCATTCCTAATTGGTATAAACTATAAAACCTGGAAAACAGTTTGAGTAGTAATTGGGCTGTCTTGAAAGACTTATTTTTTCAGAGGGAAAAAAAAAAAAGATGTCAAATCAGTTAAGCTGGCTAAAGGAAAAACATATGCATTATAAAACTTCCTAAATTTAGCCCATGATTCAATTACATATACATGTGTTTGCATATGTATGCATAAAATATCTATGACTCTTTTTTTAAACACAGAATCAGATTACAGTAGGTTGCCAACTTGAAAAAAAAAAGTTTCCTGGATAAGCATCAGTAGCAGTAAAATCCATCTGTCAGAGCTGACAGAATGGTGAACTTCAGGGAAAAATATGACCAAACATTTAGGAATTTGCTTAAAATCGAATACTTAGAGGGATGGTTAAAGTTCTTTCATATTCCACTGTCTGCTGGGGTGGATGGGTCCCTTACTATAGAAGTGGTGGTATGCTAATGGTGTGTGCAGGTGAGAACTGGTTCAGGGAGGAATGTGGTCATCAGCTACTGGGATAAATGCATAGATAACAGAACATTAAGTAATAATTACATAGAGGGTGGAGAATAGAGGCTTGGTAACAGACTTGGGCGCAGTCTGCCAACAGCAAAAAATACCATAAATTAATATAATGGTGCGTAAAATTAAATTTGGACAAAACTTGAATCTCTGCAGCTGAGGGAGGTATTCATTTTTCTAGAGGCCCAGAAAGCATTTGGCAGGCTGACTGTTCTTAGCTGGGCCACAGTTAATTATGGGAAATACCAGCTGCTGCAAGAAGGAATTCTGATTGCAGCTCTGTATCACTTAACGAATCAATGAAAATTATCAGAGTAAGCATATGATGGGTAAAAATCACTGCCACAAAGGAATTTTCTCTTTAGAAGTAGCTGGCATAGAATAGACACCTTGAACAACACAGATAAAAGTAATTGATGCAAAATGACTGCAAACTACAAACGGTAATCAAGCTTTGAAGTATTAGAGGTAATGCTGAGCAGGGTGGGCAACCAGTGAATTGGTAATTACAAAGCTAAAATGAATTCCCAAAGAGATTGAATTAAAAATGGTAGTATTTCCTGGGTTTTATGATGTATATATGCATTTTAATGCTGTTTTAATTTTTCATGAAAGCATGTATGGTTTTTATAGGTTATATGAAAAAATTCCGATTTTTTTGTGATGAAAAGTAAGTAGATACCCACAAAAATTGTAGCACTGATCTGTGACAGAAATCAGGAGAAGCACCAAAAGCTGTCACAATAGGTTTGCTAACATGATACAAATAATGTCCAATTACCTTAAAAATGATGATTTTTACTGTTTCCTCTCCACTCACCTGGAACTTCCTTTGTATTTGCCACGTCATAATCACATAAACTGGGGTAGCCAGATGTAACTGGGCTAATTGTATGGTGCAATAAAAATGAGGTCAAAATTCAACTGATACATTTTATTCAGCTTATTATAAGCATAATATTTGTATTCAAGATTCAAAGCATATTTGTATTTCTGATCTTAAAGCTTTCTAAATATCAGAATGACTTAATGTGCAGGTTTCAGCTGGGGTAGAGTTAGTTTTCTTCACAGTGGTTAGTACAGAGCTATGTTTTGTATACATGGTTGCTGCATGGTATTTGGTTGCTGGCTGTGGTTAAACCGCGACAGATAATGAATGACATAAGGGCCAACAAGAAAAATATTTTATTGAATGCGTAATAATATACAGAAAACCAATGATTCAGACAGTCAGAAAGCAAGTCTCTCTTTAGATCCCTGATCCACATCTGGACTTGAGAATGTCTTAAAATGTGTTGTCTTGTGTTTGAATATCTTGATACAGTGTAATATTATATGCAGTGCATAATTTCAAAATGTATAAAGGTATATGTAATACTCTTTTGCAGAAATGTTGTCTTTTGATAGGATCTCACTTTGAGATTTCATGTAAATAAGAAGAAAGATGAGTTTATTCACACAACGATGACTGACTTGTACTTCGGATTATTGGCTATCAAGTATTTCACTTTACTATGCTTATTGATACAGTGTGGCACCTACAGTATTTGGAGCTCTAAGCTATCAGAAGTTTGAAAATCAGCCTATATTTAAGCAAACATTCTTATAGATTCTGATCCTAGTGCCTCTTTTTTTAATGTGGTCTTTTAAAGTTAGGGGAAAAGGAAAAAAAGTTTTAAAAATTACAAAATTGTAAGTGCCATTAATAGAATCAGAGAAGGGCCTAGGTTGAATGGGACCATAAAGATCATCTAGTTCCAACCCCCATGACATGGACAGGGATATCTTTCCCTAGACCAGGTTCTCAGAGTTCCATCAAATCTGGCCTTAAACACTTCCAGAGTTGCTTTTGTAATGCTAAGCTATGATATGCAGCAGCCAGGAATTGTGCTAGTATCTGAAGTTTCCAGTAAAATGTTCCAAGATGGATGTGTCTGTGTATATGAAAGAGTGTATATATTCTACAGAATATAATATCATATATCATAGGATATAGGATATGTATGTATCCTATATCATGTCAGCTCTTACACTTCAGAGAACACACTTAACTTCATGGAATTCATTAGTTTTCTCATTGCTAAAGTGGAGGCTATCATGCCAAAATATTTTTGCAGGGTCTAATAAACCAGCAATGCTATGAACAGGAGGGAGAGTGCTAAGTGGTTGCGATGCATGACATAGAGGAGCACACCCTTGGCTGACAGGTTTTGTTCTTACCTCTCCCATTAAATCCATGCCTGCTTGTACCTAAGCCGTTCCAAAACCAGGTTGATACTATATTTTAAGGTTACTGGAGAAAGGTAAAATCTGAAGTATAACTTCTGATTGAAAGACTATGCTTTTTGTGCACTTGGTGTAAGGGACTAATGTGGATTGGCACAGTCCCCACTAAGGCTGTGTTTAGCCAATGTCAAAAAGTTTGTCAAAGCAGTTTGTGGAGCTTCCCTTGTGTAGCTTTATACTTCACACCCACCTCTGAAATACATGTGTAACGAGCACATTTAGGGGGACCAGTAAGAGTGCCTTGGTAGAGGAGAAAGCTCAAACATCTTACACACAATCTGTGTCTGTGTATGGGGGAAAGACAAGCAGCCCACTTTTTTGTATTCTAGATCTGATCCACAAAATTTAAGGACAAAATGATTTTTTCTGAGTGAAAACAAAGTTTGTACCCCCTTTATACCATTCTGTTTTGTTTTAAACAAACAGGAGAACTGTAAGTGCACATGTTGGTAGTGTACACCAGAGTTTCAAAAAGATATGGAACTTTGTGTATGCAGGGGTTATGTGCAGATGCATAGAATTATTTAATCTAATTTAATTTCATTTCACTTGGGCCTTCCAGCAGAGTCTGCTTTAAAGGATGACTTCACTGAACAGCTGACTAATTCGGATGTGGCAAATAGAGATGAAGATACGTGGGTTCTGGATTGCAGACTGGGGCACTCAAACTCATTTGCTCATTCAAGTGAGAAAGAGAAGATCAACAGAAATGTGTTGCATCTGAACCTGGAACTGAATGTGAGTAGGACTGTATTCATGCTATAGTGGATTTCAACAAGCATTTATTATATACAATTACATTTTTGGTATGCGTTTATTTTGGGTCTGTCTAAAACCATGTTCCAAAACATGGTTTGGTTCCAAAATATCTGACAAACTGCAAAGTTTTGGATGGGATGCAGTTTTCCAGATGGTCTGTGAGTCCATATGTCTTTGTGCAGCTGAGAGCAATACATATGGAAAATTTTTGCAATTATATAAATAGATTAAGATACATGATGTGCCATTTCTAAAATCTTGATGGGTGTTTAGTTTAAGTTAGGTGCTTCCTGGAAATGCATTGCAGGAGCAAGCTGTGTGTGTGCACCTGTGCACACGTGCATGTGTGTGTGCTCACGTGCATGTGCACAGCCCGAGCACTAGGAGCCAAGCTGCTGCTTCTAAAAGTTTTGGAGAAGCGGAGCTGGCACTGCTGTCAGACTGGCCATGAATTTGACAGGAAAAGATGCAAAACTTCCTGGGGTATAAAACACTGAAGCTTCAGAGAGCAACCTGAGTTAATCACAATGTCAGACACTGGGCCAACTTAATGTAGCTGCAAATACTTACATGCTCCCAGGATGAGCAATAAGCAGCCTACAGAGACATGTTTTGGCAGTAGTTCTCAAATTGAAGGGAGAAGGGAATAGAATGTAGAAGAAGAGGAAAGAAACATGGAAAGGATTGAAAAGTTGAAAGAAATTGCTGTAACGACTAGATTACGTAACACAGTTTGTGCAAAGAAACACTAAAATTTGTGTAAGAGTGACATCTACTGGTAGAAATACAAGAGTTGACTTAGAAGTACATTTAAAATGCTTTTTAATGCTTACAATCACTGTTGATATTCTCTTAAACTTGTTATAAAATTGATTTCTTGTCCTAACCTTCTTTTCTTAAAATAATTATTTAGAATATTCTTGTACCACTGTGAAGGTACAGGTTTATCCTTGTAATAAATTGTTGAGATGAAAACAAATGACTGAGAAGAACTGTGGCATAGCTGTTATCACTGCTAGAAATATATGCTACAACAGGAAGTATACAGTCTATGAGGATACTTTGTCTGCATTTACGAAGTCTTTGTATAGAGCAGGAGGAGTTACAAATCAAAAGCCATTTAAGAACAACATTTTCAGTAAAATAAGAGATATCTAAGATTAGTAAGCAGTTTGTTTCAATCTTTTTTACTTTTCTTTAAAGAAATATGTCTGAAAATCTACTTAATTGCATTATGAAAAAATTGAATAATGTCAGTTTCTTGTAGTTAACAAGGAAGAATATTTATTCCACTATTTTAAAAATATTCAGAACAGAACTCTTAATTTCTATTAAAAAAGGGTGCTCAGCATGTGCTGATGGATTGCTAGGGACCCACCAAGACACTTTATCCTGCAGCTCACTCCCTGTGACTCTTTCAGAACAGAACTCTGGATTGAATTACAGAGCCCTTGTGTTGTTTTCAGGTTCGAATAAACACACGGACACAGCTGTCAGGGTTCTCCAACAGGCAGAGGCCAAAATGGAGGACGAGGTGAGGAGGAAGAGAGAGAGCTGGCCTCTGCCCTCATTTTATTTATATGTTTTCCAAATTCACTGTGGATTGGAGGATGGAGATACTACCTCTTGCTGTCCACTGGTTAGTAATAATGTCTATTACATAGGTTAGGAATTCATAACAATCTTTGCCGTTAGGTCAACAATTCATGTTTACACAAAAGTGCGTGAGAAACTATTTCGCTGAACCAAAAACACTGCACATCTGAAGAACTGCAAAATGCAAGGCCACACCCTTGTATCTCCAAGACTATTTTTCTTCTTCAGGATAACTCCATGGGATTGAAGGAGGAGTTGCCAAAATAATGGTAGTGAGAAGGCTGCTGCAGCAGTTGCTGCCATGAGAAGCTGTTTGGACTGCAGCACTGCTACAAGCAGCCTATAAGAAAATTAGTGCCCAAAACCAGGCTGCATGAGTTGCTCTGGTGACAGCAACCCTTGGGTGTTCCCTTCCTCTTAAGGGTGGGATGTCACACCCAGATATTGTCTTCCCTGTGCAGTCATCGGACTGGACAGCAAGACAATTGTGGTTAAAAAGGAGCCAGTGTCTGGAGAGCAATTCTGAAGCAAAGATCGTGTTCTCAGGAAATAGCATCTAAAATGGACCAATTTATTTACTCACTGTTGCACTACACCCAGTGATGTGATCTATGGCTCTTTTCTGCTTTTAGAAGAAAAAGTTTAGCCTGATTGATCACATTTGGACTATTGTTTTAAAATGCACTTATATTCATAATAAGAACAATATGAAAAACAAAGGTATTTATTGAATAGCTCTCTGCTTTCTCTGGATTGGGGGCACCCTAATATTAATGTATAATATACTTGTGTATGTGCATATATAAATATACTAGTGTTTGCTTATGGAATCATAGAATCATAGAATGGTTTGGTTTGGAAGGGACCTTCCATGGGCAGGGACATTTTTCACTAGAGCAGGTTGCACAGGGCCCTATCCAACCTGGCCTTGAACACTTTCAGGGATGGGGCATCCACATCTTCTCTGTGCAGCCTGTTCCAGTGTCTCACCACCATCACAAGCGAAGAATTTCTTCCTAATATCTAATCTAAACCTACTCTCTTTCAGTTTGAAGCCATTCCCCCTTGTCCTAGCAATATGGGCCCTTATAAAAGTCCCCCTCCAGATCTCTTGTAGCTCCCTTCAGGTACTGAAAGGTGCTGTAAAGTCTCCCTGGACCCTTCTCTTCTCCAAGCTGAACCACCTCAACTCTCTCAGCCTGTCTTCACAGGAGAGGTACTCCATCCCTCTGGTCATCTTCATGGCCTTCCTTTGCACTTACTCCAACAGGTCCATGTCCTTCCTGTGCTGGGACCCCAGAGCTGGATGCAGTGTTCCAGGTGGGGTCTCACCAGAGAGGAGCAGAGGGGCAGAATCCCCTCCCTCGCCCTGCTGGCTGTGCTGCTTTGGATGCAGCCCAGGACACACTTGGCTCTCTGCGCTGTGAGTGCACATTGCTGGGTCATGTCCAGCCTCTCACCTACCAGCAGCCCAGGTCCTTCTCGGCAGGGCTGCTCTAAATCTGTTCATCCCCAGTCTGTGTTGATACCAGGGGTTGCCCTGATCCGGGTGCAGCACCTTGTACTTGGTCATATTAAACCTCATGAGACTCCCATTGGCCCACTTCTCCAGCTTGTCCTTTATGTTATTGAAAAGATGTTTCTAGGTTTCTGTTAGTTGGAAGAAGGTAGATAATGATGAGAGTGAATGCATTTTGCTCTGACAGGAATTTTAAATGCACAATCTACACCAGAAGCATGCAAAAAGATCCTGTATTAGCTTTTAAATCTTAGGCATGGAGAAGATACAGAGATATGGAAGGTAATGAAACAAAATAGAAATGAAACTCCACCCTATTTTTTATACAGCATTTCACATTTCATCTCAGATTAAAAAAAAGCACATAAGTGAGATGTGAAAATGCAACTAAAATTACTATGAATATCTAGTAATTACTTATGAAATTATGGTAAATTAACTACGTGCAACGATGTGGATTTTATTCTATAAAATTTTTTTGTTTAATCTTTAAACTACTATATCATACTGTAGATGGGGAGCAAAAGGCCTGTTGAAATGAAAAGAAGATGAAAAGAGAGCAACCTAGAAAAGGAAAAATATTAAAAATTAATCTCCATTCTTTGTTAACAATAAGTGCCAGCCTTTGTGCTTTAATGAAGAAAGATCTTACTTAGTTTACTGACACAGTTTATAGTGATCTTCTGTTCCCTGTCTTTGTTACTTGTATGGCTGCTCGTATTAACCAGATCAGCCAATACATCATTCTAGAAGTTCTGCCTCAAAACTACCATTGCTTTTTCATATGAAAAAGCAGGCTGATATTCCATACATTTGTTAATACAGTATGCACTCCTTCAAAATAGTAAACTTTCTTAATGCACTTTCTGATTTTATAACCATATAGCTATTACAGTGTTTTTTCAAATTCTCTAAAGTAGTCCATATCTCAATGCCAAGCAGAATTTAGATGAAGATGTTAAAAAACACTTTGCCTTTATACAGACACATTTATACAGACCCCTACACCAAATGTGTCTGGTGTCCACGCATTCTGTTAACATCATGTGTTGCTGAATTCTAAGAATTATCATGTCTATGTTTCTCTTGCTACATCTAAAATTAATTACTTATATTTAAAGCAATTATGTTGGTGATAACCAGATTCTCAAAACTCAGGAAAGTTGTTCGTATAATGGTCTATAGTGAGGTAACAAGGCTGAGAATAATGATGAAAATCAAGGACTTACAAGTTTACTTTGATCTTCCCTGCCTTTCCTATTTTAGAGAATTTAAAGGGTTAAAAGACTAAGTATAAAACGAGGTAATCAGTAGGAGAGAGAAAGAGGAGAGCAGGAGAATGTTAAGACCATTATCAATCTGCACAGTAAATGTCAGGTTGAGGACAGGGCAGAGGGCAGACTGTGTCAGCTGAACTTCAGATCAGTTCAAGCCACCAAGCTACAACCACAGCCTGCTGATTCACGAGGCTCTTACGAAGCTCTTCTGAATATGCACACAATTGGTGCATATTTGATTTTATGATTATTTTCAAGAAATTATGCAAACTTCAAGATTTGAGGTTCTTTATTTTGAAAAATCAGTAGAAAGTTTGTTTTCTATTCAGTTTAGCCACCTTGCTCTTTTGTAGAATGTGTCTTTCTGCCCTGTTCATGTTTATCTAGTTTGTTCTTACAGTGATCTGAAAAGGCAATCTGAATAGATATGGGGTCAGGAAGTCTTGAGCCCTGCCATATGATAGTGATAGAACTTAGATGACCTTATTCTGGCTTAACGTGTGTTTTCTTCAAAGCTAGTGTTAAAACCTGCTTCAGGTGAGCTCTTAGATGTCTCAAGAACAGAACTGGAGTGAGTTGTAGGTGTGACTTCTGTCTGTGATGAAATGTAGGTCAGAAAGGGTGTGGGTTATTAAACGTGCTTTAAACTGTAAGGAATGGTTGTCCTTTTGTATAATTAGTGCATTGCATGCCTTGAAAGTTGCTGTGACAGGTTTTAAGGGCTTTTCTGAGGCACCAGAGAGTTGTCAGTTTTATTAAGTAAAGAGGCTTGTAACATTATCATAACTGATTTTTTCTAGAGATTTTGAAATTGTTCCTTTAGATGCAATGTTACAGCCTGTTCAGAGAGACTTTCCTTACGGGATAGATCCACCCAACATTAAAACACTTCTGCCAACAAACTGGCTCCATCTCATTTCACATCACAATGATGACCTCTTTTTTATGTAAAAATATTAAGGACACATATTGATGTCTGTATTTTACCTAGAAACACTCTATTGGGTAAGTAACCAATATGTATTTCATTATCAGCTATTCAGTCCCTCAGCAAAGGACTCTCCATTGGGCTGATCATCAGAATGTGAGAAGCACGCCCTTAGAAAAGCCTTGTTGGAGGCTGGTGGTGTATGGACTGTGTGGTGAATTTGAGAGACTGGTTGACTCATTCATGACACTGACTTGCAGTTTTTGATCATTTCTCTGGGCGTAGATATAGAGATGAGTTTCCTTGTCCATCCTAGAGCTCAAAAAGCTTGAAAGTTTCTCCACACTTCCTAGAGTTTACTAAAAAAAGAGGTACATATAAAGCAGTATTTTCTGTAGGCTTGTGAGATTACCTCTGTTTTTATAGGGTATATTTCTGCTTCTAGAGTTTTAATTATTCACTGTTCAACTCTGGGATTTCTAGCACTTCAATATATTGTGTAACTTTAACTGACACTCAAAGCACCATCCTTTTCATCACAAATTTGATCCTTGTCTCCTAAATTTTGTAGAGATGTTGTTTAGAAGTAAAGTATGAGATTCTTGGTTTAAGTCCACTTTTAAATGAAACTTTTCGTAAGTCCATTAAAATCTTAAATAGTTAAATAGTGGCTCTAACCACTAACCTTCTAATCACAGGATTGTTACAGCTTGGTGACCCTTGTTTATTACAGAGAAATTTTATTCTAAGTGTGGGTTGTTGTTAATATAAACAGATAAATATATATTTTGGCATAATCTGCATCAGTATGTTTAGTTTAAAGTTGTTCATATAGGTATATTTTTTGTTAGTGACTAACAAAACTATTCTGGAAAATATGATTTAATGTATATCCATCATAAGTTAACCAAACCCCAAATAAATAGGCACATAAATAAATAAGCAAGACATAACCGTACAATTTATCAGAACAATGAACAATTAATCATGTGGTTGAACATAAAAATAGATGTAAATTTAAATGTAGAAAACTTTGGTTCAGTATTGTCACTTTGCCCCATTTATTTTGCCATAAAATGAAATTTAGAATTGCTGTAGATTTGCCTTCAAGGTATTTTGCCTTGGGGGAAATCGCCAGTGCTGAGGTTGCTTCCTTTCACCTGTTTTATAAATCCTGGTATTATAAGAGTAGTTCGGCATAGGGAGTGATAAGGACTCTGTGTCTCTTTCCTTATGTAGAGCTTCCTTTTGTGATATTAAGCTATATTAAGCCTAGAAGACCGGGGAGCCATGACCGTCAGTTGTTTCTGACCTTGGCACCTGATGATTAAGTGTAGCGGAGAAGCAAGTCCGGAGCTTACTAAGGAAATGTCAGGCAGTAATGCAGAAGACATTGCTCTATGTTAAATCACAGATAAAGATAGGAATGATTCCAGTGCCCTTTGTCTATAGGTATGCACACAACCCTGTAATTGAAAAGGTGTCTGTAAGCTTCATCTAAGCCCTTAGTATTACAATCTGACTTTCAGGAAACTTTGTTCCTGCAGGAGACACCAATGATTTTGCTGTTAACTTTATGATCTTTTATAATATATTGAAAAGGCAAACAAATGCTTTTTGTACAGTTTACATTTTTAAACATTAAACCAAAAGCTAAATGTGTTGGGATATTTTGTCATTGATTATTGTCTGTAATACTCAGCTTTTCAGTAGATGTTTTTTGATAATCACAGACAGCGGTGTGATCTACAGCTGATTTCCCTGTGAAGGACTGCTTTCCCCATGTTGCTTGCTTAAGATTACTCATTACCGCTAAATGGTTGACTACAGAACGACCCTTTAACTTGGGTGCAGAAAAAGGAACTGTATCTTTGAATTTCTAAGGTAGCCATGTGGAAATATGACTAAACAAAACAACTTAAAGGCCCGGGAATAAGAAGAATATAAAATCCTGCAGGTTTGCAGTCTCTGTAGTTCCAAAAATAGAAAAAAGTAACAAAAGTGGAGACTTGTGATGGGAACCTGACCTAAATGTTACTGAGTTTCTGAATATGAATAGTGCTTAAGAGTATTTTGTACTTTCTTTATGTGTATTGATAAAAAAAATACATGGTATCCGTGGTAGGTTCTGTTAATGTTGGGTAGATTTCTGTTAATGTCTTGTAGATTTCCTTCAAGTGTTTTTGTCCGTATTAACTAAACAAATCTCACACATATAGCAGTACCATAGCAATATATATGCAGATGAAAATTATCACAGATTATGTCAGCAGAGATTGTTCTGGTTCGGAACGCTCCAAGGCTGGTGCTGTGCAGGTGGACAAGGCTGTCCGATTTGTAAACAGTTAACTCGGCTTTCCTGGGTGCTGGCCGCGCTCCCGCCGCCCAGCGCTCCCGGTCCCTGGGCGCGGCCGGAGCCTCTGATAAGTACCTGTGTGCACCTCTCAGCAGGAGCTGTGCAGAGCAAGGACAGTGGTAATATGAAACCAGTCTCGTTGGTTTTTGTTCATGGCCCTGGAGGCTGAAATCTGCATTCCAGATGAAACCTGCAGCAAATCGGAAGAGAGCCTCTTCTTTTCCTGCTTTCCTCGGCTTCAAGGGCACTCACCCGAGTTGGCTCTGCCCGGCCGGGCACTAGGGGCTCTGGAAGGGCTTCAGGAGGGGACACAGAGAACTTCAGAGTCGTTACCTCGGGTTTCCATTTGACATTTTTTGGTGATTATGGATTTACAAAAGAAGTTCTTTATCCGAGGGGAAAGAGTATGCAAAGAAATCCGTCAGGAATTTTCTGCTGAAAACCACCCAGCGCTGGCGCACCGGGACAAGGAAGTCGGGAGCAGCCGCGGCGCGCTGGGCCCGGCGGGGCGGCTGCTGTAGCTGCCGGGCGCTGCGGGCTCGGCGCGCCGGACGCCGGGGGCGCGCAGCCCGTCGGGGCGCGGAGCCCCGGGGGACCATTGGCCGAGGCTTCAGCCGAGGTTAGTGCTGCCACAAACCCCGCTTGTGCGAGGGAACAAGTTCCAGACGCTGCCGAGAACTTTTTTTTTACGGTGGGTCGTTGTGGTGCTCCCCGAGCGGAGTTGGGAGCCCCGACGGCCGCGGCGGAAGGACCGGCGGGGCGGCCCGGCAGGGAGGGCGGGAGGCCGGCGGCCTGCGCGGTCCGGGCCGGGCCGCCTGTTGCAGCGCCGGCAGGCAGCCCCGCCAGCAGCCTTAATGCACGCAGTAAGTGTTGGCTCAGCAGTCAGCAGCACTGCTGGAAGCGAACTTATTCTGTACTTCACGCAGCATGGAAGGACATAATGGCATGCCTGACTGTAGTGAGCTTTTAGACCTGAAGAATACAGGAGAAAGCGAACCTGATCCTTTCACTACATTTTCCGTGAAAACACTGTTTGGATTTACAACTAAGTTTGAATCTACAGCTCCCGAAGAAGAAACAGTGCTTAAAGCATTTCAGCCTTTGCACAGCAGTGTAAATACTCATACTAATACCTGGCATGAGAAGAATGATAATGGTTGTAATGAGGACTCAGAAAATCATCACAGCATGAATAGTACCAGTGGCCAAGCTGACCCGATGTCTGGCAGGCAAGCAGGCCTGGAGCTGGAGTTGGCTGACCAAAACGAATTACTTCTTCAGCATTTGAGGTTTGTACAGACTTCTTTGTCTGAATCGGACAATGATGACAAGGATGCTATTCTTGTGCAAGGTACTTTGGTTCATACAACAAGTGACACAGAATCGGACACTGAGAATAAGGACCTAGACACCGATGAAAATAATGCAACCAAATATGGGTTAAAAAATGCTGCTTTGTCTGCTGAGGCCTTGGACAATTGCAATCAAAATAAGGAAGAGTCAGAATCAGAAGGGCACAGCAACAGTGATGACACTGTGGATACAGATGACATGGAGTTACACCCACCATTCTCTAAGCAGCTCCCAAAAGAGCTGGATGGTATTCTAGAGTATGACTCCAATGGAAAAGATGAAATGTTAATGGATGAGCAATTCACTCGCTTGCTTGCTACAGGGGAATGCCCTCAAGAACTTTCAGATGAAGAACAAAGACCTTCGGTTGATAATATATCACTCCAAAAACCAGCACTGCCTGGAAAGACTTTCCAGCTGCCTGCTTTCTTTAGTGGACTACGTGTGAGGAAAAAGGGACTAAGCACAGAAGATGGGGAAACTGTTACAGAAATTAAACCAAGGGAGAATGATTTAGCTCTGCTTAAATTACGACAGCCTGTTAAGAAATCCAGTATTGCATCAGGTTTGACCATTAAAAAAAAGTCATCTGAACCTAAAGCAAATCCCACTTTCCTGGAACAACTCTCGCACTTGTTAAACATAGATGTCTCCATGAATGACGATAGAACTGAGGACTCTGGTGAGGGATCTGGGGAGACCGAGGACAGTGATGAAGCTCAAGAGAACAAAGCCTCCAGCAAAAGAGAACCACAATTTCCCTCTGAGGAGATAAAATCAAGACCTGCTGAATCTGCACTGGATGCCTTTAAAGCTTTATTCACACGGCCTCCCAAGAAAGAAACAACTGCAGATACTTCAGAGCTGGAAGCCCTAAAACTCAAAATGAGAAATGAAAAAGAGTCCTTGAAAGCTGTATTTGAAAGGTCAAAATCAAAAGCTGGGGATGGACCATCAGACAAATCTGTAGGTTCAATTACTTTTTCTTCCTAAGGTCTGGAAGTAGAAGGATAGAAAAATAATTTCTTCTTTAAATATTTTGGTGGGAACTTAAGATCAAAATGTCAGAATTGCCCTCTTCTTTTGGCGATCTCAAATTTCGGATTCCTAACTGAGGAAATCTTGGGGCTAATTTGTCAAAATTTTTGATCATTTGCAGTTGTAGCAAAATTCGGTGATAGTGACAGTGAAAGCCTCTCAGTTAGAAGTGAGAACTTAAAAATTGGTTTCTGATTTGGAAAGATCTGTACATAACACTTCTCCATATGTTAATTATGTCTTTAAATCAGTTGGTGCTGCAGATGTTTACTGTAATATTATTTAATAGTTTCTCAATCTCATTCTGTTTTCTTTCATTGTGTATTTTACTTTTAAAAGCAATATTTCATTTTAGCTGTAGGAATAATTTTATGATAAGAGCTGATACAAGAAGTTGTGGGTGATTTTCAGCTCGGTTTGTTCAAGAAATAGAATGTGAAGTAATTTTTTTTCTTGTTTACATGCATATATCTGGCTTTGCAAATACTGATAAGCATTTAACCTTATCCAAGTGTAACATAGTTAGTTCAGTTACACAGCTGAGGTTTTTCATTAATGTAAGTGTCAATGCTCTTAGGCATATGGAGATGTAGTTAGTATATTTTTAAGAAAAAAAATCTATGCAAAGTTTTCATGCAATCATAAATGACTTTGAATGTGATTTGAACTCTTTAATTAAATGAGTAATCTTTGGGTTGGCATTCTCCCAACCCAAAATTCTTACAGCCACATCTTTGGCACTATGTAATCAGCCCAGACGACTGTTGTTGGCTGAAGTGGGAATTACCTGAATGATTCAATTTTCAGGATTGGACCTTAAACCTTAAGCTACTTAAGCTAATTTTCTGTGTTGGTTGTACTCTCTGTAAAATTTTTATTCTTACATGAAGTTAAAAAATGTGAAAAGTCTTTACGAACACTTTGGTAGACTGATAATACCAGTTTGTAGTAAATTACCTGTGGGGAGGAGAAAACAGGTACTCATTGGCCGTGGCATGTACAGCAATTGCAGTCTGTGTGTGCCCTTCCCATTCTTGGCTTGCTTCTTCCTGCTTACACCAGTCCCTGTGCTGTGCTGGCGTCAGCGTTCGTGTGGCTCAGAGCACACCTATTTGGGAAGCTGTCATCACACACAGTGAGGGAGGAGGCACAGGAGTCAGCAGGAGTGGCTTTTATAAATGTCTGCTTAATGTCTGCTCTAGTGCAAATCTAATTTCTCAGGACAAAGCCAGAGTCCAAGGGTCTTGCCTTTCCTTTCTCTTGCTCATGTGGGCCATTTATGGGGCCATTTCCAAACTGGGATTCACTGTTTTTGTAGTCGTATCTATGCAGTTACTTGTGGTAATGTGTTGTTAATCAGATTACAGAAATATTAGAGATGTAAAAAAACACAAAACAAAAACCTCTAAAAGAATGCTTGTTTAGTGGGTCATTCACCTTCCACCCCTTCCCCATTTAAGAGTTATTTTAGCATTCCAGTTGACAGTGCAGTCCCATTAACAGCTGCAGCAGCACTTTGATGTGGCAGTATTACCTGGTATGTGGACTGAGCAATCTGCTGGGCGTGGGGCAGGAATTTCATAAACTAGCTCTGCTTCCAGAAAATTATATTGTCAAATGATGTCTTAGGCGAATTGCTCTAATGTACAGTACTTCTAAGAGGAGCACAGGTGGGTCTTTTCACTCTGGAATAAGGATACAGGAAGAAACCCTGGCATTTCTGACCACATCTGTGGTTCACCAGCGGATAGACAGCTCTCCACAGTGATGTGAACAGTTTCAACAAATCATTGTATGTCACATGCATTATGTTATTTTCCTCCTCAAAATTATTTTTCTACACTGATGTATTTGTGTCCCTTCCAACCAACTGAGCACTGTTTCAATCAGTAGAACAAGACAGATAACCTTTCTGGAGCACATGTGTAAAGCTGAGCATGGCAGTTGCTATTTGGAATCAATTGATACTGCAGACTTTAATTTTTTCTTGCATAATTTTAACAGCCTGACCTGAGTCCCTCAGAGCAAGATGACAAGACTCCAGGGAGACTCCAGACTGTCTGGCCGCCACCAAAAGCAAAGCATGAAGAAATAAAAGTAGGATTAAAGTACACAGAAGCAGGTAAAACACAGAGGTGAAGCATTTGCAGAAATTAGTTTCTGACATTTTTAATCGTGTTTAATACAGAGATGGTGATAAGTCACAGTATTTTCTTATCTGGAAAAACAGACCTTATGTTTTGTATGTGTGGTTTACTGCTACTTGTTAAGTATCTGATTTTTAAATGTAAATGGCTGAATCTGTGTTGAAATCTACAAACTTGCCTGTACAAATTTGTGAGGAAAGAAGTGGATTTTTTTAATAAATTAGGTTATCCATTTCCAATGGGATTTTGTTCAAATGAGTGACAGATTAGTGAATGCATGGAAACCTGGACGTTTTCTGATGCCTTAGTGCAGGGGGCAGCTCCCTGCTGAACTCTGGTCTGGCTACAGATTTTCTTCAGGTACTGTCCAGAGTGAAAACGATACATTATTGCAACATGTGTATGAACAGAGGAATGCTCATATCCAGTCAGATCACTTTTATAGCTAGCCGCATATATTGTGCTATGCAAATGTATGAAAGGGTATGCCCAAAGTGCAGTGCTAATTATCAGATAAGTTTTCCACAGAAAAATATTTCTGGGGGATTTTTTGTTATTTTGATGCTTTCATAATACACTTACAAGGGAGAAAGTGATTATTTTAGCCACTGCTACTCTGTTTCAAATTTATAGTCTCGATTATAAAACAGGAAGTTCTTGTTATTCAGAAATTAACCATAAACGGAGGAATTGGTCTGAAATATTAAAATGAAAGACAGTAGACCATCTGTTCTTCATGTACCTGGAGATTTTAGAAAATACCACCTAGGAAGGATGAAGTGGAACTGAAAAAATGTTTTTATACTACTTTGCTGTGAGATATTGTTCAGAGTAATGCTGTATGGTTCTTTTGAGTTCCAGTGGATATCCATCTGACTATGTGTATGGAAAACAGTATTCCTGTTTGATTGATCTACTGCTTTTTATTGTTTAGTCTTTCTCCCTCTTTTTTCAGTTTTCTCTGCCTTAATCTTTCTTTTTTTATAAAGTGGGAATAATACTGGAAGTATAAAAGTTGTTGGAAGATTGAGAAAACTTGGTTTTGACAGAAACAACGTGGTTCTAGTATATTGAATTGAATTTAATGTATAGACTTGAGTTTATGGTGCATCTGATTGGTCTGAAATGTGGGAGTCTATCACTTAAGATGACCAAGACAGGTATTCAGCTGTTGGCAAGTTCATGTTACTCTTAGATTTTTATTATAGGCTATATGCTTCCTATATTTAATTTTACTCAAATAAATATTTTTTGTTCTAATTACTGTAATAATCTGTTGCAAAACATATGCTTAAATAAAGAAAGGAAAGAAAACTGAATTAACAAAAGCTCCTGATTCTACTGCTTGTAGAGAAATTAGGTCATGCTTTCTTGAAATTTGAATAGGAAAGACAGACTGGCTTAGAGCCCATGTAAATTGTTACTGTTGTTACTGTGATATTTTGGGTGGCAGTGTCATCAACATGTTGATGGTTTGTTTGCTAAGTCAAATTTTTATAGACCAGATTCTGCAGTTCATTAGTTGCTCCAGCGTCTGGCAGAGGATTTGAATGAAAACAAACCGCTGGTGATTCAGCTGGGATGAGACGGAAGCGGTGCTTTTAAACAAAATAGGCAAAGGCTATGTTTGCAACATATGTTAAGACTGCAGTAAAGTTATAGGTGTGCCTCAGAGATTGGCAGGTTTGTTTCTTTCAGCTGTTCATGGATGCCCAGAAAGCAGTTGTGGCAACAAGGACACTGCAAGCTGTTGTAAGATGGATCACTTACACTGGCTTTTTGGAGGACTTGTGTGACTGTTTTAAAGCACTATGCACAGGAATGAATTTGTAGAGTCTCCTACAAGTGAAGCAAGGTACTGTTCATGAGTAGTGATGATAAGATTAAAAGAGCAGAGGCTGTATTCAATGTTGGTCTTATTGCTGGGGTTTTTATGAATATGAAAGTGACAATACAGCAAAACTTCTAAATTCACTAGCTTCTCTCTGACTGTAGTAGGTACCTTTGAGGTGCATGTCTATACTGGCATTTCCCCTCGTGCCCCTTCCCATCCAAAATTCCATTCCAGCCACCAGTACTTTAGAAACTTCTTGACCCCTGAAGTGGGCTTCTTAAAAATAAGCTATAATGCAGATTCATCATCTGCATTATTTAAACTGACTGGTCTCAGCCAGAAACCGTGTGTCTTACCTCAGTGTCTTGTCCTGACAACTAAGATCAAATGGAATTCTTGATCTCAGAATATGGTTCAAAAATTGTGTGTGGCAGGGATGTTTGTGATTCCAATCTTCCTCCACTGATGTTCCTGAATAAATGAATATCTGTATCATAAAAAATGCTGAAATGGTTTAACTTTCATTCAGTGATTTATGTTAGTGTTTTAATTTCTGTGATTAAGGGTTTAATCTACCAAAACAATAGGAATTTATATAAAAACAATAATAAAAGGATGAATTATTATGTAAGTATTCATTTAGCACAGCTTTATTTTAGGCTTAGACAAAATACATGTTCACATCCAAGGATAAATCTGTCAACATTCATCTTTGTACTTCTAATAGGGTATAAGAATATGTACATATTTTGTGGGGTAGCATAGTTTTTTTTCATTTGTCATGATAAAATAGGATTTAAGTAAGACTGAAAAACTTGGAAGTTGGAATAGAGTAATCTTTTTTGCAATTCTACACTGTGTCTTTGATTTACTTTCTTCATCACCATGCACTGTGACAACTATGACAGGAAGGTAGGGATATTGAGAGAGAGTATTCCTGCCTTTTTGATCTTTTCTCACCTTCTTGCCATGTTTTTCCTCATTGTTCTTGTTGCCTAGTGGAAGCAAGAAATTCAGGCTTAATTTGGCCTACGCAGCAGACATCACAATGACTCATAGCAGCTTGGAGGAGTAGCTAACTCCCTCCTAAGGCTCATAGTCTGGTTTGATGTGTGGGAAACCAACTGAAAAGCAAGTGGACATAACAAGGAACATATGTGTGGGGCTGACTAGGTCTGTTAGGAATATTAGAAGTGAAAGAAGTTAGTGATACCACTCAGCAACAGGTTTTTTTCATGCATTTGATAACACCTTGTGTAGTCATAGTATTGTCTCCTACAGTACCCGAATGTTGAGTTGTTAATTTTGAATTAAAATGGTGATATTACAGTATTTTGGTTTATCTTATGTTTTCTTAATTCTTTAATTCCTGTGTTTCCATAGAGCAAGTGACTGCATTGTCACCTGGGTCTCTGTAATTAGCACAGGCTGCTTGCATGGTTGTCTAGAGAAACTGGAACTTCTTTGAAGTGTGTCTAAAACAGCTGAAGTCCAGAAAGTCTGTAGTACATTTATATCCGGGAAGACTAGAAAAAGGGTATTTTAATTTATAGTTATTCCATGGAAATTCTTTCCATGTAATCAAAGACATTTCTGTGCATATTTTTTTGGTCCTGTAGTTTTGTTCCTCTGCATTCATTAAAAGGTCTTTTCTGGGTTTCCTCCATAATTCTTAGAGAGACTTCTCATGTTTTTAAGCGTTAAATCTGACAGATGTGTGAGCCATTACGTGTGGTGACAACATCTAGCCAGATAGAGGAGACAAATTCATGTCTATACTGAGCAAACTCATCTGTGATGCTACATCACGTGGAATCCCCATATAATGAATATCTCAACTACCGGGTGCGCTAGGTTAGCACTTCCAGACTCATGTCCAAGAAAAGGAGTTTAGATATTAGTTCTGCTGCTCATGAGACTACTTATGTTTGAAGAACAGTCTCCACATTAAGGTGGTATAGATATACAGATTCTGTTATTCCTATTAAAAACACCATTTTAGCCTTCGGGATCAAACTGGTTCTCTTACGTAGAACAGAAAGAGTTTATTCTTTTGCTTAGCAAAACAGAAATGTAAAAAGTAATGAGAGAGAAGACTATTTGACATTCCTGCTGGAGAAAATGTTAAAAAAAAGCGCCATTTGAAACATTAATTCACTTAGTGGGGGTTTTGTGTTTTTTTCATTATGTTTTCTTTTTAATTCGAATGTCTGTATGTAACATTTAAAAACCTCATTCTCTCACAGTCTGTCTCTTCATCATCCTTAAATCTGTAGTGAAGTAATGCTGTCTCTATGGTGCCACAATTTCTTTAAGAGTCTGTGAAGATATAAGCACAATTTTCAGGGTGAATAAGAAAATCAGGAGGTGTCTGAGAAAGCTCTAATTAAACAAAAAATGTCTGGGTAAATGGTGAATGAAATACGAACTAGTGGCAGAGGTTTATTGCTAAGTCTCAAATATATCAAATCCTTGATGCCCTATACTCTGAATTCCCAGCAAGAAAATCACTTTATGGCCATGATGTAAATGCATAGAATATCCAGTTTATGTGAGAGAAAGAGAGGCATAATGGTCAGAACAAAAAGATGAAAGATAAGAACATGATTTCTTATCTTTCTTTAACATAAGCTTCCTTTGTGGCCTTGAACAGCTTGTGTTTGTCTTTATAAAACACGACAATGCTTCATGTTGTTCAGTGTCCTGAGGGAAGTTCTTGTAACAGTAGCAACCAAGAGTTGGTTTCATCCTAAGTTGAAAAAAAAAAAAAATTTTTAGTAATTTAAGTTTATTTAATTTCAGTGTGGTATTTGGGGCTTAGTTCTGAGATTCTGTTATGAATTTTACTGAAGTGAATTAGATCAAGCAGCGCTCCAGCAAAAAGGATATTTTGCATTACTTGAAGATAGTGCTTTTGTGATTTAATGGTTACTGATCAATTTGATGTGACCTCAGAGTGCATAAAGTTTTTGTAAATTATTTTACTACATTTTGCTGGGTTTGTTGTGTTGCATGACAGGTGTATTCGACCATGTTATTCGGTGTTTCATATTTGGACAGATACACTAGCATGTTTTTGAAAAGCTAAGTTTTTTATTACAAGCCAGATTTTTGTAGCCATACTATATTCTAGAGTAACAATGACATTCTGTCCCCTTACTTAGGCTAGCTAAAGCTATAATTTTATGGATTTAGAAGTTATTGGGTATAGTGCTGCTTGGAAATCTCTACAGCCACAGACAAATAGGTTGTACATGTGCTGATCGCTACAGCAGTCACTTTTCCAAGTATCTTGCACCACTGTGTGCTAAGGTTTACTTTGAAAATACTAAAAAAAACCAAGCTCAAAAACAAGCAAGCAACAAAAATATCCTTTGTTTTTCTTTCCCCACCTCAGCTTACACTGTCACTCATACTGTGTCTCTTGAGACAGGAACAAAAAAGATAGACACTTGTTGATGATGATTATTTATTGTTAATGTGTTTGTGTTCCATTTTCAATCCTTTTGCTACTTTCTGGAATGGCTTCAGGAAAGTTTTGAGACCTTTCCAAGCTTCAGTTTATCCATCTGTAAAACTAGGATAAGAACTCTGACCTATTTTTCAGGTTAAATTAAATTTCCTTTCTGTTTATAGGCTATTAGCATTAGATAGAGATGCAGAATAGAAAAGAATACTGACTTTTTAAAATTAAATCTTAAAAAAACCCCAACCTCCTACTTACAGAATGGTAACTGTACCTAAGGCCATGTGATAAAATGTTCATGCCTTCCCGTACGCTGACAATTTTATTTTTACAAGGTGAGGGGGAAGAAAAGTTATGCTCCAGTTTTTCAATAAAAATCCCTGCTTTATTTTTGTTACACATATTGTCTATAGAAATGCAGTAATTTTAGGAGACCTATTGTTTTTGGGTCTGGATACATCTGTCGCAGCAGATACCTGACAAGGACAGGTTTTATAGTATACAAAGCCGTGTCTGGATATACACATATGTGTAGTGTAGCCATGGATACTAACGTGCTTAAGAATTCACATACAGAGCAGCTTTGGTCAACCAAGGTAGAAAGTTGATTTCAAAGTTTAATATTTTCCTAGTGAGAAGATTAATCTGTTACCTGAATATAATGAAGGCAAATTCTGGGAATTATTTCTTTTACTGTGGTTTTTATTTTGAAATGTAGACCCAACTATGGACCCAAGCAATCTAATGTTGCCAAGGCCCAAAACAGTCACAGGGTTTTACGAGATGATTCTTGTTATATAATTGAAACACAGTGAAAGACCAATTGTGTACACAAGAAGAATGACTTTGTATTTTATTTCCATGGATCTATTTCAAAATATATGAAGCCCTTTGTATAACAGAAATGCCTCTGAGTTTTACTGAATTTCCTTTCCTGTTCTCCAGTCTCGCTGTTCAAGTGTTTTGATGCTTTCTGAAAACTTGCACCTGCATTTAGAACTGCTTTTTGGGTTTCTTTTTAGATAAATTCAGTTTCGGTCCTGCCAAGTTTGCCCCCTCTTCTACAGCACAGACACGTACTCTTAGCTGCAAAAAACCCAACCCTATGTATTGTGAGTTTCTTAGTTTTGCATCTCTCCGTGGTTAAGTTTGACAGCAGTTCTGAACTTGAGAATTGCTGAGGCTGTATTGGGAAGCGGTGTGCTTGTGTGTGTGGATATGTATTGTGCCTGCCTTCACCCACGTATGCACCCACTGACTGACCCATTGACTAAGTATGCGCCTATACTGCATGTGCGGTATACATGCACTCTCGAGGTATTCTTACTATATATAGTATACAGTGACTGTAAAGGTGTTACAGATCTAGAGTAAGTACTTTCTATTTTAAATTTTTGCTGAATTGAGTCAGTAGAGTCTGTAATTCATCAAAGAAATTCCGTAATAAATCTGTTCCTTGTATTTCCTGATAAGGTGTTACTTGTTTACCATGTCGCATTGGTGTACATGATCCTGTAATAGATCGGTTTTGTAAATACGAAGTAGGACATTTATTGAGAAAAATTAATGTTGGATGTCCCCAGCAGCAGTACCTCTAATGTTGTCTTCCTGGGAGGGTGAAAATGATGAGCAAAACTATTCATTTCTGCTATCAGGTAAATTAACTGTAACTGTAACCCCTCACAGCTGAGGAGTGGTCAAGCAGATAAGTTACTCAGGTGACTGCTTCTGAATAGTGCTTTATACTGCTTTGCAGTCAGAAAGAGGAGTAACTATTTTCTTCGTTTTCGTGACAGACCATTAAGGGGGTGCTGTTTTTTCCTTACGAAGCTGGTTTTCTGTGGATATAGTTCTGTTATTCTTGGGGAATTCAGTGGGTGTTGTGATGATACTTCATGGCCTGTAGTAAGTTTATTCAGATGTCCTCTGTATTATCTCAATGTCCGGACAGTGTTTAGATACAGGACTATTGGCTTGTTTAGGGCTGTTTATTCTCCACAATTCTCTCTTCATCTGTCTCCTTTCCTCACATCTACCATATTTTCACTGTACCAGCATCTTTAAGGTGCTGAGAAGATCTGAAATTTTAGGTTTGGAGGGTTCTTCCTTGTCTTGAAAGTCAAACCAAAAAAAAACCCAACAACAAAACATAAAATTAAGTTGAAGTGAAGCATGTCGTCTCATTTCCCAGTCTATGGAACTGACATCCTTACATGTAATGAATTATGGGTCTGTAAAAGAGTTCAAGTTCAATGGGAAGTAGAGAGTTCAAGTTGAATGGGAAGTAGAGAACAGAGGACAGATAGGAGTAGATGGTAAGGGAAAAAGGATTAGAATCATGTGTTAAAACTACTTGCAGTATTGTTTTATCCAATCCCCTATCCCTAAAAAATAGGTAATTTTGTGAATTTCTTTGAACGTAAATAAATTTTAATTTTTTAGTTCTAAAAGGATGCTTAAATGCAGTTATGCTTTATAAAAAACTATCCAAGACTAAACAAATTACGTTTTGAAAGTTGCTCATGTGAATTTTTATTGGAAGAAAAGCCTGCAAATTTGCTGCTGTTTTATAATTGTTGCTTGAGAAAACCTGGCAGGATGCATCAATGTGGCTGTAAAAATAAACAAAAAGTAATAAAAAAGGTGTAGCTCTGGTGGGTAGATTCCCTTCTGACACCTGGTGGTTAAAGACAAGAACTACATGGGGAAATGATGGAGGAGGAAACAAATACTATAGTAAAGGAGAATATTGAAAATGGGACAAAGGGTTACGACACAGGGAGAAAACATTAAGAAACCCTCACTATTCTGAAATTTAATGAATCAGCTCAATTATATGTTCATGATTTCTCTTATACTACAGGGTGTGGTATATCTCAAGAGAAGTCGATTGCACGCAAGTTTTCCAGCTTTTGTTCTCTAATTACTTTCAAAGAGTGTTAGCATTATTTTGCATGTTACTATGCGCTGAGTTTAACATGTAAGGCTTTTTAAAAAAATGAGTGTGCTGACCAGAAGTGGCTATATAGGTCATTTAACTTCAAAGCTTCTACTTTCCACATGAAGTTTTGAGATTATGGCAGAGAAGTTTCCTAAATTGCTATGTAAAGTTTGAGGAGTAACCCATCTATTTGAAATGTGCGTTATGGAGATTTTGGTGGGAAAGGTTTTCATCTAAGATTTTATTTAAAATTATTCAAGTAGGTAAGTTTTTTTATTACCAAAGAAGAAAAGGTAATTCTTGCATGGCACAGTTGTGAACACAATGGAGTAATATTTGAATGTGTATACTTGCTTTTTGCAACAGTTTTGAAGAACGAAAATTTCCCGTTGAAGCATAGTGACCCACTGTATTCAGTATTTCCAGAGTTGTAGGTTGAATTTTCAGGTCACCAGATTTACTAGTGAATCCTTGTACCTTTTCTTTTAGAAATGTTGATGAAGAGTGCAGTGTGCTCAGTATTATAACAAAGATTTTCATGAGCATGTATTGTGTATATTTGTAAACATTGTTGCTGCTTTGTATTCAGACAAATTCTGTGTGATGATAAAACTGAACATACAGTAGGCATTTTAATAAATTATGTAGGTTGTCCAGAACATCCAGATTTTATTTATGTTCAGTTTCCTATGCATTAGGAAAAGCATATGTGCTATAGCATGTGGTTTTTTTGCAAAACTGAAGTATGCCTCATACTTTGCTAATCATTAGGAATATTTTATGTTTTATTTCTGCCACCTGGTGGCATATGTTGTCTTTCACGTATGTCAGCAACATCAGTCACTGTTACTGCACAGTCTATAACTTTTTTTTAAAGACGCATTTTTTGGAAACAACTGAAAAAGTAAAACAAGGAATTCTTGAAAGTGTTCCTACCCCAGACTTCTGTCTTCTAATCAGATTTATGGAATGAATCTCTCAGAAGAATCTAAGCTTTCTGATCTGCTTTGGTCTCCTTGCCTTACCACCCAGCATGAAAATACAACAAGTGGGCATCATTGTTATTTGTAATTGAAAATCTTGAGGAATGAATAAAATAAGTTATTTAATCATTCTGCAGCGTATGATATACAATTCTGTGTGTATATCAAGCTGAGAGCTTTATAGAAATATTTCAACTTTTGTTTTCATAGCGTTACTGCATGTGGCCCATGGTTAACCAAGAAACGTCCATGGGATTTTTTTACATGGTAGAAATTGATTTAAGTACTTGCTATTTTATTTTGATTTGATTTGATTTGATAGACAGTGCTAATGTCTAGCAACACTTCAGAAATTAGGCAGTTCACAAGCAGCTGATAATTTTTTGGAAGACAGAATTATATAATTGTGAGCTGAAAATACTGGCCAAGTTACATATTTGTAGTAAAAAGCAGGAGGTGTGCAAAGCTCCCTGCTAGGATAAGTAGTTAATGAGTATAAAATACAAATTCCCTGTGTGAAGCTTATATACAATCTTACTTATGCTTTTGTCTCCAGCTCACCTAAAGCTTTACAAGGAGGCACAACCAGGTGGGTGGAACAGTGTAATGTTGTCTGTCTGTGTGTAGCCTTTGGTCTCTTCTGTTACCATAAAGGTAGTATTTATCTTTCCTTGATGGAATAGAAATGGAAAGGGCAGTCTGCTGTACCTGCCACTGTTTAGAACTAAAATTTTAATAAAGACTACTAAAGTTCTATATGGCTCAGGAGCTGTTTTCGGAATTCTAGCTTATGGTACTTCAGTTTCAATGGCTGACATCCACTTCCATCCACTAGTGGAATTTAGGTGAATTTCTTCTTAATCTTACAAGGCTGAGTATGCAATTTTGCAGAGTTGAGATTTGAAGTCTCATTGGAAGAACATCGCAGTTGAGACCTGGTGTATTACTTCTTCCCCCCACTTGCCCCTTTTATCTTGGCTATGAGCCAACTCCGGGTAAATGTAACCCATTTTAGAGCTAATCTAATATGTGTAATAATGGACTTGTTATGAGCTGGCAGTGTTTATTCTGGAAATCTTTGGAGGAAAGGTTGTAGTGAAAATTGAGCTAGTAAAGTTCTTTCTGAGTTGTTGGTCTATGGTCCTCCATTCTGAGGGGTATGTTATATAAAACTGAGGTAACAGCTGAATTTAAGCAAAAAGAAAAGGTGAAGCGAATTAATAAATGATGAGAAATATTGTGGCACCATACTTTACTGATTTGAATATATATTGAATATAAATAGTGGGAGATGAAGCTCTTTGTACAAGAACTAAATGTGCCCTGTGCACTGTGTACTAACCAGTTTGGAAGATTTACAGTGATGATAGATCTTTACATCAGAGTTATGGAAAAGTATTTGGGCATACACTGATCCTTACTCAAAAGAAGAGCACGTTTAAGACTGAAAAAGAAAGACAGTAAAATCCCACTGACAACCGTGTGAGGACTAATTAGATACTAAATGATAATGCCATTAGTAAACATAGAATTATAGAATGTTAAGGGGTTAGAATGGACCTTAAAGATCATCTGGTATCACCACCTCCTGCCGTGGGCAGGGACACCTTCCAGAAATGAATCAGTAGGGATGTATTTTAAATGGAAAGGAGATTTAATTGTGCTTTAAGAATTAACTACATTAATCTGATTTTTGGAAGTTTATTTCACTTATGCCTCCTGCTGCATCTCTCTGTGTTTTCTTGCTCAGTTTTGTTCCCACCAAGAGCAAGACACACAGAGCCTTAGCTGGTTTTGGATTTTAGGTGAAGCTTAAGGACAATATTTTGAACAAATGCTCATGTCTCAGAAGCTCCTTTTAAGCAGCTCTTTTGAATTATCAAATTATAGAATCATAGAATGATTTGGGTCAGAAGGAACCTGAAAGGTCATGTAGTCCCAACTCCCCTGTGAGGGTCGGGGACACCTCCCACTAGACCAGGTAGCTCAATGTCCAAGCCAGTCTGGCCTTGAACACTGCCAGGGATGGACAATTATTTTCAAAATGTGTAATAACGGAATGAAGCTGAGTTGGACCTCATTTTAAAAGAGGATTTTCTCATAGTATTCCTCTTTTTTCTACAATAGTTTGTCACTTCTGCAATTCCTTGCGGAAGTAACTGACATAACTGAATAAGGCATGTTTCAAAACGTTTATATTTTTCTCTGTGTGTTTATTCATTAAGTAGCTTCCTGTTTCATGTTTTTTGTAGAATTACGGAATAGCAATATGCTGATTTAAAACTTTGTAAGGATTAAGATTTGGTTTCTGGTTGGTTTTTTTTTCCCTTGATCCTTTTTTGTAGTTGAGTTAGGAATACTAGATGTTGGTGAGTATTTGATGTGATTATCTTACAAGACTTATAAAGAAACCTTATGACCAGGATAAACTCTTGTTACGTTTTGTCACTGAAGAACTAGTCCTTAATTCTACCATAAAACATCATTTAGATGATGATGTGAGTGGACATCATATTAGAAGAAATAAATCCACACGACTTTGAAGCCCTCCCATTTCCTTTGAAGTTTCATATTGAGAGTCCAGTGGTTTGTTACAGCTGCATCGATACTTCTTAGGAAATAAGACAGTGTTAAGACAATTTTGTGTTAATTAAAGCAACTTATATTGGAACTTGTTAGAATTTCCCTACACATGCCATTGATGATCTTAGGTTAGGAAATTATATTGTCTGTACAGACTGGCATTAAGTGGACTTCGGGGAGTCTGGTCTGAGAGACATCTCTTTTCCTGATAATTCAATTACTAGCATTTCTGATTTCCCTCATGTCCTAGTTTCGTCCAGGACCTGAATGTTATTTGATACCACCTTACATCATTTTAAGGGAGGGGAGAAAAGGACTCTCTCGGGCTTCTAAGGAGGAGGGTGTGGCTTCTGGTCGAAAAAGCATGGCGGGAGGTTGGAAGCCATGCTCCATTGTTCATAGTCTTAGGGTCCACAGGGAGCATTTTTGCATGTGAATCACCCTGTGTCCTGTATACTTTTGTTGTTAATATTGTTGCCGTTACTACTTGTTTTCTTACCTCATTGCTGTTGCCAGCAAACTCTTCTTATCTCAACCCGTGATCTTCACTTTTGGTGCCTCCAGTTCTCAACTCCATCCCGCCGCAGCGGGAAAAACAGAGGGGAAGGAGGAGCAAGAGAGCAGTGTGTCATTTGGGAGAGTCTTGGCGGGGGGCGCAGGATTGGGGACTACCATTCCTGAATCATGATACCTCACTTGAAGTGGGCTCTTTCTCACAAGACTCTGGTGGTGGTGGTGGTGGTGCAGAGTTTCGTAGAAACACTTAGGTATTTATAGTTACGGGCCACTCATGTGATTTCCTGCCTGCTGGGAGACCGGGCAAATAGGCAAATTATATTTACTTATCCCATAAAAATCTCATTTTTTTCCCTTCATTCCAATGAAGCCAATAAGTATACAGCATCTTAGATTTGTTCATGGAACAGAAAAAGAAAATCCTACCACTCATCTCTTCCTATGCAACTTCTGGAACACAGTAAACACTACTGATCATACAGATACGTGGTTTGGATTTTGAAGATCCGTCTGGATTTGTAACTAAAGAGATTAGAGATGTAATTATTTGGGAATTCGATGTGTTTTAAAGAAGTCAGCTGAAACTAAACCATCCATTCAATATCCTTAGCACTTCAATATCCTAGCTCAACCTTCTCTGTAGAAACCGTAGTCCCAAACGAGCCCACAGAAATTACAGATGTATTGCCTGGAGACACTATTTATCCTAGAAGGTCAGGAAAAATAGTAAAGCTGGGCGGTTGGGGCAGTAAATACTGATGGATTTGTTCATATTCAGATACCAAAGGCCTCTTAATACTAGAATATTCTGCTATTTTAGATACTTCGCTTTTATGATTATTAAGGGTAGATTTGAGCAGTCCCGTATTATACATTTTATTTGCAAGATTACCTGTCAGGGCCAAAGCTTTAGAAAATGCAGTGCTTTAAAAATTAGCCTGATATATTGAAGGTCTCTTCCTTTGTTTCAAATTATTTTGTGTTAAAGTTTAAAACTCATAAGGTACAATAACTATTGAAAAGATTGTGCTTTTTGTATAACTTAATCTGGATAAGCAACTTTTCTGTATTGCACTGCCCCTTTCGCCGTATGTAAGTTTTGGTATCTGTCAACTTTCTGGGTTCCAGGTACTTTTTCATTTAAGAATTACTGTTCAAGAGAACATGAATAAAACCTTCTGGTGTTGTACCTGTATATCCCTAATATTCACCATGTATCTTTACAGCCTTCACTCTAGCAGATGCTGATGTATAAATGGTTGTAGGCATTTGTCCACTGTTTCACAGTGCATCATACTCTGCTGTTTCACGATAGATGCTTGTGATTCTATAAAAAGTTCCATGTCTGCTGCCATACAGCGGTTTAAGCCCTTTGTTCACCTCTTGTCCGTCTTACTTATTCACCCATTTTTAATTGTTTGGGGTTGCTGCTTCGGCTTTTCCATTGTGCTTCAGCCATAATTCTTTTATCTGTTTGCATACGATGTTTGATGAAATATAAGGACACAGAGTTACTTCCTCTTTGCACTTGGTACTTAGTTAAAACGCAATTTTATTTCCTTCTTGCTGCTTATTACATGGGTAGATGTTATTTCCATGCTTTAACGAGTATTTCAAATGTTGTAGTACCTAATGATAAAGAAAATAATATCTTTTCCTGATGTACTAGTATCTTTTTAGTCAATGTTATCTTTATATGATCCATGTTGACAACATAGTTTAAAATCATGAAGCACACTGATACCAAATATGATAGGGAAGGAAGGTCATCCTGTTTGCACTGGTTCTGTCTTTGCAACTGTCACGGTCTGGACAAACTTAGGAGGAAGACTCGAAGAGCTTCCTCTGCAAAAGATAGGGTTCAAAACTCCGTTCCCCTCCCTTTAAGAATTTCTTAGAGGAAAGTGAAAAAAACTTGTTCATTTAGCAAAACCGAGCTGCTGGGGGGATGCACGCAGGCACCAGGGGAAGGGAAAAAAGAAATAAAAATAAAAATGAATAATGTTAGATAATAAACCTCTCGTGATGAGGATAACCTGAATGAATCAAAGTCCTGAGTCCTTGGCAGGTGTGGTCTTCTGCTCTGTCTCTAGCTAGCTGCTTGAGTACAGAGCAGGCCCTGTCCAGGCCCGGGGGGTGTAGGCCCCGTAGAGATGGTATGTAGAACAGAGCCCAGTTGTCTGTTGTACAGTTCCAAAGGAAGAAGAAAAAGAAAATACAATCACAGAAAAAAACGATCTTCCTCCAGTGCCTCAGGCAGAGGAGGGAAAAAGCCAAAAGCAAGTTTTAACTCCGTCCGAATATCTCTCAGCTGAGTAAAAACCAGGCGAAAGCTCACTAGAAAAAAAAGGTAAAGGTAAAAAAGTGTACCTTCGCCTTCAACTATAGAAAGCAACTGCCGAGATGTTCTGTCCTCAGAACCATAACATAGCAAACTGATAAAGGTGAAAGAATGTAAATATCCTTCAAAGAAAACCAAAACATAGCTCCTGGCTTCTTGAGCCAGCTTAAAGACACAGAGTTAATACTTCTCATTAAGCAGGCGATTGGGATATATAGCATCATAAAGTCACTCCAGGACAGCAACGTTCAATGCTAAAATAACTTGTTTAAAGTCAGATAAGATACTAATTATAATTATTTTTTCCTGCAGTGACATGTAGGCAGAACCAAATATAGCATGACTGGAAATAAAGTTACGATACTTTCCAATATTGACTATATCAACGGGTGGCAGAACAGGATCGTGACATTAATCTAGTTCGTCACTTCAGAAATTGTGTTTTATTTTTTCCCAAGCACCGTATAAGAACATACAATTGAACAAGAAAATGTCAAATGTAGATGTTACTATTCATTAGGGAAAAGGTAAGACAAAAAACAGTATTAAAATAAAAATTTTGATTAAAAACTAATGAGACAACAAGTTCATACCTAGAGTAAAACACACAGTGGTTATGTGACAATCAGGCTGGCTACACACAGAGCTATATCAGATTTCTTAAACTCTGGAATTGTTAATTTTTAACTTAGATCACTTGGTGATACGTTGTCATTTCTGGATTTCGTCTGTAGTCTACGTGAATCTTTTTTGTGAGTTAAATGGAGTTTAAGGATTCAGTAGTTTATAAAGCCTGACTTATATTTTGTTCCCAGCATAGTTCTTCTGTTAACACGTCATTAGTGTTTACTTTGCTGTTGTGATTTTTACCACTCTAAGCAGCATCCCAGCACCTCTGCATAATTAAACTATATTATTCTGTTGCCAGTATGTTGAGGACCTGATTTTTGGAATTACATGAATGCAATTATTCTATCTAGTCAAATTCTTCAGTGTTTGAATGATTCTGATGGCCATCTCTGTATGCAGGACATTTTCTTAAGATGTTAACTATCCATGTAGAATTATACTAAATAAAGGTGACTTCACAAAACATAGGAAAGGAATGGACATGAGTTACTTTATATTATGCAGGACGGTATAATTGGGATGTGATTTCTTTTTCATTATAATATCTTGCACAGAAAAGTAAACATTTGCTTGAGAATTAACGTATTTTGCTGGGTGTCAGCTTCTATCAAATAGATAGTTTCTTCTAGTTAAAAATAATATAACGGTAGAAAGAACCGAAAGAAGCTTATGCTGTTGAATGTCAGTTTATATCATACTAGACAATTGATTAAATCTGTGACAATATATCAGTTTATTATGCACTTGCTTTTATGCAGTAGCAGTGTTTTAAGTATTTAGTTGGGGGTATTAGTTCTTATTACCTAATACTTTCTAAGCATATTTTTAAAGCATAAGTAAACAGTAAAAGGATTGCAACTCTCTGTCTTACCTCTGCTTTGGAACAAAGCTTAAAAAAAACACTCTCCAGAACTTATTTCATAGCTTTCAGCTAGAAGTAATGGAAAACATGTGCCAACAATGACATATACTTAATTGTTAAAATTTTTTTAAAATTTTTATACTGTGTTAGATTTCATTCACAGGGGTTCCTCCCTGATTCTCTAGCTGCACAAACATTTGTGCCAAGATAAAAAGCTAAGCAGCGGAGGGTTGGAAATGGGTAGGCATGGTGAAAAATCTGCTTCTGGTGCTAGTGCAGGTCTATGTCAGCATATGTGAATTATGGCTCTCTTACCCAAATCCAAAAGAATTTTAAGCATTGGGCAATCCCACATAGAAAGTAGATCTTTTGTTAAGATAGAGCTATATCTTTCTGTTAGCCAAACTAAGAACTGATTGTTAGCAGCATTTTCAAAGCCTGTTGTTTGCTTCAGTTATCATGTGACCTTAGAGAGCTAACCTTCAAGTCAGGACGTTCATAGGATTCATGCCTTGCAAACTGAGTGCTTAAGCAGCTGGGATCCCAGAAGGGTCACAACTTTTTCTGGGGACCAGAGGCAACTGTTTTGTTAAGTCCTGTTTAGGTGAATGGATATGCAGAGCCTGTATCCAAAGGGAATATCAACCAGTCAAAGGAATTAACAGCAGAAAATCTAAAAGTTTGTAGACCTAACCAGTTGTGATTCCAGCAGAGCAGTGAGGCAATTTTCCCATGCTGGAAAGCTCTAAGAGGGCAAGAAGTTTAGATAGATACTATTACTAGCTGGAATCACCCAAGGTTTTGATTTTATGCTTTGTAAAATATTGATCCCTTTTCCTTTTGATTTTGTATTCAGCTCTTTGCATATAGCTTCATCTGTGTTTGAAAAAAGTATGTTTACGTTAAAAGCTTCCATGTCATGCAGATTTCAGGGTGATGACCTAGTTATCTTTTGTTTCCTCTTTCCTTCGTGTGCTCTGAAGAGAAAAAAGAAAAAAAAATTTTAAAAAGCACCTAATCATTGGAATGTTTTACTGATCTGGTACTTTGGTCCATACTTTGATATTTTAATGCTATTTTGTTGGTTCTACTGTTGAATGGATCATACAAATTCCTTAGTGCTAGGGAACATTGAGAGTAAAATTTAAATTCTTTGCACTATTTTCAGTCCTCATTTAAATTATGATTTAATTCCTCATTTAGTTTGGGAAGCAGAAGCTAAGCCAGGGAACTGGGAATACACTTTCATATGAATTTTGGTTTGAAAGCAGAGTGAAGTGGGACTTTGATCGTCTAAGAATGAGCTCCAGTCGCTTGTTTAGGAGGGCTGTAGCTTCTGGGCCAGTGTGTTGCAGAAGACTCTCTAAGGTCTCTTAAACCCTTACACAGGTGTAGTGAAGGGGCTTCTCTTTCTTCATCTGGGCAAATATAGTCACACCTTAACATTACAGCCATCACTAAACCTGTGTGATCAATGCCCAGCCTCCTCATTTTTTCACTGCTGGTTTCAATTTCTCCGGCTTTAAGTTTCATGCTTTCAGTCTGGATTTTGTCATATTCTTGCTAAATCGCAGAGATATCCTGTATCCTATTCACAGTATTCTATACTTAAACTCCTTAATTAATCTTTGTCTGATAGAGTTAAGACAAAGGATTGTTTTTATCTCTTTGGTGCTTTCTGAGGTGTTCATTTGTATTTGTGATTGCTATTTTAGCTAGTACAACCATGTATAGTGATTGTATGTTTGCCGTTCCATTTAAATAATTGTATTTGATGCATGTTACTTTGGAATTCAGGTGGGGGGGGTGTGTGCATGCATGTGCATGTCATAATATCCTGTCGGTTCTACATTTATCTGCAAAGCTAAGCAAAACTAAAGTTTCTTTTTGTTATTTCAGTCTGCCATATATTTCCATCCGTTCTCCCTTCTCAGCATGGAAGACCTGCTTTATCCTCTTCTCTCAGGAACACCATGGAAAATCTGGTCATGTGGTCTTAGAAAAAAATTCCAATTACTGTGTTCAGATTTTCTTTTCCATCACCACTGTAAAAAGTCATTTATTTGAGAGCCTACATCTCCATTCTGGATCCAGTGGTATTGCATGAAATATACTATGCTGAAGATGGCACATTGTTTTCTGACTCTAATGGAATGTACTTTTTTTATTTCTACAGAGTACCAAGCTGCCATTCTGCATTTAAAGAGGGAACACAAAGAAGAAATTGAAACATTAAAGGTATACTTTTGTAATGATTTACTTTCTTTCCCTGACTGTAGTGTATTTTACAGATTTAAGTAGTGCAAAACATACACTTTCCATCGAATGCTAAGAATTTAATTGTTTCTCTGTAGGAGTTGTTTTCAGTTGACTGCCAACTCAGCTAAAATTAACCTGGTTAAAATCTATACCTGCACTCATAAATGATGGCAAGAAGCAGTTTTTCTTGTTTCCTCTTTGCAGTTTTCCTTATTGTTGTTCTCTTAAATTATTCCCATTAACTCAGCAGTGCAGTATTTTTACTTTGGCACTGATGTTTAACTACTTACTCTTTCTCAGTGAGTAATTTTGACATAAAAATAAATGTGTGAGACTTTCTGAAGTTTGGTATTGAGCACTCCGTATTGATGTCTCCTCTTAAATGTGTAAAGTTGACCAACTGGTTACCAAAATCAGAAATAACACAGTTTAGTATTAGAACTCTCTTTCCTTTGGCTGTGGTAAGTAAAGTCAAATATTACAAGAAAGTGTTTTTATCATAAAAGCAGGAACTTAAATGGCAGTATAACTGAATTTGGTGATCACATCTAGGTTAAAATTAACAGCATTTTCCCTTTCTCACCTGTTATGATATATTCTTAAGCATAACTGCACTATGTCCTAATACAGGTCCATGTGCTAAATCCTTAGTATACAAGTCATCAATTACAAAGCATTTCATATTTCCTTTTTGATCTTTAAGGCAAATAGAATGGAAAACAGACAGATTTACTCACACAGCGATTCTGATAATCCAGTACATTGAGACATTAAGTGTGTCATTAGGCAGATCACATGGAGCAGTTATTAGACTAGCACAAGTACAGTATTTCTGTTACACAGAGTGTTTATGTCTTTGTGTCCGCACAAAGGCTAGGACATACAGGACATAAAACCGATAAAGTTGAGAAAGCTCAGTGAAGTATTTGAGTGGACAAGATAACAGCTTGTGGAGTGTGCAGCATCTCTTAAAATTCTGCACATTGAAATGCAAGCTAGCACTAAAGTAAATACAACACTAATGTGCAATAAATATTATCAATAATAACTTAGAAAGAAGAGCGTCACTCTCCCACGCAAGAACAGTAGATGGGTGCAAGGGTGATCTATTCATTTTGTGAGCGTATTACAGAGAATACGTAGTCTCCATGAGAGAGAAAAATGTGTTTGTGCTTCTCCAGCAACCCTGGAAGCAGTAGGGGCAGAAGAGACAGGTACTGGCAGGCATCCATGAAAAATCACACCTCTCTGCAATTTTGTCTTTCATTAAAAGAATGTTCATCTTGGATATCATGTCTTCCATAAGAGTACATTTTAAAGATACAGGAGGAAGAATAGGTTCTGTGGTTTGCTGATCATACCTTTGAATGATATAAACATTCACTTCATCTGGGTTATTTGAATTTTTCTCAAATATCATCATGTTTTATTGATTAATTGTGTTCAAATGTTTTCGTGTTTAGTAGTAAGGAAATTGTGAGTGAGTTATTTCCAGAAATGTGAAAATGTGATGTAACTTTCAGCACCATAAAATCTCACCATTCTATATGTGTATGTAAATACAGTTAGGAATGAGCTAAAATGCAAACATTTGCTGTCCATGATTAGTAGAAGATTTATGCACTCTTAGCAGCTATATCCTACAGATCACGCTTGTTTTCTTACATTGCAATTATTTGGAAATTATTTTCATCTCGAGTACTACACTATGTAGTTCCAAAGGCAAACCAGAGGAGGTGATATGAATGTTTTGTAGGCCTTTTAGGTAACAGCAGTGAAGTGTAAGGTCTACACCATGATGATCAGAAAAATAATTGACGAAGAGAAAGAATACCTAAGTTTATTGTATGCAAGTCATAATTCTAACAAGATTTTCATTTTGGAGTTGCTGTAGCATATTAGAGACTGTGCACAGAGTTCTGTTTGTAAGTTTGTAAGATTTATTATTCCTGAGCTATAATGTAATTTTTCATTTTACGATATTGATGAACATAAAAACTTCCTATACCAAAGGCCAGTTGAGTATCCTGTCCCCAGCAGTGACCAGCAGAGGATACTTAGAAAACACATAAAAGAAATGCTGACTGTAAGAGTAATGTCTTCTTCCTATATGGTGGGTTTTGCTTTGATTGGAGTTTTCTTTTGGCAATTCTGAGTGTCTTCATTGTCTCTTCCTTGTTGCTTCTATTTTCAATGCCTTTATGCCCCTTCCTTATCACTGTGCTGCATGATTTTTGGACCTCAACCAAGGCTCATGTAAGGCATCAGGTTCATAAAAGATGCAGAGCAACTAAATTACTGAGAAATGTTGCCCTAGTATACCATTTGCAGCAATCAGTGTTTTAAGGGTTTCTTGCAACAGTCTGCAGACAGGTTATGGTATATAGTACTAATGAGTAAATTACAGTAATATATACTTCCATGACTTCTGAGTGCTGTTGTCCAAGTAGGCTCTGTAGGAGCCACCCTCAGTAGGCTTCCTTTTTGTGTTTGAGTTTGTCCATAAGCCTCTTGTTCATCCAAGCAACAACTTACATTTTTGCCTGACTTCCTCTTTGTTGGGAGGATCACTCCTGAGTCTGGAGTTGGAGTGATCCTCCTCCAACTTTCTTGGACCCTGCTTCTCTCCAGAGCTTTATCCCATGGTACGCTACCAAGCAGATCCCTGAAAAGGCCGAAGTCCGCTTGTTTGAAGTTTTGAGTAGTGAGCTTGTTGCATGCCCTCCTTGCTGCCCTAAGGATCTTAAACTCCACGATTTCATGGTCACTGCATCCCAGTCTTCTTTGAGCTTCACATTCTCCACCAGCCCCTCCTTTTTTGTGAGAGCAAGGTCCAGCACAGCACGTCTCCTCATTGACTCCCCTATCACTTGAAGGAAGTTAGCATCAACACATTACAGAAGCATTCCTAAATTGCTGTGTTGTCCCTTCAGCACAGGTGCAACACAGTTATCAGGGTGGTTGAAGTCCCCAGTGAGAACCAGGGCTTGTAAACAGGGCTTGTGAGCAGATAGACTGCTCTTGTCTGTATATAGAGGGCCTTATCTGCTTAGTAGTCCTCATCTGACAACCCGTACCAGACCTCACTATAATGTCACCTGTCCTTGCCCTCCCTTTAATTCTGACCCATAAGCTCTTGGTTGGCTCCTCATCCATCCCTAGGTGGAGCTTCATGCGCTCCAATTGGTCATTGACATGATCTTGTCTCCCTAAAGAGGCAAAGGCGACCTTCCCTGCCTGTTCTTCCTAAAGAGCCTGTATGCTTTCATTTCCAACATTCCAGTCGTAGGAGTCATCCCACCACATCTTCATGATGCCAGTAAGATCACAGCCCTGCAGATGTGCCAGTCTCTAAACTTGCTGTTGTTCATTCCTCACGCTACCTGTAGAGGCATTTAAGTTGGGCCTCCAGTGAAGCTGTCTTACTGGCTGGGGTGGCTGGAATTCCTTTGTTCTGCTCTTCAGGTGCTCTTCTGCTGACCTGTGTTCTCTCTCCAGGCTGTTGGCATCTCTTGCTGGCGCTGGCATCAAACTGGTACATGTGGGATGATTTGAGGTTCCCGTCCCAGCAACTTCACCAGCTTGGCAAACATGGCTTTTTCCCCTTCTCTGACAGATGGATCCCATCAGTCCCAAATATAGCGCAGACTAATAATCTAAACAACGTGTAGGCTGCAAACAGTGAATTCCTGTATTCCTGATACGTCTTATGTCCAAAGAGGGTCAGCACTAAATTATTCAGTTTGTGAGGATAATGTCAAATCTTACTGCAGTATGGTATTTTTAATAGTGGGTGAAATCTGAGAGTCAGATGCTGCTACACGGTCTTACTGCTTTGGTAAATCATAAATTGTTGGTTCTGCTTCTAAGTTTTAGTAGTTTTCTAAATGAAAGGGCATAATTTCAAATTCCTTTTTTCTTATTTTTATAGCTTATCTACTTTACGAGGCTCTTTCTTCTATGTCCCTAATGTTCAAACATTTTAAAGAACATTTTCTTTCTCTGCATTTCTATTGTTATCCTTTATTATTTCGTTTTTTAATTTCAAAGGAATTCTTCTTGCATTTTGTGATGCATTTAAATATTGTTGCTTTAACCTGAAATTGCTTCAGTCTGCAGTATTTAAATATAACAGCAAAGGGACATGATTTTTGCTTATTCTTTATGTTGGCAACATTTGCACTGGTAAAAATGGAACGCATTGGAGAAGACCAGACTTTTTCTGTGTACTGTCTTCCTTGTGATTTTCATTATTTCAATATAAAAAAAATTTCATTACTACATGCTGCTTTACATTATTGTATAACGTGAAGTATTGAAATTTACATTATAAAATTTCAATGGGAACATATAATGGGGAAGTAACATTGTGTCATGATTTAATGTGATAACTTGTGGCATTTTATTCTTTAAGGGTATAACAGAAAAATATTATGGTTGCTGTCCCAAGTATTGGAAATTCTTGGGTTAAATCTGATTTTGTACTCTGCACTGAAGGAACCTACAGACAGGAGTTTCTCTAAACTAGGTCTTTTCCAAACTAATCCAAATCCCACATCTTGTGTTTATGAAAAAGGTTTGGTTATCATACTTCCTCTGCAAAAGGTTAGGAGTGAGACCTTTAGTCTTTGTTATTCCTGAAAGGCCTAGAAAAATCTTAAGAAGTTCTGGAAGGTATGTGTAGGGGAAAGTTCTCAAAATATTACTAAACTGTCCTCTGAAGGTGAAAGCACGCAACATAATCTAGAATCTGCCCCTTGAAACGTGTAAATAGTGGCTTTTAAGTGAGCTATATGTTTATTCTTTAGCGTTAGAAAGTACCTTATACTTTTGTACTGTTTCTTTTTGTAGTTTTTTTTTTTTCTTGAGTATGTGAACAGAAATTTGTAATAGTTTTTTATTCTTAAATATTTGTTATCACTGTGTTCATTTCCTATAAACTTCATGCAGAATACCCAGAGTGCAACCAGGGCTTTACCCATACCACTAGTTTTTAGGAGTTGGTGCTGAATCTGTGAGACAGTGAAGTTGCAGTGAATGTAGCAGTCCTGAAAGATGTACAGCAGTCACTGGATAGGGAGGGCGAATGACAGTGCTGTATTTTATTTTGCCATCTTTATGTTATCACCAAAACTCGAAGCTTTGTTCCTTTTTTAGATGTCGCTTGAAATCACTTTTTGTCATGTAGTGTGCATATTAATTAAATTACAACATGTATTACAGCAAGTCAATTATTGATGAATCTGTACTATCTCTTACTGCGTAACAGTCTGCATAACTCATAACTCTTCGAATTCAACTGAATCATCCACAGGAAAATAATGTTTAGAAAGGGTAATGCAGTTGCTGTGTTTAAAGGATTTCTTGAATTTTTCACTTAATAGTTGCAAAAAACTGAATAATATATTTTTAAGACATGAAACTATTTTTGTTATGTACTGTTAAATTTTGCTTTCCCTGCTCTTGCCGCTAGGTGTCAGCTGAGTCTTTCAGAAGAAGTTCCCAAAAACTGCACATTTCATACTTCCTTCTAAACTGAGAGTGTGTGTGGTGGTGACATCCTGCTCACTGTGTATCTGGCAGTTTTAGTTTTAGGTCAGAAATTACCTTGCACATTATGGAACTAGAATTGAAGTTGTTCATTACGTAAGTCATAGCTGTCATCACATTCGTAGTCTTTGTCCTACAGAACCAAGTCTTGAGTATCTAATAACCAATTAAGTAGATGACAACATTAAATCAAAATAATGTAAATGGACTACTGACTTCTGAAAGAAAGGAGTTTACATGAAGGCAATATTCTGATTGCAGTGCTTAATATTTAACCCGACACATAGCTGCACAAGAGTGCAGCATGCTTTTTCTTTCTCTAAGTTCAGTTGATAAAATGAGTAAAAATTTAAGTTCTTCCCTAATGTCTCCTTGTTCCCTTCAGCACAAGGGTAGCAAGTATTGCTTCATCTTCAGATACATGGGAGTTTAATACTGCTTTTAGAAGTGGAATGGAAGTCCTAACCCTGTTCCATAACCCTGTACTCTGTGCATGAGTCTTTTTCTCTGACACAGTTTGTTAGGCTTCCAGCAGCTCACTAGATCTTTTACATCTTTCTAAACTGGGAATAATAGCGTCTTTAGCTTTTTATAATAATATTACTTTATGCATGCCATATAATATAGTGTAAGAAATATATATAGATACTTGATTAAAATTTATAAACTATAGAGAGCTTATAAATTATTCAATAAATATTATATAATAAACGAATATTTCTACATCTCTCAAAGTATGTCTTGACAAGCTTTAGAAAGCAATACATTTATAGTTACATCTAACACAGTTGTGAACATATTATTGAAACTTCAAAAATAGTGAATGGTAATGCAGTTGGTGTAAAGCTGCCCGTGACATTATGAAAAAGCAAGCTGGCCTCATTTAGAGAAGAATGTATCATGAGGTGTTCATAGTGACCTTTGTGGCCTCCTTGGTAATGTTTGCATTTTTGCTTTTTTATGAAGGTTCTGAGAGCTGAAATGTAGAAGTGGGTAGAAAGTAATTTCCTTTTCACAGAAGAACTTCCTTAACTTTGAAAACAATTTCGTATAATAAATTGATATTAAAGACCAGTGCCTCAAAGTGCCCCAGAAAACATTGAAAAATGTTGAAGAAAAAGGAATGTGAAAGGAAAAGTCATAGCCCCATTCAAAATTATCTGATAATTTAAAGATCATTTATTTTTATTTTGTGCTGAGACCACAAAGGCATAAAAACATTTTTGGTTTTATAAAGTGATAAAACTCCAGCGCTGTGATGACCATTTAATTTTTTTACAAATCTGTTTTTTCATGTGTCAAGCTTTGTAAGTCCTTCCCTGGCTCTTTGTCTTTTCACTTTCCCATTTGTTTTCCTTCATGGTCAGTATGCTTCCATTTGTGGATGCTTCCATTGCTCTTTAATTATGAGGATAACAAAAGATGCTGCTTCTCCTTGCTACATTTTGAATTTTTTAATTCAGCCGTGGGAGGCAGTGGTGAATAGTGTTTAAAGCTGTTGTATGTTTATCAAAATACCTTTTTTAAAGAAGTGAGTGATTTCAGTTTTCTTTTGACAATTTAAAATGTCTTACATGTAAAAGTAAAATTTCATTTCTGCTTCAGAAAGTACATCAGAAATTGGATGTTTTAACACCAAATCAAAACATTTTACAATATTTTAATTTGTCTAAATCTTCCTTCATAGGTAGACTATTACAACAAACTGGAATTCTCTTGAGCAGATTAAATAAAAAAAAAAATCTGACCTGGATGCTCTTAGGCACCTTTATTGTTCTTTTCTGGAAAAAAGAAATTTTAAATTTGTTTTCCCCCTCAGTTTAGCGTGTGCATATGTGAATTCTTGCATGGGATAGGGATATCATAATTTTCCAGAATTCGCTATGTTTTGAAATCTACTATTAAAACATGGGGGCCAATGACGAATAGACTGAAAGCTTTGGTATGCCACAGTACTTACAAAGCCCAAAACATTTGGATGTATGTGGATAAATGCTGACTTTTGGTAATAAAGTTTTGCTTCAGGATGCTGAGATTGTTGTTTTTAACTTTTACAAGATGAAATGCATAAGTAAGGTGGCTGGCTGCTTTGAGTGTTGGATTTTTGTATTCCAGCATGCACATATAGAAGAAAATCTGTATCATGTGCTGCTCTCTCTGGTCGAGTTTTAGCTCAAAGCAGCAGCCAAGGTCAGCAAGGGTTTATTAGTCAGTCTTTCCTAATGAGCTGTTCAGACTTTTCAGCATTTCCATGTGGTGAACTGATGAAGGTCTCCCAGCTTGTGGTTAATTATTGATACTAATCTTGCCTAACTTGAAATGTTTCAGTCTTTCAGCTGCTAAATGTATGGTTACACCATTGTGTGTGTAGTGTGTGCCTTTATGAATCTTCTTCTTGGCTACTTTGTCCTTATGAAGGAATTCTCCCTATTCACTGCAAAGCCTCTCTGTGATGCTTTGTAAAGATTGAAAAAAGCATAAAATTTATGAGAAAAAAGAGACTCAACGCCTATAAAATTGTATTGAAATATCAATTTCAGAACTCCTAAGGATCCCAGACAATGGTGGCAACATTATCTTTAAAGTTTGCATTTCCTAAAATAGTAAAATCCCAGCGGAAGAAAAATCTCCCTGTAATGAAAAATTTGCATAGCCAATGCTAGAGAAAGTGAAGTAGCAGACTAGGGAACAATAGCAAAGGACAGGAGAAATAAAACAGTAACTTCCTACAGCAAGCAGCACTTAATCTCTTTGGAACCACTTGACAATTGCATCTTCATTCAGAAAGGAAGTTTGGAATGATTCTTCATGTTATATGAAGATATTCCCCAGGTCAGTGCTTAACCATGTTTTAAAAACTTGCCCATTACAATTTCTGTATTCATTTCATACTCTAGAATCAAATTCCTGATGAAGTTTTAAGCATTTCTGCTGTGCTCTGATACTTATATTTAAAAAAATTCTTCCTCTTCTTCTCCTCCATTGACTTACTATTTTTAATATTTTTGACACATTAGACGCTTTTCATTCTTATTTTCCTTTAACCATATGTTTACATTCTGATTATTTTCTTATCAGATAGCTTGAATATCCTGGAAGATTCTTCTTTCGTTGTGTTGTGGCTTTTTGCAATATGGCTACTTGCCATATTGCTGTTCTGTTATTTTCAGTGCAATTTCACTGTGAGACTTGGATTGTTTAAACTTCATGTCAGCTGCAGAATGCTGTTAATTCCACATGTTGATCCAAGGATTCTCCTGTTTATTTAAGAAGTTACCACAGACCATATTTCCTATATTGAAAACAGTGAAAATCTCTTTAATGCTGTTTCAGCACATGAACATGGTGGTACATAGTTAAAATGTGCGTAGAGCAAGACAATTTATAGCATTAAAACTTCAGCAAGACTGAGTTCTGCTCAAATTTAAACACATTACAAATCATTGCCTTAATTAGGGCTAAAACGAAATTCTTAAAAAAATTCATTATAACCTGCTGCATTTTTCATAGTTCGTGAAAATTGATTTATCCCATCACTTTGCCTAGAGTAAATATGTTATGCACTCAGGAGAATAAAGGAGAATACATACTTTGAACAGGATGACATTTTATTTTGACATAGGAAGCAATTGTCTACAAGAAAAATTAATTGAAGTGTGATCATGGAGTTATAAAAGCCACTAAAAAGTAAGTGGTATCAAAGTTACCATTTTGGTTTTGAAAACATGCACCCCATCCTTTCTTGCCAAAATTATTTGCGCTTTGAAATTTACTACACCAGATATTTGTTTAAATATAGTAGTTGTAAGGCATTTTTCTGAATGAAATATGTAATATTCTGTTTTTTAAAAGATCTGGCTCTAATATTCCTGGTTTTAGAACAGGGACAGATTTGTCAAGGATGAACATTTTGCTGATATCAGGGAAATCTGTCTGAAATTGGAAGTTAAAATTTTTAAAATAAAACTTTTTTTTGTCATGTTCAGTAAAGACCGGATTTTAGCAGTTTCTGACTTTGCAAACCTAGTGATCATTGAATCTATTACTATTCTATTACTACCTATTACTATTACTAATTTTCTGGGGTTGAACAAACTTTTAATCGCCATTTCCACAAAGCCACCAAAGTTGTTATTAAATAACACTGGGTCAAAACTTAAGTTCCATACAGTCTGGAGATAGTAGACTGGCAAGCTGGAGGGCAAAAAAAGTAGCCTGGAGATTAGGACAGAAAATGGTAGGAGATAGATTACAAAGACTTGGGTCTGTGCATCACAATACAAGTTTTAGTTATATGTGGGCAATTTTCTCCGGAATATGTATCCTATAAGGAATAGATTCCATTCAGTATTTGATTTTGTTTTTGTTGGTCAGTGACTAATACCCTGCCTTGCTTATTAATCAAGATTTGATCTGAATATAAGTAGTTTCATTCCTTTATTTTCCTACTGTCATAAGTTTTAATTTGTCAGGATGTTTAAGTATAAACTAGACTTTACAATATGTATTAAGATAGGCATGTAATCTTAGTATTCATAGACCTGAGGTATAACAGATATATTGGGATGCTTACATTTGCATATCTGTTCAATCACAGTTCATTTTTAACTTACTTTGCTACTATACATTGGATCCCAGAATCTCAAGATAGTTGTTTATAAAAGAAGGTGTATCATTGGTAACTACTCAAGGAAAACTGGCTAAAATGACTTGTGAGTCATCTTGAAAGAATTTTGCCGTTTGAGCAAGTGTGGAATCTGCTTTTCCTGGTCAGCATTATCATGCCTTTACTATAATACTCTTTTGTCTCTTTCTGAAGGTTCATGCTTGGTTCTTACATACCTTTCAACTTCAACACGTAATGCAGAAGTCTTGCTGCTTTTTCATTGTACAGTTTTTAACTTTTGTCTGGAATAGCTCCCATCATGTTCACTGAATGAGATACTGGTTCTGTCAAAGAGAAAGTTTCTGTGTAGCTGTACTACATGGAAACATTGATAGAAAGGGATAAAATTAAGATTGTTCTGATTGTTCCCTTTTGAGTAATTGACCAGGGTTGGTTTTTTCTAAGACATTTTTGTGTGTGCAATATTTTCCTCAAATTCCATGATGGGAATGTCTAAAATAGTGTGGCGATGCGTAATTAGCATGTAGTAGATGTTAGTTTAAAGTAGGTACATCTTTTACGCAAATACAGAGTCATTTCCATAATTGATGTTACAGCTTACAAACTCGAGAGATTCTACATGAATAAAGAGAAGCGTATCTTAAATGAGTGTACTGGTATCTTTATTTGCTAAGTGTAGCATAAACATCTCTACAAAGTTAAAAAGAGGACTAGTTATAAATGCAGCGTTGGGTTTTCTTCTAAATGTTACCTAGTTGGTGAGTTTTTAAAGACTGTCTTCTGCTATTACCACTAAAGTTCATGATAGTATCTGCAGAACTGGAAGCTTCCTCATTAAACCAAAACAGAAGTCATGAAACCATTTGTATGGTGGGTGTCTCCTCATATACTTTGCCTCGACAAGGATATTTGCAGTTTGCATTTTCTCTTAAATCACTGTAACTGAGGTATTACATTCTTAATACAAAAAGAATCTTTTCTATAATGAACTTGTGAGGAAAGAATTTCTTTTTTTAAAAAAAAAAAGATTTTTTCATTTCATAGAAAGTGTATAACTTAATGAAAACTGCTGGTTTTTGAATGTGAAGCTGAGTGTGAAATTAACTGCTGCCCGAATTTCTTTTGCTATAGCAGTAGTATTTTTGTAGTATATTTAATGTTGAAGGAAGGACTGTCTCACCAAGCAATCAATTTGTTTTGACATGCTGAGATCCATCTCTATAACACATGAGGAATGTGATAGTTGTAAGCATCAGAGGATTAATCTCTTAGGTCATTATGTCTCTTAAAGTAAAATTGAAGCTCTGTTGTTGTTTTGATATTTGGTGTCAAAAAGGCCCCAGAAAATCAATTGCCCATCATAGCTAGGAAGTGAATGGCTTGCTAGACTTCAAAATCTTTTTGTTGTTTTGATTGCACGTGAGAACTCTCTTTATTTTGTTGGAGAGGCTAATCATCTCTAAGAATTCTTAGAACTTTTAGACAAAAATTATGTTCATTATGAAGAATGAAAATCGTCAGTTTCTAAAAGTGTAGAGCTACTATTTTTTATTCTCATGCTGGTATTTGGCTGAATATTTCCTGTTGAAAAGTAGCATTCACTGCTGCTCATTATCTCGCTATAGATATGCAACTTTATCTTTGGTTACTGTTTTCAATGTGCTTTACTAATAATGCTTTTAGCTTTGACTTTCACTGAAACCCAATAGTTGGTTGCAACTTAGCAAAATATAATATATCTCTTTGCTTTCCTATATAGTTACAAAGCTTTGTTATAATGGCTTAGTCTTGTAGCCTGGTTGCCAAAGAAATTAGTTCTTTATACTGTGAAGCAATGCTGACAGTAAACTCTCCTTTCCTTTCCATCCACTCCCTGAAAGAAAAGGAAGAAAAAAGAAGAAAAACAAGGTTGCATTACAATTCTGGCAACATCAACCACACTAATAAAATCAAATTCAATGTTGGTTTACGACTTTGAATTTATGTGACTGCACAGGATCAAAGGATTTGTATCCCACTGGACTACAAGGTCTATAGTTCATGGCAAAAAAACTCATCAAAAAGAACATTTTAGTAGTAGGGCTTTTCATTTTAATCAGCCACAGTAATAAAAAAGCTGTTAGGTGTCCAAAAACATTCTCCCAAGATCAGAGACAACTTGCTCTCTACTACAATCAGTTTTCTTATTGGATCCATACTGCCTCTGTAGCTTTTGTCACTGAAACTTCATCTTCAACTTGTTTTCAGCCATTTTTTCCCATTATTTTCACATTTTACATGCCAAGTGTAAAATATGCCATATATGTCAGTAAAAATAATGATTAATGTAATTTCCCTGGCAATTAAGAAATACTATAACTTATTTCAAGTAAATTATCATCAAAATAAATTATTAATATAGAATTTTAATTACCGGTCTATATTTCTACATATTGTATTTTAAAGTATTTTATTAGCAATACTTGGCGGTTTTTTCCTTCTTGCGTGTAATCTTCTGAACACCACCACAAAGAATAGGTATTAGTATTTTTGTATCTATACAGACATAGTAACTGAGGCTGTCCTAAGACTAAGGTAGCAGCTCTAAGTGGGAAGCAGAGTAGGATAGTAACTAAAAAGTTTGTGATAAGAAAAAAATTTTTGCATTTTGCATGTTAATTGTTCATGGTCCTAGTTCAACAAAAGTTTGAAATTAATTTTTAGCTTATGGTATAGTTTCATTCTTTCATTAGCGTTGCCTCAGAAATTGCATGCAGTATATCATTTACATTTATTGGTGTGTTGCATGCTGAATCACCTCCTTCCTTTCTGCAGAACTTACATGTTCAGCAGCGTTTAACATTATTTAGAGATTTTGCCAATTAAATTGTCCACAAAATGACCGGTTTTCCTTGAAATGTACAGGTTGGTCTCAATTTAGCTGAATACCCATTTTTTACATATTATGTAGGGTTTCTTTTTCCTAGCATATGCCTTCTTACATTTAAGAAGAATCAACACATGGTCACTTACTACAAGGATTGCTCCCTTCTGCATGGCATGACAGGTAGCTGCTGTACACTACTTTCTGACAAATTTTAGTGAGTGTGGTATTCCATTTGCTGAGAATTCACTGCTGCTTGAGACACATGCAGGCTTAAACTGGTTTTTGTCAGTTGAATATTTTCATGGGTTTATTATTTTTAAAACCATTCATTGAAATGAGAACCTTTAATATTAGTGGGAAATTTACGTTACCTATGAAACATTTAAAATCTGCATAAAATGTTAAATTATCTATTTATAATATGTGTTTATTAATAACCTGAAATTTACCCCTTTAAGCATATGTTGTTAACATATTGTTGGCTTTATTAAGTACTATTAGTCTAGTTTCTTAGAGTTTTTTATCATTTATTTCAGGGAATGACATTGTTTAGCATATGCGCGTGTGATAAGAAGTTAGTGTATCTAAGGCATTAATAATTTTCTGTTCGATATATGTCAGATACAAGAAGGATCTAGATTCTAGTGAGATTTCTTTGTAGGCACAGAGATTCCACAGGAGAGTGCATCACTTATTGGATGCTGAAGTGGACATAATAGGATCCATAAATGTGGGGGGTGTTGTGGAGTACAATGGACATTATTAGAGATACTTTTCCGTATATTTGCATTCATAATGTTTGCAGGATCTTGAAAGATTACCAAGAAATTTCAAGGGCACATCAAGGGTTCTATCTGATTGTTTCATTAGAAGTTGTGGAGAAGGGGAGGGATTTAGTCTTTTTAAGTGGGTTGATTTGAGTAAAGTGATATGTATGTAGGACAGCTGCAAAAGAAACCGAGATGAGCTGTTGTGAACTATGCATTGTATAACAAAATTCTCCAAGTGAGTTAATCTAAAATGATTGAGTGGTAGGTCTTAACAGGGAAAGGACTGAAGGAAGGATGTATATATGTGCAGGAAATAAAACCTAGAGTAATGTAACTTGACAGAAACATTTAAGGAGTAAACACAAGGCCATCAGGATGAGGAAAGCAAACTTTAAGGCAACCTGGATATCACTCTCTGGGCAGTATTGAAAAAAGCACAGAACGTTAAGAGATAATGGAAGATCCACAAAGAGCTGCAAGAGGAAATGCTGGAGCTTAAAAGTATATCAGACTGTGTGCAGCCCACAATGCAAAGGGTGATTTGTATCTTGTACTGAATAGTTTCTTGAACCATAGAGAGTTCTGGCCATGACCAGAACCAGATCTGGTTCTGACCATGGTTCTGGTCAGAAAACATCTGCAGTGTCCTTGTGTCATAGATCTGCTTTACATGGCTGTTCATACTCTTCTAATAGTGACAAAAATGGAGGTGTGTTTGTTACCTTACACTTCTGTGGTCACTGAAAGTGAGAAAGAATCAGAATCATAGAGTCACAGAATATGCTGAGTTGGAAGGGACCCATGAAGGTCATCAAGTCCAATTCCTGGCGCTGCCCAGGACACCCCAAGGATCACTGCATGTGCCTGATGTAATACCCATTCCCACTGCATTCCACTGTCAGCAGACTTAATAAGGTCCAGTTGTGGATTTATTTTTTTTCTAAACTCATGGTACATATATATTAAACAATATTTTTAAAAAGACAAAACCCCCAGCTATTTCTTATTCGTTGTCCTCATAGATCCACTAGACTCAATATGTACAAATGCACTGGCCACAAGATTGCAGATCTTCTGTCAGGCACTTCTTGTTGGAGACAGGCACACAGGCTTTGCAACTGGGAGGATGTTAGCTTGGCTGTTACTGAATTTGGGTCCTGGAAAATGGGAAAAAGGAAGAAGACAGAAAGCATATATAAAGAATCAAATTCTTAAAGAATGGCATTTAATTTAGGAGAAGGATACATTTTTAGTAATACAAAAAAAAATGTGAAGGATGTCAACAAGCCTATAATGAATATAGCAATTTCAGTGACACATTTTCTATGTAGTACACAGTTGAATATGCATAGAAGATGAAATAGGAAAGTTGAAGGGAAATACAGCACTGGGAATTGCTAGGAAGGGAGTTAAGGGAACAAAACAAAGGGGTAATACGACTCACTATAGAGGGAGGAGAGTGAAGAATAGCTGAAGATCTTAATAAATGTATTTTAAGTTCGTCTGCAGAACTGAGTCTATAGAAAAGAAGTGTTCAAAACGTGTTATAAATGCAAACTAATTCAGAAATGGCATGATCATGTTCCTGGCTTCATCCAGAATAGTTTTGACTGAAACTGGAACAGTGAATTGGAAGAATATTAGAAACATAAAAACATTCAAGAAAACATAAGAATATGTAAATTTAAATACTCACTGTAAAAATTACGTGCTTTTCAATGTTTTGCAATGGTGAAAGCATGTATCATTCTGTTAATACCTTCAGTTTCTCTTTTATTTTTTATATTCAGAGAAGGGCAGTTTGCTGGTTTTGAAGTTTTTGTAACAAAGCATAAGAAAACACCAGAAGTAACAGCAGATGGAGTACAAACCAGTGCATTTCTCAAAAATAATTTTTCCTTAGATTGCCCTTAAATATCTACTTTTATTGACTGTATTGCTTTCTCACACACTCATTCAGTTGTTCATTTGCCTGTTTGTTTTTTTTAAAATATGATCTATATATTAACAGTAAATATTTAAATTGTAAAACTTGAAGTGAATTAGTGCTTGAAATTTTATATGAATTTTAAGTCATTTGTACTCCTATATATAAGTAATCATGTGCTTGTTATTTTTAAAAAAAAAATGTATGTTGCAGTGTAAGTAGGTGTATTTTAATTATGTGCTATGCCAATAATTTTGTACTCCAAAATTGCTGGCTATAGGACTGTATTTCTTTCTCAACTACACAAATGACAATTAAATAACTAAATATAAAAAAAAATAGACAAACAATGTTTTATACACCTGCTATGATCAAATTTCCTCCCAACTAGTTTTGCTACATTTCCTCTATAAAGCTATGTATTTAATAGTTTTAAATTGGAGAGAGAATAGGACTCTCTATGCATTGCCTACACAAATATTTAGAGTGCTGGGAATGTTTGAGAATAGTCAGTCATTATTTTTTTACTGTGAGGTGTAGGAACAATCCTTACTGCATGCCCTTGACAATGATAATACTTCATATGTAACTGTTATGTTTGTTGAGGTATTTGTTAGAGAGGAATTTCGATTTTTATGTAAACTGGCATGGGTTTAACTTTTTTTTCCCTGTGGAGAAATCCTTTGCTAAATCTCTGATTGTTGTTAAAATTTAAAACAAATGTATGTTTTTTCAAGGACAGAGATTCAACAAAAAGTAACTTCTTTTCCTTTGTCAACACAATAGAAGAATAAAAAGTGTGAACTCTTCCAGGAACTGAAGATTAAATTACTTAGAATGAACAAACCCAAGAAGTTAGAGGCTCTCTGTGAAAAATTTGCTTTTCCCCTCTTTTCTATGCACACTACTTTGAAGGCGAAAATACTATTAAGAAAAAAAAGCTGTAAAGTCTGTAAGAAATGCTTCTCATTGGCAGCTCAATAATTCTTATCTGTTTTTTTCTTTTTTCTTTTTTTTTCCTTTTCCTTTTTTTAATATCCCTCCTCCCCAGAAAATTTCCGCAGCTAATAACTATATCGTAAGATACTTTGTGTCTTCTTTGTTCCCACTTTTTTTTCGTTTTCATGGCTTGGCATGAGTAACTAATTAGATGTAACAATCACTGTATAAAAGTCAGAGAAGGGAATAAAATTGAGCTCACTTTCTCCCTAATATGTTCTTTTTCCACTCTAATTAGAGTAAAAACTTGTAAAAGTGTGTGTTTCTCAGTTAAAGAAGAGGTCTGTCTCTGATATACCTAGAACAGCTTTGTTCATTAAATATGTGTCATTTTTACACAGTCACTTTTCAGAGTAGAATTACACTGTAAACACTAGTGAAAAAGTATTAGGCTTTGACAGTGGAGCATTAACTTGCTGGTTTCAAAGCAAAAGTTCTGCATATTGCTTGCTCTGAACAGTGTTTTAGAGAGCTTTTTTTGATGGTTTACTGTTAAACTTCTCAGGATTTTTTTAAACATTTATGATGCAAATAAGTCTTGACTAATAACAAGTCAGCAACTGGTTTTTGAATGTAGATTGTTGTAGAGACTTGTGCTTTCCTCATATTCATACATACAAATTGTTCTACAGCTTTTCATATCAGAGCAATTCTGTGTCATGGTTAAAAGTTTTTGTTCGCATAAAATCACATATAAATCAGTTACAAACCAACAAATATACTTGAGTTCTTTGCATTTAATTGACTATAATTGACTATATTGACTGTATTAAATGAGACTGTAATCTTGCTGTCACCTATCAGAGCACAGAGAAAAACTGTCACATTGATATTGAGATTTGTCTCTGTCAATCCACGTTATCATTTCAAAGACATTTATGCAACCTGTAGGTTACATGAATGAGAGGATTTAGTCTCTTGCTTTTGTGATTAATTTATGATTTATCATCTGATACTGTAATGGTTAATGGCACTATGGTACACTGATTCAATTTTTGGACTTTTTCTTCCTTTGATCATATTTCCTGAGTCCCATAGGACCAAAGCTGAGTTGTTGGCATTGTTAGAAAATATATCTTGTCTTTTTTCTCTGTGTTGTGTCAAGTCACTTAGCAGGTGGCAGAAGGAAGTCACTGGAGTCACACACCAGAGGAGTGGGTATAAAGGGAGAAAACAGGAAGACACTGTAAAGCCAATCCAAACACTCCTGTTGTTTTCCAGGTTACAGTGTGTCAGTATTTTTGGATATTTGCATAATCGTTCTATATCATGTATTTTAGTAAAAGGGTTCTGTTTTGTTTGGGGGTGGCTTTTGTTTTACCCATTAACAGAAGTAATATTTTACGAAGAGGGTAATACAGGCCTTCTAAGCTTATATATAAATGTCTGTGTTCAAAGGATCTGAGAATCAGCTGGGATCATTTGCTCTGGTGAGTTGATTTAACTCAAGGGAAATGGATCACGTCCATTTCAATGACAGATACCAGACAAACCTTGACAAATTCAAGAAACTGATTTGTAAGTACAACTGCACTAGTGAGGCTTGAATAGCAAAATAGGCAAGAACCTTCTTTAGTGAGAATCAGTGTTACAAAAACTCTGAAACCTGTGTTCCAAGCAAGGGCAGATTTGGAAGCAAAATATGTCTTATCAGGGAGAGGGATAGACAGAACTGCTTGTTTAATCAGCCTCTTCAAAATGGGTATTGAATGGAAGCAGAGAGCCTGTGGAAGAACAGAACAGGTACATTAGCCAAGAGGACTAGTTTTAGAGTTTGGAATAGAAAAGGGCATTTGACAACACTCAAACTGAATCACATCTTGCAAAGGAAGTTTAAGGGTTCACTGAAAATATTCATCAGCAATAGAAACAGAAAGAAACTAAGGAAACAAGGGGAGCATTATCCAGTCAGGGTGAGGTAGAGACAAAAGGCATTGTTGATTGAACGTAGAAAATTAGGACCAAGTGAGCAGCCCTGGATTTCAATAGCGGTGAAAGTGAACACAGGGACAGCATTTCTTAAACAGAAAAAAATACACAGCTTTTAGTACTGAATAAGAGTACTATACAAAGATTACTTTTTTGCGTATGACAATTCATTTTATATATTCTAATACGGAGTTGTTGACTCACAGTCAGTCTGTGATGTGCTGCCCTTCACAGATCCTTTTCCCTCAGAAAAAGCCCTTCCTTGGCTATGTACGCTGCAGCTCTCTTTCTTGAATTGTAGCATGTATTTTCAGACTGTTTCCCTGCCTGATAAAATTATTGTGAATTTTGAATTTTAACAGTGTACTTCAGCTTAATAGCATAATATCGTTTGCATATTTAACATTGACAATGAATGCAAGAAAGATTGTACAAAAGTAATGTAACTTTCTTCCATAAGACATTGCTATGTGGATTAGGCTTCAAATACTCAGGAGGTACTTTCAAATTGATGATTGAAATCTGATTTCAGCACAATAAGGCTTTTTCTTTTAAGCTAGCAGAATGAAGAGAAAATAGTAATAAGGCTTTATTGAAACATACCTGCCTCTAATATGGTATTTGTAACAGTAATCTGAAAAAAAATATATCTCTACTGTTACAGAACTTTAGGTGGCTGTATCAATTTTGTGTGTGTGTGTCTGTGTGTGTGTGTGTGTACAGGAGAGGGAGTAATAAGTCAGTGACTGACTGGCAAGGGTCATTGATACAATGACAAGCCAGAGAACCTCAACATGCCAAGGCTTGAGGGTTTAATTTGATATACTCTCTGAAAAAGCAGGTCAATGCTGCAAAAAAATGAAATGGTCAGGAGAATAGAAATATGTTCCTTGCACTAGTTTATTTGGTATTGAATCTAGCTACGCGATTGTCTTATATTAGTATTGCCGAGAAGCAAACAACAAGGCTTCTATACTAGTCAGCAAAGTGGCAAATGCAGTTTTCAAATGAAAAAAAACTGCTATCATTTATATCTAAAGCTTGCTGATGAACATCTCCCACATTGTTCTTTGTAGTGTCTTGCTTTCATTTTATACAGAAATCTCTACAGAAATTTCCTTTGATAGGTTTCAAAATCCTCTCCCCTTCTTCAGAAATAAATCGTGTTCATTCATGCTTAGGGTGGCTTTCTAACCTTCAGTTTTCGGCTGCCTTCTCATATCTTCTGTTTCTCCAGCCTTCTTCCCACAGCTTCCCTCCCTCAGCCATCTTGTTTCCTGCTGAATTTTTTTTTCCATTTAATTTTTGTTTAAATAGTTGTGACCAAACTATTATATTCTGATGATGTTTTAGCTCCATTTGATTCATCAAATGACTTTACAGCATTTCATCTCATTTTAAGAAATATTTGCAAGAAGTGGACCTTTATTAGGAATATGTATGTATTATTTGTGTGTGTGTATATATAAATAGTACATATTAATATACATATTCTTGACACTTTTGTTGAAAGTATTACCATAGGTACGTAAGCTGAATAGGTTTCAGTATTACTTAATCTTATTTTGGTGAGTAAGACTTAGTTTGAGGTGAAAAGTAATTACAACAAAAGTTTGTTTTATTACTTATTGCTAAGTATTACTTATTTTTTATAATTAGTAACTCAGTAATTTTAGCTTTAATTCTTGTTTGTGGTATTTTTTATTAACGGAAAATAATTTTGAAAATGTGAAAATGAAAAGCAATACAAAGCATAAAACTATCACTTTGAATATAGTTTTGACTTCAAATTACCAATTTTATATTGTAAATTAAAGACTGAAGATCTTTGAAGAGGCTTATACTAACACAGTTGCTTTCATGCCGATTTAAATGTAATAAATACTTTTGTTAGATACTCTGTTTGTTTTACAGTGTGTTTTTAAGGTGGCTTCAGATTTACTGCTGGGAAAATCTCTAACATTCAAAGTAAATTGTTCTATCAAGGAGTTTTTGATGTCCCATAGGAGCAAAATACTATGATAAAACAAACCCTAGTTAAATTCCTTAAGGCAAACTTTCGTTATCTCATTTATGGATCAGTATGCTAAGTTTAAAAAGAGAGGCAATTTCTCTGGAGCAATTCAAATGGCAGAAAATCATCTGATAGTTGAACTGAAATAATAATAAAGTTGAGCAGCAGTAAAGATAGAGTAATCATAGGAAAAGAAGAAAAGCTAAGCAAATGTATTCTGTTGTACATATTAGTCCTGAGTCTTCTATAAAATTAATAGAAATTGGGTTGTTTCCAATACAAATCTCTTTGATTCTCTTCGTAAGACTTTAAACTTGATTTCCCCCCTTTATACTTGCCAGTGTAAAGGAGCATTTTGTACCCAGTATTTTCATGTTGTTTACATTGGATTTTATCTTAAGAAATTGATTAGAATTCAAGCTGATCATACTCCTGGAAGAAATACCGAATATTGTTTGCATAGCTATTCAAGCTTCATTGCACAATATAAAATCACAATGTATTATACTATATTTGCCATACTAGGCTATGCATATATGACTTGTATGCATATTAATTAGTGCTGTAAACTAGTAGCTCTGACCTAATACTCAAGTTGGAATGGTAAGTAGGGAGTGCTATGTTGCCACTTCTGACAAGCAGTGTGTTGGAATTTTAAGTGTAAATTGCTGTACCTGTAGGAATTTGGGAAAATCACCGCTCATTAGCTGTTTCGTTGAAAGGTTGGCTTCCCTTTTGTAGAGGGATCCTGAAAAAAACATGGAATACTCTCTTTCAGGAGTCATTGCCTTGCAAAGAATCATAACAACAGCCAGCTGCCTGATAGTATCATGGCATTTTCTGTTGAAAATAGTTTGTAGGGACTTAATCATCTGGAGTAGCACTATTGATTGTATTGGATTATTTAAAGGAGATATTTCTGAGCCAAATGTTTTGTATCTTTCTGACATATGGTAGGAAAAGTGGTGTTTTTTCCTTCCTTCCTTACATATTCAGTGAAATCCTCTTGATTTCTTGGTCCTAAGATTTATTTTCCTGAGTTGTAGATTAAAATGTATCTGGAAGAAATTAAATTTTAATCTAATAGTAAAGATAAACTTGAAGAATTTATGTGTACTTCTGTGAATTTAATTGATGATAACACTTAATAGATTGAGAAATAATTTTAATTTATTTATTTAATGTTTTATCCTGAATAAATTTGAGTCTCTGTTGTGTTTAATCGATTCTTTACTTCCTAACATGTTACATCTCTCTCTCTCTCTATATATATATATGACATATTTAGGAAATGAAATAATCAATGAACTCATTAAACACAATAACATTTGAAAAAGGTACCTTTTTTCCATAATGTACCACTAACTATTGCATTCAAAAAAACCAGTAAGTCTGCTYAAAGGTAATGTTCATCTTAGAATTTGACCAAATTTATGTTCTACATTTTTACTCACAAAATATATTTTGTTGAAACACACCCTGCTTATGTGTCTTTAAAGATTAGTAATTGTCCAATTATGTAACAGCTTGCAATAAAACCATTTAGAGCTGGGAAAGGGTCTCTTTGCTTAATGTAAGAACACAGTTTAAATGTGAAGATTTTTAATTACTACAAAATAAACACTTCAGAGAAGTATTTGCACTAAGGGGTTTTTTTTCTTGTTGCTCTTGTTGCAGTCTCAGTTTGAACTCAGGGTATTCCGTATTCGTGGAGAACATGCTGTAGCAACTGCTCATCTTGAGGAAACCATTGCACATCTGAAGAATGAGCTTGATAATAAATCAAGCAGAAGAAATGAAAAAACAAAGGATATTGGTGTTTCTACTGAAGATGATAACCCACCAAAGACATACCGAAATGTATGTATACAGACTGACAGAGAAACTTTCATAAAGCCTAGTGAAGAAGAAAACAGAGCTGTGAAAAATAACCAAATAGTACCCAAAAAGCTTAATATTTCTTCTTTGACACATAGTATTTCTGCCCAAAGTGAAAATAAGGACAGTTATAATGTACAGTCATCAGAAAGTGTCTTATCTTGTCAACCAAAACAAATGCTGCCTCCTCCTCCACCACCACCACCTCCTCCCCTTCCTGATTCTTCACTGTCAGGCTTAGTTCCTCCACCACCACCTTTGCCAATGGTTTCGCCTTCACTGACATCTCAGTTTGGATCTGGTCCACCACTGCCACCTCCACTTTCTGAAGGCTGTAGGAATTTTCAAGCACCGTCACCACCGCCACCACCACCGCTTCCAGGGCTGGGACCTCCTGTTCCGCCTCCACTGCCTGGATCTGCTTTACCTCTACCCCCTCCACCTCCTGGGCCTGGGTTCTTTTTTAATAGCACTTTATCTTCAAGCCAAGGTCCTCGAAAACCTGCCATTGAACCTGGCCGTCCCATGAAGCCTTTGTACTGGACACGAATACAATTGCAAGATAACAGGTAAAATATATTTACTTGGACATAGAGTTGCTACTTATAGGTCATGGCACAGGGATAGGTACACTATTCAAGACTTAGTAATAAAAAGTTAACAGTCTAGGAATGTATAACAACATCAACGTAGAGACATGGAATTTACATACTTTAAAGGTAAAACTGAATCAGTTCTAGAAGTCTAAAAATAAATCATAAGAAGTTGTTTTAAAATATTATGTTTAAATTAAAATTACAGGTATTATAAAGGAAAATTTTGTGCATCATAACAAAAAGATGTTTTGTTTGAGATCCTTTCCCAATAATTCAAGTACTACATGGATAACCATGGTGACAGATACTTCCATGATGTAGCACTAAAATGGTAGCCAAGAGATTAGAAAGATTTTTTTTCCTAATAATTAGATCTGAATTAGAATTAGAATTGAAATGTTAAAGTTTGGTCCGTTGAGAACATAGTTTTGTTTTTGCTTTCCAGTCACTTCCTGTGATCTCATCTTCAGAGAATTATGGTGTGTCATCCTCTGTGATTCCAGTTCTAGAAACAGTTAAACTGGAACCTAACCTCTGTGTATAATTCTGTCAGAGCAGGAAGAGTACAGCATGTGTATAAACATATGCAGCATAAAGTGTCCATTATGGACAAGTCTCAGTACTGATGGAGACCTCTACAGTTTTTAAAAAAACAGATATAAAGTTTGAAAAAAATACTGATCTGATTGTGATTTAGCGCAGGGATAAAATCCTGGGTATGCATGAGGGAACAGATGCCATTCAGAGGGACCTTGATACGCTTGAGTAGTGGGACTGTGCAAACAAGGCCAACTGCAAGGTCCTGCACCTGAGTTGGGGCAACTTCCACTAACAATAGAATCTGTGGAATAGAGGAGGAAGATTTAGATGGAATGTAAGGAGGAAATTCTTTACTGTGGGGATGGTGAGGCACTGAAAGGTTTCACAGAGGAGCTGCAGATGCCCATTTTCTGGAAGTGTGCAAGGCCAGATTGGATGGGGCCCTGAGCAGCCTGGTCTAGTGGAGGTTGTTGCTGCCCATGGCAGGGGGTTGGAACTAGATGATCTTTAAGGTTCTTTCAGCCCAGGCCATTCTATGATTCTATAACAGTATTCTAGTAGTGTATTCCGTTGTACCAAATCCAAAGTTACTACGAAACATACTGTTTTATTGATTACTTTTGTTGATTAGTCATTTGGTGAACAGGCATAAATAAACAAATTTTTGACTGGTTTTTTGAAATTATCCCATAGTCTTTGTTTATGCTACCCATTTATTTACTTGACAGGAGAAAAGCAGTTCTCCCATTTACACTTTCTGGGCCAGCGTGAATACCTTACTGCCACAGTGGAATGTGGCTTAAAGTACTACTCAGCTGCTCGTTTGGATTTGACTGATTCTAACTTTGTTTCTTGTGTTTATTAATATAATATAGAGCTCATTAAGAGGGATGGATCAAAAAGTATGTTTGGGTGATGCTTAAGTGATACAAGCTATTTCTATTTTAACGATGAGTTGTTCATTAAGGTCCTGCATTAATCCAAGTAATGAAATTACATTATTATTTCTCTCTGAAAGTTCAAATCATTATTATCTGTGTTCAAAAATATGTTAGCATAGCTGCAGTTACAAAGATGCTAAATTTAAACGTTTTAGTAAGTTAAATTATATTGTTATGCAAGACTTACAGTCATGACACATCGTATTATCATTATGATCACATCATAATGTGCTGTACTATATATACACAAAATATACTACATACTGTATTATAAACTGTGACTATATATGTATTATATTAAGAATTATTAGAAATTATTTATTATAGTTTATCTTATAATAATGATTTTATAAAAATTATGTATTTATTTAAATTATTTACTATTATTCTTAACATTCTGTTTTCAGGTTTCTCTATTATATTTAAACATTGTTAAAGTGAATATCTGCAGTTAAGTGGATTTAAATACGAGTTTTATTTTACAGCTCTTTATTTTACAACCATTTATTTTGGTGAGAAAGTAGCATTATTCTGGTATAATAAAACATTGTAAGGTGTTAATATTTTAAATAAAATATTTGATAGGAACAAAGACGTTAATGAAATGTCAGTTTTATACTTTCAGTTTTTCAGAATTAAAAGCACTCAAATATTTTGGAGCAGGAAGCTTGAACATTTTGGTTTAACTTTCCCAATATTACTTGGACATAATTATTTCATAATTAATAAGTAGTTGGTCCATAAATAAACCTTATTGCAATTTTTCCCGTTGAATCACTGAAATCAAAATTTTTTTTCTGAAATATTGGTGGTTCACCAAGCTTTTGCAAGGTAAGGTATAAGTCATAGCACTCTGACAAGCTACTGGTCACCAGATGTAATGGTGCAGCATTTTCATGGTGTTTACTAGAACTGTAAACTTCTTCAAGGGTTTTCTGCTCAGATCAGAAGCTGTCCAGGACTTTTTGTTGCAGAGCCATAAAGAATCATTCAGTGTTGCTGACACTACAACTAATGTCGAGGAGAGTGAAGCTGTGGAGCTCTAAGCATGTCCTGTGACACAGAATATGTTGCATTAGCAAATGCTAATAGGAAAAAATAAGAGAGTTCCTTAAACATTCATGAAAGTAGACAGTTGAGTATTAAGTTGAAAAAAAATCCTAAATTTGAAAAAAAAAATAATTTGGTTCCTTTTAAATTGGTAGGTATTCCAGTTTGTTGCATATTAGGTTTATGTTTAGTGACATAAGCCATTTGTATTTTATGGTGGTTTTCATCACTTTTTTTGATTGCAAATAATTTCACTGCCTTTTAGTGACATCTGCTGGAGGAAGTGATCCCACCTTCTACTGATAAACAGATAAGAAGAGCACTCAGAAGTTTTGTCCCACATATTTTCCTGAAACATTGAAATTTTGAAACAAAGCCTTTTAAGAATTTAAGTACCATGTTTGTAGCACTACATATTATTTTCCCCTAATCCAGATGAAACTAGAGGATTGTGTAAACAAGTTCCCAACTGATACAAAACCAAATCTGGTCTTGGAAGGCAAAAGAAAGAAGGAAAAATAATCCACATTTAAGATTTACAGTTGGTTGAATGGAGAAGAATACTGCCTAGTCTCCCAAAATATAAGCCACAGAATTACTCTTGTTTCTCAGAACTGTGACAAGGATAAATATGAGCATACAACATCTGTGGATAACATGAAGTAAATCAAGTCCTATACAAACTACCCCAAATGCTCTTAAAATATACTTGAATAATTTTGTTCCCTATTTGTTGATATTGTTTATTTTTATGGGTCTAAATAGATGACTGGGAATTTCTCAAAAAAACTGCTGTCAAAATACTCCTAATCCTAGTTGAAGTGGCATAAATCTTTTGAGATGTATTTGCACAAGCTGCAGGTGTTGCACAAAGAGCTGTACAATACAAATGATGCATTTTAATAGTCTAGCAGGCACAGCCTAAATAGTTGAAACTAATAGCTAAAACCAATACCAAAACTTTTTGACACCTTACAAGAGCAGAGTATAGGAAAGGAATGTTCTTTGTGTTGCTTTGAGTTTAAGTCTATCATGGATTTTCATCTGTTATGAAAAACCATCTTTTGTGGTTTTTTGTTAATGTTTAGAAATTTTGTTATTACGTTTCCCTTTACAGGAAAACTGCTATGCCAACATTATGGGAATCACTGGAAGAACCTGATATACTTGACACTACTGAGTTTGAATATTTATTCTCCAAAGACACCACTCAGGAAAAAAGAAAGCCATTATCAGAGACTTACGAAAAAAAACCCAAGGCCAAAAAGGTATTTATTGGGTTTTTGTTTGCCTTTTTTTTGTGTGTTACTGTTTAGTCTTTCATTTTGAGAAAACTCCCTTTTAATTTTTGGATTTTTTGTGATTGAGCAGGCAAGCAAAATAGGTGGATTGCTGATTCAACTCTTGCTTGAGAATGCAGGGTTATTATTTATCTGGGAAGATTTTTTCCCTTTGGTAATGAAAGTTCCACATCTCGGTAAGATAGAAAAAATACTGTATAGTAGAACAGAATTACCGTTCTGATTCGTATCTGAAAGTGCCAATATTTCAGGCCATTATCTGCACTTGAGCTGCCTGTCCTTAAGTTACTCTAGCAAACCTCCCTTCCACTAAGATTAATTTTGTTGGAAAAATAAAGTATAAAACGACATTTTGAATAAGGAGTGCTAAAAAAACTTTTTTCCAGTATAGCTAAGGAGTTGTGTGAGGAAGGGACAGGACAATCATGTCTTTAATGGCCAAAGCTACGTGCAGTACCTATGTCATTGCCATAATGCAGATATTGTCTACCTCAGACACGATCCATTACAGAGAGAGCTGGCACTTTGTCAACTGGGATGTGCAGATAGGAAGAAGAAATGACATTAGTAGTATTTGCTGCCAGAAAAATTCTAGGCTGAATAATAATCGATACTCTTTTCCTAAAACGGCATGAGAACACATCAGAAACTATTGAAACATATATTGTGTTATAAATCTCTGAGTTTACGTGCTTGGAGCCACAAGAGGGCACTTTGCATGTGAGCTGTGGCAGCTACCTTCAATTTTATAATACACAGAATGTGAAGCATATATATGTTGTTGCTGTCAGATCTTTCAGAACATCTTTGATCATAAATTTCCTGGTTTGTGTCTTAATGCAGCAGCTAATGAGAAGTATCAATAAGGCTATAGAATTTATAAAATTCAAACTCATGCAATGCAAAAAGTAAAAAATTTAAAATGGGGCCTGGGCTGACATTTGTAAATACACACCAAAGAAATAATTGTTACAGTCCTTCAGATGTTAGACTAAAGTTGGACATGAACATCTCTGTGAAAAATATTTTGACATATTTTACTTGACAAATGCTTGAAGTGAATATGATACGTAGTAGCAGCTGTATCCATAAATTCCATTTGTTCACATATCTTATGACTTCTTTCTAATATTTATTTTTACATTTCATTAGTTTCACCTATTTCAGAAAGAATTGTGTAATAGAAAATACAGGTTTCCAAAGAACTTCGAAGAATGTAACCACTGTAACTTTAATGAGGAAGTCATATGTACAAATAGTTGCCTTTTTATTTCAAAATCTCAGTATGTAAGGGAGTATGTCTGTTTCTCCAAGTGGGTGACAGCAAACCAGGTACAGAATTAGTCCTGTATCTTGAAAGATAAAATTGTGTTTTTCTTTTTCCCTGCTGCTTTCTAAACTAACTTATTTGTTAGAGCAGCATGATTTTTTAATGATTTCCCTTAGCTTGTCCAAAATTGAATTGGATAATAGCTACAGAAAATATTGGTATAATAATATGTACTAGTTCATGTGAACATCCAATGTATTTTCATATAAAGATATCTTTTTTATTTATATCACTGTTTAAATTACTCTGCTTTGTTATTAAAGGTAAAGTTATTATTTCAAGACAATGGATATATTTACTGAAATCAATGAAATGAAAAGGTTCCTTTAAAGTATTGTGTGAAAATACAAAAATAAATTCTCTAAGAGAGAAATTTAGAATTATATCTACTGCCATGTTTTCAGTTTGGTAAACTGATGCTATTATGGTCATGGCGTTACAAACCATGGGAACTACAGGGCTTTCCATGAGATTTTAGAAAACTTATGGTCAGTAATACGAAACATTCCATCACCTGGTCAGTTTAAAAATTACAAATAAATCCACCTTTAGAATGCAAAGAAAATTTTTATTGAGTACAGAAGCATTTTCTTTTAGTATATCCTGTCTTTTCAGCTTTCTCAGTTAAATGACTCATAGTAGCAGCTGAATGTTTTTGCAAGCAGTTGGCCCTCTTAGATCCTCCTGTGTTTTAATCTGTCTCTCTGAAAGCCCAGATGTCTGCAGGCTGGCTCCAGTGGATCAATCTTGGTGGGCTGCAAACGATACAGTAGTAGGGAGGCATTTTATTTACTTACAGGAGGGTTTATTAGTAGATAATAATAGAGAACTCCCATAGATCAATATAAAGCTGTCGGTTCTCCTGGTTTCGTTTCTGGTTTCTTGTGCTTTTTCTTGGCTCTCAACCTTTCTTGCATTTTTCGTAACAATTATATCTATTAGGGTTTTAGCAAGAATCTTTTTCTGTGTTTCAGTCTGGAAATTTCTGCTTGTCTGGTCTTAAAAATGGTACCAGTGTCACATTATAGGGGATTGTATGGTCTGATTAAAGATGCTTTCTACAGACATTAAGAAACACTTATGAATCTTATGAGGCTCATCAAATATTACAGATTTAGCTGATGCTGTGTCATTTTGTATTCATTTGTAAACTCTTTTTCCATATTCTATAAAAGAGCCTTCCAGAGCAAGATATAGGTACAGTGCTAAAGTCTTGAGTTGCAGTTTTTGAAATAGTTATGCTGTTTTATTTAATGATACATGTTAAGACTGACCCATTCACTGCATTAAACCTCTTGTGTGCACAAATCATCCCCTATTTCATACCATCTTATACAAACTAAGTTCAGCCTCCTTGGTATTTAGGAAAATGACAGACCAATTGGTGGGGCAGGTCTGCTAATTAAAACATGATTATTCAATACTTTTCTCCTTTAATGAGAATTACATCAGTGCCTCACAGTCAAGTTCCTTATGCAATTGGAATTAAGATTTTATCTTTTGAATTAGAGGGAAATTTTTTCTCATTTAAGTGGGCTTTATAAAATTAAGGAGACTTTAACAATTGACCTGTTGAATTATTCCATGTTTACCACTTACTTGCATTTCTTTTGCAGTTCAAAATAAAACAATATTATTCAATTTATTCTCAAAATTATTAGTTCTGTGAAATGACTTGGAATAATCTGTGTTCTTAGGCCATGAAATGAAAGCTTCTGTGGAAAGCCTATAGAAATTTCACTTTGTTGTGTTCTTATTCAGTTTTCCACATAGTAGATGCCGTATGGCAACACAGATTAAAAAATTCACCGTGTGCTGTGCTTTTTTTGCTTACAGCTGTTAGACACCTGCCATTTTCAGCCAGAAATGTCTAAATGTTGTCCTACATAAGCTGCACCAGGGGAGGAGGTTTAGATGGGACATTAGAAAGAATTTCTCCATGGAAAGGGTGATTAGACATTGGAATGGACTTTCCAGGGAAGTGGTGGAGGAGACCGTCCATGGAGGTCTTTCAGGAAAGACTGAACGTGGCACTCAGTGCCATGGTCTAGTTGACATGGTGGTGTTCAGTCAGAGGTTGATATTGATACATACATATACTCAGTGTCAAAATAGGAGAATACACTGAGGACTCTGTGGGCTTCTATGCTGGTTGTAGTTACCTTGCAGTTTTCACTTATTACTTGGGTAGTGGAATGCTAACTCTGCAGCCGCCACCTATTTGCGAGAGGCTTCAAATGTACTGAAGCAGGGCCTTCAGGAGGCTTTCATATAACTGAGGTCTGGTCTGAAGGACATGGATAAGCACAAAGCTAACGCAATTAGCTTGATATGATTAAGGATATTCAGCTACCTAAAAAAGGAGATTGGGTACAACTGGCTAACTGACTGGTAGTAGTTTAGCAGAAAGAGTCTTGGCATTATAATGGCTCACAAGGAACATGAATTGTCAAATCATGGTACCTCTAAAACGGAAAAACAGAACTCTGATAGATCAAGCAGTATTTCTTGCAAGACAAACTACTCAGACGTGTCTCAGTTAAGAACTGCATCTAGATTTAAGCACTACAATCCATTAAAAGTTTGCTAACCTTAAAGAGTCAGGAAGAGAGAATGATGAAAAGTGAAGTAATCTCTAAGGAAAGAATTGAATTATTATGATTGTTTAGTCTAGAAAGGAGAAGGTTGATTGGGACGTAACAGTATAAGTGTAATCAAGTGCATGCAGCTGCTGCAAAGAAAAATTATGAAAAGCTTTCTAAGAGCAAGAATACCAAAGGAATGCAGAAAAATTTTGGCTAGGGAAATTGTGTTTCTGTACTGAGAGATCTTTAGGAAAGTTGTTTTAGAATGGTACACATATAATTGATACTGTCTTGAAGTGCAGAAATGCTGTGGGTGACATTTTGATTGCCTTTTCAACATCTTGACACTGTTAATCAGTTAAAAGACATAAAGTCCACTTTTTGTGCATTTTCCTATGGATGGAAACAGCTGGCTATGCTTTTTTCAAGAGTGGAAACACTTTCAGAGTTCCCAAATTTGTTGCGTTCATGCCTGACAGAAAATGGCTTATTGAGTTACACTGATTTCTAGAGGCTTCTAACAAGTATGTGGGGGAAGAAAAGAAGGGAAATCAAGAATCTAAGCAGCAGTGGTAATGTAACTTCCTAAAGTACTGCATAGAAGGTGATTTTATTTATTTTTAGAAAGATGATAACTTATTTTGGAAAAATATAGTACGTTCACTTGATAGTGATACAATGTAAAAATAATATCGGTTAAATGAAGGTCAGATGTACCTTTCTAGTGCACATATATACTTGAAGACTTGAAGTTTGTTATGGTAATGCTTATCTGGGTTTAGAAGCTCTGCAAAGTGTGTGGCTGCTCATGCTTCTTTGATCATGCACCCGTTTGGAAAATAACAGCAGCTTTGGAAGAACTCTTTTTTTACCAACTCTACATCCTCTGAAAAAATTCAGGAAACTCTTGTTCTTGTGCATTTATCTTCTCTACATGTATGCAATCTTTTATTCAAAGTTCTACAGTATTATGCAGATAATGATAACAATTAATATTCTGGAGGTTTGATATTATGTCTTGAGAATAGAATTTGTTTTTTCTGGTTGGGAGAATTTACTGGCTAGATGAATATATTAGTTATGTCCCAATATTAGATCAAAATACTATGCAATATATTTAAATATTAAAAATACAATTCTTCTCTCATAAAAATGTTTTTTAATTAAAACTAGATGCATTAAAATCTTATATGAAGTAATGTCATGCAGTGATTTTTTGCAGTTGATGTCCATGAAATGGAAAAGAGATGATTCCTGACTTTCCCAGAGATTCTACGTGGATAAATAATATATAGAAGGAGTGGCATTTATTTCATAGTTATTTTATAGTTCTGAAGTAATTGAATCTGCAGCAGGAAAAGTTGAAATTACTGGAAAAAAACAAAAATTCATTAGCATCTGAATCTGATAAATTTCTCTCTGATTTTGGCTAATTCAGTTAGCTTAATCTAAATGTGGAAGTTACTGGTATGATGCAGCTTGATCATATCCATTGAACCTAAAACTACTTAGGCCATGTAAAGTGTTGTGGTCTTTAGTTAAGCTTTTTCAAATGCGTGTAGGTCATCCCATTTTCAATATTACTTAAAAGTCGCAGCTTCTTGGAAGTCAAGAAGGAGAAGGGCTAGATCCATCAGTTTATTTTAGTTCATAAGTTTAGATATTGATTCTGTTGGACATTTAGACTTTAAGTGCCTTGTGAATATGTCTCCAATTTTTAACTCCTTTATTTAAAGCATCACTGACATACTTTTGAAAGTGCAAATCTTGACTATGTTCATCATCATTTCTGTACTTTCTTATGCTTAGGTTTCAGATGTAGCATTCTGCACATATGATTTCTGCATCTGTTCTATTTTCCTAGAATATTAAAATATTTTAATAACATTAAAATATTTGTCTAGGAATGTATGGTCTGTTTAATAAAAGAAATTTTAAGTTATATTTATGAAACTGTAAATGGACTTCAGCTATGAAGTTTTATGTACCAAAAATGTTCAACTGTAAGTAGATTCTGTACAGTACCATGAAGGTCCATATGCTTATGAAAACAAGGAAAACTGAAAACAATTAGCATTAAAAATATATCCAGTCTTTTTGGAGAATAAAACCAGCCAAAAGCCCAAACCCTATCAGTGTTTTTGAAATAACTCAGCTATTATAGATTTGCATATGACTTGAGGGATCTAACCTCTTTCTCAGACTCTGAAAGATGTTTTCATGTCAGATGGAGGACTGAAGTTTTACACGCAGAGAATTTTGCTTTCATTCATTTTGTGTTAATATTTCTTGTCTGTACATATCCGTGCAAATTTTTAAGATGATAGGCACATGTAATTGTTTTCAAGCCATAGTTTCTCCATTCCCTGTTAAATTTGTGGAACCAAAATTATTTTATTACCAAGTAGGAGAGAGGCAGAATTAGAACATGTATTTTGGAATGAAATAAAGGACATGATTCATTATGTATTAAGCTATGATACTCTGTAAGCCTGAAAAAGAGGTTATTTAGAAAAGAACATTCCTTTGCTGCAATTTATTCCATGTGCATTCTGTAGCTCCATTGCTAGACTTAACACATATTTTGAAGTTGTATTAGTTTTTCCAATATATTTGAGCACTTGTTAGTAATTTATCCTCAAAAACTCAAGTGTTTTCTATACTTTTTCAAGAAACAGGATAGTTGGATGTTTGTGATGCCACTCTGTCTTCATCTTACAAAAAAAAATGAGTAAATGTCAAGTAATTTGTGTCAGGTGTATGCTCCAAATGAAAGTCCATCAATCATTTTTGGCCCTTTAGTGCAATGATTATCATTTCAAAGACGCAGGAGGACATTAAAGATAATGGCTTTTCTGTTGTCTATTATCTCTAACAGACTTCACATAATTATTAACATGTGTTCTCATTTACGAAGAGTGTCAATATTTTGAGTGAATTGCATTTTTTTAACTGAAAGGGATATGTCTGTCAGCAAGTTTTTTGTCCATCTAACTAAATGAGGAATTACAATTAATGAATTTCGTGTTTCCGCAAGAAGGGCAGATATTGCAGAAAATGTTGGAAGCTTTTCAGGGTTGAAACACAATGACTGTCTTCAGCTGTCTGCATAAGATAATAAACAGTGTTCAAGCTTAAGTAGAAGTAGTAAAATGCTAGTGCATGCTCTTCCGAGGCACTCTCACTTTCTTTTTATATTTTGTGCAGTGCTGAGAAAAATAAGTGCCGTTTCCTTGTTTATCATAAAGCTCTGAAGTTATGTAGAATATAGAAATTATCCACAGAGTGAATATCCGTTTTGTGGTTTGTCTTATTTTTGCAGTTCTGATAGGAGTGAAGATGTTGAAATGAGTTTCTTACTAGCTCATTCCATGCCTCCTGTTTTAACCTGATAAATTGCCATTTGTGTGTCCTTTAGAAAAAGGCTAAACATGGTGGGGTTTTTAAGTTAATAAAATTTTAAATAGAATTTTAAAAATATAAAGCTGTGGTTAATCCATGTTAAGTGAAAAATAGTTAAAGCTTGGCTCTCCTTTGAGTAGGAATACAAGAGATAATGTCTAGTCTTAAGCTTCTGAAATTTCATTGGTAACTCTTGGGATGTTTATGCAGAATGGCGTGAGGCATACTTTGGCTTCTTGTGCAGGATATTCTTCCTCTGTTTGAACAGGGTTTCAGCAGTCTACTCATGGGTCCAGGCTGTTAACTTACCATAAATGTTAATGAATGGGAATGGAGGGAAGTGCTGTGATTTGCAGGACAGCTTTTTAGCTTATGGCTTTTCTCAGTAAATTTAAATATTATGGAAGGAATCCATGCACCAACAGGAGGAAGGATTTAGCCTTTAATCACTGAAGTAAACTGAATCTCTTCAGATTTCAGCACCAGTAAGTGTCCTGGACAGAATGTAGACATCACAGTTAGACAAAACAGTAAAGTCTGTTATGTAGTATTTAATGAAATACATTTCTGGCTACATTAGAGAAGCACCTTCTAATGGGAATGACAGAATAATTTATTAATGTATTCAAGCTTCAGTATATCTTCACTTTTGAATTAGATGTAAATATTTGAAACATGTAGATGAGACCCTTCTGTACAGCAAATCAACTAAATAACATTAAAAAACAGCCAGGGAAAAAAACACATAGAGCAAATAATGATATGTATCAGTGAAGTAAATGAATTATCACCAGCAGTCACAATTTTGTCACTAAGCCAGAAGATGCTGCATCCATTACAACAATACATTTGTAGTCTGGAGAAGCAACAGGCAGCTGGCAAACCCCACCAGCTGGCATAGCAGCATCAGCTGGCGTCAGCTGGGTTTTAGCTGCTTACCTGTCACTGCCAGCTACAAGCAAGTCCCAATATGCTGAAAGGTGATCCGTGATTTGTCTTTTAAAAGCATAGACTAAATAGTTCAACACAGTCTTTACAAACTTTCCTTTTATTTGCCTTACACTTTTATTGAACTGAAAAAGTGCTGATTTTTTTGTGTCTCCTTTCTATTTGGAATTCACACACATGTTTAATTCCTCCTCAGTGACTTTGCCAGAACAACTRTAATTTGGGGCAAAATTAGTATCTTTGAAAATTAATTCTCTGTTTTACTACTGATTATATATTTTAACTGCAAAATCTTTCAAGTTACACATTGATTCTAAAAATCTATGACAAAAGTCCAGTATAATACTTAGCATTATAACTATGGATTTGGAGTAGTTTTATGCTCAATGTAAGTTATTCTGTTTTCGTGTTCCTCCATTTTTGCTCCCTAATGAATTAAGTATTAGCCTTCAGTTACTTTGTTGAAGCTATTTCAGGTAGTCTGTGTCTAGTTTGATGCCTGGTAATTGTGACCATGTGTACATTTGTCTAAAATGCATGTGAACATACAGTCAGTTGCCATTTTAAATCATGGATCTCTGGTTTAGCTTTTAAAATTATATTGGGTTGTCTTGAAGGGGTTTTTTTCACTAATCTTTTAAGGGGAAAGTCTTGCTCAGAAATGTGAGCTAGTTCGATCATATCTGGAGGATATGTGAGCACTTAAAAATACTTAAAGAAATTATTTCAAATGTCATATTGTGTGCAACAGCTATAGTCTGGAAAGGTTTTGTTTCAAACTAGGCATGTCTAATGGGGTTTATGACAACGTATGAATTTGCCCTGAACAAGGTCAGCTTGGAGGTCAGTGAATGCTATACAAATTGCATACTACTCAAACCTGTAATTATCCCTGTAAGAAGTTAATGTGCTGTGGAGTTCAGCAAATTCATGTAAAGCTTCAGAAATGGCCATGATAAACTGAGCGGTCACTTATATTTGCTCAGAAAAGTTAGTCAACAGGACGTGATGCTTCCACAGTGTTCATTTAAGGTAACTTGTAGCAAAATCATCTTGTCTGCTTGTGTACTCAGGAGATAAACAGCCTGAATTCTTTGTCATTTGAATTTGAATACAATTTCATAGCATTACTTTCTTAATATCCATCATATGTGCCATACATACAGGCAGAAAAAACTCTCAAGATAGATTTTTTCAAATTTTGGCAGAAAATATGCAATATCTACTTTAGCATAAGTTTATTAAATTTTGAGTCCCTACAAGAGGGACCAAAAGTATCTGTCAGATCTTTGTTGAAGACAGCATGTGTTCCAACTTGTGTGTGTATTTTCCAATTTCAGTACGCTATAAATAAGAACTAACTTTGCATTTTCAGGTGAAAATATCAGTATCATTCCTCTTTTTCCTGTATTTGTCAAAAAATCTACTTTTGTATAGATGAGTGACTAAGTATTTTCATAGTTAAATATTTGTAAATCACATAAAACATAGTAGAAAACATTTGTATGAGTTAGTATAAATCTTGTCAGTTAACTGTCTCTAATGTGAGCCTCAATGATAAGCACATTCAGACATGAGTGAAAGAAATACTTTCAGTAGTGCCCAGTGTTCCAAAAATAGTGTTGAGAGGGCATAAAAAGACAATTCTTCAATTCCTCTTTGTCAGGAATTGATCCTTTGCTAAAAAAGTAGACATAAAGCTGTTCACATGGAAATGTAAACTAGCAGACAAACTAAGGAACTTGTGATGTACTCAAGTGTCTTAAACAATTCTAAATATCACTTAAAGAAGAAGGGGGAAAAACTATATATGAGAATAAATATTTGATTTGCCTTTTTCTTTTCCTGCTTAATAGCATCCTGCAAGTAAGAGGTGATGTTCTTTACTAGACCTGGAGAGAATTCAGTCTTATTTTTATAAGCCGTTTGTTAAGGTGCAGAGCATAGAGATTAGATGAAGATCTTACTACCACGTTTAGTTCATAAAAAGGTGTGATGTTTGGTGAAACATTGACTTCAATTCAGAAATTAGCTTCTGTTATAAAAGTGAATGAATCCTTTGTAGAGTGTTCACTTGATCTCAGATCATTTTGCATCATCTTTCTAGATTATCAAATTGTTGGATGGAAAACGGTCTCAAACTGTAGGAATTTTAATATCGAGTTTGCACCTGGAGATGAAGGATATTCAACAAGGTAAGTGTTTCTTACACTTAATGTATCATACTTGCATGGATTTTTTATCATAGCCCTCAGAGAATTTCTTGCATTACAGAATGTGCTTTGAATATAGTTCCCATAACTATTGGAAGAAGCATTCTTCCAATGTATGCCACTATGTGTAAAAGTTTCACCTAATAATTAGAATTGAATTTAGGTACAACTCCTTCTGTACTGTTACAGTTAGCGTATCACTTTCAGTACAGTGTTTTCATATTCCTCCTGTGCAGTTCCCTGCTTTTTCTTAAGCGAGTCATCCGCCAACAGAAATTAAATGGAGGGCTTACACATAAATCTTTCAGGTTTCAAACATGCAGTCAGTATTTTTTAATGTTTAAATTTTGCTTCATTAACAGTATAAAAAGTACATCCCAAACTGATGTTACCACGTAACAATCAGAAAGAAAATTCTGGATGGCATTTTTCAAAGTGTAGGGCTAGTCAGTGTGTAAATTCCATTACTGGTAGAAATTATTTGAGTTTGCCAATACAACTGTAGAGAAATACAGATTTTTCAGAACACTGGGGTAATTGAGAGTCTGCTTATGTTCCGGATTTAAAAAGGTATTGTTTAAGGATATTGTTTATTTCTTTTTCACATTAAGAAAAGGAAAATATTCACCATTTAAAACAACTGCTGGAACAACTCAAGTTGATGTCTCCTTTTTTGCTATTGTTTTCCCTCCGTCACATGCAAATACTGGGTAGGGTGTTGAGATGCTGCTGGCATTTATTATTATTAATTTCAAAAGAGCCTTTGAGCATCTAGCACTTTAAAAGCACAAGGGCTTACAGATGTCTCTTGGGATGCAGGGGAATAAGGAAAAGAAGGAATAACTTTGTGCCTGCCAGTATTGTGTAAAAGGTATCAGAATGAAATGGAAAAAAAGTGCTATTACTAAAGGTCTGAATAATTTGCTGGCAGAAATTACAGCAGCATACGGATAGGATAGAAGCTGTATTATAAAAACTGCGTAATATTCTTAAGTATCTTCAGAGATGGGTTTTATTTTTATTTTCCATGCCATGATGTTCTACTAAAAGAGAGCATCTCTATCTCTATCTCAGTTGTTCACTGTACTTCTATAGCTTTTGAAATCTTCCGGCCAATTTATACCAAATCTAAGGGAACATAATGACTCAAATATTTGGGTATATATACAATAGCATTTTTAGCTTGAGTCAGCAGTGCACTTTTGAATCACATCTACCAGTTGTCCCCTTTGCTGTGTTTGCATTGCAGAGCAATGCAGAACACTCTCAGAGTACACAAATATCCTTCAGAATCAAATTAAACGAGAAGATATGCTTTAGGAGCATGCCAGCAGTCTCCATGTATAGCAGTCTTTAAGCTCCCAAGGATCAGACCAGAGATAGTTAAAACTCCCTGAAACATGTATAGTGTGAACTGTTGCTGTCTACAAATCCATTTGTAAAGACTATACTACTTGCAGTTGTAGACATAGCTAATATAGTCGTACAAGTTTAATGAAAATTAGAGTGTTGGTAGAAGAAAGACACCAAAACAAGTGCTGTCACTGAAGAAAAGTTTAGAACTCATCACCCTTTCTTGTCTGAGGTAGCAAATGACTGGCCTGTCACCACATGTGTTGCCCAAGGAGGCAATAGGATATGCTGCCTTTTGCTTATGGAAACAGCTAGGAGTTACTGTCAGGATTTGGGAATACCATTAGTGGGACTTTTTAAAAAACGTACTAACAAAGCAGGATGACTGATTCTAATCAAAATCTGTGTTCAGAGACTATCTAGGGGAAAAAAAAACAAAAACCGTTCACAAGACTCAAGGAAAGCATTGTTCTGTAGAGAGGACCTTTAGAAATGTATATTATTTATATATGAAGACAACAGTAGAATTATGCTTTTTTCTCTTGTGTGTTTATCCCGTAATATTTTGTGTAATTTAAAGCTGTGGACAGTCCTGCCTATCAGCAGACAAATTATTTGAAGACTGCTGTAGTCAATGCACTGGATGAAAAAAATTCATAATAGGGTCATGAATGTCAGGTTTGGTGGTTTTTTTTTGCAAAGTGAAGTTACAAAGAGCTACCTCTAAGAACATGCAAATCAAGCACTCGTCTGTCTTTTCAAGCCAATTTCCATGGCATAATTCAGTATGTGGAAAACTGGGGAAAGGTAATGGTCTTTGACCACTTGCAACAGAAAATGGAGAAACTTGAAGCAAAAGTCAAAAGTGAAAAAAAAAAATCTAATTTTTATTTCAGGATTTTATGACCATGTTTGTTGAAAAGTCATGAACAAATGAATGCATTGTCTGTGTATAGTGTACTAGTTACTCTACCCTAGGCAGGAGTTACAGAATACAGATGGAGAAAATCTCCGATGAGGTGCCCTGTGCATACAGATGCATGCAAAATTGTAGAAAAGACAAAACAAGAGTAATCACAAGAAAAATTGCATCCTCCTTTAAAATAGTGTGAAATTTCTGCATCTGTAGGATTATCCTCTCAAAATTAGGGTACATAGCTTCACAGCATATTGTGTAGATAATTTTGCAGTGCAAAACAAGCAAGTGACCATATCTGGCACCCAGATGTTTCAGTTTGCATTTGATAATGCGCCAGCCGCCACACTTCAGGAGGGGAATCTCCCACACATGTTCATCTAAGAGAGTGAAGTTCATCCTTTGCAGATAAGTTTAAATTCGTTCTGCATCTGAGTACAGTCCAAGGAGAAGACAACGTAAAACTAAATAATTAATTAGGGTAGTGTTAGTATTATATGATGGAGCGGGAAAGTTGCATTGTCATGCTGCACCTGTCCTAATGCTCAACTTTTTGTTCGATGGGAGAGAACAAATCCGAGGTGCTGCACTGTTCTGACAACGCTGATGAATCTGGTACTGGCGATGGTAATAAAGTTTTTGGTTAGACCACTATTAATATTATTCATTTCCTGAGCAGAAGAAGCAGGCAGAAAATCTGACTCAGTATGCTCTACAGGATCTGAATATTGAAAAGGCAAATAGCAATAATCAAATTCTGCATAAGTTTGAGATTATTTGTAAGGCTGCTTCTCTGCATTTTTTTAAAACCTTTGTAAAGAAGAGATGAGGAATAGTGGAGATCAGTTGTTAGGTAAGCTTTAAGAGTACACACTTAGAGAAGTAATCTCCGTTTGATATCAGTCCATTTCTGTCTTTTTGTATCATTGTTCAGCTGAAATATTACAGCTTGAGAGACAAACTTGTGGCTCAAGACTATTTATGTGGCTTTGCTGTTGAAATATTACAGCTCGCTCCACAGTGAGGTGTTTCCGTTTTGTTTGTAATGGGAAATGCTGGTTATAACTGTACGTGAAAATGCTGTGTGGGCGCTTGCCCCCACTTTCTACAGGACAACATTCTGCTCACTGAGACAGTTCCAATATAGTAGCTGGCAACAGCAGTGCACTGGAAAACACATAATAATACTCTTTTCTGCAGTGTACATCACCTGTGCCGGCTTTCCATGAGCTACTGAGATCCTTGTTCAAGAGTTAACTGGCAAAATTGTGGGGCAGCCCAGATGAAAAACTTTCAGTTACAGAAAATGAGATATAGATAAAATATAGATGCGTATGTTCAAAAGAGTGATTCTTCCAAATCCCTCCCTACCTGCATAGTACCTGCAATTTGTCAGTAAAATTGTAGGGCACCAGAAGTTCTGCTTCTGTACACTGCTGGAAATGTTTCACTGTCTAATAGCCCTGATTTCTGTCAAGACACATTAGCTAGATGGTCTGCTGCTGTATATGATGGTATGTTTTCCATGGGGCTAAATCTTTGACATACGGTAGGTCACTCTGGATGCACAGTTAATAGCTTATTGTACTCCTTGTGGTAGTAAAGTGCAGCATTACTCCGCACAAGATAGCTGCAGGCTTTGCTGGTACATTTACCAAAGCCGGAGTAGCTGTGCTCTAGCACTACAATGCTGACAGAACATAGCCTATATGACAAAGGGGAGAACTTAACATCGATCCTTAGCATCGAGGCTACTTCTGATGCTAAAAGAGAAGTGTCTGACTGGTTTTCTTCAAATTTGTGATTTTCCTTCCATTGTCAACATACAGGAGTAAATAATTGGAAGAATGTGAACTGTAGATTAACCCAATCAGACTGATGATCAATCAAATAACCATTCTGATTTAGTATTATATTTCTAATCGTCCTGGGATTGCTGTGTGGTCTTCTTCTAGTAAGAGGCCATAGAAGTTATATAAATAGGTTTGCGTTCTTAGTGCAATTTCTGCTTTATGGCACATCTAAACTTTAGAGACCGTAATCGTTCTTAACCAGGCACTTTTCTTAGCGTCTTAAAGACTGTGTTTTATATGCATAAGGCAAACTACTCCAAAGCAACTGTAGTCTGCAGACCATAGTGTGCTGAGAATTTCTAGATTCCACTTTGTGTTTTAACCATAACATGCAGCACAAATAGTTTCACAGCTCTCCCCTCTATTATATTTTGGAAATACTTCTGGGTAAAGAGAAATGCTTTGGAATATTTGCACCAGGAAATACTTGCACTAGGTGAAAAGAGTTTTAAGGGGTTTCAACTGAAATATTTTGGATGGAAGTATGGATTATCAAGATTTAAAAACTCTTGTTCAAAAGTTGTGTGACTTTTCCACCTACCCAAAATATTATATGTATGTATTCTATATATTCTGTATACTATTCATGAAGTATAGAGATAGCTGCATACCCACCTCAGAAGTTGGGAAACTATTTTCTTTTAAATTAAATATTTTTCTCTTTTTTGGGACAATTCACAACATATGTTTTTATGAATCTCCTTTGGACATCCGTTGCATGTGGGTAGGTTAGCATTAGTGCCAGATTCTTTTGTTCATGACTTCTTGCAGGATTAGAGCTTTCTTAGTCTTCTAAACCTACATTGTACCCATGGTGCTTCTTTGTTGTGTGTATTTTTTTGTGTTGCATGGCAGTTAATACTGGAGAAAACCTTTAAAAAAGTTTATAACATATCAATTTGTCAGAAGTAAACCAGAGTAATTTGGATATTATAGGTGGTTTTGCCAAGTAGGGATTTGTATTTAACAGTCGCTGTCATTGTCTAATTGATTAGGTCAGTCACAATTTAATTTAAATTTCCCAGTGACGGGCTGTTCATGTTCCCATGAAATTAAGCCTTAGTCAACAGAATGTAGTATATAAAACAACTAAGTACTTCCAGGTCAAATAAATGTACCTCTGGCGAGCTCTTTTTATTTAAATAATGTACTTTTGTTTTATCATTTGGGTGCAGTTAAGGTGATTTCGTATTTCATAGTCTAATTGTCATATTAAATGGTTTGATACTGGTGAGTATATGTAAGCTCTGTCATCAGACTTAAATCCTGATTTAACCAAAATGTGTTTAGTAGGAGCGAGGCTGTATATCAGATTCAACCTTAAGACTGTTGCTACTTAAGCTGACTTAGAAGACATAAGTATATTTTTTGTATTTAAACTCTTAAGTTCTAAAGTTGTATGTGGACTGCACACAGTATGCTTTAAGTTCTCAGCTTTTCTTTGATTTACATTTTTTAATTGATGAGAGTATGTGAAAAATCTGTGCAGCAGGGAATCTTTTAGATTAATTTTTTAAAAGTGAGTATGTTAAAAACCCTTGGTATAAGTTTATGTATAAAGCAACGCTCTTAGTGTGTGAAAAGTAGCTGGCAAGTATTTTTATGTGTGCCTGTTAGTTTGAATGCATGATGTTGATCTGTTTTCTGTCCTAGCTGACGGTTATTATATCCTAATGGGTGCAACCCTGCACTAATGATCCTTATGTATATAAATTCTTCTTCTTGTGAGCAGACACCATAGGCCACATAAAAATGTTTGCCTCAATTTCCCTGCAAAAAAGGATCTCAGAAACCAGACTTGGCCAAGTAACAGATTTTTTAAAGGTAGAGGAACCCAATAAAATTACCAGCTTTTCACAGCATGAGTCTACTTCCTTTTGACATATTGTGAGGTGTAGGTGAAATATTCTAACTGAACTGACAGTGTAAGGAAGACAGCTAACTAGAAAGCAAGATGAAAGTAAAAACCACCGATGATGATTGATATTGTAATAGCTATTAATTGTTTTGGAGCCTCTTTTGTAGATTTATGATACTTCACCCATATTACTTACACTTATGTAAGCCTTGATATAATGAGATTTAATGCAGTAAACTATCATGGTTAAATTCACTGTATCAGGAAGAGCATTTTGAAAAACTTACCAAGGTTTGTATTAATTTTGATAAAGTTAAGATACATATGATTAAAAGTGGGGTTGGTTTTTCATAGAAAAATTGAAAAGTTTTTGTTCCCTTAAGTAAAAATCAAAATAATTACTTCCTTTGATCTAGTATATTAGGTTTTTTCCAGCTACCCCAATTCAAGCTAATTTACACATCTTACTGTGAATGTATTGCACGTGCCATATATTAAGAATAAGAAGAATACTAAGACACCTGTGAATTTGGGGATTTCTTCCAGCTTTTCAAAATCAATGCTTCTTTAAAAAAAAAAAATAGGCCAATCTTCATAAATTTGCATGTTTTCATTTTTGTCTTCTGCTCCAAGTGTGTATGACAGTAAGTTCAATCAGTTTGAATGAAAGAAAAAATAAGGGCTAAGATATTAAAATACATAAAGATATTAAATAAGATATTAAAATGTATAAGATTAAAATATATAAAGGAGATTGTGTGGATTTTGGCGGTACATCTTACTTACTGGGAATGTGTCTCTACCTACATTGACATCCTAATATGTCCAGCTGTCATTAAATTGGGTAATATGGCTGGATTTTTAACTGCAGTTGTCTGCATGCACATTGCCAATAATAGCAATACAGGTTGTGTAGCAACAAAATCAGAAAATATTTGCTAGGTACTTTTATACAATCACATGCTCTCTCCAAGAGAGAGAAAATAACTCCTCTCAATGTCACATTGGTTAATTTTGTTCAAAATATGGTTTAGCTGATTGTATTTCATTAGTTTAATCACAAACACTTTTTGTTTTATCATGTCACTTCAAAACAATGCTGATTTGTTAGATCTGATGTTGAGTACAGAAACATGGATAAGATAATAGAGCATTAAAAACCACTTCATGATTCTGGAGCCTGTTTGGTGACAAATACCTGTCTGAAAATTTCAGCTAGTTGTATAACTCTTGATATTGTTACTAAAGTGTTCTTTTTATCAAACTACTTCCTGTCATCATAATAGTTCTGTACATAAAAATTTGGCTATTAGTTACATGCTTTGCATTTCTAGTACAAGTTCAAATTGCCTCCAATAAGTTGCTGTTTCTAGATAACTCTGGACAAATAAATTTCACCTTGTAAGCAGATTTCAGAATATGCTAAAATAGGGTAAAAGTTAAACCACAAGGGGAAGTTTCTGAACTCAATATGCATATTTTTAATCTTAACAATTAAATATAGTGGACTGTGAAACTAATTTTCCAAGAGATTTTCCAACCTCATAGGTTCTTTTGAGATTTTATTGGATGATACAGAAAATAGTGCAGCTCTTGCAACTGTCTTGCAGGAGATAAGAGATAATCTCATAAATTCAAATGCTAATGATGTTTCTTTAAACAAAGATTTTTGTCAATCTCAGTTGTTCAGGCTTTATATTTGGTTATATCCTTGAGGTTTTTTGAATCTTTCTAGTAGGACAAAAAGTAGTTGGAGATACTGCTTTTTGCACTGATACTGTCTTCTGTATAATTCTTTACTTCTAACCAAGGTGTAATGTCAACAGATGGAATCATAATTGACAGGCAGAATTTTAAAGCATTCTAAATGTCACTGGACCTTTTAATAAAATTAATTAGCCTGCCACAGAGAAAATTTACTAGCCTGCTGGTTAATTTCACAACATAAAATCATGGGGTAGGTGGTAGAGCAGGCGAAAGCTTATTACTTTTAAATAATTATTTAAAGATGTCTGGTTTTCCCCTTTCAAACATGGATTGCAAATGTAGCTAGAGCTTTGGAAATCTTCTAAATTCAGAAGCAGTCATGGATCATTTGAAGAAATATAATACAGTTAAGATTAAAGATAGTAACTGATAAGATAGTAGCTGATGACGAGTCACTAGTTATGTGCTTGATTCTTTTGGGATTTATGTTCTCAGTAATATTTAAACATAAGTCATGAGTTCAAAAATTGTGCTCAGTCCCATTATGAATCTTGAGGAAAGGCTGGTTTCAGAAAATTTAAATATCCAAAGTTATTTCCATTCCATTGTGCATCTCTTAGCTTACTGGAATTTAATGTTAGAGTGCATTAGAACACACCATGAAGCAATCCCATTTAGTTTTCAGAAGAGTACCAATACATTGCCTAAATTGTAATGGGCTTTGCTAATGTTGGAAGCACCTATGTCACATATGCCAAACATAGTAATATTTGGAACTAAGGAAACATTTTGAGACTTTCCATTTTTGGTAACGAGGCATCCTTAAATCCCTGAAGAGTATACTCCATGTGTTTCTGTGTGATATGGAAAAGTATTTATCTGGAAATTGTCATATCAATAGTTTTCTATTGGATAAAGATAACTTAAATGTGAGCTTGTTGAAGATAATGTAAAAACTGTAGCACAATCTTTTGTGCTTGGCAAATTTATAACTTGCAAACTTTTGAAAGTTTGCCTACTTGTCTACTTCCCAAGATTGCTAGCTCCTAGGCAAGGATATCTCCCTCATCTCCCACGCACACAGGGAGACTTAAATACCCTAACTCTCAATTCTTTCCTCTTCAGCCTTCTAAGCTCACATGAAATCTGTGCTGTTCATTGTCTGGTATCAGTTGTTCTCATGTTCTCCTGCCTGGCCAGCTACACAATCAGCTGGGTACTTGACTGGTCTCATCTTTGACTGCTGAGTGTATTGGAGAGGAAAAGTAGAACTCTACTCTCCTGAGACAGAGCTTATAGAACATTCTTGCGGGAATGCTGTGATTTGACATCAGAACAAAAATAACACGCTGAAAATAAAAAAATATTAACTGGATACATATATGTCCTTTATCTAGGTTAGAACCCTTTAGTACATTTCTCAGGAAGGAGAATTGAACTCTTAATTATGTTTTCTAGTGTCTAATTTGTGTTTGTATTCTATACAGCTATACTGTGTGTTGATGACTCTGTAGTAGATCTGGAAACACTGGAAGCTCTGTATGAAAATGTAAGTAATGATGGGGTAGAGATGTGGTTAATCACCAAAGTATTTCAGACACAGACTTCAGGCTGCTCAGGGAATCAGTGAGTAAGGTCCCCTGAGAAAATGCTTATGGAGGTCCTGGGGGTCCATCAGTGCTGATTATTTTTCAAACACCTCGTGAAGGGCACAGGAGCAGCCAATTCCTAAATGTCGGAATTCAAGCAGATGAAGCAGAAGGTTGGCTTGGCTGAGCTGGGATCTCCTTTTGGAGTTAAGGCAAAAAAAGGTGTAGGCCCAGTGCAAGGTCAGGTGATGTGGGAGGAATACAGAGATGCTGCTTGCCACTGTAGGGAGAAAATTCTTGTGGCCAAAGCTCTGTTTGAGTTGAAGTTGGCCGGAACTGTAGGAGACAATAAAAAGAGGGGTTTTAAATAAGTTAATAGCAAAAGGCAGTGTAAAAATAACGTCAGCCTGTTATAGGATGAGGATGGTCACTTCACAAACAGGCACATAGACAAGGAAGAGATGTGTAATGCATTCTTTGCCTCTGGCTTCAGCACTGGTGATGGATGGGCAAAGGGCCTCTCAGTGCCCTGAGCCGGAGGACCATGACTGTGAGACTGATGAACTCTCAGGTGACCCAGAACTTGTGTGGGATCTGCTGCTCCAGATGGATCCCTAGAAGTCTATGGGGCCTGGTGGAATTCATCCAATATTCAAAGAGCTAGCTGATGTCATTCTGAGACCTGTCTAGATGATTTTTGAATAGTGTTGGGAATCTGGAGAGGTCCCAGTCAACTGGAAGCATCTGGAAAACACTTCCAGGCATATGATGTGATTCTTGGGGTGTCATGTGCAGGGCAGGAGTTGTACTCAATGATCCTGATGGGTCCCTTTCAACCCAGCATATTCTGTAATTCTATGACCAAAGGAAGCCAGCTGATGTAATATTTTTGGATTTCAGTAAAGCTGTTGATGCTGTCTCTCATAGTATGATTTTGGACAAAATGTCCAGCACACAGCTGGATAAATACATCATGCAACAGGTGAGCAACTGGCTCACGGGTTGGGCACAAAGGGTTATAGTGAATGGAGCCACATCAGACTGGTGACCTGTCACAAGTGAGGTTCTACAGGGCTCCATCCTCTGCCCTGTGCTCTTCAACATCTTCATTGGACACAGGACTGGGATGTATAGTAGGTAAGTTTGGTGATGATACTAAATTGGGAGGAGCTGTTGACTCCCTCAAAGGCAGAGAGGCCCTGCAGAGAGACCTTGACAAATCAGAAGGCTGTGCAATCACCAACCATATGAAGTTTAACAAGGACGAGTGACAGATCACGCACCTGGGATGGGGCAACTCTGGGAGAGCAGCACTATGGAAAGGTATCTGGGGGTCCTGGTCAATGGAAAATTGAATCTGAGTCAGCAGTGCCCTGGCAGGCAGGAGGGCCAACCATGTCCTGGGGTGCATCAGGCACAGCATTGCCAGCTGGGCGAGAGAGGGGATTGTCCTGCTCTGCTCTGCACTGGGGCAGCCTCATCTCCTGTCCTGTGTGCAGTTCTGAGAGCCACAGTATGAGAAAGCAAGCAAGCTGTTAGAGAGCATCCAAAGGAAGGCTATGAAGATGGTAAAGGACCTAGAGGGGAAGACATTTAAAAGGAGCAGCTGAGGTCACTTGGCCTGTTCAGCCTGGAGGAGACTGAGGGGCAACCTCATAGCTGTCTACAGCTTCCTCGTAAGGTGAAAAGGAGGGTGCCTGCCCCGATCTGTTCTCTGGGGTGACCAGTGATCAGGCACTGATCTATTCTCTGGGGTGACCAGTGACAGGACCTGAGGGAATGGCATGAAGTTGTGTCAGGGGACATTTATGTTAGGTATTAGGGAAAGATCCTTCACTCAGAAGGTGGTCGGGCACTGGAACAGACTCGCTAGACAAGTGATCACAGCACCAGCCTGACAGAGTTCAAGAAGTATTTGGACCATACTCTTGGGCAGATGGTGTGACTCTTGGAGATGGTCCTGTGCAGGGCCAGGAGCTGGATTTTGATGATCCTCGTGGGTCCCTTCCAACTCAGGATATTCTATAATTCTATGACTATAAAAAAATGTACATTGGCATGTTTATTTGTCTTACTGACTTAGTTCTTAAATGTCAGGAATTTTAAACAGTGGAATGTCTTTAAAATCAGATTAAAATGTAACAAAAGGTGTAACATCTATCATTGTTCCCTCATGAGCTGCCTAAAAATGCTGTCCTTAGTTAAGGCCTATTTTGTGCTAACGTGCTGAATTTTTCTCGTTCAGTATATGTGGCTAAAACAACTTGGGCTCCTGCATTGTGGTACTTACCCCAGGTTGCTGTGTAAACTAAGGATATAGCATTCATGAACTGTGTGACTTTGAAGTTGCATGAAAGACTTCCTTTACACTTGTCTCTTAAGGTACCAGAGCTACCTCTCTGACCTAAATTTTGTCAAGCATCCTTATAGCTATTTGCAGTGCTGTGTTGTTACAAGGATGTTCTGCTCTGTGGTCATTGGTAGTAAATGGCATGTAAGACACTGAAAGTATTTTCCATATATCTTTTAAGCGTTATTCTTTTGCATAGTGTAAATGTTTCTCAGTAAAAAAAAAACATAATTGTTGCTTGCAGGCAAATGGGTAAAGTAGTAATTTATTAATTTCTTACTAATTAGTAACTAATTAGTTTATATTAATTCACTCAGAGAGCACAAAAGGATGAACTGGAGAAAATCAAGCAATATTATCAGACTTCAAAAGAGGAGGAACTGAAGCTTCTGGATAAACCAGAACAGTAAGGGGTTTTTTTAAAATTTTTTATCGTTATATAATATAGTCCTTTGATGATATTGAGTTGAAAGCAATGTTGATACATAATTTTCGGTAAGTAGTTATAAGCTTCTTTTTAATTATAGATTTTTTTTGTGTGTATTTTAAGGCATGATGCAAACTTTGCGTTTATCACAAAACTTTTTTCAGACATGACAGATTTTCCTATCTCAGCTTTGACCACCAGAACTGATAAAATATGTAGCCTGGAATCAACAAGAATTTTTGTTCCCATTCTCGCATTTGTAAAAGGCTTATCCTTCCCTTAGAGCATTTATGGCTAAATGAGCATTTCATAAAGCAGGGCCACACTGATTTTGGTTGTTAATTATTTGAAAGGGCTGCATGAATAGAGGGTTTTGGTTGGTCCTGTGGCAGACACAATGTATACTCTGGTCATATTGACTGAAGACCTTCAAGACTGATTCCACAGTTCGTCTCCTGTAATTGTTGTGGTCAGTGACAACTATTAGGATGAAAAACTTCTTCAGTATTGCTCCTTTTGTTGTAATACACCTTAGACTGATGTGAAAGAATCCTCCAGAATTCATGAACAGAATGGTAATCCTGAATTTTATTTTAGTGTATACATTTGATTTCAGATTTTGGCCTACCAGTCTTTTTTGTCTTTTGCTACTTTACTGCTTTTCGCTTTTGTACTCCTACTCCCTTCTAATCTTCCTGTCCTGAGGCCTCTTTATCATCTTGTTTCCTTTTCCATCTTGTCTGTTTTTGTCTTTTCTGCTGTCTTTGATGTAAGAAAGGGTAGGGCGAGGAAGAACTAAAATAGCAGAGATGGTATATGATAGGTTTCTGTCAGAATTATTACATGTTCATACCTTTTTTCCCCATTAAAATGTTAGTGCTGAAGAACAGATTATTTTTTTCTTTTTCTCCTAACATAAGGCAGCTAAATAGTCATCTGTGACTGCCCACTAAGGAGTAGGCTAGGGTTAGGAGATAAGGCTGTTATCTTACTCTTGATTAAGAGAGGCTATTGTTCTTCAGTAAGACTTAAGAAGAGAAATATGTGTAAAGTGTATATAGTAGCTTTTGCATCCCATATCCATGGCTTTCATTGCCTTGGCTTGGGGCATAAGGATACATTGTGTGTCTAGCTGATGTTTTCCAGAGCTTGACTCTTTGGCAGTCTGTTTGCTGTATGTCCAAGTTAAATAAATATGAACACATTTTGTCTTCTGGAGAATACAAATCTTGTAGAGCTCTAGAATTGTAAGAGGTTGTCTTTTTTGTAATATAGTGGAGAGAGGTTAATCTTAATTAAATACAAAGTTGGATTTATACTATCATTTATCCGATCATTTATGTTATCATTGGTCCATAATTAAAAGTAAAGAACTGTAAATAAAGCAGTTATGCCCGGTGGTTCAGAGTGAAATAGTAGTATCAAAGAAAAAAGCTATTTTTTAATCAATTATTACTCTCTCTGCTCTCTCTACAAGTCTTAAGTATCCCATTTTTACCCTATTATTAAACTTAATATGTTAAGAAAACTAGCTTTTTTTTATTGTAGCTTAAGGGGAAAACAATTTGCTTTATGCACTTATGTAAATTTTGTTGGACCTTCAAAATTATGTGCTTTCTGAAAACTCAGTAGATCATGTGCCCTGGTTTTGTTGTCTTAAGTCAGCCTCTAAGTCAACCTAACTGCAGAACTAGAGGTTTGTTGGAACTGTGCTATACATATTAGCTTCATAAAAAGTTAAAGACAGAAAAGTGCTGAATTTGTATGTGTGATTAAAAATATTTTCTGTGAGGCATAAGCCTCATGTATTGTCTTTAATGAGGATCAGAGCAAAAGTGTAAATGAAATAATTTATCAAATGGTTGTGCATACTAACAGTAGTCTTTCATATAGTGAAACCATTTATATGAGTTCACTGAAGTCTAAAGGAAGCCTTTATGTGCTTGGATTACCAGACAAATAAAAAGCTTTAGCAGTATCACGGATGTTCTGTACATGTGATTTTGATTTGTCTTGCTGGCATGTTAAATTTGGCACAAACCATAAGTATGACAGCAAAATATCAATACCCCCCTAAATTATGTTTCATGATAGTAGTTGTTAAAATACTAATATTCCTTACCATGATAAAGATTCATATGCAAAATTGGCCACAATTTGGGGCTTTGCTAGCAAGGTACAGATGCTTTAGCTAGTTGCCAAGAGACCCCTTAGTATATTCTCTGTGTGGTCCTCTCTACTATGACATAAGTACTAATAAAGGAAATAGTATCAAAAAATGGTACTGGTTTGAATGTATTTTGATTCAGGAAGTAGAGAGCGATTTATGATTGCTGTCCCAGTAATGCCATTTGCTTCTCTTTGAAGACAGCTTTCCTTGGACTTCAGTTTAAATCCTGCTGGCTTACTTAGAATCTTACAGGATTAGATACACCTTTTTCCCAAAAATTTGTTTCTACATTTTATGTTCTTCAAATGTCAATAAATGTGATCTGAAAATTAGTTCACCTCCTTAGAATCAGCCTTCCCTGTCCGTCTTCTGCAAGTATGTTCTCTTATACTAACACCATGGCAATATGCCTGGCTTGAAAGTTCTCTCAAGTCCTTTACTACAAGATTCTGGTAGGATAAAAGAGTTCTCAAATAAATGCGTTTTTTATTTGCAGTTTCTGAAAGAGGGGAGTATGTTGGACCTCACAGAGATGAACAGCATATTCTCTCTTTATTTTAGGCCATCAGAATTTTAGTAATGAGAAACCCATCCAAAAGCTATGTCACATCCACATCAGCATTACTTTTAGTCAAAATCATACTTTTCTCAGACTAAAATTGCAAAAATGACTGAACTAAGAACATTTTTTTCTCTCCTAAAGTTTCGTCCATCTGAATTGGTTGTTTATCTGTGATAACCATAGTTTCATGCTGACTTTTTGTTTAGTAGCTAGCTACATTTGTAGTCACTAAGATTCCTTTTTGTGACAGATTTCAGTTATAAGTGTTCTGTCTGGATATTTACTTCGAATACTTTGAATTCCAAAATCTAGAGAGATCTTCTTTTTACGCCAGTGCTCTGTTAACTCTTGGCACAATTACATTGTATTCTGATAATCAGCCATGTGGGAAATAGTTCTCTTTTCACAGGAAGGCAAGAATATTTGTCATTTGTCTTTTTGAATTTAAACTTCTTAATTGTATGTATGTTAGAACTTTAATGAAGCAGTTTGGTTTTTCTTTCTTTTGTTTCTCATACAAAGTGCAAAATACACTCTTCTTTTTTTGCCTGGCAATACCATTCATTCCCAATAGGAAGCATTTTTATTAATACCAGCTTGGCATTTCTTTTTTCCCACTGCTTAAGTCTAAGAGCCAAGCTGGGCCTCCCTGAGCCTTCTCTCACAATAGGTTTTTTCATCGGGCAAGAAAGAAAAAGAAAGAAAAAAAATTATATTCCAGTTAAAACGTAGTATTTCGCACCGTCCACAGGTGGATTTTGCTGATTTTTTAAACAGTCACTGTGTATTCAGCAAAGCCTAGCATGCATGGGAAATGTATAAAGCAGATTAAAACATAGTGATATTATTTATTATGAAAAAGAAATCATTTGGAAAAATCAGATGTATTTGCTTAAATAATTAAAATAAATTTAAGAAGAATTCAACCTAATAAGTTGAATACTGAATTTCTCATAATTCAGTGAGGTAGAAAAATCTTTATGGCATTGCTTTAAGGGGAATTTAAGGACATCTGTAGACAGGAGATTACAAGAATGACGCTAAGGTGAAATTGGAGCAAAAAACAGTTTGCTTCTGGATTTCAAGAAAGTTTGTGTATCTCTGAAATCCTAAACTCAAAACTCAAGAGCAAACTATTGTTATTACACATTGGTATTGTAGGAGATCCTAATGCTACTTGTATTATTGGTCAAGTTCTTACATTTGAAATTGATGAACAGAAAAGGGAGGAATTTCTCATGCCTTTGAGATGCTTTAATTTTGTGAGATCTGGAATTGTTGAATATGCCTCTATTTATTTTTATTTACCAAAGAGTTAAAAGAAGAAAAGCTAGAAATAAAGTCATGAGGAAAATGTATCTGTGAGGACAGATATAGAGCAGATAAAGACTTAGTTACTTTGCTGAACTGTGACTGAAGGCAGATACACTCTGCAAGTCTTTTAGAGCTAAATACACAGCTAGGTGCATTCCCATAAAACATGCTGCCATATGGTTGAAAGCGTGCTGCAAATTAGTAAAAGAAAATTGATGCTGAGAATCAGAAGAAATCTCTTGGTAGACATTTTATATTATGAAATAAACTTGTAGAAATATATTGAGTTCTGTATTTCTGGGAACATTTTTAAGGGAAGCAAAACTGCATAACCAGTACATAGGTGGTGTTATCTAGATTTTCCTTTTTTTTTTTTTCCAACTAATGATTTAGGTTTGAGATTCTTCTATTTATTACTATGGAGCTATAGTAGCCAATTAATGGATTGATATGATAATGATTAATGTCTTGCCTTTTTCTTGACATTAGTAGGATTTTTTAACGCATTCTTAGCAAAAAGAATATAACAATTATAAATTCTGTCAGATTCGATTCAAAGTAGCGAAGATTGCATGTATATTTCATGATACTGCAGGCTTCAATCCATTATGTTCCCCACAGATGAGAATTAGAAAGATTCATTAATAGTCCTTTTTTCCCCACAGATTTTTATATGAGTTATCTCAGATCCCCAACTTCGCGGAACGAGCTCAGTGTATTATCTTCCAGTCGATTTTCTCTGAGGGGATAACATCAGTGCACCGGAAAGTGGATATCATAACTCGTGTTTCCAAGGTGAGTCCTAATGAAAGCTAAATTAATACTTAAATGTATTTTAGAGTATTTATGTTTCTTTTTTACCATGAGGAAACTTAATCCTATTTATTGGCTTTTAAAAAAACTAACACTGTAGTAAATTTTTAGCTGGTTAAAAGAACAAGAGAAATAGGGAAGAGGGAAGGTGAATTGCATGTGATCCCCTGTGGGGTACATAGAAATTTATTTCTATTTGAACGGTAGATTTTTATTATTTTGCATATTAAGTAGTGTAATAGATACTCTCTATAAACTAGAAATCAAATATAAGACAAGCTTAGTACAGGGCCTTGAAACTTTCTTTTTTTTGCATACCACTGTTGATGCCAATAGATGCTTGTCATGTTCATTAGCTTATTATTTTCCCTTGGCATCTATTAATTTCTGGTAACCCTGATACAGCAAAATTTTCAGTACGTGACAAAGCTCTACCTAATATTTCTATAATATGAAAGACTAAGGACAATATTTTTAAATTATAACAAATAAATTAGGAAAAGTAGAATGAGGTAAAAATTAAGAGAGAAGTTAAATAGTGACCTAAAGGTGTAACATCCTAACCAGTAGTTAAGTTGTTTGTTTTTTTTTTTCCATTTTGAATATTAGCCTTTGATTAGCTTTGCTTTCACAAAGTATCCATGCTCTACCCCTTTGGATTTCTTTGCAACAGAAACAGTTACTTGGTGTTCCCTTTCCAACGGAAGCACAAAAAAGGAATCAGTGTTGTATGAGATAGGGAAAGTCGTATTGCCCGCAGTTTACTTATGAGGAGTTCACACTGAAACTGATTTATCCTGTGTATAAGGCTACATAGTGAAGAATTATGCCTGTGGCCTCAGATTCTCAGTTGACAGATTGAGATGTATATGTAACTGAAAATAATTTACTAGTTCTACACTGTGTTTCTAGAACTATTTTCTGTTCTGAGGCATAGTAGTCAGTTAGTCCTTAGCCCTGTTATATCTGGATTAAGTATGAATCTAGGAATGTGAAGTTTCAGACCAATGAGAAGCAGTCTAAATGACGGTCTGAGTCTAACCTGGTGACAGCAAAAATAGCGCATCTCCATTTGACTGTGCGTTATTGCAAACCCACAATAAACCACCTCATCTGCAAGATTTTTGAAATCTACTAAGAATGTTTAGTAAGCTGCCATTAATATTTTTGGCATTGATGTAGTATTTGATGCCATATAATTTGCTTCATGTGGATTAAGTTAAACAGTGTCTTAGGGAGATACAGTCTAATAAAATTTTTTCTTAAAGTTTTGCTTATTGTAGCAGCTTCAGCTTCCCTTACCTACCAAGGTAAAAACACACAAGAACAAAACCTTTAGCAAAAATAAAGTTTTAATAAAAAGCTATTTTATATTAGCAATTAGAATTTTTGTGCCAACAGAATTTACAGACCAATATCCATTTTCCAGGCTTTGCTGAGCATGAAAAGTGTAAAGGAAATTTTAGGTTTGATTCTGGCTTTTGGAAATTATATGAACGGAGGGAATAGGACTCGAGGTCAAGCTGATGGATTTGGTTTGGAAATACTCCCCAAACTTAAGGATGTCAAAAGCAGAGTAAGTACTAATGCTTAGTTAAAGATAATTTTTCTGAAGTGATTTTTTTTTGTTCCTTCATCTGTCAGAAGTTGATCTTTCATTTCTTACTATTTTTGCTTGAAAAAGCAAGGCACTTTGTACAATTTTCATGCTTTTTTCTCTCAGCTTTTCACCTCCTTCTCCTGCACATGTGGATGTTTCCATAATCTTTAATTTCTCCTGTTAAGTACTGTTGCGGATAGGTAAAACCTTGCAAAAAAGTACTACTAAGATAATTATCTTATGTGAGAACTTCTGTGTATCTCTCTTATTAGCAGCATATTTATTAGCAATATAACTCTGTTTATTAATAAGAGTAGGGTAGAGAGAAGTGAGAGAGCCAGACTGCTCAAGTCTTCTCCAGTAAATGAGAATCATTCTTTTTTCATGCTCTTAGATGATGATAGCTCTGTGTGAGTAAAAATGTTTTAAAAATCAGGTTTAAAAACAAAATATTGGTAAAGGTTCAGTGTAGCATATACACTAGCAAATTATATATAAGGGATATAAATGCATAATATTCAGGATTTTATTCTTCTTCAAAGAGATGTCACACCCAACAAGATATTTTCAGTCTTTTTTTAATTGTCAGTTAAATGGATGTAGGACATGAAGTTTGAGTGGCATGCGCGAGAAAATGCTCATAGATGGCAGTAAATTATTTTGTCAAAAATTGAGAACCACTAGCTGGTTTTTGATTAGTCATGCTAGGATCAAAGTCAGGCTCAAATGCTAGACACCTTTTGAGATGAGGTTCCTTTTTTTCCTATTTTAGTAGGGCAGAGGAGGAGGTGTTAAGTAATGTAGGCAGTGGAAACACTGCTCAAAGTCATTCTTTGCCAAAACAGACCTCAACACCACATGGATATGGGAAGCAGCGAAGAATAGGAGATATTTTCTGCTGATATTTGTAAAGACTTGGAGCATGACAGTAAAAAATCTTCTTTCATGCTCTTCCTCTTTTCTTATATCAAGTATGTTCCTGACTATAAGAGATGTAGATTTTAAGCTTTATGTACATAGGACTGCGTTTGTGAGACAGGCAGTGTCAGGAAAGCAGTATGTCTAGCGGGCATTTTATTTTACTTGTGAATATCATCCTTAACAAAGTGTAGAAATATATTTAATGAATTGTTCAGTGAGCAACTGTTGTAATGAAAGCTTTTCTAATGGATTTGAGTCCTTTGTCTCCTAAAGACATGGAGGTGCTTGAGCATGTCCAAAGATCAACGAAGCTGATGGAGCTGATCAACAAAGAGTCTGGACCACAAGTATAACAAGGAGCAGCTGAGACAACTGGGTTTGTTTAGTCTGGAGAAAAGAAGGCTCAGGGGAGACCTTATCACTCTCCACAACTGCCTGAAAGGAGGTTGTAGCCAGGTGGGGGTTGGTTTCTTCTCCCAGGTAACAAGGGGTAGGATGAGAGAAGACAGCCTCAAGTTGTTTCGAGGGAGGTTTAGCTTGGATATTAGGAAAAATTTCTTCACTGAAAAGGTTATCAGGCATTGGAACAGGCTGCCCAGAGATGTGGTGGAATCAATATCGTTGGAGGCGGCACTTAGTAATATAGTTTAATGATGGACTTGGCAGTGCTGGGTTTACAGTTGAACCAGTGATCTTAAAGGTATTTTCCAACCTAAATGATTCTGTGATTCTAATTCTCACTTTCCTCTTCGCCATGGTTGTTCAGCTGTTCCATATGATGACTTTTTTCCCAGTTGTTCTCCATGGACAAGACACAGTACAAGCAGCAGCTAAACTAGAACCAGGCCAAGTTTCCCATTACTCAGGTGTTTGTTGTTTGGCTAGCTGCCTTGAAGAAAAATGTAGAACTCAGCTTTGCCAGACTTTTCTCAGTAGAAGTACTAGGTTTAGTATCACTCTTCCATCTACCCATAAACTTCATAGAATTTAATAATCTCTGGGACTTTCCAATGTGGCTGAATTTAGCAAGTATGTTCCAAAATTACACATTAGGAAAAGGAGTGACTGATATGAAGTATAATTGCGTAAGACTTGTACCTTACAAAACAAGCTAAATAAATTAGAGTATTTACAGTTTCCTGGTAGCCAAAATAAATATATTGTTTGTTTACATTAGTCTCCAAAATGCATAAAAACTCAAAGGGTCCAGTTGCTACAGGCAGACATGAAACCTCAGAGATAATTGGTAGACTGTATTTGCAAAGGAGAAGAATGCAGGGTCTTGTACATTTGAACATTAAGGTATTTTCCCTGTGTCCCATTACTCCGTCTTGTGACTTGCCAGCAAGCACATCTAAGTGAGCTGAATTCCATGAGCTAAGGTAAAGAGCCAGTGCTAAATATCTTTTATTTCACGTAAAAGTAATTTGTTGTCACGTGAGCTTAGAAAGTCACATTTTTTTGTATGTATGTACATACATACATTTTTTTGCCCTGCCCGTAATCGCTTCTAAAACTGTTATACATGCAGGGTGGCTTTGTCTGCATGACAGCAGTGACTTACTTAGTTAAGAATTTTGCTGGTGTATGATACTAATAAAATATAATGTGCTGCAGACTCTCATATAGACAAGGCAGCTCTGTACAGGAAATCAGACATTGTTCACATACAAATGTTTGTCCTGATACCTGTCAATATAGAATATGGAAACACATTCAAAAAACTTCAAAGACATTCCAGACATAATTCTCTATATCATGATTCTTTTATATTGCTGAATGTAATGTATAACTTTTCCTTAGTTCATCTGGCTTATGCTGACCCAATGACATGTAACAAAATAAAATATTGTGTACGGGTGTGTGCAGGAACATGGAAATGGTGATTCCATAAAGTGAGAATTATAATTCATATTTATATGGTAAAGGGCATGAAATATGCTTTATAGTTGCATGCTGTCTGATTTCATATTTGGAATAAAATATGTAAAGTATCTATGCCTTCCTTATAGATGATTGACACTATAGGAATCAAGAAATTCTGTTCACCTAAATGTATCTGAGGTGACTGTAATATTTAGTTGATATTATGTTTGAAAGTAATATTATTGAATAATATTATTATTTGAGTTAATATTATTATTCAGTAATGCCATCTATTATTAAATAAAATGTGGGGACAGCTTCTCCCATGTATTTTTCTCTGCATGTATTTTTAACTCCTTTTTAAAACCAAAATAATCTAGATCTCGTGGTGGTACGATCAAGCTGATGTTGGAAAAGATCGATTTTTTTGGTCAGTAATGCCAAGGCTAAAAAATATTGTGAGTCCTATTTCTCGCAGCAGTATAAAATAATAATGCGTTTATTTTGGAGTAGAATACATTTTCACTCACTTCAAACAATGTTAATCACACATTTTTAATTTTTCCTAGGATAATGGTATTAATCTTGTGGATTATGTCGTCATATATTACCTACGCCATTGTGATAAGGTAAAGGATTGGTTTGCTCTATCAGTATCTCCAAAAGTAGGTTTAAGAGATGGTAAAACCGTTTGTAATAGCTTTTTAAAAATCTGAACATAGTACCTCTGATGAGAAAATAAAATCCATTTCTTTTGCTTTCTTATAATAGTTTTGTACCTCAATAGGCGTGAAATTTGCTATAAATTTTAAGATAAGACTTTGGAAAATTTTACATTGGTTGTTGAATGAACCACATGCAGGGACTTACCTGTGACTGTTGCAGACTGGACAGGTGGTCACTCCAGCCCTGTCTTACTACATCTGGGTTACCGTAATGTTGTTAAATTTCTTTTGATGTTGTTATATTGGAAGGCAGAAGCATGATTTTTCTATTACAACAAAATGCAAGGACAGGTTGGTATTTTAAGATAGGTGAGTCATCTGATGGGGATGATGTTAGGGGTTGAAATATAGAAAGAAGTGTGGCTGCTGCTTTGAGTGAGTTACATTTCTATTGTATATGGTACCCCTCTGTATATGTATTTATACATACTGTATGCATTTATATACTGAATATATGTATTTTTGATATTGGCAATAACCAAACTTTTTGAGTGGAAAATTCGAACTATTGTCTTTTACATTAAAATGTCACTATTAATTAATTTTTTAAATATGATTGCTTACTTTTTTCTTTCTTCTTTTTTTTTTTTTAATTCTTACATAAGGTTGTTAAAATGATGAGTTAGTAGTCCTGAGATATGTAGATCTGTACTACTTTTCTTTCTTTGGGATTTTTGGGTTTGTTTGATTGTTTCTCTTTCTTTTTTGTTGTGTTTTCTGTTGTTGTTGGTTTTGTTGGTTTGGGGCTTTTTGAGGGGTTGGGGTTTTTTTGCTTTCTAATTAATTTATTGTAATATTTACTATTTCTGCAAACTTTCTACTATACTGTAATTTTACTTCAGGGAATTTTGTAAAACAAAACAGTATATCTTCCTTGGGAAGAAATAAATACAGTATCATTATCATCCATTGCACTTTCCCCACCAAAATGTTCATATCTTTATAATAATAAAATTATTTTTTCCCTATTAACAAAACAATTAGTTCTCCAACCTGTGAGTTCTCCTTTATTACTGACTGAAATTCATGCGGGTGTATGCATATTTGAAACTCAGTATTATATGCTTATACACAGCAATGTCATATTAATACCATTTATATTTACTTTACTTGTTAAAATTTCACTGGAGATATTGCTTTGAACTTTGTGAAAGGGGTTTTTTGGTTGGTTGGGGTTTTTTTGTTTGGTTTGGTTTAGTTTTTTTCCTGTTGGTTTTGTTTCTTTGCTTGCTTGTTTTACTTTATTCTCTGTTTCTTTTTTCTTACTGTGCTAAAAATAAGGTATATACTTAGGAGTTCCATACAGACTTTAACCCATGTGATCCATTTAGCTGCATAAACCGTCAACTGTATATTTTTATCTGTGTAAAATGTTTCAGTAAATATATAAATATGGTTTTCAATGTATGCTTATGAAGTGTGTGTATTTTTAATGAATTGTGAGAGAGTGAAACCACTAACTTTTGGCATAAGATCACTTCTTGCATTAAAATGGGCATTTCTGTTATCTGTTTTTAAGAAACTTCTAATCCCTTATCTAAACCTTTATTGACATAAAATTAACTGAAATGTTGTGAGTTCAGCATTGTTTCAAAGTTTAAACTGAGCACAGTTTGCTCTACAACGTCTAAAAGGAAGTTTCAATACTCAGAATGGTCAGTATTTAATCTTGAATGAGATGTATGTTGTTTTAGCAAGAATGATTTAAAATACGTTATTTTTGTAGTTTTATTACACTGTTTCATAGATGAGAATTTTTTAAAAAAGCAATTTATTTCACTGGAAATGCATTCAATTTTCATTGTTTGTTTGTTTGTTTGTTTAGGAAGCAGGAACAGACAAGAGTATTTTTCCTTTACCAGAACCACAGGATTTTTTCCAGGCCTCCCAAGTTAAATTTGAAGACCTAATAAAAGACTTAAGGAAACTGAAGAGAGATCTAGAAGGTAACTGGGAACTTTCACATTCGTTCTGCTAACAACAAAGTGCCATTTAAAATGTGATCTTTATGAGGCTTTCTTATTGCTAATTAGGTTTATAGTGTGGATTCATTTAGAGTTTTTACACTGTGGCACAAGTTACTCACATAAATTAGACAGAAAAAAAAATTTAACTCATGACTTAATAAAAATGAAAGTAGAGATCCTGAAAAGTAATTTTCCCTTTTACAATCGAAAGGCCCCTGAAGAAATCTTTCTGAATATTTCTCTAGTTATGTGTGAATTTTCCTCTGGCTTCTCCAGAAGTATGTGTTTAACTGTAGATATCTATTAGCTCCATAACATAAATACTTTCTTCAGTACTTGTATAACAACAATTTAAAAGCTACAAGAAAGAGTTGAATACTATTAATGTAGAAATAAAACACAGCTTGCCAAGGCAGAGCAAAGGGAAATGGAAAGCTCCAGTTCAAAATATTTTCACCCTGGGACATAAAATAAACATTTAAAAATGTTTATTATAAAGAGGGGCTCAGAAACCCAACTCATCTATCAATCAAGGTACTGAGTGGAAATAAAGTAGGGAAGGGTTGTTCTCTTAAGTATTCCAAGCAGTTTCCTTTTTATTTTGTGCTACATACAAATAAATTCAGAAAATGATGACTGAACGTTTTAAGCCTTTTTTTTGTTATAAAAAAGTTCATACTTCACTAAGGTTCTGTGTAGAAGACAGAGTTGAGGGAGAGAATCTGCCTAAAAGCCTATAAAAACTTTTACATTTACATATTTGCATCAGAATGGAAGACTCCATTTAGAATTAGAGTAGAACAAGATGATTGTTTTGAAATTTTTTCAATGTAAGGCGCTGAAAACCGTTACAAAATAGTTTATCCTTACAGCTAGAAATTGCTGGATTAGGTCACTGCCATCCTTAGGATAATTTCAAAGGTTAATAGTGGTAGGAAAGTATCAGTTGTTGTTTGTTCGACCCAGGCATAAGTGAGTGCTCTATCTCCTCTCATCGCTTGGCCCTGTGAGCCCCTTGGCCTGCCCTCTTTTGGGCTAGTTTTTGCAGAAACATGATCTGTGTTTGATCTTGTACTTTTTCAGCATGTAGTCCTGCTGTCATACATCTTAGTTGTGCAGGATCTGCATTGAGGCTCTGACATTCGCATCATATTTGTTCTACACTGCAAAGACACAGACAGTGAATAGGAAAAGCTAAACACTTTAACTCTTAAAATAAAAACTGAAGCTTTCTTGTAATCACTGATTTCTGTTTTCTAAACCAAATTTTTGTAGGTATTTATAGCAAGTCTAGAAAAATTGTTATGTTGAGGTTGTTTTCATAATTTTTTGTAACGGTGTTTGTTAAACCCAGCCAAAGCAATTAACATATAAAGTTAATGACAGCAAAGATTTGAAACCAAAAAGGTTGTCGAAATGTTTTCAGATGTTGGTATTTTATCACTTAGAAATATGCAACAGAATTCTAACAAGCATTCCTGTGATTAGTTTCTCTTACATTTAAACAAAGAAACAATCAGTCATATAAAAATGTATCTCTTTCAGAGATTCCCTTTCAAATTTTTTGCTTCAGTTAATGCTCTAGTTAATTTTTAAATCAAAATTTTAATTGAAGAGGTTATAATTTTAACACGTACAACAAAGATTTGATGAGTCTCTGTAGTTTATTGTAGCCATTAAAAAGTTGTGGCTTCTGGCAGAATACCAGTGAAAGTCTAAAGCTGAAACAGATGTGAGTAGCAGAAACCAAGTCCAGAGAAGCGTCGGGCCCAGCTATCCAGACAGGCGCGGCCCTTCAGATGTAAATAATTTGAACAATATTGACTGGGGCTGCCTGTGTTATGGGGTACATTGGATTTATTTCACAGTTTGCTGGCTAAGGTAGTCTCCAGCAGATTACCTTGGAAGTGGGATGAGACAAAGGTAAAAAATGAAAGAAGGGTTTCTTTGTGTGTCATTAGGGAATGAACTAATATTCCTGTTAGGGACTTACCTTTTTTCTGAGATTTGTAAGGAATTATTAAAAAAAAAAATTTCTATCCCTTCTTGCAACTGAAATGGCAATTTTGATAGTTACTTTTCATAGTAGTTGTCACTTAGTATTTAAAAATATATTTAACTAGTTTATCAAGGCATTCATTTATCTTTCTAACATGGATATTAACACAGGAAAGCTGAAGTTATCATGAGTGGCGTGTCTTAATGGTGTAAACCTCTGGTTTAAAATACCTAGACACTGTGGAACCAAAAGTTCAAATCTAGATGGAGCACAAACCCTTTCATCCTTTTCAGAGAAACAGATTGAGTTCCATACAATTTGCTATTTTTAAGTGTTTAAGATTAGACTTTAAAGGTACAGACTAACTTTAGTCTGAAGGGATTAAGCTGAAGTTTGACTCAAGAATTCAAAAAAATTTTTGGAGAACCTTAATCCGACAGGTTTTTCAAACATATTCTAGAGCAAACTTTTTAATCACAAGTGTTCTATGTAAAAAAGAGTGAGAAACAAAAATATGCATTTAATATAGGCTTTCAAGGGGAAAGAAGGAAATATTAAAGAGTGAGATGAAAATTTTAGGGTGAAATCTGGTTCCACTTTAGCGTCCCACTAAAAAGAAATTTCTGTAAACTCAGATTTTCACTCCAGGTCTGTATAGTTGGTGTATTTCCAAGGTTTCCAAATATTACACAGTATCATAAGCAGATATATTTATTCATTTAACATGTGCTAGCTTTCCAGTTAATCTTTATAATTATGGACAGAAAAGATTTTGCTTTGCTTAAGATTGTAAGACATCTTATTCCTTGTCTAGGGCAATGATTTCCACATTTTCCTTTCCCTGTGACCAAACATGATTTACCTTCTAATTTGGACAATGCCACTTGGTATTCTTGATATTGGTATTCTTCTGGAATATGCACAGAATGTTTGAAATGTATAATGATAAAAAGATTTTCAGAAAGAAAGCCACTTTACCAAAATACGATAGACTTGTATAAGTTTTACCACGAACCTCTTATTAATCTTTGTCCAAAGTTGAGCGTTTTTAATTAAATCATAATTAGTTGCACTGTAGATTGTTTCCATCTGTCATACTCATTCCTCTTCTTTGCAATACAGTACATAAAATTTTAAAGCACTATTAGATGCCTTATATAATTTACTGCGATGTTCCTTATAACTTTTTTGTATTCTTGCCCTTAACAAATGAAAAAGCAAAAATATTTATTGAATTGTTAAAAATGGAAACCAAGGCAGGTCCACTCTAAGTACTTTCAAGAGTCACACTTCTATTTTTCATAATAAATTCAATTTCCTACAAGATTGTAACATTCTAATTCACTGGAAATCCATATACCTTTTACTTTCCCCTCTTTTCATGGCAACCAGTAGAAATGTTGGTTGCAATTTTCATACTAATATTCTTTCAGTACCGTATATATGTTTTAAATTTTTATGAACTTTGTGTGTGAGCATATATGTAGGTGTTTGCACACACACGCACCACAGAAAGGAAATAATCTAAAATAGAAAGAAGAATTAATGGGTAAGCTATATAATAGTCAGTTGGGGACAGGAGACGTGGTTTCATATTGGGTAGCTCTTAATCTGGTTGTTGACAGATCTGTATCTTGCGTAAGTATGTAACCCCCAACTTTTCCCCATTTAAATATGAGAACTTCACCAAAACTTGAGTTTATGGCAACACCATTTTATAAAATTGCATAATCCTTATGGAAATATTAAAAGGGAAGTAAGTAAATCTATGCATGAAAAGTTGAGAAATTTCAGTGTTGTGTTGGCCATTTTCACACTGGTTTTTATACAGAAGTATTACAAGTATCTTAAAATCATAGAGAAGTGCAGTTTGGTGGGTTGGAATGTACCTCTGGTCCACAGCCTTTGAGCAGGAATAACTTCATATTTAGATCAGGCTGTACAGGGCCACAGCCAGCTCAGTTTTGAATCTAAGGATGGAAATCCCAGCACCTCTCTGGCACCTGTTCCAGTGCTGAATCACTGTCTTGAATATTTTTCCGTATCCCATGTGAGAATCTCCAATGCTGCAACTTGTGACTATTGCTCCATTTTTTTTAGATGTGCATTTCTGAGAAAAGTCTGGCTCCATCTTCCCTGTAGTTACTTGTTAGATAGTTGAACTGGAAAATCTAGATCCCCAGTCAGCTTTCTCTAAACCAGGCTGAACATACCTGGTTTCCCCTGTCTCTTCTTCAAGTGCTTCATTTTATTTTCATTTCTAAATGGCATGGCAATTTAAAGTCTTTTTCATATATGAATATGCATATATATTCATATATAAATAAAATATATTCTTATTTATAGAAACAGATCCAGTGGACTGGATGTGACTAGCGAACACCATGCTAGTCATGTCTCTTAATGCTGTCTCTTAGCATGGCTGATTAGACCAGACTAAACTGTTGCATCTACAATGTTCTCATTAAGTGCCTCTTCAGGGGGCTGTGTATCACATTCTATTGCAAAGTGTGGAAGAGAATTTAGAAATGAGAAATGGATGGAAGTTGAAAAGGGTCACTCATTCTTGATGCTTTCAGCCTTCAGCCACTGTTACGGTAAAGAGTCAAGGAGGAAACTGCAAAAAGAAAAAAAATCAGTTTGTGCAGACTAAAACTCTGATTTTCTGAATTTAAAATACTGAACAACATCTGGATTTATCGAGGATTATAAGGGAATATATCTACCAGTAGGAAAGCGTACGAAGGCAGAAAAGTTCAATCACATTATTCACAAGAAGATAATTTAAAATTCTTAAATGTGTTTTCCCATCAGAGTCCTCAAACTGAGTGAAAAGATTTTGCAACAAAATGTCCATTGATTAACTGTAGACTGTTTTTTTTCAAGAGATTAATTGATGTTTTCAATTAATAAATTGAAACAATTTCAACTTTTGTTGGATTTCTATGCATGCGCAGATGGAGAAATTAATTTGATGTGTTATCATTTATTCATGTGGAATTTTATATTTAGTTCATACATAATACAGCCCTTGGTAAAGTCTATTCTATGGACTAGAGTTATAGTATAATCATGATACAGTAATAATCAATAGCACAAGGATTACAAAAGGAGTTTTGTCTATTGTTTGATTTGCTTGATAGAAAGTGAGGTTACTGGATCGCATCATGAAAATTCGAAATATTATATCAGGTTTGAGTGTTAACTTTCTAAATAATTTGTTGGATCAATAGGTATTTCTCAATAAAAGATGATTGTTTATTCATTACAGGAGGATAGTATTCAAAAAAGTATCAAATACTTTCTTCTAAGATACTTACAACCAATCAAAGCCTAATTGATTGTAGGCTAATTTAAATTAAATGTTTTAAATCAATGTAAAAGAGGGGCTTAAATGTCTGACTAACATTCGTGTCAAAAAAATCTTCCCAGCAGAAGCAGAGAAGTTGTATGATAATTTACAGGACCTACTTGCTTTAATTTTCTTCATGTTAGTTATATGTTCTTTAAAATTTTGGAAGTGTGAGCAAGTAGAAATTTGAACTGGGTGGTGGAACATGAGGAACCAAATAGATGCATGTGTTATTTCTTTAGGCAATAGCATAAAAGAAGCATGTTGTTTTGTACATGGTTTCACTGCGTTTTTGCACAGTCCAACATTTACCTTATCTATTTTGAGGCAGTGCAGAATGGTGTAAGGAAAAGAGCAAAGCACAGCTTCGTACAGGAAAAGTTGCTTTGTTTGCAAAAGTTGACACTCTTTTCTTTCTTGGAGTCTTCTGACTGCTTTTTAAATAGTCTCTTGCCTCAGCAGGATGAGATGTATTTTGGTTTGGTTTGATTTAGAAAGATCCAACACAGTCATTAAAAATGCATTTTCTATATGTGCGTTGGATTCTATTTTGCAATAAAACTAACTTTTTGACAGTGTTCCACTGGTAATGTTCATACGTGAATATATTTAGTAGACATTTTCTTAAGTGGATCATTTCTTAACATTTCATTAGATTTTTTAGTTTGTGATAAAAAAGGATAGTATGGAATGGTTTAAATAACATTCAGATATATAACAGAGGAGCAAAGCAATGATGGTTTAGAAGAGTTTATTCCCTGAAAGCAGATGTCTGCATGTGTGCACAAAGGCACAGGGAGAGAGCTTTCTGTTGGTTAAACAATGGCATGCTGTTAAGTTTTTCTTTTACTTTTTTTTTTTCCTTTGGCTAAAGAATTCTCGGAAATTTCATGTTAAAAATCATTCTGCAAATGTTAAGATTCTAAAATGAATCTTGGAAATACCACAGTCACAATTTTCTGTGCACTTTTGTGTGTGCCCTTTTAAATAAATAAACACGTGTGTATGTTAAGCATTAGTTACGTAACTATGAAGGATACATCTGGGAGCAGGTAGCATACATCTGGGAACAGAAGGAATATTGTCCCTATCAATGTGTATGATGGATAATAGTTCGGAGAACGTGTTGGGAGGAACGGTGTCTTCGTATTTATGAACCTCATCAGCTTTTCCTCTCTGAGGAAGTAAGCAGTAAAAGACAAGGCAGGTATCTGCTAGGATTGAGACAGCCACGTATCAAAGATTGAAAGTCCATTAGTTCAGAGAATGGGATACAAATTAGTAATAGTGAGATTAAATTAGCACTTTGAGAAGTGTTCCTGCTAATACTGCGGGTAGTTTATGAATTTACAGGATTTTAAATCTAAGCCGAATGCTCCAGCTTAACCAAACTTCTACCAACTGAGTAGAAGAATTAATTAGGTGGAACTTTATGATCAGTCTTGCACAGAAAATCAGAGATTCAGCTGTACAGAGGAAAACAGGAGATCACTTCTCTGGCTTCTACAGTTTCAGCTCATAAACATACTGTTTCAGCTGTTGCCCAATTCTCTTCTATCTGATCCCTTATTCAGTACGCTAAGTGATAAAAGGTTCGTGTGTTTGAAAGGTCTTTTTTTTTCTTAGCACTGTAAAAATCTTAGCTCATCTGATAAAAATATTATTCTTGCTTCTTTAAAGTGTTGTCTCCCTCTCAATTAGCCAGACAAGACTCTTCAATTTCAAAATATGCTTTTTTTTGAGCTGTTGAGAGAGAAGGCAAGTGTTCCAATTTCTCAGCAGATTCTGCTAGTGCACAGTTCTGCACTCTTGACAGATCTTAATGATGTGTGGAGTTTTGTATGTTTGGATCTTGACACTTAACCAAAATTTTCTACTAATCACGTGTGCTGGAATCACTTAAAGGAATCTTACTAAGACTTGACTGGGAAAGTATGAGGCTTTAGTCATTATAATCATTTATATGTGCTGTTCAGTCCCTTGCAGTGTGCTTCTCTGCTGAAGGGTGCACTGAATGTAAACTACCATTTCAGAAGGAATACATTAACCAGAGGCTCAGATATGTTGCTATGGTGTGAAAAATATTTAGTTTTACTAGCAGTCTTTGTTCATTTTGCTAAATGTATTCTTGGGAAACAATTTTAACAGAAAGGTTTTTAAATTATTTATATAAAATGTTGATGCCCTTTGACCAAACAAGGAGCTAAAAATTTTTCTTTTAGGTTAGTTGAAACTAGTATAGGCCTGAAAGTTCCTCTGTATGCTGTAACCAACTGTAAAAGTTCAAAATGTGTTAAACTTAAAATAAAAGCCCTCTCAAAAGACAAAGCTGGAATATCTGCTCAAACTTGTGAGAATTGTCAAGATGTCTGACTCTTGGCTTCAGAACAGGTGAACATTACAGGGTGTTTTGTATGCCACTAATTCAATTATTTCACTTTTCACAACTTAGTACTTACCGCTGGAATGTTTTTTCTGTCTCTTACATGACAGCTCGAGCACCAAAACAGATACGGGTTTCTCTGTGTCACAAGGAAATGTGTTTCAGACAAAGACTGGACTTTTGAAAGTTTTACTTATTATCTTCTATCTTCTGAATTTATTTTTTTTTAAGAAAAATTGATTACATGAAGAAAATAATTGTGTATAGAACCACATTTCTTCTTCTAAATTAGCTGAAAATATCTTCGGAGAACAGTGGCTAGACAAGCAATTAATAGGTTAGAATGGTGTATTTGGTTTTATGTGTGCTAATACTTTTTTGCATTAAATTGTTGACCTTTATTAAGGCAATAAAAACAAAGCTTGAGAGTAGACTACTACCACTATCTGATCCTCTTTCACTTTTTTCTCAGATAGTTTTGTCTCAGTAAACATCCCACCCCGCTTCACGGCATTTCCATCTCTACTTTGTTCAAAGGCTTCTGTGCTAGTCAGCCCAGCTCCAGCGAGGGTGTTAGTGCTTGAACCTTTGTCCGTTGCTGTTGTTGACATGTACTGATTATCAATATGTGTCAAAAAGGGCAAATGAAATACTGTCTCTGAAACTTTTGTGAGTCACTAGCAGCATAACCTCTTGCACTTGGAAGTTGTTAAAATTCCTATCGTGCTCCCAAGGAATCAAGATTAATCTCTTCCCTTCTGTACATTATTTATAATTCTATCTGAAGAGAAAGTTTATGTGCAAGTTTATAAATAAGTGCAAAAACTGTACATAGTGCAAAAATGTATTAAGCTTACAATATCATGCGAAACAACTCCAGTAAGTAGGTACCTAAGTGCATGTAATAACAAGAGAATATAACCAGATCCTGCGGGTGTCCAATGGGTAAACATGCACCTCCTGTAACTGTTTGTTTAGCTTGCAAAGTTGTTTCCAAGCAAGAAAATCTAATAAAGCAAAACCAAAGGAACTAAATCATGAGAAAATTATATAGCACTTGCTGAATAATATAAATTTATGCATTTTATCTGAGGTTTATTAGGTTTTTATTTGGGTGTATGGATCCAAGTAGTGTAACAGGCTTCTGCACTGTAAAAAATCATGGATTGTCTCATACAGAAATTTGGGGTTATTTAGCACTACATTTAATTCATTTGCGGTATGGTATAAAATGCTCTTTGAAACAGAAAGGGTAACAGTTCTAAAAAAGAATTATCAAATAGTAACCCTTCTGTCAAAGATATGCCTGCATTATAACAAAATAGAAGAGCAAACTTGGCAGTATAACTTGCCATACTCTGAACAGACCAGAGCAGGGAAGGTTTAGCAGCTTTCACAGAGGCATAACTCATAGGGGGATAGCATCAGTGACAGGTTTATAGGAATTCATGGTGTTGATACTTGGTTTTGCTGTCAGGATGATTCCTGTAAATGCTACTGGTGGGTTCTGGTGAGTAAATAGTTAGTAATTTACTGTTACCAACTTTAAACTATTTCTGGGTTTGCGTTTACTTTTAAAATGGTGCTTAAAAAATTCCAAATCCTGTCTGATTGACACTGAAATGCTCTTTACGTGAAAGTTTGTTTATGGGCCATGATTCTTTTGACAGATTTACAAGTGTCTGTGGAGTTTTAAGACTATTGCCCAATAGGCATTAAGTGAGAGACATTCTATTTTGTAAATATTTTCACTTATATTGGGGATTTTTAAAGAACTTTTTGAGCCAAGTACTGCATTAAATCTGAAGACAGTGGCAAACTGATAATCAGCAGTTTCCAGCTTTGTTTTAATGTTTTGCTAATGCTTTCCATTTCTGTGGCCAAGATATGTAGTGGGTGAAGCATGATGTACATCCAACAATTTGTAAGGGCTTTCAAATACTGTTGCACACTTGTATTTTCCTGGGGTTTTTCTTGCAATAGCTCATTTAGAAATAAACAATTTTCAAAGTAGCATATTACATTCAATTTCACTAACATACAGCGCATACCAAGGAAAAGAACCAAAAGTGTATTACATTACTGGAGAATTTGCATCTGTTTGAACTCCATAATGCTGAAACAGGTTTTTTATTTTCCCAAATGATTATTTTGGAAGGAGATGGTGAGAGGAGAAGTGTACATGTTGTGTGATAGCTGTCAGCTTCCTCAGAATTCCCTCAGATTCCTCAGAATTTCAGAAAGACATTTTTTCAGAAAGTAGTTTTTCAATATTTATTTAAAAGAAGGCATGCTAGAATCCCTTACCTCAGAATCATTCTAATAAAAGCTTTGCTGGCATAATTTTCTTTTAAAGAGGAAAGGGTTTGTACCGTAATGAATATGAGAACAAAATGTAAAGAATTGATGTAAAGTTCCCTCCTGTCGTAGTATTTTTAGCAAGGAAAATCAAAGCAATTAGTGGACCTGGACTTCTCAGGTTTATGGTTTTTTATATAATGTTTGGCATGACATTTTTTTTAACATTGTATTTCAAGTAAATAAAAAAAACTAAACAAAAAACCTTCTATGATAGGAAATTCAATGAATGCTAGTTACCAGAAAATTTTTATTATGTTCTATAGGACTGAGGTAGTTCATAGAGTTTTGTAGTAGCTTTCCATCATTATTGCAGAAGTGGCTTGACAAAGACCACCTGACTTTCATATGTATCATTACAACTGCCATTTTAATCGAAAACTTCTATTTAATCATGTCATGAAATGCTTTTTCCTCTTCAAAATATGTCTTTATTTGTATCTAATTTGTGCTTCCTTTGAACACGCTTCCATCATTCCTTGCCATATCTGTCCCCAAGCAAATTTGATGATGTTCTAAGGTTCTTCAGCCTAAAAGGTACATTTGGTTGATGGTCCTAGCCATCATTTGCCTATAAATATTGGACAAGGAATCATTATTCTGCATAGAACGTTTTCTCATTGAAGGGAAGACTGAAAGTTCAGCAGGAATACATTTTAAGCCTGCAATTCTAGCTGAAGTTCATGACTGCCATCAGTTATTGACTCCATACCTATGTGATGTGTCTTATTTTTAACATTAGCAAGTAAATAAATTCAAGTTTTACTCAAAATTTTCAGTGCAGTTAACTTTAAACAGAATTAGTTGACCTTCAGTTGCCCAGATACTTTTTTGTTGGTAGACTAAAATTATAGGTTCTTGAGGGAAGTATAACCTAAATTCAGTCACTTAAAGGAAGATTAAGCAGCATAGAACAAATACATTGCTTTTGTGATTAACAAATTTTTGCTTCATCACCCTTGTTCCTAGTTCCTAAGATAAAACATTCTCAGAGCCCTTCATTCTATTTTGGCAATTATCTGAAAGAACTTCAGTAAGTAAAATGATTTTAGTTTTAGATAGATATCATCTAGTTAAATATAATCAGCAGAGAGCATCATTCAAAGATCTCTTTTTAAGGCTTCACAATAATGTAAATTATTAGGATTTGCCAGTGTTTACTTGACTTCTGTCTCTTTTAGTTTCATTGTTTCAAGATCACTTAAGCATTTGAAACTGATATCTCATTTCACTTCATCTCAAACTTTCAGAGTTTTAATCAGGATCCCGATTCACTTATTCGTGTCATCTGTCCCATTTCATTTCTGTGCCTTTCTTCTTACTGTTCCTCTCCCCTCATTCCAAATGTTGATCTCCTTGCTAAGGATGCTAGGATTCTTCTTACGAATTCGCTATCCAAATCAGCTTTTTTTCTATATGCTCTGTGACCTGGTACATCTTGTCCAGATTTTCCTGTAGTTTTTGTCATATGATTAAGGTTAATGGTAGTCATCTCAATTAAAAAAAAAATTACTGAAGGTGGTTTATATGTGCTTTTTTTTTTATTTTAGAAACAATTCATCCTAATTTTGGTCACTTAAATATTTACGTGGACATACCTGAGTAACCTTTCTAAATCTTGTATTATTAAAGCTTGTAGGAAGCATCCAGGAAGCTTTCAATACTTCAGACAATGCATTAGCAACACCATATGTTTGGGAAAATGCTTTTCTAGAGCATATTAGAGTGTGTTTAGATACTACTGTACCTACAAGCTTATTATTCTAATACATATTCATCAAAATTTACTTCTGTATAGATTTATATAAATTTATTGGTGTAAGAGTATTATAATTATTGGTTTGCAATTGTTGCAACCTTACATGACTGTAATAATCATGTATATTTACTGTGTTCCAAATGCGTGAACATATTACGTGTACTATTACTTTTACAGTTTTGTCATTTTATATTTATCCGAAGTACTTTCTAAATACTGCCTCATATGATTTTCTGTAGATTTTTTTAAACAAAAAGAAAGAACACAAACCTATAGCTGTTAATTTGTTCAAACTTACAGGCAGAAACTTACAATACTGTCTCAGTTCTTTCGCTAATTTTTTCCACCTATAAAATTCTAATGTCTGTTGTCTTCCAAAGTAGTTACAATTTGCTTGATTGAAATATCTTTCTAATTCTACGAATAAATATAAAATATAAACCCATTTCAATTGTAGCCGTCACAGAAAGTTCAAAGTTTTAATGGTAAGCAGCATGTGTCGTAAGAAAATAATATATAAACTTCCCTGATTTATGATTTTTTTTGCTTAATTTAAATTATTAAAGACACATACCTGAGCAGATAATAAAAGACTTTCTTTCCCAATCTAGTATTTTTAAATTACTACTCCATTCTGCCTGCTGTCTGGCATACAAACAAATATCCATTAACCTTACTCTGAATCGTTTGAAAGGTTTGTCGTATGTTACAGGTTACAAGACTGTAGATTAAAGATAAACTTACACTGTAGCCCAGGCCATTTTACACAACCTACATGAGTTGTGGAGGGTTGCTAAATTAAAATATACTCTTAGGTGGGAATGGTATTTTTTCAAGATTTTTTCTTTAAGAATTGTCCAAATGTATTTCTGTTCGCAATTAATTGAAAAGCTGTGGTTCTTTTCAGTAAGTCCTGATGGTCCAAGGGTATTATAGGCGCAATACTAGTTGTACAGTAAAATGTAGGCATCTGTTTTCAACCTTCTATTTACTTTTTACACTACATTGCAAAATTAAATTAACGTGACATTTTAATTACACAGGCTCAAATTCTGTTTCCACAGCTTTGCATTAATTTTTGTTTAATGGTGGTAGCAATATAGTGTGAATACAGTTCATGCAGCCGAACTGTAAGTCTTAGGTTTAACTCCAGAATAAGTTTCCATCTAAATTTAGCTTCTTGGGAATGAAGAGTTGTGGAAAAAAGTCTTCTAGTGGTTCATAAATTCAGTTGCTAAATGGAAAGTAATTTCATTTTGATTTCTGTCTGCCTTCATCTTTAATGTGGAACATTGGAATCTACAAAGTTTACCAGAAGTTCTAGGCATCTTAAAATGCATTGGCCAAAAAAAATGGAGCTTTTTAGAAATTGGCATGGCATCAGTTCTTAAAATAGTGTATAGATTAAATAGTAAACAAATTGCACTTAGATGTAAGTTAATTTTCTTCCAAACTTCTACTGTTTCATATCATGGTCTGGAGATGAACTACTTAAGTAATGCTGAATTCCTGCATCTATTTCAGGAAAAATGGTTGCGCATAGGATGCCTGGCACTGATGGATTAAAATCAATCCAGATACAATCCTCCACTCACCATAGAAATAAAGTTCAGAGCTTTAAATATACCATCTAGAATTAGTGTGTGAAGCAGGCTGTGTTAGTAGCAAGCCTTAGCACATTGCAGGAATTTTAGGACAAATTCCTTACTAGATACAAATTCCACTCTTTAAACACATATAGAATTTTTTATTTAGTATGCTAGACTAGTATTGGTGTTTTTTATTTTAATGTAATTGCTGGATTCCTTAGTGCTTATTTATTACCTCTAAAGTAAGTTCAGGTGACTAATTTAGATACAGGCTCCTATGGTGGTGAAATCTACTTCTGGTACATTACTTATGCCGCAAATGTGTCTCAACTTCTTTTTGTAGCCTCTGAAAAGCAGATGAAGTTAGTTTGCAGGGAGTCTTCTGAAGAGCATCTCCAGCCCTTCAAGGAGAAATTAGAGGAATTCTTCTGGAAAGGTAACTGCATCTGAAAAAAAAATTATTGCCAAATAGTGTAGTGGTTTACAAAGTTAATGCATGATGTAGGCTGCATTAAGTATCAGTTGCCTCTGAAAATTCCTATGGATTATGTTCCTAATGTGCCTAATACATATTAATGAATGTTGATATGTGTCGTACAGAACTTAGACATCACTTGTCAAAGATAATTGTTCCCTTGATCTCACCCATTTCCCGTTGGTTATTTTGTGCTTTGTTCTTCATTATTATTTGTAGGCAAAATGAAAAATATATTCATCACAAACCAAATTTATCAGAGGGAATATAAAGCTTCAAGTTCATAAAAGACTAGAATGAAAGACACTCTTTTAGAGAATGTCCACATGTATACGTGGCATCTTTTATCAATAGTGTTAGCTTATGAACTGACTTACTAATATTTAAAGATTTTGTCTTGTGTGAGACAGAAATAAGTGTTAAAAAAAGTGATTTTGTCAGGCTAGAGTCTGGAGACAAGGGGTGAAATCAAAGGCACAATTTGATAATCAATTCAAGACAATGTAAATGCAGTTGAAAACAACAATCCTGCTCCCTTGTATTTCCCAGGCTATGTGTTCCTCATCACCTGCTTCTGCCAGTACCATGGTTTCTGGCGCTGTGCGAAATATATAAGGGAAGAGATTTTCCCTGCTCCTCTTGTAGAAGTACAGTCTTTTTGGGTAAACAATAAATTCTGTATTTCTCACAAAGATATTAAGAATTGTTAATAATTTAATTGTATTTCTCATAGAAATGGGGAACTTTTTAACAATTTACTATTTAAGAAGTCAGTTGAACTATCTGAATCTACTCATGCAGGCAGAATATGTACTTACTATTAGTGATCCTTCAGATTGTTGTAATAATTTATGAATTAGCTTAATCCTTTTTATAAAGATTTTCCTAATGTCTTTTTAATAACTTTATTTCGTGAGGCTATCTTATGTAAATACTTTGACAAATGAAAACGGGCTGTTTCGAAAGTAGCGGTACCTGTTAAATTGTACTGTTACATAAGCTAATATTCTCCTTTACCATTCTCCCAGGCCATGGAGCTCATGGATATATTTATTTGACATAATTTTTATTTTAGTTGCAAATGTATTTGGACAGTATTAAAGCAGCAAATTTTTTGCCACAGAACTTCTAAAACAAAAAATTGGAATGGAAATCTTTATGTCACTGCAGGAGAGTTGTATTGTCTTTCTAATGTATTTAAATGGAAATTTTCACTTACAGTTTAACAATAACATCGACATTGAATCAGTAACATATATATAGGGGTGTGTGTGTGTATGTATTTCTACAGAATCATTATGATCTCCAGCATGTTTCTTGATCTAGCTTGCCAAAATATTGTACTAATTCAGTTTTGCACTGGTCTTGCCAAGACCCTAACCAAATGGTGTCCTCCACAGTTGTATCACAGATTCTGTAATTCCTGCTACACTCTGAATCTCACGAGGACTGTTGTGTTTAGTGCAGTTGGCAGCCAAGCACCATACAGCTGCTCGCTTGCTGCCCCTCCATGGGGAGGCAAAGAGGGGTGGAAGGGTGAATGAAAGAAAAGTAATGAGTTGAAATACAGATAATTTCGTAGGGAAAGCAAAAGCTGTGTGAACAAGCAATGCAAAATAGGGAATTCAATCAACTCCTTCCCATTACTGAGCCGGTGTTCAGCCATTTCGTGGAATCATTAAGGTTGGAAAAGACTTCTTAAGAATCATCCAGTCCAACCATTAACCTAACATTGCCAGTTCCACCAGTAAACCATGCCCTTAAACATGACATATACATGTTTTTTGTACTCTTTCAGGGGTGGTGATTCCATCACTTCCCTGGGTAGGTTGTTTCAATGCTTGATAGCCCTTTCAGTAAAGAAATTTTTCCCCAAATCCAGTCTAAACTTCCTCTGACACACTTGTCCTATCACTTGTTACCTAAGGGAAGAGACTGACCCCCACCTCACTACACTCTCAGGGAGTTGTAGAGAGTGATAATGTCCCTTCTGAGCCTCCTTTTCTCCAGGCTAAACAACCCCAGTCTCTCAGCCACTGCTCATCAGACTTGTGCTCCAGCCCCTTCCCAAGGTCCATTGCTCTTCTCTGGACACACTCCAACACCTCAATGTTTTTCTTGTGTGAGGGGCCTAAAACTGGACACAGGATTCAAGGTGTGGCCTCACCAGTGCCAAGTACAGGGGGTTTTATCACTTCCCTAGTCCTGTTGGCCGCAGTATTTGTAAGTTCCGTTTAGAAATACATATTTCTAAATTTCACATTACCAGAAAAGCACAACTTCATCACTTGTAACCACTACTTGAGAAGACAAGCACCGTAACTCTGAACTTCTGCCCTGCTTCCTCCTTCTTTTCCCAGGTTTATTGCTGAGCATGATGTCATATGCTAGGAGTTATCCCTTTGGTTGATTTGGCTTGGCCCCTCCCAACTTCTTGTTCACCCCCAGCCTACTTTCTGGACATCAGCATTAGAAATAGAGAAGGCCTGAGTGCTGTGCAGGACTGTTCAGCAATAGCTAAAACATTAATGTGTTAGCAACACTGCTTTGGTCACAAATCCAATCTACAGCACCATAGGAGTTCCTGTGAAGAAAGTTAGCTCCACCACAGCTAAAACCAGCAGAAAGAATAGCAAGTCATATCACCACAGTCTCAGAAAATAAAGGCAACACAATACCTGGTTTCTCCTGCAGTGCTGAGGTACCCTTTTTATCATACTCCACTTTCTGATGTGTGGAACATTATAGAAATACCCAGTTGATCTTTGAATAAGATTAGTTCTGCTTTAGATAAAATTGCAATTTAATTGTGCATTATCATTTCAAATAGAAAATGTATTCTTCTAAATATTTTCCCTGTTTATGCCTATTGATGTGGAAATTGAGATATATTTATATTTGTCAGTGTGAGAGAAAATTTTATCCTTATGTGTGTGAATAATGTATATTGAGAGGACACATTCCTGCATGCTGTCCTGAGACAGTAAGTTCTATATATTAGATTTATTGGACACTTTTTAGTGAAGTCTTTTTTATACTAGAAAGAGCAAAACCACATGGACTACTTGTCCACTTTTTCTTACGTTCCCTTGTTCTTCTGCTTAATAATGTTACACTTTATGGTATCTAATCAGACACACTTAATTTTGTATCATTTAACTTCTCATCTTTTTACATCTTATTCTACCTTATTCTGAGATGAGTTTTCAGTAGATTGTCAGAATCTATAATGATTGACTCTGTTTCTCTGTCAGTCACCTGGTTGATTCGAATCTTTATAATGGTGGATGGTACTTTCTGTGGCATGAGAATGGAAATCCTGTAAAATTCCACACTGAAGATAGGTAAAAATAACACAGAAACCCATCTTGATTTATGGCACTAGAGTAGGCATTGGACAAATGTCAAACTCAGTGTCTGTAAACTCAGCAGCTTCTCTGAAATTAGGAGTTAGCTGATAATACTGAGCATCCGATAAGCATCTGTTTTCAGTTTTGTTTGTTTAAGAAAGAGTTGTGTCTGGTTTAAGCAAATGTAAGAAAAAATTGTCTGTTATCTTTCTGCCAGCTCACAGCAAGTATCCAAAAGTCAGATGTTTTTTAAAACTTCTGGCTTGAAAATAGGGCTGGAACTCATAGATATTGAGGTTTTTCTCACATGCGCAATTCCCATCATTTCTAGTCAATGCTAAGTTGGAAACACTAAGAAAAAAAATACTGATTTGCTTATACTAAAATGTTTACATTTCCTAATTTTAATTAATACCAATTAAATCTAATACTTGCTGTGTTGTAACAAGAAACACTGAGAGTGTTATGGAGACTGACATTCTAAAATGCTAGCGGGGATAAACTGTACTTCTGCTAATGTCAGTGCTGTTTTGTATAACTGGATGTAATGTAGCCCAGTGCCTTCAACAGGGAATTAGGTGCCAGAAGCTTTGGGTTCTGTTCCCAGTTTAGCTACTTTACATGTGATGGTAACAGAGTTGGTTAATATCCTTTTCAGAGAGTGCCCCACTTTTCTGGTACACAGAATGTTAAACAGTGATTCTTGCTGGCTTTTGTAGTGAAAGATAATCTTTGTCAAGTACTTTGTGAATCCCACATGAAAGACGTCTTGTGTAAACTGTCTTAATGCTTCACTAACTGTATTTGATATGCCTGTGCTTTTTAGAAAAGGCTTAGATTATTCTCAAAGTTGAAATAATCTTTAGTAAATTTAATTATATTATGTGTAACAAGTTATATTAGTTCTACTATAATATGGAGAACTACTAATTACTATAAATTAATATACACTTACTGTATTTCCACTGGAATTACTGTATGGGGCCGTTAAAAATATCTTCATAATTCTTTTCCATTTAAATTGCCATGGTATGCAAGAAGACCTGTTGAATCACGAACTTAATGTGTGGTCTGAAATGCTCTTTAATTCATTAAATTCTTGCTCAGAATTCCTTAGAAGAAAGCTCCTCTTGTTATGAAACTATCTGACACCAAAAAAATATTAGAATAGTTAGATGACTATGAGAAAGATGCAAAATACTCTATTTTGGAAAGAAGAAACATTTTGGTTACTGCAACCATGCAGCTCACAAGAAGGGATTCTGGCCATTAACCATTGGTGTTCTTCACAATTCTCCTTCTGCATTCTCTAAAGAATAATACAAACCAGAAAGTCAATGACATACAAGAGTAGGTGATTAACCTTAATTAAATTTATTTCTTATTTTGCCCCTTGACTATTTCATATTGTTTGTCCATTTTAAGAAATGTGGAAATGCATGGCACAGATTCATGCAGGACCTTGCAAAATCTGTTTCCGAATTCTTCATTGGATCCAGGTCAGAAAGCATGTAGAAACTTTAATCTGGGCTTAGTTTTCTCCCTCATATACTAGAATGTGAAAATGAAGAAGTCTTTATGCTTCATAGCATTTAGCATAGGAGGAACATAGCTGCTTCTCTTCATTTATCTAAGAGTAAAGTATCTTGGTGATGAAGACTGTCCTATTACAGGAATTCATTTAGTTTCGAGCAGAGTCTGGGAAGCAAGTAGTCTGATGTCAAGACAAAACATATTTTGAAATTCATGAGTAGTGGAAAGCAAAGCTGCTTGGGAAGGGTGCATGCTACACTGAAGTGTCCAAGGTAACAAGCAAGATGGAGAGCGAGGGATTTGTCAAACACAGTAATATGTTGAGATTAATCTGAAAGAAAAAGAAACTGTCCTATGTTTAGAATTCTAGCCTAGCATTTGGGAAACATTGGTTAATTACTTTGCTACGAGTGCTGTGTGTCGTGTACTGCATAAAAGGTCAACACTGTACTATCTATGGGACCATGCAATAGAAAAATAAGAGTCATAGACCAAACTAGTCACCGCAGCATTATGTCAGGGGCTAGTGCATTTTTCAGACAAGCTTAGCAACCACATGGAAAAAGTCCACAAAACCGCTTTTAACTGGTGAGTGGTTTCTTCTTAATAATTCTAGCCAGGCTGCAGTAGCTACCTGGGCGTGCATCCAGTCCAGTGTACTTTTGAATGTGTTTCTGGTGCAGAATGGGAGTTTTGATCCACATTTCCTCATTTGCCTGTTGGAGTGCACCACAGAGGATTGTTGAGGGAGTCCGTTGGGAAAGAAATTAAGAAATAAATTCTATTAGGAAGGCCATGAAGATGATCAGAGGTCTGGAGCTGAGAGTTGGGGCTGTTGAGCCTGGAGAAGAGAAAGCTCTGGGGAGACCTTACAGCAGCCTTCCAGTATCTAAAGGGGGCTACAGGAGAGCCGGACAGGGACTTTTCACTAGGATATGTAGTGATGGGACAAGGGGGAATGGCTTTAAACTGAGAAAGGGTAGGTTTAGATTAGATATTAAGAAGAAATTCTTTGCAGTAAGGGTGGTGAGGCAAAGGAACAGTTTGCCCAGAGATATTGTGTTTGCCACATCCCTGGAAGTATTCAAGGCCAGGTTGGATGGGACTGAACCACTTGGTCGGGTTGTTCTGCTTTTTTTGTGCTATAGGTGCTCATACATGCTTATTTATGCTTCTCGTCTAGTAGCACCTATTGTATTAACCCTGGAAAACCAACCTTCTTTTTTTAGTTTATAGCCCTGTACATATTTTGAGTGTAGGAGGATGATAGCATAATTTATTATATTACATGGAAATAAAGTATTTCCACTCAAAATTGCTGCTTTTCTATCAAAACAATCTATGAAGTATAAAGCAAGATGTTTATATCATTTAGTAGTAGTGAATCAGAAGTCAAGAACACTCCAAGACACCATTTTCACAATCCAATAATATTTCTTATTTCTCTCTTACTGTCAACAGGACATACCTGTACATACATCTTAATACGGTCAAAGATTAGGAAGAAAATTACATTGGCACCTATTTGCTTTCATTGTGTGACAATATTATATTGTTGTTTTTAAGACAGTTACAGAGATTGTGTTTTAAGTTGTTAGTCAAAGCAGCTTAGTAGAGCTTTTATGTAATGACATCCCAAAATATAAGAAATATATGGGATTATGGTACTTGTATTCCGTTTTATTTGTAAAGCTCTTGAACGTTGTAATGCTGAACAAGTGAAGTAATAAAATCAAGGATAGTTTTTAAGAGCACTAACTTTCAATAACAGCTGTCTGTTAAAATATCTTGTGTAAACAACAGAAGACCAATAGCACTTATAAGGATCTTACAGTTGACCAGATTTTCTTACCTGCAATTATGAAGCTGCTTCTGTCAACTAAAAAATATATCTCTGTACAAATAACCAGTCCTAAGAAGCATGAGACTCTCTTCCAGATTGTGTGACTATCCACTCTGCATATCAAATACCGATTCTTCCTCTTGTGAATAAAATGTACAGATATGAAGACTTTTAACTTCAAAGCTTTATTTTCTGTTCTACTTATCATAACTTCTTTTCTCTTCATTTGTTTTCACTGAGATGTTTTATTATCTCTGCCACACATATGCAGTTCTCACATTAAACAGTGTGGGAGGATATTTATGTCCAGTGTCAAACATGAAAAATATGTCCTACTTCCTTGCAGTGATAATGTTTGCTTAAAACTTTTTATGCTTCCCAGCAATGACATTACAGACCAGGCAAAGTTTGTGTTTAGATCTGGAACGCTGTTTTATATGCCAGGAGCAGAATTACTTTAATCTTTCAAACCGTTTGTGACAGACATAACTGTTTTCATCACTCAAAGATCGTTGTATTTAAACAGATGAAAGAGTGATTTACATAAATTGGCATGAGTCTGCAAAGCACAGAACCTTACTGCTCTGGTACTTTGAGATTGTATGGTTAGACAATAGCCTCAATAAGTTGTCCTGGAATGTGATTGCATCCATATGCCTCTTAAGTAATGCAATATTGACAATGAGCTGATTCAAAGAACAAGATCTTGCTCTGAAATGAATATTTTCTCTTACACTACCAGAATAATTAAAATTCTGATAGTGTAGTCCTGAAAAATGGTGTTAATTATAGCTATGACTTCTCAGGAAACTTTTAATTAATTATTTTTGAAACAGATATACATCAAATTGCTATAACCAGTTTCACTATATCATGACTTACTATAAAAATTGGAAGGTTACACTCTATTATAATGTGTAATATGTATGTAATTTAGGAGAACTGGTAATTGAAAATGCAATGTCATCCTCTCTCAGAAGAGAAGGAGAGAATCTCTTACAGACAACAGTTCCACCATCATTTTAATTTGATTGTGTTATACTGAATTACCATGGCTGTTACAAAGTCACTGGCATGTCATGACAGAGAAGGATTTCCTATTTATAGCAACTAAGTTACATAATGAAAGTTAGTGTTGATACCCTTGATTTAATACAAAAATATATGTGATGTAGTTATGATACTTAAGTATATGATAGTTATAAAATCCATTCCTAGAATTACAGATACCTTTACTATAACCATTATCAGCTATCTGGATTTGACATCCTCTTTAAAGTCTCGTTGTAACATCTATTTTCTGTTCAATTCCAGTGGATTTCAGTATCATAAACTTAGAAGTAAACACAACTGTAGGTTATGTATGTTGGGTTTTCACAGGTATCCTATTAGGCCTTTATTTTAGTCCAGCTGCTTTCTCTTTACTATATTCTAATGAATTTCCCGCATGATTTTCTATTTATCTGCTTTTCTTCTTGTGTCTTCATGTGCTGATAGTCAGTCAGTGAACAAATAGAATTTAAATCTGTGTCATAGCTTCTTTGCAGAAAATAAGGATGCTCACTGATTCATTACTTTAGATTATATAACCTACGAGCAGTTGTTTACATACATGGAAGATACTACTGCAAGGGAAGAGCAGAGTCAAGAGTTGGAAAGGATTGGATAGAAGAGATTCATGCACTTAAATAATACAAGGACCAAACACTCTTGCTCTTGAAAGACCCTGGTACCTACCATCACACTGGTCATTCTTACCTTGTTTGTCCCCTGTACTCTATAATTTCACACCATAGTCTTTGTATTAAGCTTGGAAATACCCTTCACTGCTACCATATAATACAGACTGATTATGACAATAACATGCTTAATCTGATATGTAATTACATTGAATTTCTCTGTAGACTTTTGTAATTTTGGTATGTAAATACTTTTTCTCAATTATTTTTTGGACCTGTGCAAGCACATGAATATCCTGTTTTAATGCTTTTGAGCATGATTGGTAAAAATGCTAAATGCTAAAAATTTAATCAAGAAATTGAAGCTCTCTGAATTAGATTTTCTTATGGTGTAACATTCTGATTTCCTTTTTAAGCAATAAGAACAGGGAAAACCTGCAGTCTTGATGAACAGGATGTAGCAGGACCATTGTTTTTAAAACAAAAAGAACAATCACAATGTTCATAGTTATCAGAAATTTCAAGCTAGTTAAAGGACAAAGCACCAGGTTGCTACTAAGGTCTCAAAATTGAGGAATGACAGGGTAAAACCATATGGATAATACAATGTTGTGAGATTATAGCTGTGATGAAAGACAGGCTTCTAAACATAAAAAAAAGTCTGATTTCAGGCCATCATTCAACCTTTCCTGCATCTTCTCTGATACTTTATGCCCAGATGCTTCAGATACCAGGGCAAGATATTTAAAAATTTACCTTTGTCCTACAAAGAGCCTTTACGATGCTGCTTTTGAACACCTTGACCGAGGTGGAGAAATCAGAAGTTTCATTTCTCTTAAGAGATGAAATTTATTGGAACAGTACTTCTTTCATGGCATGTAAATCAATTCAAACTTTTTACCATCAGGATTTTGCAGCTCAATGTTGTCCCAAGTCGGCTATTTTGAAAGTGTCTAAAAAGAATTTTAAAGTACTTCACTTTAGCTTCTGAACAGCATATTTTAGGATATAACAGTTTGTACAAAGCATGTGTATGAAGTCTTTCATCTTGGGAATGTCTTACAGTCTGAAAGTTCCCTCAACAAAGTGTTGCTGTCTCTGGTACAGAATGTGGTATTATAGAGGTTCCTGGTGCCCTAGGACAGGCAGGGATACCTGACTAGACACAACAATGTAGCTTCTGTGGCCAAGCAGAAATCTCCAAATGGTAAAGACTATAATGCTAAAAGGAAAAAATGCTCCATAAAATCTGTTTGGTTTGATTACCTATGGAGTTATCAGTACAGTTTATCTGTAAATGTTTACAGTGTATTTCTGTAACTTCAGTTTTACAGAAAGAGTTTGACCCAGCATTGACATGAAGGGGATTTGGATAGAGTATATATATGTTACTAAGCTTTACACAGCAGGGATTCTTCCCTTACATGTAATTGGGCAGTTCGTAGGACAGAGAATCCCCAGCTTTAGTTAGGAGAGCTGATTCTATGATTTCTGTTTGAAATAATGATAGGGGAACTTCGACTTTTCTTCGTTTTAAATTCCAGTCATTTTTCATTGTAATGTAATTTGATATTGGTTGGGTTTTGTTGTGAATGAAGTAAATTTTCTCAGGATTTAAAATTTATTTTCGAATTTAAAAAATATTGCCAATAATCTTATGGTATTTCTGAAAATTTTTTAAAGTAAGTAGCCCTATTAAATATTTGATGTAAAGAATATTCTGTGGTTATAGATGCGGATGAACCAAATTTCAAAGTATGTTATTACTTTTACCTGCGTATGATTTTTAAAGTTTTTTAAAGTTTTTTAAGTTGATTCAAGATTTTCTTGTTCTAATAGAGAAAAAAACTAAGAGGAATTAAGCTCATTATGACTGTTTTATTACAGCAGAGTGAATTTAGATGCAAATTATTTGTATGAATTACCTTTCTCAGAAATGGTTTTTGTGATTTTTATAGACAATATCAAATCAAAATGGTAGTCAAATAAAACTTTAACTATGTCTACAATTATATTTAACTCTTCTACTAATAGGAAAGTTGGGATTGCCTTTTTCACAGACCTACTGTTATTATTGAGTAAAAGCCATTTCCAAGAGATAGGAGGTGTTTCAGAAGCAATAAGGTAATAATAAAGGCCTAGAGGTACAGCAGGCAGAAAGTCTGCAGTGATGTGCTTAACTGGTGCACTCACATGGTCTTGTTATCTAATACTCATATCCTCTTCTTTCCTTTTATATGAGGATAAACGTGAGTATTTAAAAATGTTTACATGCACTGCATGGAAAAAATTCCAAATGCTCCCAGCATAGAGTTCAACAGAAAATAAGCAAGCTATAAAACAAACACCAACATAGATCAGGTAGATGCAGTAATAACTCTTGTTATTTTCCCAAGCTTAAAGTAAGGTAACGTGAGATTTCTTTTTCTTTTGTATACACTCTCATTTCTCTCATCATGGTTGTCTGTTAGCACTTTCAAGGAATGAATTAAATGACCTGACTAATGTGTCGCACATGCTTTACTATTCCCAACATTCTTCCCCATAAGGAGAATAGTACCGCTTTTATTTGAAACTTGAGAGATCCTTTCTTCAAATGTATTGTTCAGTGTTTATCACAAAGAAGGCAAGTTCAGAAAAAAATCAGTGCCTTGTATTTCAATGCAGATTGGTGTTTCTTCTAAAAACATCATTAAAAAGAATCCTAACAAAATACTTTTTAATATTACTATCCTGTATTTTATTTGTGTTAAAAAGGAGAAATATTCCAGATCCAAGTTTTCCTCTTTTTTACATTTTATTTCAAATTACAGGCCTTTCAAACTAGTAGCTAGATAAATTTTCCTACATAAACAAAAGTTATAGAAAATCTTTGAGTTAAAAACAAGAATTAATACATTGGAAGTATGAAATAATTTGACAAATAGTTGTGATTTTGTAGAGGAAATTACATCATTTTTGTTTGAGAAAGTATTAAGCCTAGAAGTATTTTTAACTGTTTTTCATAACTATTTTTTTAGAATGTATGTAGTCCAACAGAAGGGATTTTTCTATTGTTGTATTCTTTAATTAGAAGTTAAATAAGACATGCATGCCTTTTTATAACGGCATATGTGATTTTTGAGCAATATATTTTCTTTATTTTTTTACTTCTTTCTTGTTTAATTCTGCCTATTTGAATTTCATATTTCTCAAACTGAATCTTAGGGTTTCATACTAAATACGAATCTTTATAAACAGTACCGCTGTTGGTTAAAAATCAAGAGTTTTATTGAAAGATTTTTACTTTCTTGTTTAAGGCATACAATTTTTTTTCTTAAACAAGATCCTGCTAGGTGTTCTTCAAATTCAGTTTTGATTCAGGTGTGAAAAAGACTACATTGAAGTTCAGAGGCCAAACTGTATCAGGTTCTGTGATATTAATAGATAAATGTGGGGAAGTTTGCTATTTATCTTCTTAGAACTGATCTATAGTTCTAGAAGACATTTTCAAAAAAAGGGCAGCTGTTCATTTGACACATTTCACATCACTAAAATGCAGTTATGGATGCTAAAAAAATTGGTAAAATCTACTTTAATATTTCGCCTTACTTTTAAATGTGAATATCCTATATCAATACTTTGATTTAATTTGATTTTCATTTTGATTTTATTTACCCTTAAATATGGGTAGCTGTGTATTTGAAAATCCATGCTGTCTATATGGCTGAACAAAAAGGGGAAGGTGACTATCATACTTCCAAGCAACACATTTTTAGAAGATCAGAGTGATTAAATTCATTCTCAATAATGTAGTTTTTCTGTTCATGCTTTTTATTGACAGTCTTTGTTTCTTAAAGAAACTTCATTGCTATTTTTCTATTTAAAGAGAAACGTAGCAAGGAAACAGATGTGTCCCATATAAAATATGCAATAAATCTTGTCTCACAAATTCTTTGCTCTGAACTTTCTGACAGAAACTGTCAAATATCCACTTTAATTCTAGTATAAAATGTTCACTTTGTGTCATGGCGCCAACCACCATATGCTGGAATAAAGTCGGTAACCAGCAATAAAAAAAAGGCAACATACGCACCTTTGAAACAGTACAAGCAATCAACAGTGAGAAAGGTCTATATAAATCTATGGAGAATTAATCTCAGCTTTGCCACTATCCTGCTGTGCATTTACAATGAGACTTTGCTCCCGACCACCAGAAGTGGCTTACTTTGCAGGAGGAGCGTATCCTAATGAGGGGAAAATGTAGGGAAAACAAAGCAGCAGCTTTTAACCCCCCACCCCCAACGTTTGGATCACCCAGAAGAGCATGTCCTAGTGTGTTCAAACATGTGGGGCCACTACACATCATGTATTGCTGACTTTAGCTGATGATGTGAAACCAGTCTTGACTGAGCTCAATCAGTAGAAATAAGTTGAGCTTCATAAATCATTGTTATCATTCCACAGGAGGAGGCATTGCTATGGATTTTCTCTCCTCACACTTTTCAGGCCACAAATTTCACAAAGCTTTTCTGAAATTAGTTTAATTATATTTGTATAATTATTCATTCTTTACCCACCAGATTAGCAGTTGGTTCACCATCAAATTAATTTTTTCTTTAATAATATTTTGTTTTTGAGGAGACCACCTGCTTCTTACTGGTTTTTAATAATCATTCAAGTATTTAAAAATATTGTCCTTGGTATAAAAATGTGCCAATCTTTAAAATTTTTACTTCTGCTTACAGAAGGAGATTGTAGTTAGAGATGATATGGATAGTTAGGTTTCCAGACACAGAACAGATTGGATTTAACCTTGTTCTGTTTGAAAGGGTTAGAAGTAATTTTTCAGTTCCGTAAACTGTTTAACAGATACATTTAGTCAGAGATTAATCTAGGAATTAGAATGCAACATTATAAGAGTTTATTAGAAGGAAAGTAGAATTAGAATATATATCTGTAGTGTTTAAGTACTAGTAGGCTTTAAAAAATATTTATTATCTGAAACCCCAAGTGTGGGAGAATGAGGCATTAATGTTTTGATTACATTTTAACAGAATGGAGTTTCAAATAATAAAAGTGGATAAGTAAAATTGAAAAACGTAATGCTAATTCTTGTTTTGTAATTAATGCCTCTAGAACATAGGAAAATAAGACTAATGTTAGTCCTAGTTTTAATGAAAAAATTACCCTTTTGTATGGAAGCTAATTTTCTTTTAGTTTAAAAATCTTCTTTTACTAAATACAACAGAAGCATCATACGAAGAAACATACATTTCAAGAAATAGAGGAGTTTATGAAAATGAATATAACATTTTTTTTCTTCACAGGTAGTTTTAATGTTCTGGGAAAACGACCTTCAACACCTTTTTTCTGGCACATTTATAGACAGCATTATCACTTTTAAAAGAAAACATAATTTCCTAGGTTTTTTATTACCTATGATAATAAACACTTTCTTGAATGTGTTGCTTGAGCATGTTCTGCTGGTGTTGTGTGTCTCTGTGTGTGTGCAAATGTCTGTAATTTGTTATGTTTTTGTTACAAGTAAATACCAAATCTAATATTTAATATTTAACAATTTCTGTATGGTAAATGTTAATTGATTATTCCGTGACAGATACCTAAGATACAGGTTGACAACTTACATTCCTGATAACTTGTGGGATGCTTGTTTGTTAAGCGGCTTTCCCAGACTGCACGGAGACTCTTTGTACTGTAGAAACATTTGCACATTTTCATCATTCAATGTAGATTTCTTCATTAAAGCAATTTTTGCACCACTGCAGAGGAAAATAAACTTGTGAGAACTGTTTCAGGGAAGGGTGATTAAGACCTCATGGCAGCAAGTGTTCTGAAGATTGTTTTGAAAGGATTTAAGATGTCTGTACCAGTATTTAAACGATCTAAAAAAATGGCATAGTCAAATTCCGTGTTAAAAATGTGGTATTTTTTAATCTAAAGAAGAGATAAAAGAAACCAGGCTTACATGATCATACTGCCTGTTGATCATTCTGCTGCCAATAATTTTTAATGCATTGGCCAATTTTGACCAAATGTGACAGGGTTAGAGATCCTGAGATATTAAGATCTTAAAATGCCAATAAAAATATGTGTCTAAACAGACAAGAGTGACCCTATTGGCCTTCCAGGGAGAGAAAGGCTGTATCATGAACTCACCCCTTAATTAAACATTAATGAATCAATCTGGAAACCAACTCTAAAATACAGACCCACAGTGGACCAAGTTTCATTGATTCCATTGCTCCCAGACGTTCTTGTTTAGCTGATAGCATAGAAGAAAGATCTCTTCATGGGCATAGGACTGTTTCATTTGGGGATTTTCTGCATTCTAATATGCTATAACAGAAAACTATATTAGTCATAAAATCAAATATTGACATGTAGTTTCCAAGCTGTCTGTCATATTCCCTGAGTTCATAAAGCCTACCAATTAGAAGTTAGTAATTAGCTAAAGACAGTTTATCAACTAATACATATTAGAAAATTATTTGCTAGAAAACTGTATATAGAACATTTAAGTTTTTTCATTATTTCTGAAATACAAAATTTTTATAAGACAAAAAAGTTCCGGCATGAGAATGGTAGACTGTAGCCATGTGAAATTAATTTGCAGTCATATGTTTTTTTCAAATTTGAAATTTAATACAGTACAACAGAAACCAAAACAGAAAACACTTCATACTGTATGTATGCTTGTATACATGTATACAAGCTTGTATATATACAAACATGTTTGCTATGTTTGTATATGAAGTCAACTAAGTAATACAAATTCTTTCATTTAGAATGAAATTAAAAGTAATATTTCTCAAAATACAGGGCTATAAGAAAAGTAACTCAATATAATAATGTAAAAATAGCAGAAAATTCTGGTTTTATGTATAGCTCTAGATAGATCAGGATACACAACTCCTCTAGAATTTTTCAAACATTTTAATTCTTGAAAAATTGAAGATTATTGGGAAACCCTATTCAATTATTAGAATGAAAAGTATAAATATCTGAAATTACAAAACTAATTTTTACTGTTAGTACCTAATTTCTGAGAACTTTTATACCTTCTGTTGCTATATTCTTTATTATAGAATATGTTTTCAAAAAGTAAAACAGTTCTAAAATTGGATTCAGCCTGTTTGAAATGTAAAACTTCATCCTAGTAGCATATGTCACTAAATTAGAAATTGAATTTCCATGTCTTTAACAATTCCAAGACCCCAGTTTTCATACTCAGCACCAGACTCAGTCTTGTTGGTCAAACCATGTTTTTAAAAAACAATATATTCCAATTTGATTTAAAAAAAAAGAAAACTAGACGATCCGTTTTCTGATTTTACATTCTTTTGCATTTATATGTGGATTTTTGTGAATACTTGTTTATTTGCACTGGAAATTTGTTAATTTGTTTAAAAGATCCTATTAATTTTATTTCCATTCCTTTAAAATTCACATTTCAAGAAATCAGATTCTGGCAGTGTCAGGTATCGAAATACATTTTCACATGTTATATAATATAAAATACTAATTTATAACATTTGCAATGTGTTCTGTTTATGTCCTTTTCTGCAGAGCCCAGTCTTTTTCTAGACAGTGAGATAACACTAAGAATAAAAAGATTAAATGGGTGTTGATGATACTTACGAACACTTTGTATTAGTTCTTAGGTACATGCTGTTGGTTTTGGTATCATCAGCTAAAACAATAAAGCTTCATACTGCATTGAAAACTACAGATTGTTTAACATGCTAAATCAAGTTTTCAGACACCTTGAGTACAGTAAAAAAATAACTATAGTCTTGATTATTATGTATATAAATGGCCCAAATTATCCAATTGATCTAAATCTGATCTCCATGGCTATATGATTAGTCTGTATGGCTGTGTGCTGTTGTACTGGGTCCAGCTGGGATGGAGTTAATATTGTTCATAGCAGCTGGTATGGGGATGTGTTTTGGATTTGTGGCTGAAACAGTGTTGATAGCACGGGAGTGTTTTGGCTGTTGTTGAGCAGCACTTGCACATTGTCAAGGCTTTTTCTTTGCCTCACTTTGTCCCCTCAGCAGTAGGCCTGGGTGGGCAGGGATTGGAAGGGGTCACAACCTGGATAGCTGACTCAAACTCAGCAAAGGGATATTCCATGCGTGTAATGTCATGCTCAGCAATGAAAACGAAGGCAGAAGATTTTGGGAGAGGTAGTATTGCTCCAAAAATGGCTAGGCATCACTTTGCCTGTGGGAGGTGGTGAGAGATTGCCCTTGCATCACTTGGGTTTTTTCTTCCCCTTTTCTTCATGTATTGAACTGTGTTTACCTTGACCCATAAGTTTTTGCTCTTCCTGTTCTCTCCTCTATCCAATTGAGGGGGAAGGGGGAAAAGCGAGAGAATGAGTGAGTGAGGGAGTGGTTGTATGGTGCATAGCTGCTGGCCACAGTCAACCCACCATGATTCTAAAATAGCAACCCTTGGGAAGACCCAAGGTTTAGATTGCTTATGATAGTTCTTTGCAACTCAAAGAACTGCCATGTGCCAGCAAGGGCACCCCTATGAAAATTTTGTTTTCTATGCTACTACTTGTAGGCCAGTAAGTCTTGACTCAAAGATTTCTTAAAAATTAAATCTATTCAAAAATTTTAACTGTTAACGGATCTATTGAAATCAAAACCAAAGAAGGTTTATTTCATCCTGCTCTAATCCTGCTGCACTTTGTATTACTATAGTGTAGTATGCTAGTAATTTGAGCATGTCCAGAATTTTGTACAGAAACAGAGAACAACTGTCTAACTGTAGAGCTTTTGATGATCCTCTGTAGTCATTTTACCCACCTAGGACACCTTCAAGCTTTTTCTTCCACTCTCCATAGTCCCTGATTAAACAAGGTTATTAAAAACTTTCTCTTGCATGACAGTTGTACTTCAGGGTGGAGATAGATCTAGTACACTCCTAGCCTGGGAATCTTCTGGGTTCAGTTTCTGATACCCAAGTATACCAGCAATGATAATACGTAAGAGATTTGGATCTCTCTTTTCAAATGGTGGTAAGTCTTCATGCTTTAAAAAGACTGAGAGAATAAGGTCTGTTGTCGCTTGTTCTCCTAACCTGGTAATGTCATAGAATGTGACTTTTCTCACTTTGAGAAAAGATGACCCAGCTGAACCTCTTTGGGGATATACTTTTCTTCATCAGCCCTTAAATAGTGGGTTAATATGTTTCTAGGATGGGTTTCCTGTTTTGACCACATTTCAACATGCCTACCTAAGAGGTTTTAGTCTTGACTAATGAGGAAAGTGGGTTCCTGTGGGACTAGAAATGTCATAATCACCTTTTGTTACTGTTTTAACAGTCTCTGTCCAGGCTTTACAAAGTTCCAAGAGGAATGTCATTAGGGGTTTTGTCTTGGTTGGTTGGTTGGTTTTGTTGTTTGCTTTTAAGGTTGAGTTTTGGTTGGGGGTTTTTTTGTGTATGTCTTAACCCAAATTCTGTCTTAATCTTAACTGTGATTGGTTGGAAGGTATGAGTCAGAAAAGACAACTTCCTTCCTTGAGGCAAAAAAAAAATCCAATACCTTGTTTTAGGGTGTTTTTCCTATGCAGAAAACCCTATAATTTACCGGTCTCTGAAAGTTCTTGAAGCACGTATTTTGGAATCACAGGAACTCAGCCTTGGAATATAAAATTAAGAGTTCCGATGTCTCCATCCTAACTGCTAGTTGTTAAAAGTTTTCTCATAATTTTGAAGATTGTCATTGCTCGAAAATGCTTAGAAAATTTGTAAAACTTTATGCATCAGATCTTTCAATTCTGATTGATTATTAAACACTGCAAGTTAAAAAAAAAAGCTGTAATGTGTGCAACTAAATCAGTACACTTGTGTGAATTATCCTTCTTACATGCATTCATATATTTGAGGTCAGAGAGAAATATCAGAAAATTTATCCAGTCAGACTCAATGAGTGTTAACATTTTCACTAGAGGGGCAGAAATAACTCAGATTTTTGTGTGGTTGTGACTACCCATTTTTCTTTCTTTGTCTTGCCCTTTTAGTGCATCATCGTTCTCTGCTTGCCTCTGTTAGTTACTTCTCCAATTTTCAGTCTGTGCTGGTATCCAGTATTTTCTTTCCTTTCTTCTTTAGGGATCTATTTCATAGTAGCCTGATGCATGAAGACATGTTGGTTCTGTTGTAACTGGAAGCTGCTGTGCATACATTACACATGTTAAAAATAAATATTTTCTGGTAATTTCTCATTTTCAATACAGTGTTTCACATGCTTTTCCATCTTCAACAAGTAGAAAATGTAGAAAAAATAAGTTGGGGGATTTTTTTACCATTTCACTTAGTACTATGTCACTTTTTAAACTGTTAGAGGATCATGAATCTTCATGCTCACTTCTGCATTCCAGTAAAAGGAAGTCATCACAAATATCTGATTCATAAGGTGAATTCATAAGATCATAGTCCATTATTGTCTTATTCTTTGAGCTAGATACAGATAGCAAGATGAGTAAGACTAGTGGCTGTTCTTCAGAGCCTTTAGCTGTATTACAAATGACTTACAGCAAATTAGAACTGCCTATTTTGTAAATACCTCTTTTCCTTTCAAAGCTCTTGTCTGTAGAAAGACACAAATTCTTAATTGATCCTGGGTTTCATATCTATGTTCAAAGATGGTATATAGCCGAAGGTTGTCTGCTTCTTACAGGGATCTGATACTTTATTCAGGATATGGACTAATCCAAACAATGGAGCATATTAAGAACTTGCATATAGATGTGAGACCAGATGGCAAACTTTACATGTGACAATTGCCTGTAATTTTCAAAGCTGATCAAGCCTATTGACTCCAAGGCCAGACAGAAGGGTTTTTCCATATGAAATGCAGCTTATGGAAAGTAATTTTGAAGGACCTCAATGTACTCTATTTAAATATAATGTAGAACGTCTACAGTTACATCATGAGATAAATTGGTGCAGTATGATTGGGTCAGCAGATTGAAGCATCAAAGGCTCAGGCCAGTGTGTTTATAGTAGAGATTTAAACTTTAAGTTACATTTAATGTGAGGTGAACATCTCCACCTCATGTGTTTCAAAGCTGTCTGAAGGCCCCAAAAGTTACTTTGGTTCTTTTGTCCCTGTTAAGCATTGGAGTGCATTTGCTGTGGAGCTTCCTGTTTAGTTTCCTCCTAATGGAAATCAGTTTACAAGCACCAAAACTTACCTGCAAACCAAATCACTGCTCAATAAGTCAGTACAGTGAGGAAATTTGTTTGAAAAGCATCCTAATCAAAAAGCTCATGCCGATAGTCACCATATTTCAATGTTCACTGCAGTCAGGCTTTTCTCTGATACAAGAGAGTGATACCAGGTGTCCATTTCAAAACAAATATGTGCTGCATATAGTTACGCTATAGAACACTTGCCACAGCAGGTTGTGGAAGTTAAAAAGCTTGTAAAAGCTTAAGCAGAGAATGAGCGAGAGAGAGATTCTTGAGAGAGAATCTTTTGAGCATTACATTACAATGACATTCAATGCAGGAAACGTTTTGTATGAACTACAGAATCTCAGAGGTAGGGAGAACACTCAGGGGAAGTGTGTTTTTCTTGGTCCGTAGTTCTAACTAAGCACCTGCTTCAATGCCTGCCAGAGGCAGGATATTAGGCTGGATGAATCCCTGTGTCAGTCTGATATGGTTGTTAATATATTCTTAACTTGAGGAAACTGAAATCAAACACGTGGTCTACGGATGAAAGAATTACATGACCCCACTTCTGCAAAAAGCAAATTCTATGCAAGCAAATGTGGTGATGCTAGAAAAATAAAAAGAAATAAGTTCTTTCATTTATGTAATTCATTTCAATTATCTTTAGTAATTCCGCAAGTGAAGACGGGGGTTGATATCTTGATTATGGGGCTTTGAAGACTCTGCTGGGGAAAATACATTGTTTCATGGAAACCTACACTGACAGCACTGATTATTTTAGTCATTGCAGGTTGTGGAGGGGGGAGACAACGAACAGGATATTACAAATTTTCTGTGGAAAATCAGTTAGATATTTTATGGAAGATTAGAGGATTGCTCTGTTTTCTTGTCTTGCACATTATGTAATGTTTATAACTCCTGTTTGCATACAATTTGTTATATAGAGTTGTTAATTTGTTTTTTTAACAAGTCTCAACATCTAAATTTCAAATAAATGCTTTTAAACAATTCCTGGGTGGACATGTTTACAGTTAAAAATATGGAAAATACTGTTTGCCATATAATAGAGGTATTTTCTTCCTTCCTCTTTTCCCTTTTAATGGTACACAAATACATACACTGTTAAATTAATGTACACTTTGTGTGTTTCTTCCTGGAAGTCACATCTTTATTCTGTACTTTGTATAAAAAATTAAAACTTCTTTCCACTATCTTTCCTTATCCTGTTTTTGCAAGATCAAAACACAATAAGTTGGGTCTTGCCACCTAACTCTCAATTTATAAGCATGTTGGCCTTGTTAGTTGCTTTGTTTCATGTGGAGGGAAGATGAAGATATTTGGGTTTTGTTGTATCTGGGAATGTAGCTATGTCGGGAAATTTGCCTCATATAATTTTTCATCTCTTTAGAAACCAGAAGGAAATTAGTAATGTAATAATGAATTGTACAGTTTTATACACGATTCAGCTTATGTAGTTAATTTTGTATCATTATGAATCATCAGAATTCAAGCCTATGTTTCCTACTTTTAGTGATGTAAAATGAAAGGCTTGTGAGAATAATGAATTAAGTATATTGGGTTAACTTTAGGTGAATTTTTGGGACCCTGAGATGAATGCAGTGAATCAGAGCTGCCGTATCTATTTCAATTGCAGCTGTCTTGCCACCAGGGTTTGAGGTGGAGAATCTAATGGTATAGAATTAATTGCTTTCCTTGCAGAGGGCACACAGCATTGTTTCTGGCTATTGCCGTATTGAAATAATCTGCATAAGTATCTCCAACATACTTACCCAAGGAAAGTTTAGGGAATATTTAGGGAAATATATGACTTGAAATAACTTGTTTTGTTAACAGCAAATGTGCTGAAGCAATGGATTTATTCTTTTTTTTAAGTGTCATAGTACAAACCTCTTTGTCAGTAGCCTTATAGTGAAATGGAGGCATTCAGGACCAGTTTCTCAATTGCCTTGTCTGTGAACTCAAGTTTGTAGCTGTATTTCAACCAGCCACCCCTATACACTGAGAGGCAGAAAGATACAGTTCTTTATCTTTGTGTTAAAAAGTGTCTGAATTCTGTTTATATTAACATTAGCACTTACAGGATTATTTTAATGGGGAGTAGGAATAACTTTTCCACAACAGTGTTGTTTTACATATGTGGTATTGTGCTGGAGCTGAAGTTGCTCCTCTGTATTAAGAAGACTTGATCAACAAAAACTAGTGCTTTTGCTTTGAGTATTCAGCTCAAGAAACATTTTCTACAGTAGAGAATGCCTATCTTTTGAAAATCAAATCCATTTAAGTAGTTTTTGTGAGCATTCTGTAACAGAGGGGCTCAGATTCACTAACCATATTTCAAACTCCTGGCTGCTTTTTCAAAAAGTCATGTACATGCCATACATTTAAAACCTAGTACATGTGTTTTTACTTTCCAGCTTCCAGAACAAAATGTGATAGCTATATGGAACAGTTGGTGTTAACTATGTTTGGTACCTGTTCAATTCCAGTTGAACTTCCAATTATTTGTTCTGCAGAAACAGGTTTAAACTTGTAAGGTATGGCCTGCAACAATAAAGATACATACACAACTTAATGATTTTCTTTTTTTGAAATCTGAAAGTGAGGCTTAATTATTTACATTTTATTCAGGTTAATGCCTACCATTATATATTATAATGTGGATTTTAAATTACTTTTCAAATCCAATACACTTAATTGGTACAGTAGAAGCATTCATTATATACAAGAAATAAGTAAAAATTTAAAATTATCAAGTGTTTACCACTTCTATTATACTTAGTATACAAACTATGCCATTTTGAAAATAAGAGATGTGTAATCTGTGGGATCTCTAAAATAGTAAGGCAGTAATTCATACCTTTAAAATGTTTTTCATTGGCAGCTAAAGAAGAACGGAAAAAAGAAGAGAGCAGTTTGGAAAATGCTCAGAAATGGTAAGGTTTTTGCTAGTGTTTTCCAATGGTTTGTTTTAGTCAAAGACGTTATTGAATTTAGGAATTACATTAAATAGCAAAAAGGATATGTATTTCAAAGTAATATGTTTTCTGAAAAACTCTTATGTAGTCTTTCAGGAAAGACTTCATTTGAGTTTTTATGCAAACAGTGTACTGTTTTTGAGGTTTAAATTACTATCATCATTGAACTGAACTGCCGTTGTACAGAATATTTAAATAACTGAATAACTACTTTATGACGTAAAGATGTATTCCATCATCACTGAACATTTTCAGCTCTTAGTATTATATATACAGCATTCAACCGAATGTTTTTATTGCCTGAATATCTGTGCCTTACTTAGGCCAAAGGAGTCAAAGTATGGAAAAAGTGAGATTAATTGATTTATAGATGGATAGTAAAATATTCAATAAGTTGATATTACTAATACATTTTGTTTACCAAATTATAGTTTTCTGAGAGTGAAGGATCTGTCTTAGCTATGGACCTGCTATAAATAAACTGGGGTAAACTAAGTTTTAACTTCTTATCAGTATTTTTTCTTCACGGTCACTAAAGGCAGATCTGTGGTAATCTGGATTTTAATTCTTCTTTTCTTAGCCCAGGGTCACTCCACCTGGGACACCTAGGTTAGTTTTCCTAGGCAATCAGGAAAAGGGAGATAGGCACCTCCCAAATGCAGTTCAAGTGTTAGGTGAACTGTTCCCATTTGCTTGCAGAAGATGCTTAAATTGGCTGAGAGACTGGCTGATGTCACCTGGGGCTTTACCTTCTAATTTCAAGGCTGTCTGACTGGCTCTGCTTCGCAACAAACCTAACTTTTTTGGCACAGGGCTCTTTTGTATTCTACCTGCTTTGCAGCCTTTCTAGAGTAGAGTAGACTCTCAAGGGTATGGAGCTGCACCTAATTTGCAGTTCACTTAGGGAATTAGTTGTCCAACAGAGAGTTTGGGTTTTTCAATTTCTAACTAAATATTCAGTGTTTTAAATTACTACTTTTGAAAGACAGAAAGTGGCCCAGGAAGCCAGATTAAGGTGGATGAAAGCAAAGCAGTGCTACTGGGGGAAGGGCTGACGAAGAAACAGGAAGAGAGGATGGAGAAGTGTCAGGATTGAGGCAGAGTGAGAGAGAATGTGCAGAATTTCAGAATCCCACCTCTGTATGGTCCAGCTGGGGTGATGAAGGGCTCTCTTAGGAAGAAGAAAGTATGGTGTTACTGGGGCTGCTGTTACAAAAAAACTGAGAGTTTCTGTTCTGAGAAACCTGAGAAGAGTTTCTGTTCTTGGTGCTCTTGGCTCAGCTATCCCAGTCAAAGTGCTATGAACAGCTGAGGAGTATCTGGCCCAAGTGAAAGTAATGAAAATTACATTGTCAAGTAGACGTAAACGGTTTTAACCATGTAATTATGACTAAGGTATTTTCATATTTTTAGGGTTTGAAATACCAAAATGTTTTACACAGATGTTTAAAGCTTTATTAGATTGATTCATTGATTGTTTGATTGATTGATTTTTCTCCTCATAGTGTCACTACAGGACCCTTTAACTCTGATTATGGCCTTATAGACACTTTTTTCATTGTGATTCTTTAAACATGGATCATCAATTAGCTTGAAATATAGTTACATTTCATGCAAAACCTATGTAAGAAATGTAAAAGATTAAGGTTATCACAAACGAAGATTAAAAAAACTGTTATATTAATAGCTCACCTTGAACAATATGGGATATTCTTTACCGTGGTCTAGAATCTGTTTCTGTCTTTAAAGTATCAAAAAGAAAAACCCTGAGCATATTGGCTCATGTGGCTAAAATCCAAGCTTCTTTGTGAAGCAGCTGGAGTATATATTCCTTTCTTTTGAGACAATGGATACTTTATATTCTTCAAGCCTACCTAAAGAGCTTTAATCTCAAACTAAGTCAAAAAACGTTGACCCTAACCTTGGTAATTCCGTATGAAAACGTGCAATGTGGACTATGCTAATGCAAATATCAATTAAGAAAGAGATATTTGCTGAAGCTGCATCTGTTGCTCAAGTAACATCTGTTGAATAGTTGGACACTCCTTACAGGTATTTAAAATATCTCTGATTTATTTTATTTTCAAGATTTACACTTCCCATGTTTAGACTTAGAACCTATTTGCAACTCTAAAGAAGATTATAACATTCTTTTGATTAAATAAAATAATAATTTCAAGAAAAATTACTTATTTTTAAATATGTTGTTACCTTCGCTTTTAAATTACAGCATTATTTTTAGTAAGTATCACCAAATCTTTCATGATTCTTGCATCTACTTTGCAGAGAAAAGTGATTCAACTTTAACAAAAGTGAACGTACGTTTATTTTTATAAGTATCTAGTCATATGGATTGTTCCATTTTATCTATACAAAGCAATAGCATAAAGGTTAAAAATGCATGATCAGTTAAAATGCTCTTGGAAGTATTATCTGTAATAAAAGAATACTTTCAAAATATCTGGCTGTATAGCAATTCAGTAGCAGCCACATTATAAAATGAAAAAAAAAAGGCATTAAAATATTGGCAGTGTATTTTTGTAAAATTAATTATTTGTTTATTGACACATGTGGAAGGAGATTATTTTTGTAAAAACTTTGCAGACTGACTGTTGGCACTGTCTGTGGCTTGTGTATTGCTACTCCCAATTCTCTGTAAGTACTAGACAATTATTTTCAGCCAAACCTGGAGGTTTTTTCCTGACTTGGCACATGACTCTTCCATAGTCCTTCAATAAAGATAAATGGGAGAATAAGATCTTCCCGGAGTGTAGCAGAATAAAATTAAATAAATATAATACAGCATTTCCTGTACTGCAAGAAGCTACGTTTTTCCCATTATAATTGAATGCCCATTATTTGCCAGCATGACATATCTCTGTGGTGGCTCGTGCATCTGTAAGTTATCCTTCTAGAAATGAGGTGGGTGTTGGAAGGTTAGTTATACTTAGCATGAATTGCTGCTATAATTTCCAAGGCTAAGGGGAAGTTATGGTAATTACCAACCTTGACTACTGAATCAGAGAAACTGTTTCCCCAGTGGACTTACGTGTTGACTGGTTTTTTTTCTTCCCCCTCCCTTGCAGCTTTGAAGAAACAGTAGGATACTTTGGGATAAAGCCAAAGCCTGGCGAGAAGGAGATCACACCAAACTACGTTTTCACAGTGTGGTATGAATTCTGCAGTGACTTCAAGACCATTTGGAAACGAGAGAGCAAAAGCATTTCCAAGGAACGGTAAGGTTCTAATAAAGTCATTAATACCATTTTAGATGTCTGGGAAACTGCTGCTTCTCAAACCCAACAAATTATACTCCTATATTTCACAGGCGTCATTGTTTCCTTTCAGATCTAGTGGACATCAAGGAAAGATTATTCCCTCAGGGTGTGTAGGAAAATTCACCAAAGGCATGCTGTCCCCACAAAAAGATAAACACATATAATCTGATAAATTACACTTTTGTAACCCCTTCCAATTACTAGCTAGTAAAATGAAAGGGGAGCTGTGCTAATTTATAACAGATTGCTTCTCTGTGCATTTTCATGTTGAACTAGCCTAAATGAGGCGATATTGCTGTCGCAGACAGTACAGACAAATAAAAGTGAATGCTTTTCCAGTTAATATACTGCACTTGCATCAAAGGGAAGCCCCAGAGATTCAGGCCACACTTAGCATAGTGTCGAAGCCCCACACTGAATTTACAGCACTACTTCTGACTTTTGGTGTCCTGCTGAGGACATCAAACTACTTGCCGCTAGATCTCACAACAGTCTCCTGATTTTATTAGTTAGAGTAAAAGAACCCAAAAACCTAAACCCTTCAATTATTTTCTTGATTTTCTTAAAGAAGCTTAAAATATTTTACACAAAAAAAGCAGTTCTACTACAAGCTCATCATGCTCACCGTATCACAATTCATTTGAAAAGACCTAGAGTGGTAATGCAGTCATGCTTTGGAAAAGAATGGAGCAATTACTTTCAGCAAGAAATTTAAATTCAGGTGCTTATTCCAAATTGACAGAGATTTAGATAAAAATGTCTTTAAAAGTATCAGCAAAAGTAGTACACTCGTTTACACTTACATTTTCCATTTTGCTCCAAATCAGTGGGGCCTTTAGGGTCATGTAAAGTAAATATTTTGAAGGACCAGATGTAGAAATTATGGATTCCCAATTATCAACCTTATCAACATTGTTTTATAGATCTTAGAGTTTTAAACACTTGAAAGTTGTAGCTTTTTGTATAATTTATGATTAGATTGATTTTACAAGCTGACAACTGCAAACATTTACAAAGAATCTTTTATTTCCTTGTGTCTAAATCAATACGCAAATTTGGTTTACATGTTAAAAACTGTAAAACAAACAGTCCTAGCACGTTGCTGTGGTCATGATAAAGATCATCTCAGGGATATATTTTCTGTTGAATCACGACTTATTTTTATTCCAAAAGCAGTTAGGAGGAACAGAAATTGACTACCCAAGAAAAAAAAATCCAGACCATACATCCTTTCCTTTTTATGTAATTAGCACCTTCCTAATGGTAAGCAATGATCCCTTGAAATAAATGGATTTAAAATACCCTGTGTTTTAACAGTACATAACTTCCTAACTTTCTTAATACAATAATCAAGAAATCTTCGTAAGTAGACTGCTATATTCTGTGCTTTCATACTCAGGGGAGGTGAGAATTTCTCGTGGTTTAATAGTTATATCAATAAAATCTACAAATGAAAACACAGCACAAATATGTCATCAGTTCCTCTGATGGATGCCTTTATTCCAACTCAAAGTAAAGCAATACCAGGAGAATGTAGAGCACCATTTACTGTAGTACTTCAAAGAGCTGACACTTTCTAAATCATATACACTGTTTCTCAGAGCTCACTTCAAATTATTTATACCAAGTTTCATTAATCTCAAAAGGACAATTCATTGTCCTTTACATTCAAAATTTGGGTGATTCACAAAGACAATGAGCTGTTAAAATGAGCAGCCTTGTGTAATAAGTAAATGAGAATGACAGAAGAGCTGTTTTCATCCTCCTAAATTGTTTTGTAATGTACTACTGAAAATAAATCAGTAGATTAGAATGATGGAAAAGTTTTTTCATCACCTGAAAATGTCTTATAAAGTCATGACCATTTAAGGGTTCTGTTTTACAAAGTATGAAACTAACAGTTGATGAACTGCTGTCCAAAAAAAGTTTGAAAGCAAGCTAAGACTCATTGTGCACATTGGTAACTAAAAACCTTAGAATGACAGGAATGGACAGCTGTTTTCCTTAACTGGCTAATTAATTGGATGCACTATTTGCTGTGCATTTTTAAAGATTGCAATTTAATTTTTTTTTAAAAAAAGAACTTTTTATTCTGAACCCTTATTTTGTTTTGTTTTGAAGGAACTTTTAAAGAGGGAGAATTGTCAATGTAAGTCAGTAATTTCAAACCTAGGTTATGAAACTGAGACATTGGTATCATTATGTGAACATGTTTCGAGTGGATTACCCTTCAAATTTCAGGAGTTGCAGAAACTCAATGTCAAATGTGTATGAATTCGCTAGTCACTTATATATAGCTAAAAATTGATTTCATTATTTACATTTATATAGGAATATTAATAGTCGATTATAATTCATCTCTCAAGAAATATGACACATAAAATTAAAAATCTGTTATAATATACAGTATTGTCATTATTCAAAGGTATAACTAAAAATGTATTAGGTTAAACTTAGTAAAAATAGGTCAAAAGATCTATGATTCCAAAATTAAAATTTTATTCTCCAAACTAACTACTTTGTGTTGTATAACAGATAACTTTAAAATCTCTGAATTTCAGTTAAAAAGAGTGCTGTCTTTAACTAAATGACAGCCTCAGCTGCAAAGAGCCTGTTTTTTTCTAAAAGCTACTTGGCTCCCAAATATAACACAACTGTAGAAATCTAGTGAGATTTCTGTGAGGTTTTTTTCTTAAAGGAAACACTTCAACTGAACAGCCCAGCTTTTAACTACCATGAAAATAAATTAGCTGCCTGGAAAATATAGTTGAATCATTATCTGTTTCCTGGACAAAATTTGCACACCGTTTAGGAATGCAAGACAGAGTTACAGATAGATAACAAACCATGATATATGATATGATATGATATGATATATGATACGATACGATACGATACGATATGATATACAAATGACTGTAGGGATAAAATGAAAACAATTTTGCAAACCGTATGCCTGATAGGAATGTGATGATACTTTCATCTCCCTTCAATACCAGAGCGGAAGTACAATGAAATAAAATTTGCTTTGACAATCACATCTTCATCTCTGACAAACAGCTTAATATAAATGCACCAAATGTTGGAAACCTTTTTTTTGTGCTGTTTTGCATCAAAATCCAGTTTTGTTGTTGACAGCTTTATAATTTAAAGTATGTATGCATTCAGGTACATCAACTGTTTTTATGCTTTCTTCCGTTTGTGAAATTCTGAGATGACAGTTGAAGACTAAAAGAAAGGTTGGGGGTTTTGGCAACAAAACGCTTACAGTATGGCAGATCGCATATATTCCCACTGTCACTTCCGTTTCTTAAACTACTACTTCTATTTGCAGTGGACATGTCTGTGAATTCAGAACCAAAACAAGTATGCATTTATAAGAACTTAAATCCATTATACATACATATATATGAATGCCTATCTATAAATCTATTAAAGCATTTAAGATCTGTTAAATTATATTTTCAGAGGATGTCCTACCCAAGTGTGAAATAGGGAAAAAGTATAAATACAGAGAAAATACTAGCAGTCTGCAGTGAGAGTTTCATCACAAACTGTGATTATGTTTTGCAAAAGAAATGTGACAAAGATTATAATAATGTGTTTATGCCTGTTGCTCTTTAAATATGAAATAATCAAATAGGAAAGAAGTTATTGCTCTTAATTTAACTCACTGGTGACACTTGCAAAATAAGATTGCTACATAGTTACTGTACTGGATTAAGTAATCTCTTTCAGGTTGAACATACATACAAATTTTATAGGTAAGAATTCAGAAAACAAAAACAGAATCAAAGTTTGTCTTAATAGCTGGAGAAGACATCATTATTTAATGAAAATAATTATATATTTCATCTTGAAAACAGGAACACTTTGTCACAAGATGTCACAGATGGCAAAAGCTTGCATTGCTTCCAAATGGTGGCAATACAAAATCATATTAGAAAAATCTATGAAGGACTTACACTGAAGAGATTTTCCAGCTGCAGAAGTATTCCCGGGATTATCGCTGTAGTCTTTGGCTGTCTTTATACACCCCTAAGTGTCTGCCAGTGGCCATCTCAGATGGACTGAAGTATATTTTTGTCCTGTAGCCTTTTTCTTCCTGTTGGTTTTTGATATGCCTCAGCTTTCCTAAAAACATACAAATCGATTTTTGTTCCTTGTGACTACAGAGAGAAAATTTTCACTCACTTTGTATAGATAAACCACTGTCAGTACATCCAAAAAAAGTAGAAACACGTCAAACATATTGGCAATTTGAGGTTTGATGACAATATCCACTGACAACATACATTTTACTGTATTACTGATTTAGTCAGTGAACATTTATTCTAAATGCAGTATAAAGATTTGATCAGTAATGATCAAGGTCTTTTCCAGAAGATTTAGGCCTGAAGGCTTGATGGACAATTGTATTGTATAACACAGTAATAGAAGTGGGCAATGTTCAAACTTCATTTTCTGGTATAAGGCTCCTAATTTTTGAAGCTAACAAAGTACTCTGTAAAATCATCTGCCAGGCCAGGTAATACACAGGCATCTGTCTTCTAAAATTTTGAGACTGAAATCTAACTTCTTATATTGCTTGGGCTAACTGCTTTCAGGAAACGGTGCTGTGACTTGAGGTTTAGTTTTTGGGCTGCATAAGAAATCATTGTAGGACTGAGAGCAGAAAGGCATTTAACACATGAAAGGAATTTGAGCTCTGGGGATATTTCTTAGTCTCTCAAGGGAAGTCACTGTTCAGCTGTGTTAAGGATCTGGACTGGGTATGCAGCTTGGCTCTAGATTGAACAGTTGATGTTGACTGTAGCTGCTTCCGCTTGTTCATCTCCACCCGTATCTGAAATTTTGTTTGCCCAACATTTCCTTATGCCAAAACAGTCTTGTGGGAGAAGTTTGAACTTCTAGTCAGGGGAAGCTTAGGTGGCATAGAACTGTCATTCCAAGCAATTTCATAACCCACAGCTATCCACATAACCCACCAGCTGCATGAAAGGAGCTGTAGAAGCAAAAAGAATGGATTATTCCAGAATATTGAGAAGCTGAGAGAGATGCAGATAATTTGATCTCTGTTGTTGCTCAACATCAGAGTCAGAACATGAGTACATGAGTATCAATTGGTTCGTTTACAAGGGATTCTAGTTTTCCCAGCTGGGGGCTTCAGACCGTGGAGCATGCCAGTTCATGCCACCTTCTTAAGTGGGAAGCAGGGGTGGAAATGATAATCAGTTTATCTGGTTAGTCCCTGGCTTGATACTATCTTTTCCTGTAAGAAAAAAAGTATTTTCCTGAACTTACAAAGGAAACTTCTAATAAATACAGGCTTATGTTTAGATTTAGTTGCTGCATCTCTAGGTACAAAATAAAAAAGTTTTTGAATTAAAATAATGTCTTTATTTTTCACTAATAACTTCTAATTTAAGAGGCTTGGCTTGCATCCAGTTTACAGGGGAAGACAACACCTGCCACATGAAGTCAGGAAAAAGCCAATTACATTCCCATTGATTATAGTAAGGATACATTTGCAGTATTGGAGTCATGGTTCTCCTATTTAAAAATACATTGTTTTGATAACTTAGTTCAATCTTTTTTCCATATTGAATGCTAATGTGCAGTACTGCTCAGTTTGACACCACATCTTCTTTAAGGTGTATTGACCTCTTTTGATCACAGTTGAAGGAGAATAACTTTTCTTTTGAACACATCCATGCTGTAGCTCATCAGATTTGAAGGCTTAACTGACCTGCGTTCCATGTTTTGGCCTCATGTGATTGCTTGCTAAGTTAGCACATCTGTCAGGTTGGAAGGGAGCACAGTGAGCAATGTGCTCCAACCTCCCTGCTCAAGCAAGGTCATCCTAGGGCACATGGCACAGGATTGCATCCAGATGGTTCTTGAATATCTCCAGTGAGAGAGACTCCACAACCTCTCTGGACAATCTGTTCCAGTGCTCAGTCACCCATGTTTCTTGTGTTGTGATTCAACTACTCTACCATCCTTTCTGGTCTCTTTGTCCTCTCCAGTGTTCTCTGTCCAAAACTGTCCTTGTCACTATGAGCTGTAAATTGTGGCAGTCCATCTCAGGGCTTGATTCTGTTTCAGCACCCTCATTGTAAAAACTTCTTCCTTATACCTAAACTAAATTGACCTTTTATTTTAAACCATTACCATTTTTCCTTTTGCAACAGTTCTGCTTAAGTTTGTCCCCATCCTTCTTATAATACCCCTTTAAGTATTGGAAGGCCACAATAAGGTCTCTCTGGAGCCTTCTCTGCTCTAGGCTGAACAACTCCAGCTCTCTCAGCCTTTCCTCACAGAAGAGATGTTTCAGCCCTCTGATCATTTTTGTAGCCCGCCTTGGGATCTGCTCAAACAGGTTCATGTCTTTCCTCTGCTAAGGACTCCAGATTTGGACATGGGTAAAGAACAGTGTGGGTGTTTGTAAGCTTTGTTTGAAGGCTGTCACAGCTTTTAATGGATGATGTGTTCATATTTAGAATTTTTTTAATAAGCAATTAAAAAAATTAAACTTCTGCTGTTAGCCACTTTTATGATTTTGAATTTGATAGTTTTCATACTATTTCATTTTTCTTATTTCAAGTATAGTGCTTCCAAACACAATAGCCAGTTCTAGTATCCTATTCATGTTTTACAGAGAATTATTTTTATTTATAAGCCACCTTTTCAGTAAAGGTGCTTCACTGATGTAATTACTGAGCTTACAACTTTCTTGAAATTTAGCCATCTGATTTTTAAAAAATCCAAATAATTACATTCCCTTTAAATTATGCAGTACAATTCTGATAGTGCCTGCTAATCTTATCAGTCATATGCTAGTGAAGTGATGGCTTTTTTCCCTAAGAGATCAAAGTGTAATACAAAATTAGTCTGTTATTTTTGCGAGCCAAATACTACATGATTCACATCATGTTAGTAGGTTGGTTTATTTTTATTTTGTATTTCAGACTGTTCATTCTATTTTTAAAAATACAAGTTTCCTAGAAATTTTGCAAACATGGTATAAGATACGCAGAACTCTAGGCCTCAATCAGTGACAGGCATAATTTTCTTTTTTAAGTGTAGAAGTTTGTAGTCTCTGTATTTCTCCCTTTGGATGAAAATGTGGCCTCCAGACACTTAAAAACTGTTTGAAAACACTTCTAGGACCAAAGAGAATGAGATCGAATAGAAAATATGCTCAAAATAGGGAACAGTTTAGAAGCTGATCACTTGGTGTGATTCTGCTGAACCTGAAGACTGTCTTGAAATTCATCATCATCTTTGCATAAACGTTATAGCTGTGAGGAATAGCATGCTGTCCAGTGAGTGCTGTCATCCATCATTAAGAAGTAAACTGTGCTGATTAACAAAATTGTAAAAACATGGAATGGTGTGTTATCACTTAGTTGTTTACATGTAGAAACAGGGAACACTAATTAAGTTCTAAAAATATGCCAGCTGTATTTAAATATAGTACATGGAACAACAATTTCATATGTGTGTATTTGAGGGTGTAGTTACAGCTTGAATCAACTCTGTAGCTAAGCAGTGTTGAAAATAAGTTTACTTGAAAGTAGTGTAACTGTTTCCTCCTTCTTCTTAAGCCCTGGAAAGTGAGACAACACCAGTAACTCTCCAGTAGATGCTTCTAAAATACGTAGAGAAGAAATCTTTGTTTCCAACATTGATAAAGTTTCCAACATTGATAAAGACAGTGATGAACTTATGAATGTGTTCTGTATTTTTGAAAAGAATCTAGCTTGCTGCTAGTGTTACAGCAAGGAAGTACACATCAGTAATTGCAGCTGTAATCCACTTTTCTTTTTGCTTTTCTTCCAAATTCCTCAAAAGTTGACTGTGTCAAAAGTGGTTTGAACTGGACCATGGTATTTTAAATACTTTTTGACTGGCCATAGCAATTATTTCTGCCAGTGGAAAAAGTTAAATAGGAGAAGAAAGTAGAAATTTTCAGTTTAAGAGTGCCAAGAAATGTGTTGCTTCTAGTAGAAGACTGATTTGGTGTACATTACTGAAAATTGGTTTGCTGAGTTCTCCTTGCTTGTAAAAATTCACTCCCAACTTCTTTCCCTCTGAATTTTTCATATAGAATTATAAAGTAGGTGTCTGTAGCATCGGTATTATAAAGGCACTTAGCACTGGGCAGATCCTGTATTAAGAGTGCCAAGAATTTTCTTTCCTTTTTGTCACTGTTTAACACATAATTTCCTATGCACTTTCCAGTCTGTTCGAGGAGAGTCAAGTCCATTTTTCCTTAATTCACTGTTTCTCCTTGTCCTCTCGATTAAAGTTCTTTTTGGGTTCTTCTTGTTAAATCCCCACAGAAAGAAGCGTTCTGTATGCAAGACCCTAAGAGCACAAGGCAAGAAGCAGAGGAATCAGATCTTGTTCTTCTTTCCCCTTTTCTCTGTAGTACTTTCAGTAGTCTAGTCTGTAGCTGTACACAAGACAGCTTTAACTACCCTGAGACAAGAACCCCTTGTACCTCCTATTGCCGCATCAGTGAGGCTGGTCAGTCAATTCCATGTAAAGCAACACGGAAAACATTAACGAAAAAGTGGCAAATGCTTTCATTTCAAGGTTTTCAGACAAAATATAATGTGCAGCCTGGCAAATGGCGTGCTAAAATAGCACATCCTATATGTACAACAGATTGAGCCAGCTAGCTCTTGGTTTTTTTCAAAGGAGGATCTTCTTGCCTTTGTACTGCAGCTTTTTTTGGTGGGAAAGATACTCCATAAAATCCAGATCCTGCAAGAACAGAGAAATCATTTTCCTGGTGACATTTTCAGTGAGCAATACAGACAAACTGTCCTTTTGCTTTTGATTTTCTTCATTTGAAAATGTACTTTGATCTACTTTTGGTACTTTATTAAGTGCTTTTGAATAGAAATAGCAGTTTGTTGGGCTAATGTGCCTAAAAAAAAAAGTCACTGATGAGGCTTCTTACAGACAAAGTATATACCAAGCAGAGCCAGAACACCTTTCATTTCATTGAACCTAATGGTGTCTTTTCTGTGTTTCAGAATTAAAGTGGCCCAGCAATCAGTGAGCAAGTTAACTGCAGAGAAGAAAGTTGAAACAAAGAAAATCAATCCTACAGCTAGCCTGGTATGATTTGGTTTTCACTATGACATTCCAAAGGGGTTTTGTGACACTATTCTTGTCATTCAGAATGATGGCCGGTTTCTGCTGTTGTTGACAAGTGTAGTATTCTTAGTTTGAGTGTAGCAGAGTGATTTTCTTCCCAAGGAGAAATGTTAAAGCTTATGCACTACAGTAGGCCAACAGTTTAAAATTTACTTGAGTTGTGCCTAAGCATGGTTCTGCTATTTTAGATAAATGAAAAGAACCGCTTTTGTGGTTTCTTCTTCCCTTCCACTGTAGTCTCGTGTATTTTCTTCCATCTTTCATAGTTTGTTGAAGCTCACTGTATATATTTGTCCAATGGCTGTCTGGTTTGTTCAAAACCTTAAAAATCTTGTTTGCTCTGTCGCATAGTGGTAGAAGGGATTAAATCCCCATTTTATTCCTTGCTTGAATTTCCTAGTGAAATTCACCTATTTCACTAGTGAAAACACACTAGTGTTTTCAATACAGCACAAGAAGAAGTCTAATAATTTGCATTGTATATAAAACCTTTTTTTGTCTGTGTGCAAGGCACATAGGTTACACCAGCATTTCTCAAACTCTAGAAAGCAAGAGACTAAGGGAAGGAAATGTCCATGAAGGAATCAGTATATTATTTCCATTCCCAGCTGAGCATATCAGTTGCAGATCAGGCAGCAGAGATATGAATGACTACACTTGCCTGGGAAGAGGTCATTAAGCAAGATAATCTAGCTAATGCTAAATTAAAACCTTTATGTCAGCAGAAACCATTCCAGACATGAAAAGGTATTTGAAATGTATCTGGTTTTCTCTAGTTGCACTGTTCTTCAGAGATGTGTATTTTTAACGGTACACAGTATTTGACAAGTATGTAGCTAAAGAAAACTCAGCTTTTTCACAGTAAGTAATGAACTGGTTTTGAGCCTTCTTCGAGTGCTCCAAGCATTTTCTAATTAAATAAAACTAGAACTGTGACTTATTTGGTATTTCTCCATCTTCTAGACCAAATAGTCATGGCAACTTGAGAGGAGATGGAGAATTATAGACAAGGATGATAATAAAACTTTTTTTTCTCTAACAGAAAGAAAGACTACGTCAGAAGGAAGCCAGTGTGACTGGTAACTGAAAGAAGAATGAAAATGATGGGAGTGATTTCATACCTTGCATGATGCTTTACTACACCCATGGCCCAGGGAGCACCTTATGTTAGATACTGAACTTTGCTTTGCTGATCTGTTCCAAGACAATCCATTAAAGACTTTTGAGTTCCTTCAGAGGGGTTTGTATGTTCAATGGAGGGAATTCTGAGAAGGTTTTTATATGGGAAGTCAGAATTATTTTCTGTAACTCTTCCTTGCATTGCTTAAAATGCATCTTGTTGTTAATGGTTATTTAAAATACTCTGTGCATAATGCATTAATAAGGAAGAGCTAAAATGAGCATTTTGGATGCTGAGTTAAGTAATGACTAACAACTTGTAGGTTATTTACAGGGCTTTGTGTAGTTGAGAGAAAATATGCCATTCAGTTCACAAAAGACTATTGTTTCATATTTTTTGTTACTTCAGCAGTAACTGAGGAAAAATTGACTGATTCTAACTAATTTTACAGTGTCTAAGTATTGGATGCATCTTTCTAAAACTATTAAATGTAATTATAGATGTATGCTGTATTTTACTATAAATATTTTTATAGAAGCTTCAGCTTATGCCATACATTGAAATGGAAACAATATTTTGCACATAAAAAGGAATAGCTTCAAATTCTTTAGTTTTATGATTGATGGCATAACTGATTCATTATTTTTATGGTTTTAACCTAACATTTCCTAAATTTTAAGCTTCAAAAGAAAAAATTATAAAATGTATATTTTTATTCCAGTATATAGTGAAAATACCAATTCCATAAATTATCATTATTCATTAAGATACAACAGTATGTCTCCATGAAGTTCCGCATTTGCCATTAAATATATGACTTTTAATTCCATTGAAAGCTTTCTTTTAAACAGCAAATATCTCGCTCTAAAATATATTATGCAGCCTGTTCTTGTCCCCCTATATTTGTATGAAGAATGTGTCCAGCATACCTATATATTTTTATATATATATATATGTTTATATATATATAAATATACATAATGTAAGTAAAACTTGAGAAAGAAAGAAAAGGGTCTTGCTGTCCTCCTGTAACATTATAACCATTGCCCATAAAGTAGCAGAACGTGAAAATAACCCTACTGAATGTCAACTTTTACTTGAAGATTTTTACTGCATTTTAAGGATTTGGATTCTTAGGAGGAGAAATCTTGAAGCAGAAGTGAATTTAAGGTAAAACAGAAAAGTGGTTCTGCTTACTGTCCACAAGAGAGAAATTGACTTTATTATAATGGTGTATCGAGTTGGTTACAAAGGGAAATTAGGTGAAGCAAAATGGTGCAAAAAGCTAATAGGGAAAGGGCAGTAGTCCTTTACTTTGAAACTTGAAAGAATACACATGAGACAGACATCAGTTATCATAGAGTAAATTCGGTAGAGAGACTGTGATGAAACCTAAGGCAAAGTCGTCTCTAGAAGTGTATATTTATATTTAGGAAAATAGCAGTTGTGGAGACCCCATTCATAAATGAACGTAGGATTTCACTACAGGTTTCATAAATTAGCGTCCCTCTCATTCCTGCATAAATAAAAATGAAGGACTCAAGATTCTCTTGTATGTTTGGGAGTTTCTACCTACAGATACACTCAAGATGTGTAAGCATAATTCATATGGAAGCAGTCAATACTATGCCAGCAAAAATAATCTGATTTGCAGTTTGACTAGTCCCATTGCAGAGAAAAAAAATTCCGAAGATTGAAGTGTTCTGTCTTCCACTAAATAGGTAAAGTACATTTCTTTCCAATACTACTAGTGATAAACAAGAGGAGCAATAATGCCTATAAACACCAAAGAACAATAGCAAGCAAGGCAATTCTGATGAGTGTTTGAGCAAACAAGTGTTGATTTTTGATAAAGTTTTCTATCTATCATGAAGATAGTGTATATTGCCATTTGACTTGACTGAGAGTTCTTCAATGAAATGTTTTACTTGAAATATTATTCAACAAGAGCAGCACTGTTTGTGAAAAAGGATGGTCTTTAAAATTCCCATTAGAAGTATCTTGTGGAAAAAAGGTTTTAAATTATTGAAATACCCTGTTTCAAAATTTCTAAATGTGAATTTTCATTTTTCAGTGCAAATTGACTCTTCATTTTGAAATGTTGAAAAATGTATATAAAAAGGGATTAAAATTATTCCTTTAAAGCATTCTTTGATCAGATTTATAATTCTTTTTTCAGATTATCAATTTGCTAAGAATTAAGGCTGTTTTTTAGAAGATTCAGAAACTTATATAGCACAGGCACCTTATTCCTTCCTAATGTTCAATTGTATTGATTTTCCTCTCAAGTCAGAGTTTCTGATTCCAGCTTCACCCATGTCTTAAATCCTCTACTACTAATTAAACTATTTTTAAATGAAAAGAAGAATTCACCTAGACTATTTGATTTATTCTCTTAATCAAGACTTTAAGACTCTTGGATGGGTTTCATCTGCTAAATATCACACTTACACCCCTAGTGACCACCCACAAGTGTCTTCAGACAGTGATTGAAGTCACAATGGTACACCTGCTGGCTTTAACTAAAATGTTGCATTGAAGAGGAGACATTTGCAGATATATCTATGTGAGCTGTTTATTTATGAAATATTTAGACACTTCAGGCATAACAAATAGGCATCAACCAGCATTCATCTTGGGTTCACCAAACATTATGTTTTAAGCTTTAGACTTTAGTTTGATGCTTCTCTTTACCTTGAGGTTCCTAGTTTGAAGAGAAGGAGAAAAGAAAGAAAATACAAAGGTGGAATGGAACAGAAGTCTCTGGTACATGTCTACATTGCTGTCAAGGAAGTAGAAGTAAAGAGTGGACTCAATTAAGCCAAACAGCAATAGTTAGACAGTTACAATGTTCTGCTCTGTGTTACTTAAAATACCTCAACACTTCATAGAAGTCCCTTCTGTGACCATGAAGTAGATGTGGCTTAAGAGGGGGAGTTTTCTGTTTTGTTTGGGTTTGTTTTCGTCTCTTCTGTTACTGCCAAGCTTCTCAAAGTGTGTAAAGCAAAGCACTGTTAAAACCCATGTTACTTATTAGGTGCTTATTACCCACAAAAAATATTTACATTACTGATTTATAAGTTGAATTATTAGGAAGAATTCAGTCTAGATGAGTAGATAATAACTTGTGAAGTGCTCTTTACATTATTTAAAACATTACCACTTGCTGATTTTAAAATGGAAGACCTTTTAGCGTCTTTGAGATCTGACAATATAAATTACATTTTCATTATATTTTTACTTAACTATGAAAACTACCCAGGTGTTTTGCCATGACTAACCCATGCAAATGTTTTATCTTGTGTTTTATTGTAGGGTTGTAAATGTATAGATTGAATATTATACTTCTGTATTTAACTTAGAATTTTTTGCATCAAAACAGAAACTATGATCTTCACTTTCTGTATGTATAGAAAATTAATATGGGTGGAATGTTCAGTAAGCAGACAGAAAAATAATTGATCATCTTAAGCACTTCTAGGAAGGATAAATTTTTTTCTAAGATTTCAGGCTTTCTGAGTTGCTGAGGATATCTTCTCCAGGCAAATATAAACAGCCAGGTTATCTCTGACCAGTCTATTTTTTTTTTCTGCATGAAACATGAATAAAATATTTTGTTTTCCGTGTGGTGTGAAGGGTTCTTATTGCCCTTATTTTCCAGTAAATTGATAGCAATTACTTTCCTAGATCTAAACATCTTTCCAAGCTGAACATGGGGCAGTGGAAGACTGTGTAATACTTACTTAGCGATACTATTTCTTCAGTGCTTCAAGTCAGTATCTTAAAAATGAATGCCTTAATCTTCTGTGGATGTGGAATTTCAGAAACACCCATACAAGTTAGAAATCTTCATCTCCTTAATCTGTGTTTAGGCAGCCATTTAAGCATGCAATTTCAGAAAATCACATCCACCTAGTTTTTGCTTATTCTTTGCCTTGTCTCAAGTCTTGTTCAGTATTGCTGTTGATCTCACTTTCTTTTTTTTCCTTTTTTTTCTTTTTTTTTTCTTTAACACTTTTGGAATTTATTAATGCTAGTTAGAGAATTTCAGGATTTGCAGTCTGGAGAGTTCTCTTTGGTGTTCTTTGTTTGAAGATAAGTCTATGTATTTGCACAAAAATGTAAAGAAAATTAAAATAGAAAGTTAACCTGATTATAGTCAATAAGTTGCTTCAAAGAGAGAAAACTACCAGGAACTACATGTTCCCGTGATCCAGMCAGCAGGGAAAAATATAACAAAACAGTATAAAAATGAAAATCAGATAAATTAAAATTAGCAATAAATTCCAAACTATTAGTAATGAGGCTAGTTAATCACTGGAAGAAGTTAGCAAAGACAGCTGTAGTTTATCCATTTTCTGATGTTTTCAGATCAGGATGGAATATTTTTCTGAAAGGTCTGTTGGACTCAGTTCAAACGTAGCTAAGTGACATCCCCTATCCATTGATTCACCTGTTCCAATAGTTCCTCTAGATGGAAAAATGTAGCAATAATTATGTAAAAGACTTAATAAAATATTTTTCTTATCTGTAATGAAACATTCTTATCTAAGCTGAAAGAGCTATTTGTTGTGATTTTGAAATTAAAATACTACAAACAGTGTGGTATAGAACAACATAATGCAGGAAACCACTACCAAATTATTATTATATTTCAAATTATTAGTTAATTAACATTTGTTGGATGCATCTTATGGTATTTACAAGGTAGCAAATTTATGTGCTCTGAAATTCAGCAGTCTTTTGGAGATTGCCAAGCTAGATATGAGAAAACTGGCATTTTGGATTACACAGTGAGAAATCCCAGAATCACAGAAACCCTAGTTCCTTAGTAGTTGTCAAAGGTTTGAGCATATGCAAAGGACTTTAAGTAACTGTCTCTCCTTTTAGTGAATTATTAGATATGACCTGTTAATATCATTACTAAACATTACCACTGCTCAATAGGGTTTAAACCATAAGAATTTTATGTAACTATTTTAGAGATACAAAGTTCAGAAGATGTGCAAGCAAAATAGGTAGAACTCTTCAAAAATACTTGCGTTTGCAAGTTTTTTTTCAAAATGCTGCAAGACCTTTCCTTGTGTGTTCTTTTTTAACAATTTTCTCCATTTAAGAATATTCTTAACAACATTACTAAAATGGATGGTTTTTCTACTTGTTGAAAATCTAGTACACCTAAACTTCTACTATTTTAGGAAATTTGGCAAGTTTCAACTGGCTTTAAATTATTTTGATTCAATACCTCATAGAACTCAAGCTTTTAAATTAGAACCTATATGTGAAATTTAAGCACTGGATATAAGAGAATATATATTTTAAGAAGCAATTAAGTAAAAATGCTGAACTGATAAATAGCTTAGAGACGGAGTGATTCACCTTCCTGGGAGGACATTATCGAGTGACATAAGCTTTTGCCTAATGTGGAACAGCGTTGCATTTCCTGTGATTTCTTTCTGCCAGGTGTCATCTTAGACTAAATTAAAGGCTGCACTTTTTTTTTTAAATTAGATATTTCTGGTTAGTTTCATTTCATACTTTTTCACCTCAATTTCACCTTCAGGAAGCTAATATTTAGTTAATAAGAAGCTTTTTTATAGAGGCTGATAATGCTTATATATGCATGTAGTTTTACTTGCGTACATATTCCTCTGGCCCACAGAGTAAAAAATATCCATACAGAACATTATGGGGTCGTGGGACTGGATAAAATCTCTTTTAGAATCCTGTTAGGAAAAGTGTCCTGAACTACCCCAGTATGGGACATGGATTTCTTTTCTGTGGTAGGATCTGCTTCAAAAGGTTTTGGAGTTCTGGGAGCTTTTGGAGGATGGAGATCAAGGCTGTTGGCATGGCATTTTTGCTTTAGCCATCAGTTTCTAACAGTACTCTTCTCAGGAGCTACACTGCAGCTGAATTCCCTGAGCAGAGATTGCTCTAGGGACTCCTGGAAGGGAGACTGGAAACTAAAGTTGGTGGTAGATTTTCAAAAGGGAAAGAGATCATAGCTATATTTCCAGATTAAGGTAAAAGTTAGCAGACTCTTCCAAAACAGCACAAATTTTGTAGAGGTGTATGTATCCACTCATTAGGTTCTACAGATTTCAGAAAAGCTGCATTCATGTATATGAACATCATTCTGGGCCTGTTACTGATCCTATGATTATATGATATGAACAGAATCACTTATATATTCTAAGTCTTTTATTGTGCTGTGACCAGTAAAATATTGACTACAAAAACTGTTGAAAGAGCAATCAATCATCAGAGTCCTGACAGCCAGCTGTGTTTCACATCTCCCAGTGTTGTCCTGTCAGGAACATTCCTGTTTTCTAGAGGTAAGGTGAGTTTAGCTGCCATGACATTTGCCTTCTCAGCCTCTCTTAATCCTAAGATAGTACTTGCATCATAGGGCCAAGTGATGGGGCCAGCTCCTGTCGTCGCTGATAACTACAGTCTTCACTGCAATTAGAAGTTAAGTGCGGCACAAAATAATACTACGGATGTCAGACAGGATGTTTTTATGATAGACATTAAACTGTAATGTATCTGGTAATCTCAAAGAGTGAGATTCATGCACTATATTGATACTGACACATGGCACCCTTATTATAGGTGAAGCTCAAGTGACTAAAAAGAGGACCTCTAATCACTGGTTGATAATGTTCCTTTAGTGTTTTTTTTAATCTTCCACAAGATGATTTTGTCAATCTCTGAATTATGCATTCGAGTACTTCAAATCGTACGTTTTCTCTCTGACTTCTCCCAGACGGACCAAGCTTGTAGTTCGGTACTTTAACTTCGTCATTTGGCATGCTGTAAATATATTCCRTTGCTGTTGAACAAACGCTCATCCCAAGCAACTATCCACAAACTATGCTATTATAGAAACTGCAGAAACTGGGTAGCAATCTAAGACTATAGCACTCTTTCCTACAGCTTGAGCATCAATAGTCAGCAAATGAACAAATATATTGTATAGCACCTGATACTTCTTAGTTGTAAAGTAGTTTTAGGGGTGTATTGCCATTAGCGGCTAATCACTATAAACTGGATAAAAGCCATGTTTTTCTTATAAGTCTTTTTTTCTATATTAGAATGATTTTTTGTGATGTGGGTATCTTCTAAATTTTACACGGGAGGATACCATTTTGTAATGAATCAAAACAGAACAACACACTTCTATTCCAGACTTCTTTCATATTTGACAGGAAGATGAATAAATAAAACTGATTTCATTCCACATAAAAACAATACTGTTTTCTTATTCCTCTTTATTCATTTATTTATTTTGTGTTACAGTCCAGTGTGTTTTAGAAGAGCTGTAAAGACTTTAGGACGTTCAACTATAAATCTCATTCCTTGAAGATTGCGTGTAATGTTCAAATTCAGCAAACTGGAATGGGAAATTCCTCTCCTATCACCATTTTTCCTCACCAATTCATGTAATTCCTCACTCTTCTTCTTTTACTGAAAGTAAAATCACATGGTTATCAAACTGGTTGCTAAACATCTAAGAAAAAAATCACCTATTGGGTGAGGTCATTTAACCTCCAAACCAAACTAAAGACTTCTGCAGCTTTACTGCACACAAGTTGAACCTTTGTGATTCACCTAAGTTGAACACAACGGTGTTTCGTAGACAATCAATACAATCAACAATCGAGTGTTTTCATGCATTTCTGTAACTTAGCATTTTACATGCAGAAAGCCCATCTTGGAGACAGAACTTGTGCATTCAGTTACATACAACTTCTGCTTGAAGGAAGACCATGTGTGTAGTGCTGGAGACGTGTCTGAGTGTTTTGGCATTACATTTTATACATATTTTCCATTACTTATGCAGGGGCCAAGAAAAGAGACTCAGAAACATAGCTAGAATGAAAATGTTGCAATGCCATTGCAACAACAATGTAAACCTCATCTTCTGAATTTTCTTTTGAAGATGTCCATCCTCATATAACTTCCTATTGAGGTGTTCACTTCAATAGGGTTGGTTTGGGCTTTGTTTAATTAAAAGATAATATTTTATTAGACAATCTAACCAGTGTGTCTTGGACAAGCTCCTAAGGGGGCCTGTGTGCTACACTAGTCAAGTAATAATCTGCAGGCATGCTGTGGGCATTTAGCCTGAACAACACTTTCATCTCCAGATAGCTCGGAAAAGACTTGAGAGGGAAATTTAACAGATTTTTAGGTGTCAAGTTCAGAAAAGGTAGGTCAAATTAAATGTGCTTGTCGTATTGCATTGGTTTTGAAACACCAGTGATACCTGTTGCAAAAGCAGACCCATGCTCCATGCCAGATGGATAAGAACTTTCACAGAGGGTTGATAAAAGCACTGTTTCTTGTAGGTGCTTTCAGCAAAGCTGTGAATGCTCAGATGACTGACTATATGTTGGCCAGGAATAACAGAATTATATATTTTTTTTAATATATATGTATAATGACACTATTTGCAGGGAAGGGAGGGTATATCGGCCTTGAGATCAAAAGCTGCTCCTGCCGTTGTACTTAGCTATTGCTCTCTGTACTAAAAGCTTTACCATATTCAGAAGTTACAGGAAGCAAAAATGGAGAAATAATATGTGAAAAAGACTTGACTGCTGGAAAGTGGTTTTAGTAGGACTGTAGTATGATCTTCAAACCTTCATTTAGCTATTTTGTTGGTTTTTTTTTTCCTTTCCAATCATTTTGAACTGAATATTTGCACTGTTGAACCTTATTATTGTTGGTACTCTTCCCTCTCTTCTCTCCATATGATTCAAAATCATCAAAAGAGAGGCCTCTTTGGCTGGTTAACTTCTCTTTGAAGATGTAGCAAAATGGTAAATTCTCTTGCAATACTGTTGATGTTCTATGTGTACCTAGCAAGTTTCACAGACATAACAGCATTTAGGTCTCTCATGTCCATATGGGATTTGCTTTAATAAAATCATAGCTTTGCTTGAATGTTCACACATACACTCAGCAATTATATATTTGCTGTCCTTTGAATTGAAATCAGCTTTGCATTTATCATCCTACAATATGTAAAGCATTTTGGTTTTCAGGAATTAAACTCCTTTGAGTAGTTCTTGATTAAATATGTTATAAATGTCTTAAAAGAATAAGCTAAATAGATTCAGGTGCTTTTTCCCCCCTTCACATTGTAATTGTGTATATGTGTGTGTGTGTGGTGTGTGTGTGTATGTTTCTACTATGTATCTGAAAGTTTAATTTTCTCAAAAACCAAGATGTGCGCATGATTAACTTTGTAAAAGTGGTTGTAGTGGAATGGCGTATTTATTTTTAAACTAAATTCTTAAGGAGAGATTAACTGTAAATAAAAGACTATATTTTCCTCCTCAGTACTTTCGATCATTTTTTCAATTGTCTTTCTTGTATGCAAAATACATTATTGTGATACTGTAGGTTTCGCTGTGTGAAAAATTCTGTCTAAATAACTTTTTTTATTTACACCGCTTTACTGATATAGTTAATATCCAGTTATTCAGTGTGCCTGTTAAAAAAGACACTCGGTATTTCTCAGATCTGCAAGAAATTTGAATATCTACCTTACTGATGTCAATTTCTTGAAGGTATTTTTGGGGGAGGGTGCATCTGAAACAATTTGCACATGTCTGAAGATGTACATTTCCTTTAGTTCTCTTCCCACTTTTGCCAACTTGTCACATTTTCAGTAACTCAGACCATACTGCCCACAAAATCATGATAAAATAGTATCTCAAAGTTACGTATCATCCATGTCTCCAGACATTAATATTTGTGTTCTGTTTTCTAAGGGGGAAAAAAAATCTGTAAATTGATTTATAATTTTACCTATATTTTACTGTTACTTATATAACTATATGGATAGTGTATGAAACCTTACTATCATTAGTGTATTTTTTCCAGTTTCCCTATAGTCAGAATAGAAAACAATTACAATTTAGGTAGAAAATTATGCTGTGATTTCATTCAGCAGCTGACCATTTGGGGGAGTACAGAAACTGGAAGCATCTTCACTGGGATGCTCAGCAACTCTCTGAAGATGGATATATTTTAGGCAATTTGTAGGGTGTTTTTAGCATCACACATCCTATAAATTTAAAACCAAAAGACTGTGATTTGGTTTTATAAGTTTCTAGAAATATTATTAATGTGTTTCTTTGAAAATCATTATCGTTAGCCAAGCAGAGGTTGGAGTGATCATGTCAAGAGAGAGCAAGAGCAAATATATACTATGAAGGACCTTGAAAATCACAACATTCAGGTTAAAAGAGGGAGTTGGTGGAGAAACTCAGCAACTACAGCAGCATGATCAAACCACTGGATTTTGGGTTGAAAAGCTGCATATGTCATCACAGAACAGACTGGAGAAGATAAGAATCTAAGCAAGGATTTCAGCTACACAGATGAATTGGAGATATATTGCCAAATAAAAATAATCACCCATTTCATTAACCAAGTATGAAGAACTGTTTGCAATAAATTTTCTGTAGAAGGGAAGGGGACGCATAGGAATTGGGACCAACCTAGTCTAATGGAAAGTGTCCCTGCCCATGGCAGGGGGGGTTGGAATTAGATGATCTTTTAAGGTCCCTTCCAACCCAAACCATTCTGTGATTCCATAAAGACATATTGGATGCCACAATGATGAGCATGTTAGAAATATCTAGATAGGCACTGAAGATATAAGCAAGTATGTAATTAATTACATCATCTTAATTAAAAGTATCTGAGCAAAGCAAGCCAGCTTAAAGACAGTTGCTCTCTGTTCCTTCTCATATTATTTACTGTCTAGTTTCATGATCACCTAAGACAAAAAAAATGGTGTGCTGCTGAAAAGATGGACTTTGTAAGCTTTTTTGCTTGTAATCCTGATAATGCCAAGATGTCAGATGACTGCTTGTTTATCCACATTAAAAACTAATTTAGTTGATTAAGAACCCAAGTTTGGCCCTTGGGTCCAAAAGGAGTGCTGGAGCCTGAAGTTCTTGAACTTTCTTTATGCTTCTTTGAATGCAGGACTTTTTGAGCAACACACAAGGTCTAGCCAGAGATCAGTATTTGCCCTAGAGCTGTGCCTGTGTTATTCTGAGAGAAAAACAGCCATGTGGGGAAGCAAGTACATCAGATAAAGTGAATTTATTTCCAAGAATAAGCCTACATAATAACAACATGTTGAACAGAAATCCAAAATTTTAAGACCAATCCTGAAGGTCTAAAATAAATGCTACTCTTCTGAACATACAAAGTTCTCTCATCAGACATAAATCTTATTTTCTATGCTGTGGAATTCTTTATTATTTGTTAATGTATTTCAGGTGCAGAGTTATTGAAAATGTTACTTCATAAATACAGAATTAATTATTGATATACTGATTTAAAATACTATAAAGCAAATTTCTGCTTCTAATGAATAGAATACAAGCTATGCTATTGATATGGCAAAAGAAACTGATCCAGTATAGATCTACTATCTGTATTTCAGCAATATATAATGAAATTTTCATACATCCATTGTTCAGGAAAGGACAGTTAGTGCAAATCAATAGTAAAAGCTGGAAAACTGTAGTTATTAAAATAATTTAAAAGCAAATGAGCATTTGAGATGTGTTTGTCGGAAAACTTTAATCAAAGCAGACTGGGGATTTCTATGTGTAACCTCTTTCATGAGACAAATCCCAAGGTCCTTTACAAAATAATGAAATTAGCAATGCAAATATTGATGAATAGACTAGGTCAAACAAAGCAGTCCTTGGTCTTGAGAGTGCTACTACCGTGAGTCAACAAACCAAGGGATTCCAGATGCAAAAAAAGTGCAAGCCTCAAAGCCACCCAAATGGGAGACCTGCCTTACAAGGCAAGCTAGGTTTTTGGGAAGGATCAAAAAAAGTGTTCAAAAGAGTTTGCAAGTCTTGTTTTTGCTTTGTACATAATCATTACATTTCGTTGTGTCTATTTGCTCTAGATTTTTTTGCTTCTTACAGACAATCTTTGACACATTCATAAATGTGCCAGATCTTTCCTGTGGGATGGTGGATGAACAGGTGTATAGGCTTCAGAAGTTCCTGGGTTGCATTTAGGTCATTTGCTGTATAGACTGGTGCTTGAAGAAATGCTGTTCTTATATAGGCAATTGCCAGATGCCTGGGAAAAGTTAGGGGTTTTCAAGTTTGCTCTTACAGTACTGTTTTATCTACCCCTGACTAGAGAAACTAAAGCTCCACAGATCACAGCTGAAGACAGGCTCAAAAGAAATGAGTGGTGATTTAACTTTTACAACTTATTCTTTCTGAGTGAAACTTGTTTAGGCATGCTGGGCCTTCATGAAAACCCTCTGCAGCTTCTTAAAAAGAATGTGAGGAGTGAGTGAGGAATAATATTTTCAGTCACAGTGTGTTACAAGACTTCTAAGACTTCTTTCTTTTTTTTCTTTTTGCATTGTTTCCTCTTTATAAATTTTTCTTCCTCTTCCTCCCCATTTAAGAAACCATTGCTAGATTCATATGCATTTGTCCAGCTCCAACATTTGTTCATTGCTAATAATAAGATTTATTCAAACTGCAAATTCCAGGACTGCAATGATTAAGCCATTTGAAATTGCTCCAATAATTGATCTCTAAATTTCTCAGCCAGATTGCTGGTCATACTTGTAAGTATTTGTGTTAGTACTTACAAGTTTTCATTTCAGATTCAATTAGTCACAGAGTCCGGCACAAAACCCCACCATACGATTCATAACTACTCAAGACAGTGTTAATCAACTACTGATAATTCTACAATTACAGAATTAGCTGAGCAGTAAAACTTGAAATCTGCTTGTTACAAAAAGCTTAACCCACAAAAGGCCACATACAATTGAGCTCCAAAGGACCACATGTGTGAGGCAAGGGAAACATTTTTAAATTTTGAGGTCTATATTTTTTATTTTTTGCTTCTCTTACTAACCTCAAAGATGGAAACAATGATGTTTTAAAGTTTTATTTGCCAATCTCCCTTGCAGCATCTGTAGCAGTATTTTGGGCTGTTGAATCAGACAAGTGTGTTATGCCCCTTTTTTTCTTACTTTGAGCATCTTTGATTTCCATTGAAGTATTGATGAAGGCTGACAATGCTCATTTTTTATGTGATTCAGAGCAGCCATAGCAATCCTATCTTTGGTGCAATGGTGCAATGCAAAAGGCTATGCATTCATGATAGCTTTTTAATTATAGATCTCATTACTACCGTTAGAGTCTGAAGTTCAGTGATAGTAAAGATTTAAAAGATTTTTAAATACCTCAGAATTTTAAAGGAAAGCACAAGGTTTTTACAATATTACAAGAATACTTTTTTCTACTCATTGCTTTCCATTTGCTGACACTGCCACAGAAAGCAAGTTATGGGACCATGTGCTATATCCCTACAACAAAAAAACCTTGTGATTTTAAAACAATTTTCCCACCTCTTCTGGTCTTAAGTGTCTTCTAAAATATCAAACCAAATCGACCTGCAAGCCTATTGTGAAACTATTACATTAATAAAAAACATGAAGGGAAAACAGTTTCCAGAAGCTGAGAAGAGTTTAGATTCTTTAAAGGAGAACAAGTTCCATATGTATCTGAAGATCCTACTCAAAGTTGGGCAGATAGATGGGATACTTTCCAAAAGCAAGCATCAATGTAAACTTGGATCACATTGGTGTGTCCTTTCCTTGGAACAGCATTAAACAGCTGAGAATCATTCACCTTACTTTAGCAGAGTTTTTGAGAGAACAGGGGCGAAGACAACATTAATTTTTAAGTAATGTGAGCCCAAGAAATCTGATGCCAAACTGCCCTTTTTGCTCCTAGGATTGTTTTGAGCTAATTCCCAAGGCATCTTTCTGAAAAGGTATCCTTTGGACTAAAAAAAACAAAAAGGTAAAACCCACTCTCTTGGACCCTACTGTTTTAGTTCTCTGTATGAATCTGCTGGTTTGATTTAGGAATGTGCCTCTTGGTTCCCACGTGCATTGTTGTTGTAGTATTTACTTTGGAAGGAAAAGTGAGTATACAGTTCACGCCTTAACCTTGTCAAGCTTTCTCCTTACCAACTTGAACTGACACCATACAAATTCTGAAAGGAAAGGCCACAGCCAAAATTAATCATAAACATTAACCATAAAATATTACTCTTGACCCTACCAAGGGGCAGACCTCTAGGAATAACATCCTGCTCCTTAAGAAAATAACATCCCTCTCCAACCGAGAGGTGCAGACGATCTCATCTGTGCATGACGGACATGCTGACCTGTGCCTCGGGGTGTAACATCCGATCTCAGCTCAGGGTAATTTGCACTCCAGGCCTTGCCTTATGGAAGTGAAACACAGTCCTACACATAGGCTTTGGCGACTTGCATCCTCTGTATGAAACCAGTCCTGTCTGAAGTTGTGCTGTAAGGTTAGGCTTTTATGCAAAGCCAAACAGATTAAGGCTGAAGCTGGGAACTTCAGAGCTTCCACCCCAACCTCCAGGCTCTTTTGACATGAATGAATACTGTAGGTATACACTTCACATCAGTGTGTCAACAATGAGCCCCGAGGGAAGGCTACAGTCTTTGTAGCATTTCACTTGCATGGACCCTATGATTAATTTATTCTTAGAGGCACAACTCATAGACTGGAGAATCTGTTTCCGTAGCTATCAGGCAGTATATTGTTCATCAGCAAATTGAATTAATTAAGCCTCTGAAATCTGGAAACTCCAGAACCAAAACTAAATAGCATTGCCCAATACTAATTTTATTTGGAAAAACAAATAATAAATCAATGGAAAACTTAACTTATTGCAAGTCACTGGAGATGAAACATAAGTGCCCAAATCAAGCAAAACCTGCAACGCTGAATGAAGCATTCCCTAAATATGACTAAAAAACCTGGCATGTAGTAATAAACCAGGTTACTTTCCAGGACATGTTGGTTGTACTGGCATTGATAGTGAGCAAGCTGTTGAACTTGTGTCAAGGGTGCCCCACAGATGTATTTCTGATATTGCAGGCCTCCCTTAATTCAATCCCTTGCCAGCAAGAACAAGATGCAAGTACCCCACTTTCCGGAGGTTCCCCTCAGCAGAAACTCCTCAGCGTCACCTAACCAAGTGATTTTGGTCTTCCTTTTCCCAACACGTCAGCCCCAGACAGAAACTGAGCTGCTGTTGGGATTGACAGGTTAAATGGGAAGAGAACTGGAAAGACAATATGCCACCATCCCAAAGTGTTGGTGCACTTATAATTGTTACAGAAGACTACAAGATTTCCCTGGTAACCCTTGTTTTTCCCTGTGGGAGAAAGCAGTGTTTGTTTCACCCATTGACTAATACTGATTAAAGAATAAACTTCAAGCATTTGCAATTAAATTACTACTTGTAACAAGTTTATGAGGTTAAAACTTCTCTGGGGTTTCTATGCCAAACTGAAGTACACCTATGCCCCCTGTGAGTGAATGTGACAGATTCAATAGAGATGATAGAGATTATTGCTGTGTCATCATTTGTCAGCTGGATAAATGCCTTGAAGTAAATTAATATTTTCACAGGAATTGATCTGTGCTTGATTTGTGCTTGCGTTAGCCTATTTATATCTAACAAATATAAACTGTACTCTATGCAGATGGCTTACTTCTGACAACACAGTACAAACTGAGTGCACTCCTCCTTTCACGCTAATGCCAATACATCTCTCCTGTTATTAATAAGCTATTTATACACATTCTGACAGCAGACTAGACCTCATCTTTGAGATCAGTACCTGACGCTCATATTTCTTCGCTCTTGCCCTCTGTTTCTTTTCACCATCTATCACACTGACTCCTACTTCCTATCCTCTCCTGTGAAATAGACACTACCTTCGTTTTTCACCAACAGTAAAACAGATCAAGGTGGTTCCATGTGTTGGTGAAGATAAATGTTGAGGCTAAAATCTTTCCTTGTGTGGCTTCCATTAAATTTCATGATGTAGCATTTGTACACTTTTCAGCTATGATGCACAAAATCTAGTGTTGCAAAAGATTTTCAGAGTCTCATAACATCATGCATTTTTAGAAAACCAGTGCCTTTTTAGGAAATCAGTGCTTCCACACTGAAATCAAATACCATTTAAACCTCCCTATGTTTTATGACTTAGTTGTCCAGTTTTTTCAAAGAACCCCTTCTCACATGGCACAGGTGGTAGGTATGTCATGTCAAGAAGAGGATTGGCAAAATGTGCCTTGGAATTATGCAAACAGCATTTCAATGTAATAGTGATAAATAAAGATGTTTTTTCCTCTGGAGTTGGAAAGGTAAGGAAGAAAAGATGTAAAGAGGCATTTGAACAATTCTCATTGAATTAGTAGGGACTATAAAAGATATTCTGCGAGAAACCTGAGACCACTTAAAAAGCAGCTGTAAGATGAGCTCAAATCACATTCACAGAGCATTGAAGGAGTCTTTTCCTTTACCCAGCTTCTCTCTTGAGGTGAAGTAACTGCACGTCTTCTCACTTGTCATGCTTACGTGATAGAAAGAGAAGAACATGTATATTTGTGCATCTGTGCATAATGTTTTGTCCCTTGTAATGAACTAAAATATTTGGTTCTGAAGGACGGAATTTTTCTTTTGGCTTACAAAGGAGTTTTTTGCAAGAACTAAACTTGGTGTTACAGGAGTAGGGAGCCTGCCGACTTCTGATAGTCCATCAAGGCTGACAGCTTAAGAAGACCTGCCAGGGTAGCTGTTCTCTCAGCTGGCTGAGCGATGGCATTTTCATCACCAGACAAAGTTCAGAATTTCCTTCAGAGGAAGACTGACTCTGACTGACTTTTTGAACTTTCAGACTACTGATCTGAGCAGAGCGAAACCAATTTTGAGACATCATGCATGGATCTAAGGGACAGATGGATCCAAACTATGCCAGAGAATCATGATAAGACATTCAGCCTGCATTTTTTTTCTATTGATTTCTTTTTAATCATTGTTCTTGCTCTACTGTTTTTTCTGCGTCTCACTTGTTTTTCACCATTTCTCAGTAGTAGTGAATATAAAAGATATTCTGCGAGAAACCTGAGACCACTTAAAAAGCAGCTGTAAGATGAGTTCAACTCACATTCACAGAGCAATGTCCTCCTTGAACATGAAGATCCAAACTGAAGGCAAGTTGGACACCTCTTGGATGTTATGGTTCCTCAGAAGCTTCCAGTGGTGTCCATTCAGCAGCATCTCTCCTTTTAGAAAGAATATTCTGTACAAAAAGAACCCTAAAAGCAACTGAGTGGTGAAATTAGAGATCTACATAGATTATACTTCCAGTGCAAAGGAATGGATTAGCTTAACTTTCAACTCCTGCTGCTTAATGTTGATTTAATATATTGTCTTGACTTTTAATAAGGTTATTGAAAGATAAAAGCATATAAAGAGCTGTGCCACAGATGCGACAGTCAGAACTTCATACGCAAAATAAAAAGAAACATTATAATAAAATGAAAATTGAATGTTGCTTGTATAAAATCTGGCTTTGTTTTGATGCATAAAAAAGCAAACACTGTTCCATACTGAGGTTTTCAAGAATGTCTTAAGTACACAATGCTTCTGATGCCACCCCAGTTGCCTATATATAGATCTGTCTTGTGTAAAGAATTTAAAAAGCATTAGAATGGAGAAATCAAAGAGACAATAAATTTTAAACCAATCTTATTGTCTGCAGCCTAAAGTGTTATTAAGATCAAAGTGGAGCAAACATCTGGCATTTGCCTTTCTGCAAAAATTAGATCAAATTACCTACCATAGGATTTAGATCCATTCAATAAGTTCTTTCAATTGTACACATAGTTTTCTTTCACTTTTTTATTTGCTAAATCTAACTTAACACCCAAATTCTAGCCTCTTCATTCATTTGAAGTTGAAAAAAATTAACAACAAAAATGGAAATCATGTTCCTCATGAACATCTATTTCCGAAGGAACAGTCAAGGTCCTTCAGATGCTAAAGAGAGAAGTTCAGCAAGACTTCATCTTTGCCATTAAGTGTAATTGTCTAGAAATAAACTTTACTGTGTACACAAAACCCTGTCCTTATCCTTAAAAAATAAGTTCTTTGTGACTACTCCTGTAACTAGTGTCATTGTTGACTTTATTCCATATTAATCACTCCTAAAGTGTGTTGTTAAGAAGCCTGGCACAGTGGCCAGTACTTTTATGTATAATCTTATCCAATCTTGGCTTTTACACCTTTGTTGAGAGAAATAAATACATTTACGTTACATCTATGTAGCATGATTTTTTTAATTCTCTGTATAGAAGAATGCACTAATACAAAGCTAAGATAATACAGAAAGTAATGTGCCCCTACACCTCTAAAAATGAATTACAAAAGTTGAATTTAAAGGAAAACAATATTAAGGTCTGCAAATTCATCATTATATGAATAAAAAAACTCAAGAGTACTCCGTAGTGATGCCATACAATAACTTTATGATTAATAAATTCAAGTATTCTGTCCCATATGAGCTGTAAATGATACATTAATTCTTTCCAATTGCTTTTTTGCCAGAAACCTTATTGATATTACTAGGCAGAAAGGTATGATATATCTCTCAAATATTCTAGAGAGAGAAAGAGTGACTTTTTTAACCTTTGTGCTCTTGTAACATGAATTGGAATATTACTTTTTTCCACAGGGCATTCTTTAAAACAGAAATGTAAAGATAGTGAGTTCAAATTTTCTTTGCAGAACTTTTATTGTGAGTCAGTGCAATTTTTCCATTTGATTCATCCCCAAGCTATATGGTTTACATCTGTATCACAGCAAGGAGGAGTTACTGCTTATCACAACCTAGAAGTTTGGGGGTTTTTAATGCAATCTCAAATAACCTTTTTTTAATGTCAGTATAGAATTTGATTCTCATATCTTGCTCCTTGATCTTTCAAAAAAGGTGGATTGTGAATTTTATTTTCAAAAATTTTAGAAAATAATAGGAAAGGGAGCAAATGACAGTTAAAATTCCTGTACTCGTCCACCCAGACCCATGAAAGCTAGAGGAAGAATTCAGGCAGCCAGAAGCCATACATTGTCAAAGGGCACCTTAGTCATCAGCTACATTCCCAGGCAGGCAGTGCAGACAGGCTTCAGATGTTTTTATGCAGCTGCATTACAAGGTAGCATCAAAAATCTGTACTGGGGTTCCTCGTGATACTTGTGCTTTGCTCTGAATTTCTGGTTTCAGTCCTAGCTGATAGAAAAAAAAATAAAACAAGGTGTCTGAATCTTATTATGGTTAATATTTTTGATAAGGCCAAGAGCTGATGGTTATTAAAAATATGCAGCAGTGATATCTTCATTGTTTTGCCTAAATCCAAAGACACATTAAATTTTTCACTCCCTTAAAATTTAAATCATGCAGCTCTCGCCTATAGAAGCCTTTGGTTAGTGCAACCATCCAGGTAAGCAGGACTCAGAAAAAATTTTGGACTTTCTTCTGCCAGTATTGACTGCTGTATCTCAGTAATTAATGAAGTGGTTTCTAAGGCAGATTTGAGTTCTTTGGTGTGAGTAAGATCTAATTTTTTTTCACTTGGTTGTTCTCCTTCAGGAAACCTATTGGAACTAAAACCTCTAGGTTTACTCCTACAGTGTAAAAGGAACATCAGCCCCCAGGGTGCAGTTCTAATTCTCCTTTTTGTTTTTTTGGTTTGGGTTGGGTTTTTTGTTTTGTTTTGGTGGTTTGGGGTTTTTTTTGTTTGGTTTGTTTTTTCTCACTCAGGAGAAGGTAAATTACAAGGTGAAGTTACCACATTATTTTCGCAAAGGCAACATCCCTGTTCCCAGCCAGGCACTGCTGGGAGCAGAGCCACGGTGCTGTCTGTCCAGCTGACCCAACTGTACCTACTGTGCACATCTGTTGCTCAGATGGGAGCACACGCTCGGCAAATCCAACATTCTCTTGGTGCTTCAGTCTTACAACGTGGGTGTGAATTAACAGCACACCACATGGATGGCAGAGCATACACAGAATCCCCCAGCAGAAATCTAGCCTATCTCACTGGGGACAGAGAGCAGGATAGTCTTATTTCTAGCTGCATCCCTGAAAGCAGATCAAGGTGTGTGAATTCTCTCTTGGTTATCTTCTTTTGATCAGTGCACCTAACTATAAAGCACATGGGAAGTATCTTCAATTCAAAGCTGGTATGTAGGACAAATATAAATTGTAATTAAATTATATCTTAATATATAAAAAATAAGACCATGGTACTATGGAATGCTAGAAAGCTAAGTCCAGGAGGTTTTTCTCTGGTTTAAATATTCAAATAGAGATATATATGCATATCTTTTCAATGAAACTTATTCTGCTCAACTGTGCCCATATCGCAGACCAGAAAAATTCAATTACCTTCTAAAAATAATGATTCTTAGCTAATTATGTTTTCAGTACGTTTAAGAAGCACAAAAAAGCTAGAAGCGAAGGAAGACTAAACCAAAAAACCTTTAGAAGTCCCCAAACAACCAATACTACTAGACTATTCAGCTCAATTATTGCATCAAGGAAGAACACACTGGGTCTTACCAGCACCTAGATTTTCCGAGCTGGAAATGGAGCGTCTGACCTTTCTTCTCTGGTTGTCTGTGTGTGCCGCAGGGAAGCACTGCATGCTGTTCCCTCATGTAACAGTACATCTGACTTTGTCATTCATTTCTTTGAACTAAAAGGTGTAAGTCTACAAGCGACTAGGCCTATACCACTGCTTGAGGTTCATGTGAAATCAGAGATGGTTCCCAGCCCAGTTCAGCAGGACGGCAGTCCCTGGCAAAGCAGCTGGCATCACAAGGGCAGCCAATGCCACCGCTGCCGCAGACAGCAGGATTGCACGGGGCTCTGCGCTCACTGATGCAGTCCATCACACATCTCACAAGGCGGCAGTTGGAGAGGTAAAGTTTATATCACTACTGCCTATCTCCCACCTGTGGGGTGGAAAGTGCGAAGAAACCTGTTCTCTGAGGTCGCAGTCCTTCCTCCACCCCGGCCTTGCACAAGTGCTGCCAGCAGGGGAAAATCTTCCTGTTCTCTTTTATAATTGTTTTTCATCTCCTCTGTCCCTGTTTGCAGCGCGTAATATGCTGTATTGTAAAGGTGTTCCTTACTCCTTTTTTGTGCAAGTAGGACTAAACTGCCAGCTAGATATAAAACTGAGATACGGCATAAGGCAGGCAGGCCAACTCCAACTTTAACTCTTCAACAATTCAAGGCTGATTTATATTTTGAACTGTCACTATATGGTTTATAAGGCGAAAAGAAAAGTGTGAGCAAAGATTGAGATTCTTCTTCTATAAATTGTGGAAGGGTGAGGGGGAAGTGACAGATCTCATTTAAAAACCTTATTGAAGTAGCCGTGTTGAATGATGGTGCCATTGCTTGTCTCTGTGTCTTATTGTCATAATGTAAAGCCTTTTATAATTAGAAGAAACCACAGAAGTCAGAATAAAGTACAACAGATCCAGAAAGAGCTGGAAACTTAAGGGAGAAAAAAAACAAAGCAAAAAAAACCCCCCCAAAAACAAACAACAATAGACACAGGCTGGAGAAGATATTTTATTTATTTGTTACTAGTAGTTAAAATGACGTACAAAATGCTGGGAAGAAAAAACTCCAATTCTATTCAGTTACAAAATAATTAAAACTTCATTTTAAACCAAGTTTTGCTTTGTGAGACCGAGCATGAAAATACTGCAGCCTTAGGTTATATAGTCCATTGTTTTTAGAATAATGCAGACATTTAAATACATATTGTGGTTGATATTAAATATCTCATATAACTGTAAGTTAGCAGAACTCTCTTACTCTCAGGCAATAACTAGCAATTCATGAAAGTTCTTTGTATAAAATTTACATGGGTGAGGGGGGGATCTGCCTCAAGGGGAGTTCCATCATGATCTATGCACAGGCAGTTTTAGAACATAAAGATTTGGAATACTTTTATCAATTTTCCTTAAGAATTCTAGCCGAATCTTAAAGGCATCAGTAATGTTTGAAGCTTTGCTTAACAGCTAAGGGTTTAGGGACACGGCAGTCACTGTCAAAGACAATGAGAATTTTGCTGTCAATTCTACCTGAAGAAAAAAAATCATTCTTAAGGTGTTTCCATTTCTTGAACAGAAACCCAAGCTAGTACAAAACTTCCAGCAATGACTGACATTGGCCCTTTCCCCTGGAAAAAAATCAAAAAAGTAATTTAAAGGAAAACATTCCCTGCCTATTACCAGTGAAAGAGAATTTGTATTAATAATAACATTAAATATCCATATCTTTCTGTTTAACTATTCACATTCCACACAGTGGAAACCTACCTCCTATAATTCCAGATTTTAAAACTGGATTTTAAAATCCATGAAGAAATATGTCAAACTGCTGAGTGAGAGTACACCGAATGAAATGCATTTTAATAATATCAGTAAACAAGTTGCAATCTCTTAATCTTACAAACACAGACCTCACAGCAGTGGATTTTACAGTAAAAATAGATTGGTTGTAGAGATGCAGGATATCAGCAATAAATGGTGATGCACTATGTAACAAGTGGGACAACTGATACAATGAGGCCACACAGGACGCATCTGTGACATGCCATTCATCATGTATCTTTCCCTTTGGGAATGTCACTAAGGGTAGAATTGTCTCCCTCAGCATTCGATGGCAAGAAATGATATAAAAATAATCACCTTGTGGCTGAGAGAGGCATCTGGTGTGAGAGAGAACAGTTATACTGATAGTGGATGCTAAAGAACATTGCTGCTGAGTGGGGAAACTGAGTCCTGAACTATCAAAGACTATCATACAGTAAGTATGGACCTGACTCCCATTTCACTCATATCAGTGATGTCAGGGTTACTTCCAGGCCAGGAACACACCTCTACTTGACAGGACCAGCTGTCGAGGCCCTGCAGGCACAGCACAGGCATGGGCACAGCACAGGCAAGTAGGTGTGCAGCACCCTATAAGCTCCTCAGCACTCAGCTGGAAGGTGCCCTTTGCAAAGGCAGCATCCAGGACTTCCCATCGAGTGCCCGGGGAAGCAAGGGCAACATGCATGGAATGGCTGCCTCTCTGGTCCAATTCCCAGGACACACCTCATTAAACCACCTTTTGCAGGAGCTTCTGTGCTCTTGCCAGACTTTACAGCCCTGATCAAATTTAAACTCCGAATCCTGAACAAAAGAAAAGACAGGATAACCTCACAGGTGAGAGTCATTGGGCTGTTGGAAGTAGTGTGTCCCATTTTACGTTTCCCCCCCCCAGATGAGAGGGGCAGTCAGCCTTAAGTGTTCTGGAAATTCTCTTTACTTACTCCAAATCCAGTTTAAATGCAAGTCTGTGGTAAAAGATATAAAAAGAGGATCATTGCTGGCAAAGTTCTGCATCTCTGTTTCAACAAACTGCATGCCTGTGGCAAAGCTAAAATAACAATAACAATGCAATGTTTACTAGTCATGAATGTCGTGTCTTTTGTCTCTTGTGTGGTTATTGCATTTGCAGTCACATGATGCTTGTTTTAATTTTTGCTCTGCTCTTTATGTACTAAATTACTGCCATTCTGTACTTGATCTTGGTTAGCAAGATTTTTGTGCTGTGGTTATGTAGGTTTTTTATGTATGTGTGTGAAAAAGAGGAGTTTGGATACAAACAATGAAGTAGGCATATTCATTGCATGTATGTATAGATACCACTGCCTAAAAGATACTGCATATACATATATATGTAGATATGAAGAATAACTGATATCAGAAATACAAGACATCAAATGGATCTAGTGGCATAAGAATGGGTTTTGTTTGGTTTAGTGAGCCATCAGAATTCAGAAGTACATTTATAGCCCTGTATATAGTTTCTTTTTAATTTATGTAATAAATGACTAGGTATATAAATTAAAGCAAAACATAAACAGAAGACAATATCTCTTCTTCTGTGTCTTCCTATTTATGTCTCTTTCCTTTTTCTACTCCCTTTTGTACTCTCCCTGGCTACTTGCTTTGACCTTTTCCTTTCTAAGTTGCTGTAGCTCTGTTTCCCATCCACCTATATTGACTTTTCAACACTCCCACATCCCTCCATTGTTCTCCAGGCACGGCTTTTGGATTACAGCTATTTTTTTGAAGAAGTGTGTTACAAACTCTTGACACAGCTTCTATTTTCAGTGATGGCTTTGCTACTTTAAATTGCTCTTTGTCTATTTCTTATATAAGAATAGATTCATGCTTTGAAATATATTGTCCTCTCACTCTGATGTTTCACCTAATACAGTAAAAGCAAATAGCACAAACGTGAACATTCGCAAAAGCCACAGCTTCACTTTCCCAGCAAGCGGCAAAAATGTGAATATACAGTAGGAAACCTAATTCATGACTGTGGGTAAGTAAGTTTGTTTTAATGTTTCACACCTGTTAATTTTTTTTGGTTGTAGTGAACATTCATGTATTTGCTTGTACATATCCATTTTCTCCCTTACGCACACACACGCATGCCCTTTCCTCACATGAAGTTGTTCTTTCTTTTGGGTGTGTTTTTGCTCGTTTTAGGTAATTCACTAAGTCCCTTTCAGTTTCGCCCAGCCTTGAAGGTATCTAGTTCATGCCACTCACTCTCACGCCGGCAGTGATTGCGTACAGTCAGAGTGCAATTGCTACATTTCTCAGTTTAGTCTAAGTCAATAGATATACACCGGCATTCCTTAACTCGGGTGATTCTCTTCTTCTTTCTTGGGGGCTGAAGCTCTGGGCAATTGAGTGTAACAGTCATGGTGGTGAATTTCTTGGGCTTGCAGAAGGAACAAGACTGGAAGGAACCTTCTTCTTTACGGACATGCCTGGGGATGTAGAAGGAATTGCACTGGCCATAGCAGAACCTGTTGATAATGGTACGACTGTTGCAGCCTTCTTCGTGGATAGTTTGTTTGAGGGGTTGAGTTTTACACCAATCCCGCTTTAGGTACTTGCGCTCAGTGATGTGCAGCGCCTCCTGACTAGACTCCAGCACCTCTTCAGCAGGCATTGAGGTGCCTTTTCCTCGCTCTCTATGCCTGGAGCCTGACTGCTGCTGTGTCTGCATTTGCTCTGAATCATTGGGCTGATCTTTGTCAGGAGGAGGGATAGCACCTTGAGATCCACGATTCCTCTTTCTCCCTTCAGCTGCTGGTAGCAGAAATCCCATCAGAAGAAACAAGGCACCGATGGTGTACAGTGTGCGGACCATCCTGTATGAAGGAAGTTGAGGAAATAAAGCACAGTTGTGGATTTCAGATATCAAGAGAAGCCAGGTATGCAGTAAATTTTCAGTTCCATAAAAGAAATGTGTGCACACACACTTATAAAAGACAAGCATTCAAGCCTTTACCAGCTGGAAAGCTGTTTCCAAATTACCAAGTGATAAAAGCTATCAAATAGAGTGACTGAAAGTCAGAGGCTAAAGTAAGTCCAAACAGAATTTTGTTTTGTGTATCCTCCATCTTTTTCCAGCTCTTTTCTCCATGTCCAATACCCTAGCTCTCATTACCTTCTTACAGCTCACTGACATATAGGAAGATTGCTCCTGACTTATAATGGTGGAAGAACAAATTTTACATTACACAAAGATTCATTTATATGACACAGCTGTCTACAATACCAGAGGGCTAAAGACTTTGCCTCAGCAGAGCTAGTCTAGTTACCTGTTCCTTAATCAGACTCAGAAACTTTGTACAGCTTCTTGTATAATATACATCCAGTATATAATGTGTATGCTGTATACCTCCATTGCCTGAATTACAGCATCCCAACATCTGTCACACTGCACCTCTAAAGGGGTCCAGTGTAATGATGCTTAAGCTGAGAGATGTGCAACAAGTCAGGCAACTAACATAAAAGGATATTTACGTAGAGGTTAACAGAGATGTGTCGATAATTTCAAACTATATCTTCTTGCACATTACTCTGAATCCTTGATAGAAGTAATACAGATGCAATCACAATGTCAAGGATTTTTCAGATCCCTGAATTTTGCTCATTTTACACAGAATGATTTTGTAGGAGGACAGCAGAATTTTGTATATGACATTAAATATCATACAGTTTGTGCACACAAAAAAAAGACCACCCCAAGAAGTGCAGTTGAGATGATCAGGTCCTTCAAAGCTGCATGGCTGCTCCAAACTTAATTTTTGCATAGGAACAGCCTTGCTTTCCTCCCTTATTCCACCATTTCTGCTGCTTCCCAAAGCTCTGAGTTCTTGAGGCTGTTCAGTCAGCTCAAGACACCAACCAGTCCAGAAGAAACTCATCAGCGTCACACTTTCCCCCTCCAGAAGTACCATGGTCTCCAAGTTTTTCTGAAAGGAGGGATGTGGTAGGAAGACAGACAGATGAGGGAATAAGTCTTAGAGGGACCCTTGGAAGAAGCCATCATAAATGAGCAACTCCTTGCAAAAAAAACCCTGTAGAACACTAAAATTGTGAAGGGGCACAGGCATTAAAAAGGGGAAGAACTGCGAAAAAAACGCTGAGGAAGTCAGTGTTTTCTACCTGCTTGGAGTGCTGTGGTTGTATGCTGTATTTGACTTGCTTTATCAGTATGGAAAAAATTAGTGTTTGAATTGCAGAGTCCTGCTTGCGTTACTACCCGAGAAATGTGTGAAACCTAGGGCAGGGCACTGTCCTGGACAGCTTTATCCGCTCTGCCTGAGACCACACAATTAGGCAGGAAAGCAGCCAAATGCCAATGCTGTGAGGGCCACCTAGAGACTCAGCAGAGGCTCGGGGTAAGCACCATTTGCTATAAAAGATAACGGCTAATTTCTCAGTTATTAGGTCTTTCTAGTCACATGGAGAAAATAAATGTTATGCTGTTCAAAAACCTCTCTCATCAAATGGATTGGGAGAGGAATTCCTGAAGAGGAAAAGTATCATTGGGGGTTCCACTATATTCAAGGAGTTGCTTGTGGATCTAATATTTTAAGTGTTTGTCTACAGATTATTAGAGCACCTAGAGTTCACGACGTATCATAAATATATGCATTTGTTTCAGTAATTTATGTTTATGTACCAGCATGCCCTATGCTTGGCAGAAGCTTCACACTTCAAGCAACGGCTGTAATAATGACACTATTGCTGACTCCAAGATACAATTTGGAAGGCCTGCTTTTAGTATCTAAATGAAATATGGTATGCAACACACAATTTTAATAACATTAAGGCTTTGACACAGAAATAAAAAGTTGCGAATTCCAATTAAAGATTAATGCAGCACAATTTCAAGTGTCAGCCTTGACTTCACATTTTCTGGTTTTTCCTCATCTCTATTACAACCTGAATGTTATTTAAAAATATTTCATTTTTATTTTAATTTTGCCTTTAAAATAATTTTTTAAATAATTATAAACTATTGCTTATTTCCTCAAGAGATCAGAATGATTTCTTGCAAAACTATTCCTATTTCTCTGGTGACTGTATAGCCATGCTCTATTTAGACAGTATTTTAATTTGCAATTTATTTACTCAACAAGGTACCAGAGTCTTTAAAAAAAAAAAAAAAGTAATTGTATCAAGTTGAAAATAAATTGTTCGTTTGTAAGCAGTGCCAGAAAACTTCAGGTGTTTATTTAGTGTCCCACAACTTGGTGGAGGCTCCAACATTCATATCCCTGGACTACTTTTATTTTTAAAACTGATGACCTCCACGGTGCTTTACCTCTTTTTTTCCCCATAGGTGTGCAATCAATGACACAGCAAGGTCCAGTCCTGTGAAAATGAGGTGTCCTTTGGGATGGGAATTTGGAGGAAATTTCATGGTAATATTTACTAGTGTAAGCTCTGTGTCCCAGATTCATGCAACTTTATTAAGCACACGCTTATTCCTAAGGAAATGCAAGCATGTGTTTCAATGTAATCCTAAACTGGGGGGAAGGTAGTTTTTCACTGGGTTGGTTTTCAGTCTTAAAGGTGGAAGCTACATTACATGCTCATAAAAGAAATTGTGATTCAAATGAAAATTAGCCACTCAGCAGAAACATTTGTTATGGTCACTTCCAAAACACGTATCTAAAAGTAAAAGTAATCAAATCATTTAGGGATTAATACAGGTTAAATACAGAAAGGTCTGTGTGAACTTCAAGATCCCCACAGCAGCTAAGCAGGATATTTTTTAATAATAACTGATAAAACATTTATTAAAAAATTATGATTTTTTTAAAATGAAAATTACAAAGGAAAATGAGGTGATATGCCTCAAGAAAGAAAACAGCCAAAATGCAGTGTGGGCACCCTGCACCCTTCTCTGGTCCCCGGGCAATACATTTGCTTATGAGAGAAGACGACACCTCTGCTTACATTAGGAAGTGAAGTGGTTCATTTATCCATGAGTTAGCAGTTCTGACTGTTTCCTTAACAGGGTTTTTATTACTGAAAACAGTAGAACACAGAAGAGGACAGTAGAAGAAGTAACTAAAATCAGTGTTACCATACCCAAAGTTTTACTGAAAGGAAATCTCTTTTTCTCCTCATTACAGTCATAATTCTGCAGATGATATAGCTCTGGAGCTTGGGTAGGAGCTGTGAGAATCAGGCTGTAAAAGCTTATATTCCACATTTCTGCAAAATTTTCATTACTTGATACTATGCTGGCTGGTTCACTCGCATAACCAGAAATCCTTCAGAGAATTCGAGAATCCTTTGAACAAACAGATGACCACAATGAAAATCATCAATTCCCTCTTATTTCATTCAGATCAAGAGATACGATAGAATTAATATTTATTTTTCAGAAGTAACACAATACTCCAAAACTCTATTCTTTCCATATTTCACTGCTGAGTTCCACTTTTCATCATCTCTAAGCTCTTAGTCCTAAAGCCAAAAGAAGTTTTATTGCTGACTTCAAACAGGAGCAGAATTGGGCCCTAACATTCATATCACTTCATATGTGGTTTACCAGGAGCCTGAGATCTCATCATCTAAAACAGATTAAGAAATCTGTGGATTAATACTTCCAACCATTGATAGAGAAATGTAAATACTTTCAGGTTTACCATTTCATACAATTAAGCTGTAATTTTTTCATTTATACATTTTCTGCTATAAATTAAGGAACTCCACATGTCAGTTCATAGAATTTCCCTATGAGTTCACAGGCAGAGTCAGAAAGTCACTACTGAAATTTTTTGCACAAGGCAACTTGTTTAAAAGATCTGGACTGAAACCTGGTTGAAATATTCAGCAAAACTGTCACAGACCTTAACAGGCCCATAACTTCATCTGTGAACCCTTTTTACTAGGAAGATATTATGATGAGCCATAGACTCCTCTGCTTCACAGAAAACATGAAAAATAATCTGATGAAGAAATAAAAAAAAATTTATTTGGTGGACTTCAAATACCAGCCAAAGAAAGACACAAAATGCAATCCCTTTGACTACTGCAAAAATAGAAGTGGTTTATGTCCCAAAGGATAAGAATAATTTTATGCCTCGTATATTATATATGAATTATGGAAATAGTCTTATGTAATGTTTTCATAGTTCATAGATCTGTATTTTTTAATATTTAAAAATAAGGTATGGTTATGGCAGTTCCCAGAGAACTGTAATTTTTTTTCTGAAATCAAGACAGCAAAACTAGCATCTCTGGTAGAATTTAGATACATTTACTTTTCAGAAAATTTCTTCTTGAGAGTCACAGAGATGGGGTTGAGACACATGAGTGTAGGCAGCAATTTGAAAACAAACAAACAAAAAAAACTTGAAACTTTGAGAATTCCCTGTTTAAGAAAGCATTTTTCTGCAGGATATCCTCTGGGACTCCAGGGCAGCTGAACATCATGGCGCGCATGGCTGGTACCAAACCCGAGTTAGCCTTGCCTGAAGACGCCCATGCAGCCTGACAGCTCCACTCCCCAGAGCGACACTCCCTTCAGACACATTTGCTCACGGGGCCCTAGAACAACCGGAATAACTTTGCTTCTGTGCACTGTTATACGTGCTGAAAAGGATAGAGTCTTCAGCAGAAGCTACACATTTCTGGGTAGCATCGACGAGAGAAAAAATAAATGCTTTAGCACAGCTTGGCACTGAATGCTAAAGGGGAGCAGAGCGCTACGGGCATCGGTGCCTTCTGTGACTTACACACAGACCCAGCGCACGCTGGTTGGTTATTCCCGGGCTTGTTGGGAGCAGCTAGGAGTGGGGTAGGAGCGAAGCGCTTCTCCAGCTCACGGGTCACCGGGCTGGGCTGAGGGGCAGCTGAGGCTGGGGCGCCACTGGCGCTGCACCCAAAAGTCGCCGCTCACAAAACGCGTGACTAAATCCCGCGTCCTGTCAGTAGCAGGGAGAGCCAAAGGCGCGCTGCTGCCTCAAAGCCCCCACCTATGCAAAAGGAGGTTTCCCCAGCGCTGCATCTCAGCCCTGATGACCGAAACAGGCTTCGCTTGCGAGCCCTTCACCGAGAGGAGCCACGAGTGGGACACCAGGAGCGAGGCCGCGGCTGATGGCCGCGCAGGGATGTTGCGGCTCCGCACAGCCGGCCGAGGGCCGCGTACCTTCCCAGCCCCAGCGGATCGGACGGCCCCGCCGCACCGGCGAGGCAAGACGGGGCTACCGCTGAGCGCAGCCCGGCTGCGCCGCGGGGATCGCCGGCGGCCGTCAGGGCGGAGAGGCCGCAGTCTTGGTTTGGTTTGGCACGGCCGGGAGCGGCTCGGCTCCCCGCGGGCACGGACGCTACTCGCGGCGGCTAGCGGCACCGACCGGCCCTTCTCACGGGGCACAGCCGCCGTCTAGGTTTACCCAACGGAGGACGAACTCTCTGAAGTGACTGCCAAGCCCCCGGGGGTTCGTATTGAAACGGACGGGGCAAGCAAGCAGGCGCCCTCCAGGAGGGAAAAGCCCTACGCCAAGCTGCCCCGCTGGCCCGGGGCCGAGAGGAGCGCCAGAGGGCTCCGGTCACTCCGGCCTGGCCGAGGGGCCTGTTAGCTGGGTAAGGGGAGCGGTAGCCGAGGGATGCACGGAGCCGTCGGGGCGACAAAAGTCCCGTGGCTCCGAGTCAGATGAGAGGGCAGGGCGGAGAGGCGGTGGAGGTCGCCGAGGGCAGCGGTGCAGCCGCGTCGCGGCCCTGCCCACGGGCGCGCTACCGGTGCGGAGCCTCCGCTCCACGGCGCCCGACCCCGCTGGCACACACCGAGTCCCGCGGGCAGCACGGACCCCGCCCTCGGAGCTCCTGAGGTACCAGGAGCACGATCCTCCGAGGAGCAGAGGTTTGCAAAGGCGGGCCAGGGCAGAGCCGGGGGCTGAGCGGCCTCGTAGGGGGCAGCTCGGCGGGACGGGACGGAACGGGACGGGACGGGACGGGACGGGATGGGGCTGGCACCTGTGGATCTTCCCCCGCCCCGCTCCGTGCAGAGGCCGGGCCGGGATTTTTCCGTGTCTCGGGTGGGCGCCGAATCCAATTTGTCGGGAGTGATGCTGTAGGCGGAGATGAGAGGCAGACCTAACGGAACTTTTGCAGTCCCCGTTCTTGTCAGGGGAAAGAGATGTAACGACACCCTAATCCTCAGCACTGCGGCGGAAAGGTCGGTGCGCCTCACTCCCGCTGACGGGAGGCGGGCGTCAGCCCCTGCAAAACCGAGGCGCCCTGGAGTTTTGCTAGACACCGGTGAACGACTCCTTCCCTTCCCCCTCCCTGAAGGTAGGATAGAGAGCTTAAAATTTTGCCTCCCACAGAGACTGGCCGAACTGTGCGGCTGCCGGGCCCGTTTGCGCCCCCGCTGTGAGTGTGCGCAGCGCGGCGCGTCCCGGCTCACCTGCGCGGCGGCGGCTCCTCGGCGGGGCCCGGCTCGGCGGCGGCGGCTCCTCGGCGGGGCCTGAGGCTCTGCGGGGCTCTGCCCGGCGGGTCACTCAGTGGAGCGTGTGGCGTGGGAGCCCGGAGCTGCCCGGGAGTCCATAGAGAGAGAGAGTCTCGGATCCTGCCTACAAATTGCAGCAGCGCCGAGCTGTCTCCCATTTAAATGTCTGCCAGCTGAGATCTGCTCTCCAAGCCCCTCCAGATCATTGGACAAGCGCCTCCGAAGCCCGTGTTATCCGCCCCTTTTAACACTTCCATAAACTTCCACCAGGGAAAGCTTTCAGTCATCCAGATAAACACTCGACTACTTTCCTCTCTTCAGAGAATTGGTGCTAAAGGTCACCACCCCAAGGAATTGTTCCTGGAATGCACAGAAAATTCACATTTTCCATCCCCATTAAAGTATGACAGTTAAGAAGAATTAAATCCTATTCCCTCCCACCGCCTCTGCTGCCCTTCCGTGCACGCTGGGCGCGTCCCTGCCCATGAGCCGGCCGCGCGAGTGGGCCTGCTGCGGGGCGACCCTGACCGGCCTGCCTTGGCCGGGAGGGACGCAGCCCCTTTGCGGCCCTCCCTCTTACAAATTGGCTTTCTGAGCTTCTGCAATATGCCAGTAGTCACGCAGCTTTGGAAAAAAACTCCTGTGGTTATGTCTGTGGGCAGAGGGTGCTAAACCGCGGCTCCCGATCCGCAGCCCCGCGCTCATAGATCTGTATCAGTGAGGGTTTGTTATTTGGGTGGTGGTTTTTTGTTTTTGTTTTTGGTGGTTTTTTTGGTCTTTTTTTTTTTTCTGTCCCTCTAGAGGCGAGGCGGAGTGTCCCGTCACTACGTCTCTCGATGGGTTGCGGACTGTTCAAGCCTCCCGCGAGAGGCAGGGACGGCGAAAGAACAGTGCGTCCCGCCGGGCCTAAGCGTAGAGGTGGCCGGAGCCGCCCGACCTTCTGGGCGGCCACGGGGGCAGCGGGCAGCGCAGAGCAGGACCGCACTGGGGGCACTGGGCCGGGCGGAGCCGGACCGCGCTGGGGACACTTGGGCAGGGCGGCCGCGATGCCGCAGCAAGCTCCCACGGGGCCTCGGGGGTCGCTCGAAAATAGGCAAAAACCGGCGGGGGGCTGAGCGCTTTGCGGACCGAGCCCTTCCCAGCTGCAGCCGGGAACACTTCTTCGTGCCGCAGCTGCCCGAAGAGTACCCCGAATCTGCAGACAGCGTGGGGCTGGGGACAGCGAGGGCGGAGGGACCCCACAGCTCCGCAGTAAAGCCTGCACTTCCTTCGGTGCTAGCCGGTCGCCCCGTCCTCCAAGCGCTCCAGTGCCGGCGCTCGTTCGTCTCTTGTGCACTTTTTACCAGGGAGGCACGCAGTGCTGCCAAGAGTCGCGACGAGCAGGAGCAGCCTCTGCACCACGGGCTGACTTTGGGGCTTGCTAATTAAACGGAGACGTTTGTCAGCTGCCGCTTCAAGCTGCGGGCATCACCCAGCAGAAAGCAAAACTGAGGGAAGCTCTGCCAGGGATACGAGCGCTGCAGGTGGTACCGATGGGTCTTTGCTCTCCTTGTTCTCGGGAGCAAGTTCCTGCCCATGAATGTAACCAGCCCTGCTCCTCGGTCACCACCCACCGTTGGCCTTGGTCAGGCCCGGACCTCATCTGACACAGAGGTAGTTTTATTGTCCCTGGTCTTGCAGATGGGGAATACGAATTAAAATGGAAGGATTTGCTACGTTAGGGATGCCAGGGCTAGGCAAGATGCCAAGTTTCTGGCTTTTCACAGTACTTAGCGGTAGCTTTCTCTTTGCTAAGACCAAAGCATGGCTCCCATTAGTGCCTAAGTGCTTAGGAAGGTAGTCAATTAGGCCCATTACCATAACTCACACACATATACCAAGAGCTTGTTAAAAAAAGGATCACTTCAGTCACAGGGCAAGTGGTTGTAGTGCAGTGGTAAGTGGCAGCATGAGAGAGAAAATGAGTTGGTGTGCAGGAGTCACAGGAACTCAAATACAATTAACGGGGGAAGGATTACTGGCAAAGAATTACAGCAAATGACATCTAGATGGGTAGAAGGAGAGGCCTAGGGAACTTTTAGGATTTTTTTGTTGTTTTACTCATAAAAGTGCTATTAAAATTAATGTATGTTTTTACTTAATTTGGGTCCTTCCTTTGTGAATCCAAAGAAAAAGTCACAATTTCCACCTCTCAGTATGTTGACAATCTTTATGCTCCTTTCCTTTTTCTTCTCTTAAGTAGTGCTGATGGGGAAGGATCTATTAATGTCCCTTCTGCTCTCTGTGTCTCACTCTGATTACCAGCCCTAGAGACGGGCTGGGGAGCCGCTCTGCACTGTCCCCTCCCCAGGGCCACAGTCCAACTGCTTGAGTGGTGCTGGAGGAAGCGTTTTCTGCGGTTGCTCTGAGCTCCTGTTGGGGCCCAATGATGGCACTGATACTGCATGCACTTCCAGGAACTGCTGCAGGCAAGCAGCCTCTCTGCTGTATTTTTTTGAGATGTCATTTACATGCCACTCTGGCGTTGCCTTTCGTAGATGAATGATGCCTTTCTGGGCATCAGTTGCAGAGCAGGTATGTCCACTTAAGGCCTTACTGCATTCAGGCATCTAGCCAGAGTTGGTGGTCTGGAGTAGACCTCTCTATGACTTAAAGCACACTAAGAAACACTTCGGGAAGCAGCTCCTGGTGTAGAAGTTGTGTTCCCTTTTCAAAATCCATCTTCATTTCTTGCAGTTGAATGTCCTATACCATATCTTCTCATCTGGTTTCTTTCTCGTAGTTTAATCCACAGTGTTCCAAATGTGCACTAGCGTCTTGGGTCCAGCAACACAAATGTTCAGATTTCTTTGACTGTTGTAAAGTAGAATTATTCCTGCAAGGATTTGCTTGCTCATTCACAAAAATACAAAAATAAATTTGGGTACCAACAAGATGAATAAGTGCAGCTGCATCTGGACTGAAGGAGGGTAGAAATAAAAAAAAAAAAAAAGGACATCAAAAAAGAAGAAACATTTTTGTCTCTTTTTATTTCTTCGAGATTGAGGGAGGCGGGGAAAAGATGTCTTTTCCCCTCGTCATTCTTTCTTTTAATATCAGGTATCCGGAATAATTTCCAGCTTGGAAGATTGTATTCTTTATTTCTGCTAGAATCTTTAACAAAACATTCCCTGAATTTGCTCCAAAGGTTCAGCTGTGCTGGTCAGATCCCAAACAAAGACTGGTTAAAAAAGCACCCAGTGCTGAAAGGGAAATATTTATTCTTCCTCCTACCTTACCCACACTTGAAATTCTGTCAATGGTCATCAGTGCTGGTAATTGGAGCTGGAATACTGATGGGGAAATCTTGTGTAATTATTTTGTGTTAAAGAGACCTATGGAAATCTGTATGTTTTTGTAGTGTAGGTTTGAGATGAAGAGCTTTAATGTCAGTGGGTGGTAGCAGTGTGTACTGTGAACCTGACTGATTTCAACTACCCGCTTGCTATTGTTTTGTGTGGCTTTTTTTATTTTCTTCTCCCATTTCTTGCTGGTATTATTCACTGTGTGATCTGTTCTTTGTTTTAGTGGAACAGAAAGAATTGTGTAAGCTTAAAAGAAGTGCTGTACTTAATTCTTGCAGAGAAAAATGTTATTGGGCTGAGCTCCTGTCTGCTACTGCTAACTTTGAGCGCTACTCAATGTATCCTCACTGCCAGGACAGTTGGCGCCTTATTAAAAGCCTTTGCAGAGAAGCCAAAGACTCACAGAGGCCAGATCCTCTTCTTGAGTAAATTGGAATAGTTTATAACAACTTCAGGGAGATGCAACTGATCTATGACAGCTGAGAACCTGGCCCTAATATACCTAGAAAGCCAGTATCTCTAACTCCTAAACATGTTCCTGCAGGTCAGAAGTAAGGCAAGCTGTCCAAGAGAGACAGAGTATATCTGAACTGCTTTGCTTGGTATTTCGAGCTGTTCTGTTAACGAGAGAAGGGAGCTCGGTTTGTCTCACCAGCACAACAGTAACTTTTCTAAATGAGCTGTAACGAGGCTAGAACCAAGCACTGACTTCCACTGCAGTCTGTTGCTTGCCACCTGCCATCCTGTGGGGATTTGAAGCTGTCCAGTGGAGGTGTGAGACTATGCAGCTTGGCACAGTTGTTTTCTGTTCGTTGTTTGATGAGACAAAAGATGTGTGCATTGCAGAGATGTGTGGTTTCAGAAGTGAATTTTGTGGGACATTCGCTTATTCCCTCAGAGATCAGGGGTATCTTTACATCGTGGGATATCGTTGAGCTTCTGGTGGTGTACACTGCTATCCTCCTGACTTGATGGGTAAGATAAGCAGTGTCTCAGAAGTGATTCATGACTTGGGATATAAGCAAGATGTTATGCAGTGTGCGTTATGTGGGCCATGCACGGAAATGTCCATCATTATATTCTTACTGAGGTGTGTGAGCTTCTTTGCTATACGTGGGAAGAACACTCCATGTTTTGTCATAGAAAAAAATTCATACTAAAAGAATCCAGTTTCCTGTATATTTTAGATAGATCTGAAAGTGATGGACAAAAACTTTTACATAAACCAGCAAGGAAGAGGTTTTTTTGCTTGTTATTTCAAACCCAAGTAAGCAAACAGTAGTAGCTGGCGTAAGATGAGGGAAGGAGATGTGCACTTTGGTTTCAAGATAGTATACTAACATACCAGGCCTGTGAGTCTTGTTCAGGTACTCTACTGTTTATTCTGTTGCAGATTATTATATGAAAAAACACCCTCATTTAAGTAGCATTGGTGCTTCATATCAAGCCGTACAAAGTAGTACCAGAAGAGGCTAAGGTTATTCTGAATTGAGTTAAATTTCTCATAAAATGTACTAGAAAATCAAACTTAAGACTGTGCTTCACTTTGGCAAAATTACATTTAATTAAAGAATTTTAATCTTTCTCTTGTTTGAGTTTTAGATTTAATGTCTATATGATGGAGGTTCTACTGCACAGACTGACGACAAAGATTTGACAAATATTGTACTTATTGAAAAAGCAGTATTTTAGATTTATGTTGACAGAACATCAACATTTTAATGTATAGATTTCCATCAGCTGAATGAGAGAAAATTAATTATGGGAAAATGCTTTTTTTGGGCCTGGGGTTTTTTGAAAATTTTAATAGTTTTTTTTTTTTTTTCCCAAAATATTGCTTGATTGAGGAATAATTTGCAAATCTTCAGAAATAGGACATTGGAAATTAAAAGAATAGATGAGTTCAAGACAAAAACTTTAAGCACCTAAATAATTTAAAAGTTTGGGATTCTGCTCTGAAAAGTATGGTGTCCTGGTATGCTTGAAAAGCTTTGTTGTTCAGCATATGCTAGTTCAGCATGTAGAGTCAGGTTGTGTGCTTATAGTGATCTCCACACCGAGGAGCCATGGTCACCCACCAGCGTTCCACTCAGCTATGTGCTGCAGACATAGAACAAAAAATATGTTTTCTGGCCTCAAAACACCTATATACATAATACAATCCATATGTGACTGTTTTTCAAAAGTGATTTAGAAAAGCTTATTTTATTAGGATGAAGTTTGACTGCTGAACAAATATAAACTTTCATGCCAAATGAAGAAATATCATTTGTCAAGCTAAACTTTTTATAACTCTTTTCACAATTTTTTTGATGCATCTTATGTATTTGATGACTATAAAAGAATTTGCCAAGAAAATGAAAGCCATAAAATACCCATGAAAAATTCCTCTGCCCTCATTCATTTGATTTTCTTTTTCTTCTGTCTCCTGAAGCTGTAGGAGGTGTTTGCTGACATGTTTTGCTTTTAGGGCACCTCTGGAGCAACATGATACGAGAAGTGACTCAGCTAAGCAAACTGAGTTTGTATGAACATAAGAAGCCCTTACAGTCTGAAGTTGTAACTGGGAATTATGAAAAGAGGCATCTAAGGAACTCAATATGTTATTTACATACATATTTCACTCCAGGGATATGACAGCTATGAAATATAATTTCCAGTTATGCTGCAAAACTGAAAAACTCCCTTCCCAAACCTTACTCCATCCCAACACCTTAGATAGATTACATACACTTTTAAGACATAAATAGATTTCTCATGCACAGTTCTGGCAAAACAGTCCCTTCTACTCCTTTCTTGCTGTGATGAAAGGCAGATGGTTGTATGACCACCTGTGCCTCAGGGTGTTACCTGTGGGGGATTCTGTGCAACACCTGTGGAGCACATAGAGTCAGTCTGGCAGGTAAGGTAGGCAGCAGGAAGTCAAGAGCTCCAGACTTTTTTCCTGACTCTGCTATTTATGTCTGTAGTGAAACAAAAAGAGAGTAAGAGAGGCAGGAGAGCCATTTTATTACGTAAGAAGATTTGCAAAGTTTTTATTTTGGTTTGGTTTGTTGTTGGTTTGGTTAGGTTTTTTTTTTACTATCCCATTGCCCTCTTTTCAAAATTGAAATCTTACCTGTTCTTTTTGCTTTTCCTGGCAATATCCGTGTAAAAACAGAATACCAGATAAAAAAATGTAGCTTTGCAGGAATGAAAGAACTGAAGCCTTCTCTTTTTTTGTCTGAGACAACAACTTACTTAGAATTTCTGCATTTTATGCTTGAAATCCAATGTCACAAAAAATGGCTGCTATGTTACAGAAAGGAAAGAACTCTGTTAAACCATTGTACTGCTGCAGCATCAGTTGCTCCACTTCCCAGACTGAATGCTAATGGAGGTGGGAAGAAACAAAACTTTTCCTCACTGCCATTTTTTATTTAGATGGTCTCTCTGACAAGAAGAAGATGTATAAGAGGCATAAGTTCACACCCCTCCCTTCATCCTTTGCCTTGTTTGACTCACACCAATTTTCTCTTGATTCAGTTTCCCCACCTATAAAACTGCAGTAGGGAATAGACTTTTCAAAAGAATAATTTTGGCCTAAATGCTTAAAGTTGTTTGGGTACCAAACTTGTCCTGAAATAAGTAATTCAGAAGAGGAGTTGAGAGTTCAACTTAATCTGAAAAGATAAAACATACTTTTTTTAACTTTCACCTATTTTGTGTCTGCATGCTTGAATACATCCATTTTGAAATTTCTAAATGCTTATAATAGGGAAGGAGGCCTTTTAACTTCAGTAATTCTCCCCAGTAAAAAAAAAAGGATATTTCCAGTGAATTAGCCAAGTTTTCACTGTTATGGATGAAAAAGTCTAAAGGCAGACAAAGAATTGTTTAACCAGTTGTTGCTACCTAAAAGAACTGCTGGTTGACATATACAACATTTTTACTATTTACATAAATGCAAACTGATAGTTAAGTGCTTTGGTAAGAAAGGTGGATTTGTGCACATACTTAATTTTTTTGCTGAACTTAGATTCGGACCTGAATCCTGCAGGGGCTTGCCAGATGCTTGACTTTGTTTTCAGTGGAACTATTCAGAGTGTATTATGTGAAGCACACACAAAAATCCAAGAGACTTGAGTCAGGTGAGCCTTGCTAAAAGACCCCCAAAAAGTTTATATATACCTCTTTCCCCTGTGAAAGGACTTTCTAGTTGGTGTGCATATCAAAATTATAAACTTTATAAACCTAAGAATTAAAAATACAATAATAATAAAATACAGAAATAGTCTCTTTTTTTATCTGTATGGTTACCAAAAATTTACTCTTTTAAAAATTGCCAAAAAAAAATCACTTCTGGGAAGCAACACAGGCAAGCCTAGGGCCAAATCTCTTTTCTTGATATTTCCAACAAGTGCTCTGTTTTGCTTCTTCTGTTTCCTTGTCAAAAGTATCCTGTTTAGCTTGTTTGGCTAAAGGCGGTTGGATATTTATTCATTGATTTTTCCCTTTCTTGTATTATCTTGAATTCTAATTAGGGCTTTTTAAGTCCTATTACTTTACTTTCCAAACATAGCTATGACAGACATCTCTCTTCCATTTCTGTAGAACTGTTCAGAACCATGGAAGAGCTGTCATCTTACATTCTGGGACTAACCACACTGCCCAGCAATTCTCCACTAGCTGCTTTCATTGGCAGTTTGATTGAATGATTTTTTTTTTTTCCGCTCACAAATGACATGTGATTCAATGTGCCTGGCAAAGTGTTAAGTCACTTGATGTTAGGAGCAATTCTGTAAATAGGGCTGGGAGCAGTCCTCTAGGTGTTTGTAATTAATCAGGCACCAAACACTTGGAGCTTTTGGATGCACTTGTAAAAAGTCTAAAAATGTAAACAGTTTTCTTTCTCCTCTCCAGGAAGTCTTAATGCTCTAAAGACGTAAGCGAAGAAGTTAAATTGCAAGTGATCAAATCAATTACACTCCAGATCAGACTGTGGCAGGGCTTTTTGGTTCTCAACCAGATGGAGCTGGACTCCTTGTGAAGGAGGTATTATTATTTCTTGTCAGGGTTTCGAAATGAACGTAGGAATTCATAGTAAAAAAATAACAATTCTTTTTTTTTTAAATATACTAGAACACTTAGAGGAAAGATTCCTTGGGAGCTGATGTCACCCAAAGTTATCAGACACGCTGAAAAAAAATCATCGTAACCATTTCTTGTTCTTCTGATTTGACAAAAGAGAAAACAGAAATGAACAGGATATTCTCCTGTGCTGCAGGGCAAAGAAGAAACCCTCCTTTTTAATATAGTAAATTCTTGGATTCAGAGTTTATGAGCTCTTTCGGCTATGCCTTTCTTATAGGTTGAAGTTTTTACATTAAGAAAGCTATTACGGTGTAAAAACTACAAGAGACAAAGTACAGTGGTTTTTATCTTTATTTAATTAGTTGAGATAAATCCAGATGAGGGCATAGGCTATCTGGAGGCAGAAAACATTTTTTTATTCAGTGGAGATAGAACAATTTGTTTAGAAAACCTCTCTGCATTGGGGGGGAAAGTGACTTCTGTAATCAGGTGTAACAAAACCTCCTTCCCAGGTGAAAAAAACCCACCATAACCAAATGTGATTTGTTTGTTTCTAATTTAGAGAAGTACTTTGTAAAACCAAGTACTTTCATGTTTTAGTCTTTCCAGTCAAACTATTTGTTTGATCTGGGGTCCAGATCCTTCTTGCTTTGAGTATAGGGCCACCAGCTTGGGTAAAGCTTTGAAAACCCCTTCAGTACTTGGACCTGTGTATTTTAATATGGCAAATTCCACCTGAAACTACCTTGAAGAGAATTATTCATGCTGGTGTGGACACAAAAGACTGTGTCTGAACTTCAGTGCCAAAAATGCTTATAATAAGACAAATCTTGCTCTAAGGAGTTGTCATTTTAGCAACACTAACAGAGCCCCGTAGGCTCACTGGAGCTCTTGGTCAGCAAATCCCATACATTACAATGATTGCAAGATTAAATTTGTCACTGGAATGCTAATAGTGAGTAAGGAAGTGGAGTTTTTAAATGCTTCCTTTTCAACAGATGAGAAATGATCTAAAGATATTTTTAAAGTTACCAGAATAAAGAATGCGCAGTCAAGCAAATGAACTCTTGCTAGTTTCCGAGTCTTGCTAAATGTAACATTCTTCCAATAACTTGGGTAGTGGCTAAAGACATCTAACTTTTCTGAAAAAAGCAATACATTAAAAGTGAGTGAAGGAAGGCTGGTGCTGCTTCAGGAATCAGAAGAGAAAAGGTTGTGGTGTCTGTCTACTCACTGGAGGTGTTCAAAGTGGCACCTCCAGAGGTGCAGCCTCTTAGCCGCAAGGCTGCAGCCCGTTTGTGTGAGACCCGCACGTCCCCTGTTGAGGCTGTTCAGCAGTTCAGGAAACAATTAAATCAAGACAGGGAGACAAAATTAGCCATATACTCAGGAGAGTGGGCGTGGGTTGTTGGCTTGGTTTTGCCATGCTCTTGGACTACTCTTGTATTTTTATCAGGTGTTTGCCTAGCTACCCAAACACTTCTTGAGGACTAGCTAGAGCCCAGGACTAGCTAGAGCCCTGTCCTTCCTTGTGTTCAGCCTGTCCTGTGAACCACTAGATGACAAATTTGTGTTCATTCTTGATTGCCTTCTCTGGTGTCATTAGAGCTTTGATTCTTTTGCCATAACTCTTACAGACACCACCTTCTTTTTTTTTTAATTAAACTGTCTATGTCTGCTGTGGTATTTTGTGCAGTGCCTAATCCTGTAGACGTGTGAGCTAAGTCGTTGCCAGGCTTGCTCCCTCAGGGAATATAGGGGATGAATTGCCAAGTTTGTGAATTCAGGCTGGGTTTAGGACTGAGATAGATGTAGAGCTATGCAGTTTCACTGAGTCTCAAACAGTCCTAGGCATGTACAGAAATAGAACTTCAGGCACTTGAGGTACATGATTACAAGAAAACATAGCTGTGTATAGCCTTTAGCTGCCTGAGGAATCAGGAAAGGGAGGCAAGGTCTGAGGAGCATGTGCTTGGGCTTTGGTATTTGCATTGGACACAAGTCCGGCTGTGGGTACTTGGGCCTTTAGTGGAGCCAGCCCTCAACTTCTTTGCAGCTGTTCACCCATCTTTTAATTGGAAATAATTCCCAGTTTTGTAAACCTCCAGATCAAGAACCTCCAGATACACAACAAAATAGACACAAAGTGTTTTTAACAAGCAGATGATATTTTAGGAGAGGTCTATGAAGGCCTTATCTTCAAGTTTGTGGATAGTTCTTGTTCTTTTAAAGGCTTGTATGTTGCTGCTGAGAATGTAAAAACATGGCATAAAATAGCCAATATAGTTAGAAATTAGAATTTAGCCTCAACTACTAAAACAGAAAATAATTAATGTATTTTAAACTGAAAGATGTGTATGTCGTTATGGCACATACAGCTTGCATGCTAGATAACTTTGCAGTCATGAGAATCCCTGAAAACAAGTCTTCCAAGACACCATTACTTCAGACCAGTAGCCATCAGAAAGGCTGCAGCAAAGCTGGAGGCACTATGGGATTAGGAAGATAAAGCCATAAAGAATCAGAAGCAGGACATACTTTTCTGCATTTTTACCTCTACACACATATGTTACCCATGCATGCACAGACTCCTGTGGCAGCTCAGTCACAGGGTTGTTTGGGAATTTAGCCAATAGCCAGGGTCTATGCATAAACTATGACAGCCATGCTTATCTGTTATAACAATGACTTATAAAGAATTTACTTAAATCAGTTGTGACTATTTTTTAATTTGATCAGCAGTTTATGCAGCATTAAAAATAGGTTTCTTACTTCAATTTCAGTAACAGCTTTCAAGCCCATAAATCTTACAGCCTTTGCACTACCAGTTGGAATCTAAGTTTTGCAATTTTCTTAGTCACTGTTTGCAGTGTTGTTTAAAGAAAGGGGAAAATTAACCAATGGTGAATTATGAGTGCTTCTCTGGATGGCCTAACTTGCTCTTTCATGAGTCTGTTTTGTCCATTTAAAAATATAAAATGTCACCGTGTGGTATTTTATATTTCCAATGCAGAAAGGTGTTCTCTATTGAGTTGAGAAATCAGAACCACATTTCCCCATACAGGCTATCCCACTTGAATTTCAGTCGCTTTCAGAGGACTTTGGGGCATTAGGATGTAGATATTGCATGGAAAGAACTGCTAGGGTTTTGGGGTTTTTTTGTTTCTCAGAATAAAAAATTAATTAAAAGAGGTTGAGACTGAATTCAGCATCAAAGCCATATGCGCCTTCTGTGATCTAACAAATATGCGCAGACTTAAAAATCCCTGTCATCTGTAATGGAGGTCTTTGGTGGTCCCCAGGAATGTAACATTGTTGTATGGTGGTTAGGTTCAGAACAAAAATCTGGAATAAAAGTAGTCGGTGTTTATACATTTAATAGTCTCTAACTGAAGAGATAGGCACCGATAGGGAATGAGGGAAAGTTTGAGACTAGTAGCAAATTGCACATTATTTTTCTCTGTGCTTCCTCCTTTGCCACACTCAGTTTACCATGAAATTTAGCCACTGACTCCCACCACTGTTTTTCTTGGAGAGCAGGGTAGGATGAAGAAACACAGTGATTAAATGTAAAAGACAACCAGGCATTAGGAGCTGCATTCCATGTGGTTTGGTAACAGAAACTACAGGAGAAAATTAAAAAGAGGTGATTCAGGTCTACCTAATCTTTAAAGTCTGAAGCCATTCTCAGTTCCTACCACCTCTACCTCTGTCCCACATGCAAATATAGACCTCATTTATAAAAAAGGATTTTAAGCTCTTTTAGTTCCAGTTGGTAATGCTACTGCCATGACACTCATATTTAACGTTTGTTATGCTCCTATGTGTTTAACACATGGTTAGTGGCTCTTCCAACCATCAGGATTCATGTAATCACAGCAAAGCAGTCAGCATCATAAATAAAGCAAGCATCAGAACTGAAACTACATACTTCGTTCTCGTGGTAAACTAGATTGATGAACTGGAGTTCGACGCCATTCTTCACCTGAAAGCAAAAGGCTTGAGCATGGTAGACCTGGACCATGACTGTACTTGGAAAATGGTTCACTTTATCCTTTCATTCTCTTGTATTTGAAAATCTTGGTTTAGTTCCCAATCCAATGGTAGTCAGCCCCATTTGTGATTCATGGGGTCCTTCATGATGGCAATTCCACTGCCTTTGCTTATATTTCCTTTTAGTTTTTATTTAGTTTGCATGTAAGCAGGTCATTGTCCATGGCTGAGCCCTTCAAGGAAACCTGTCTTTGCTCATGGGTGGAATCTGCCCTTGACTCTAGGCACCACAAACTGGCAGACCTTTTAAGGGACACAGTAATTCTTTATTTAAAAAGAACACTTCTTATTTGAGATAATTCCTGAATATGATTCTTTTTAAAGACTGTTGAAGGTAATTTCACACCTTTAAATGAAACTTAATTTTTAAGTGTATGTATATGTATCTATATGGCAATGGAGTCAGTGTGTTCTGTTTGGGTTTTGTTGTTGCTGTCCTTTGTTTTGGGCATATCGGATTGCCATCCCATTTGTATCAAGCATGGCAGCAATGTAATTCAATCTAATTGTCAGTTCCATTAGCCTGAATCATTGGATTCAGGTGTCTCAAAACTGGAGATAACATCCTCTCTGTGATAGCCTTTATAGCTTCTGACTTGGATTGAGAGGTACTTTAAACCTTACCGATAGTGCATTTAGCTAATAAAATAATGAACCTACTGATGTCTCCTGTGGATCATGTGGAACTGTACTTTCCTTGGACATTTTAAATTTTTGTGGGGTTGCGGTAGCATCTTCTGAATCTCCCTACCTTGCCCTTCTCCTTCCATAAATCTGTGTGACTTCGAAAAACTGAAAAGTTCTTTGAACACTTTGTCTTAAAAATCTAGACATTGCTGGTTTGCGTCTAAAAAGAAGTTATTGCATAAAAATTATATCACATTACAAGTGTTACTACATTACAAATGAGGTGAGAGTTAGTTTAGTGAGCTTACCAGCAAATGGGCCAGAAGATTCCAAGTTTGTTTTGGGTTGGTGGTGTTATGGGCTTTTTCAAAAAAGTTTAAATGTTCAAAAACTAGTTTTTGTACACCATGAAAAAGAAAACAAAGCCTTTTTAACACATCCATAGAGCTACTGGTTAGAGGCCTGATTTGAGGGCAAGTCTCCTCTTCATGGTCAAAAAAATACTTGTCTTCTTCCCCAACTACTGACATTTGGATGCAAAGGGGCTTGAGTGTTACTCTGCCAACAACAAACCCAAAAACTTAAATGACTTGGTAGTCATCTTTCTGCCTGTGCCCTTCCTCAGTTTAATAGATGAAGATAGGCTTCACCACATTTTGATAAAGTAAGCTTCAGGTCAGATTTACTTGCAATCCTGTAAGTGACTCTCGGGCCTCTGATGTCAGAGAACCAGTTCCCAGATTCTCTGGATTGCTCCTGAGTTGCTGAACAGATAGCAGCATGGTTTTCTTGCATTTGGTGAATGCAAATGTGCCAGTAATTAGAAGCATATCACTATTTCCCCTCCTTAGCAATTCACTAAGCATTTTTATATTACCTTCTTCTGTGGGTCAACATCTTTATATTCTTTACTAATGAGTTTATTATCAGACTACATTATATCTTAAAATGCATGTTAGCATGTGTGTGTGTATATGTATGCACATGCACCCCCAGAGTAAGTTTTGGGTCACAAATTAAATACTATAGTATGATTGGTTACACAGTGCTTTTTTTGAACTAGAGTCAAATATTTCTTTACCAGACAAAACCAATGTTGCATGGCAATACACTTTATTTTGTTTAGCTTCTTTCAAGCACATTGTGTCTCTAATGCATTAATTAACACACTTGCAAACTTTAAAATACTCTGAAAGGTTTTAATTTGATGAAAATTCTAAATGACAGTATCAATATACATGCTCCTTAATTCACATGCATCATAAATGTAAAAGGGCGATTACACTTGCAAGAGCTGTGCAGCTATTTACATTCTTGTAAATATTGGTTTGGTGAAGTGAACTCTGAGTGAGGGAGATGGTTGGAATCTTTGTTCATTGATTCTGAAAGACCAGCACTGTGATGATTCTTTATAGAAAACTATATATACATGTTTGGACTGTTGTTAGAGCAGTAGGAGAGACAAGGTTTTTTGCTTGTTTTTTCTTTTTTTTTTAAAATCAATATGGGACTAGCAATCCCAGTACAGAAAGACAGCTCTACTATGAAACAGAAATTAGAATAATGAATCTCATTATCATGATGTAATAGCTATATTTTATTAAAATTTCACAATAGTGCTGCTGAGTCTTCCTGGTGAAACACTCAAGCTGCCTGATGAACTCAGCAGACAGCTGCTCACCGCCACCCATTTGACTTCTTTCAGCAGACAGTTCCTGTAAGACACATCATTGTTTTGTACAATGTAAAGATTTTTTTTTTGCTTGCATTTAAGGACAAAACCAGGTCTGAATTGTGATATTTTTCCTTTGCCGGCACTGTGCAGTTGTGTCATACAGTGGAGGGCAGCTTCTCCGGCCCCATGCAGGCCGCAGGCAGCCTGCCAGGTATCCCTGTTCTGCCCAGTTTGCAGCACTGGACTATCACATCCCCACATAGGGGTGTAGTGACTTGAAGTGCTTCAAGAAATTAGATGTGAGATTACTGATATTATTAAGCAAGCAATGCTTCTTTGCCGCTCCCTTTTCAAGCCACCTATTTACTGTACACACCTCCTTTTATTATGCACTGGTCCTTAATAAGGGTTTAAAAAATGAAATAAATTGCCATCATGGTTGCTTCATTTTTGTGATTAAAATGGCTACATTGTGGCTACACCAGTGGCTGGAGCAGGGTTAGATGGAAGGAATGACCATTTCATACATTCTGGGCCACTGGGCATCCGTAGGTTTTAAAGTCAGATTTATGCCATCATATATATAGACTTTTTGTTGGGTTTGGGGACAACCTTTGAAACGTTGCAGCTTTCAATACCTGTGTGAGGACTAAGCAGGAGAGCAGATAAAAAGAGTAAACTTAAAATGCAGAGAATACAAGTTCTGTCACATGAACAGCTAGATTGCTCCCATCCTATTCCAGCCAGTGGAAGCCAAGGGAGCTCTGTGATTCATAGAAATTCCTCAATTTTGTGTCATGTGGGAGTATAAACCCTATTTCACTGCATACTATTTAGCTTTCTCTTCAAGATTTTTTTTTAAAAAGGAAACATGATAGGCCATCCTAAAATGTTACAGAATTTTGCAATCTACCCATAAATGGCATGAGAGGGCCAATTCTCTACATATATAATTTATTAAAAATTACTAGGTGGTGGGACAAAAAAAGCAAGTACCATTAACAGTCATATTTGTGCCATCCTGTTACTTTAATTTTACATAGCTAGGAACCTTAATTTGTTATCTGTTTTTTCTTTCTTCTAAGAGGTCATAATTATTTTACTGTGTCTTTCTCTATGATGGGAAACTACTTTTTTTCCCGAAGATTTCCAAGATTAGCTGTAAGGAAATGCCGTTTTCCAGAATTCCAATGCTCCATGCACATGGCTTGAAATATTCAGGTGTATTCTCATCTTTCAGAAAGGGAGAACTCTGGAATAAAAACTTCTTCAATCTCCTAGGGGCAAAAAAGCAATTTAAGCTTCCCAGAAACTTCAAGAGCAATGATAGCTACCAGTGTTATTACAGTAGCATAGTTTTTCAGAAGATCAGCTGTAATGACCTTCATATCCTGGATTTAGATTCAGAGGTTGTTGACACAACCTTATTAACACAGCCAAATGTCTCCATCTTCACTTATGCCCAGGACACATAATTTTGAGAACACTTTAATGCACAAATGCTGCAGTTAGTAAGACAAGGAACAGCAGAGGAGATTAATTTCCACATAAGAGTTCCATTGATAAGGAAGAAAGATGTGCAAGTGTTCAGGAAAGTTGTGGGCATAGAATGATTAAAACTAACAAAAAATGAATTAAGAGTCAAAAAGCAGTTCTTAAATTTTTAAATTTGCACAGCAATAACAGAGACAAATGAGCCTCTGAAATATTTTGGAAAATGTCACTTTGCAAACCTTGTAGATTGCTTAAATGTTTATTAAAATGGACCACAAGCCAAAATTCTCTGTGTAAAATAAATACTTTGTCTTTGCTAAGTAACAATATTTGTGAACAAAACATAAAACTATAATTTTCATGTGTCAAACATAGTAATATGTAAGATTAAATGTTGGAGTTAGACTTGGCATTTTTTTTCATCTTCCTATTTACAAGCTGCTCATTAAGACCATTTACCTCACATTAGCTATTAAAATGACTAACATTTTTAAAGTTTGCTCCATGACTAAAATAAAAACAACAAAAATGTCCTTTTACCGTAATTTAACAAAAAGCAGAACCATATTTTTGTTATCTAGGAGAACATACTGTTATAAATACAGCTGGTTTTCATCTACAATTATATAAATAATAAGCATGCTGCCATTCACAAGGATTTTAATAGATGATTATATATAAGCAATATCATGATCTAGAAGAGGATGGCGTGAGTTTTTATCTTTCATTTTTATTGTACTTATTCAGAACCTTTGTCTTCATCTGAAAATTGTGGAACAGACTTCTTTGCTACAACGTTATCCAGTCGCTGTCCTTGCAGATACGGGTTCACACTCTGAAAAAGTTTAAAATTATTTAAACTTATTAGAAACCGGGAAACATATAAAAGGTAATTAGGATTAGTGAACACATTTATCTGTCGGATAACATATCTGTCAGATAACATATCATATCTGTCCAATATGTCGAGACATGAAAAAAAAAAGTGCTTCCATGGATTAAATCTAAAAGTCAATCAGTGTTTTGTTTCTAATACATTTTTTTTGTGCAAGAATTTAATTCAATCCACTGAAAGGAATACAAGTGTTGGAGGACTATCAAGAATATAGAAGAATCTGAATTAAACACTGCCTTTTTGCTCCACTCCTCGTTTCCTCAGCTCAGCAGAGCAGCAGCAGCAGATCTAACTCCCTAATTCTTGAGGCAGGACAGAACTTGTTAGAGAAGCACAGGTAAGCTTTAGCTTAAATCACTAGCCTCTGCTGGACATTGTGCTGGGAGACAAGTTAGAGACCACAATAACCATTTTGACCAAAGCCTCTTTTGCAGCCTGTCTCCTCTCCGGGAAACCTCTCCTTGCTTCCTCTCTTGATGCTGAGATAAAAAACTGCTGGCACAGAAGCAGAGCCAAGCAAGGTTTTGGCATAGAAAATGGCTTTCATATCACTGCCAGAACAAGGGGAATGCTGGAAATAAAATTCCTGGAGAGGATTTAACTTCACTTTGCACCATGCAAGCAGCACAATGTGAGGCTGAAGATGAACAGATCCTGTCTCAAAACTGTTTGGAAATCGTAGATGGAGTAACATAGAAAGCCTGTGCTTGAATTTTATCTATATCAATGGAATAAAATGTATTTACTGTATTTGCAAGTGGCAAGCAGTTTAGTGGAGCCTCGGTATTAAATATCATTTACACCTKCTTTCTGGCCTGTTACACTGTCAGTGTAAGCAAAATTCAAGTCTATATTGTCTCTTTCACACAGATATAGACAAAAATTCTAGTGTGCAGATTTTTGATGCTAATAAAAATTTCTTGCCTAAGGACAAACTTCGGAGGAATGCAAATTTTCCAGTGTCTCCTGATTCTTGTTAGACCGACTATGTCACAGAATTTACTTTCCTTGAGATATTTCTGAGCTTCTTTCACCAAAACGTAAGAATTAAAAAAAAAAAAAGGCATTCAATATGGGCATGAAATATTTATTTCCAAATATCCCAAGTATTTGTTGAATCTCTGGAGAAGATTTGAGGTTTGTCTGTCTTCAAGTCTAAGCCCTTGGTTTTCTCCAGATTTGTGGATGCTGTCATTAATACTTAGTCATAGCACAGAGCAGCCCTTTTGCTTACTTCAATGGGTTTTTGAGTGTTTTGCCTGCTGCAAGTGAAAATATAAAAATATTAAGAACCAGAAATGAATGTGGAAAAATCTTTGCAAATAAACTAACTTTAATGCTTTAAATTGTTAGAAATAAGACATATGTAAATGATTTGTTTGTGTTTGTTTAAAGAAGTTCTGTTTAATGTTAATTTAGTGAAATTTGGCTGTTGCATAAACTTCTAGGAATTATTTGAAGATTCCTAGGAAGATTAATTGGTCTTTTTTTGGAATGGTACTTGCTTGCTACTTTTTGAAATAAAATAGAAGAGAATGAGACTACATAAAATTTTGAATCCTTCTTAACCAACAAAAGAAAACACAAAATATAATGCAAAATATTTTGGCTGATTTGACTAAAAAATGTTTAATCCTATGCAGCTGTGCAGAGTTCAAAGTAGTGCAGGTTCCCGAGCACCTTCGTGCACAGCTCTGAGCCCATGGCAATGTGACTTAGTGATCACAGAGGTGCTCCTGACACTTCTGGACAGGGCTGTCTGCAAGCATAGAAATTGAAAAAAGGGGAGAATTGCTAATTAAAATTAGACGTCACTGTAGGCTTCCTTGTCTTGCACTGCGAGTGCTGCAAAAAAACTAACCCAGTGGCACATGGTAAATACATACCTTTGCTATATATACTGACTGTATGTACCCTTGCACATGTGTTTATATAGAAACATATAAATATATGAATATACACACATGCTTAGAACATGTGGTTTTCTAGACTCTGGTAGTGCCTCTGTGACTGTTTCACTATAGCCCTGTAGAGACACAACAAGGTTACTATGTACACCGTTACACAGGACTTGTTTTAAGCTCAGATGGGGACATTCAGATGCAAAAAATCAATCTGTTGCCAGATCCTGAAATTCTATGTCTGTGCAGAAAGGCGTGGAGGAGTGGCAGGGAGCACAAAAGGCAGGAAGGGAATCCAGTGGACTTTTTGATCTCCTGAAAACCTCTGCTGCTGACAGTTCTAAGTTATCCTTCTGTTGATAAAGTGAAAATTCTGAATTGTTCATTAAAGCATTAGTAATCATTACAGTATTACTCTAAAATACTTTAAATTCTAATGAATTTAGCATTAAGTGACATGTCTGTGCTAGGAAAATAAGTCTGCGGGAAAGCAATTCACCTTCAAAATTCTGGGCTACCCCTGGCCATGTAGCTATCATGTGTCTCCAACTAGTACTTCTTTCATATCCAATTACATCAGTCAGCTCACAGACAGAAAATGTTCTTACTTTTTTCTTTTTTTTCCCCTCATCTATATATTGTATGAATTCCACTTTAACATGCTGTTCTAGCTATTAATAAATATTCCACAGAGCTATTTCCAGAGTAAATTCTACTTAAAGTCAGGTGCCTACCCTTTTTTCAGCTAACAAACTCAAAAAGCAAATGTAAGCACGAGGCAGATACTAAGCTCAGGTCAGATCATTAACTTACGGTTGAAGCATCAACCGCCAATGATATCTGAATCAGGAAGAAATCAACTTCTCTTTTCCTAGCAAAGACTTAAAGTTTGAGAGTTAAATAAATAAATAAATCATCCTCACTTGTGCTTGTTATTTTAAGTTAAATTTACTTCATTTGCAATACAAACTGTGCTGTCATATTTTGAAAAGCTACTTTCTGGCAGAGCTAGACTTTTCATTTTTGTAAAAATAATACACCAGCAGCAAAGGTAAAGATTTCGACTCTGCCTGAAAGTGATTTTTTTATAAAAGAAAGGCTGACACTGCCAAAAAAGAGAGAGTAGTGAGGTGGACTGTGCAGAATCTCTCTGCGATATGTGGATTGCCTGCCTTGTTTCAGGAGCAGAATGATGAGAACCCATTCATCTCTGTCTTTCAAGCAAGTGGGACACAGAGATAGGAGTGCCATCGGACGTAAATCAGCTAAAGAACCACCTCTAGTGTTATTTACACCCAAAAACATATTCACATGCATAGATAGCGGTCATTAAATTTACTAATGTTTTTAGTAGGAAATTTCAAATTCTGTTTTAGAGATATTTAAATAATTTTAAATGGCTTTAAGCAAATAGGATCAATTTTAAAACACAGATATGAGGTTTTGTAATGTTCTACATTTAAGTGCATCTTCTGAAAGAAAGAGGCTATTCAGAGAAATAAATGTTGTAGCCAGTGTTCAGTCCTGAAGCCAGCTGTAGTAGTTTACAACCGATATTCCCTGACTTTACACATAATCTAAGGTATAGTAAGAATACAGTAGATTCTCTTAGATATATAACTCTTGATTTCAACAATATGATTTTAATTCTTCTTAGCTCTCTAGATTATATAGGGGCTATAAAATATTCGATAGTTACCCTCTTTCTTCTTTTTGGACCACCATTGATTTTCTCAAAGAGTAAACTCTTGCTCTGGAAGGGAAAGAAAAACCAACACAGCCATCAAATCCATTACACTTGTCCTTTAAAATACTACTTTTGCTGTTAAATAATAGCAAATCTAGAGGAGTGTGTAGTTTTATGGGAGAAATAAACCACAAATAAATATTTGGATATTCCTGCTAACATTTGCAGCTCTTCAGGAGCAGTCGCAGCCTTATCAACAATTTAAAAGCTATTTTTTATTTTCCACTATGTTGCACTATGTTATCCCCTGTGTTCAGGCAATAAGTGCTTCAAGTATGTGCTGGTATAGTCTGGATGTTCCCCATGATGTATACATGGTATAAATACATACATACTTTTTTGTTTTCAAGAAAAGGCAGAAGAAAAAAGAAGAAAAATAAGAATGGGAGAAAAAGGAAGCAGGAGTTCTGCCTCTGGTATCTCTTTCTGTACATTTGAGGTGACACAAGAACAGGAGCAAAAAATATTTGCTTTACAAGAGATTTTCTAATTCCTTTTAAAAACAGCAATAGGCGTCATTCCTACTGTTTTGTTGTCTTTGCTTATTCCCTTCCAGATATCAACACTTCGCAGTGCAAACTTCTGCTGAAAGGAGTTCAGCGCCAACTCTTCCTTTGTTTAAGTAGTGCCCTCAATAAAGTTTCTAAAAACCATTTGGTCTATAACATTTTTAATGGCAAACCTTTTAAAAACTGCCAGAAACATCTTGGCAGAAGAGAAAGTTATGATGACGAGAAAAGAATAAAGAAAAAAACCCCAACACAAAAAAACCCCTCTGACCATAGTTTACATAAGTGCATCCACATATTGTTGTATTTCTCATAAGCAGTGAATTCTAATAAAGTCTGGAATAACACACACATGCTCAACACATTTTGTTTCAATTCTGTGTTACAAAGAAAACCAAAACCAAATCCTAACCTGAAAGTGGAAGGAGAGAAGAATTACATGTATAAAAACAGAAGACTATATAAACAAGCCCATTAATTCTGCTATAAACAACTGACCTAACATTGATTATATAAATAGAAAGTGTAATTCTACCACAAGACAAATTCACCAAACACTTTTAGCCTCTCTGCAGCCTTGATATGAGAAAAAACAAACATTTTCAAGTGTTACAATGAAATCTGCCAAAATTGTCTGTTTTGTACTTCTTGTGTTCATTAAACCTCAAATTCACAAGGCCTATCTCTTGTCCATCCTCAGTTGTTTTGTCTGAGCTGTGCCAAAAAGGAACAGAGATGAAGCTGGCCAAGAGGGACATTCGTTATTTATGCGAGCTCACTTCAGGAAAACTTAAATTTAACATTTTAAGGAAACTGAAGGATGCATGAATTATTCTCTTTAGGAAAAAAAGCACCACCAAAGAAGCATCTCTTCATAAACTATTTGACCTTATACTTTCATGAGAGGAAACAGAGTCTTTCTGAAATAAGAAGAATTTCATGGACTACTGGTGCTAGCATTCCTGTCGTTTAGAAAAGTTCCTTACAATTGAACTGTTCCTGCTCAAGGAAATCATATTTTGCTTAGTCTGTTTGGGAATGCTTTAAGACTCTAAGTACTACTTTAGCATTATGTGGAGTGCAAAGCAAATAAGATTATGCAGCATGAGCTAAGAACATATTTGTACAGTAATAGCAATCCTGAGAATATATTCCACTGCGTAATGGGCTGACCTCATCAGCCACCAAAACTTGCCTGTGTTCATCCTTCACCTCGAGGTTGTTAGGAATGAAGGCACAGAGTTTCTTCAGTTAAAGATATACCTCATATAGAGACATGCTGCATGTGATTTGCTACTTTCCCCTCACTCCTGGAGCTTCCTTTGCATCCTCCTGGCTACTTGGATTAGGTTGGGACTTGGGTAGGAAAAAATCAGAAGTTAAAAATGCTTACAACCAACAAAATATAAGTGGTTTTTAGATTTGTATTGTAAATTGTATATTGTAAAAGATCTTTGTGCAAATATTTCTGGATTCCAACAACATTTCTTCAAACCATCTAAAGAGTAAATCTGCAAGATGCAAGAAAGGCACACTCAAATGGAAAGTATCTATGTCCTGCAAGGAAAAGTCTGAACTGAGAGGAAAAGACCCTGAAATCTTAGAAACTGTGGTTGCACACTAGGATAGAAAACTCCGAAAGTCACTCATCTTGCTATTTCCACTGTCCCCTCTATGTTTTCCACATATGAGGTGAGAGAAGGAGAGTATAAGCTGTGGGTCTCTATAAACAGTCTGTTCTTGAGACTTCTCACAGGTCAGCATATTGATACATGGGGAGTTGTCCCAAAGACAGAAGAATTCTTCCTGTTTCTTCCAACTGCTAATCAGTATACATTTATTATGATTTATACATTTGTATCTGCATTTATATTAGCAGTATTTACACATAATATTTATCCTCTACATAACCATACACTTTGCTGCATGAGGCAGCTTCTAGACTTGCTTGACCCTTATAAAATGCGTCTGTTATTCACAGGATCCTACAGAGGTCCCACAGCTTTGCAAGCATGACGGCCTGTCACCAAAACAAGCCAACCAACTTGTTTCTGTCCCATCAAGACAAGCAGGTCTTTTTTTTCTGACCTGCTAATGTAATTTGGGAGTTTGTGGTTACACTAAGGAATGCATATTGGCTCCTGGAAAGGACAGGTCACTGGGAACTTATACACTGCCTCGACTGCTCTGTGGTAGGAAAAGGCCGGGGAGAAGCTCCCCAGAGAGCTGGGAGCACACACCAGCCCCCACGGGTCCAGGAGACATGCTGGCTCCGAGGGCTGCAGACGGTGGTGACAGCCTAGAGCCTCCACAGCTGGCAGGAGCTGGTGGAAATGCAGTCAGTAAGTACACAGCCATCACAGCCCCTGGGTGTCCGGTCTGAGGCTCTTTAACAGGAGAAGTGGGAAGAAACTGTTGGCAGAGAGAATTTTAGGTGCTGGAGGCAGTGGGAGGATGAGGATGCACACAGTTACCTGCTGGGCAGCCCACAGCCAGCTGTGTTGGTCATTTACAACCTAATGCAGACAACAGTGAGTGCCCTAAAAGATCTGATCTACTTTAACTGTCCTTTATAAAGTCTCAAACAGCTAATTTTTAGAGTGCTTACTCGATTTTTCCAGAGAATTAAAAATAACAAAACCAGCCATAAAAAGATACTGCTGTATTTATAATTTTAACATGTAGTAATATACAATGAGGAGATGATCAGGGCAATCCTCCTGGATCTTAGCAGAACATTTGCTCATACACATGACCAGCTGTTTCATCTCTAGTTAAAAAGATCTGGAGTTGGCTAGCTGCAGCTAGATGTGATTACTGTTTAGTACCTTAGAGTGTTTTAATCCATACACGAGCAGCTTTTTCCCCTGAATTAGTAGTGATGGATGGAGATACAAAAAAAGTCCAGGATTGCCTAATGATTAACTACCATTTATTAAGCATTTATGTTGCTGATGACAACACAGTATGTATGCTTGATTCTGAAATACTGGTATAGGCCAAAGATTTACAGAAGTCCTTTTATAGTCTTCAAAATGGTATTATGAAAGTAAAGTACTTATGAATAGTAAGAAAACTAACAGCCTTATCTGGCATAAATAAGCAAGTTCACCATCTGGTGTTTTTTAAATGAAAACCTTTGATGGTAATTACTTAGAATGCAACAAGTTTCCAAAATTTGGATTTTTGGCATGATTCTCTCCAGAAATTTAGCACTCACATAAGTAATTAAGACTATAAATCTTACACTGCTTTGATTATGAACGATGAATCATTGTCTTACAGCAGGAGAAGAGACTGCCAAACATGTCCATTTATCGATATATGCTTACAGAACACTGGTTTAGTGCAATCTTAAGTGAAGTGCTACAACAATGTAAAATGAGATTTCATTATTTTCTCTACAAGTATAAATTATGGTCATTGTTATTGTTTTCCTGGCGCCTGAAAATGGATTTGGGATTGGACGTTTTAACTGATGTAATCCAAGATTAAGTGGCAGAGCTTTCTTTGGAGCCTCTAGCCTGCAGAAACAATCTAGCTGCAGTTATTAAAGTCCTTGTATGCTCAGAGCAAGATTTTTGCCCTTAGTGTAGCTCACTGTGTTTATTATATGTGATGTGTCAAATAGGTTTTCAATATAATACAGTGCATAACCTGAGTAGAGGAAGCAGCAGCATCAAGTCCTCCAAAATCCTTAAGGCAGAGAGGACTCCTTAGAGCAAGTTGTCTGGTTCTAGATTTTTTAAGGTGTTTTAAGCTGCTGCACTCCATCTATTTGTATTTTCTTTCTATTTTTTATTTAGGTAGCTGAACAGTGAATAGTCACTGAACCTGGATCTTCTTTCAGATTAGGGCCCTCTTATGTTTTGAAATCTTGTCCTAAGATCTGTACTAATTTTTGCTATATGTTCACTGTAGTTTGAAATGTGGTTTTTTGCATTTATCAAGCACATACATAGCTGTCATGCTTTGTGGCAGGTAATAGAACAAGGATTTCTACTTTCTATTTTTCTGGGGTGTTTATCAATCACAACCACTTTGCAGGGCAAGTTCACCTTTTTGGAGAAGTTACCCTTAGGCTGATGATTTTTCCAGCAATGAGGACAATATTTTCCTTGTGGTTTCATAGTATCCCACACAGCAGACAATACCCAGTTTCACATGCAACAGAAATAAGCAAAAAGCATGTACTCACCCACTTGCCCATGTTGGGATAGTCATGCTCTGGATCAAAAAGGTGTTGGTGCAGTTGGTATTCCCTGCTGAACTCTGCTGTGTCTGGGGTGTTTTCTAGGCACCCATCATCAACTGCAAAAGTATGTTAGAAAGCACTGAGTGCTTAGTAACTTTGAAACACATGATATGTGCCACATTAGTCAGCACACTTCTTAAATGTAATCATGCAATTAAAAAAAAACAAACTGGATGACTAGAAAATACCAAGGTTTTTTTTCTTTTGAAATGAGTTTGTATGGATGTATTTATTGTTTTTAAAAAAACCCTCACAACTTAATGAAACCTCAAAACTGAATAAATTTATTTTCCAAGCTCTTCCTCTCCTTTATGTTTTTCTTTTCATTATTGCACTTGATTTTACCTAGAACTGCATTCTGTTCTGATTCAGAAGGGATATTGTTTTCTTTTTTAAATGCTCACCGGTAGTTTTAGAAATCGATAAGGCAATACTTTTGAAGGTCATGGTAAAACAGTACTGTGAGCAAAGAGAGAATTTTTTTCACTGAATAGCTCTTCCTGGAGCTCCATTTCTGGTTTGCTACTTTGTTCAAATTGGCTCAAAAGCATTTCTGCATCATAAGATCTCATAAAAATGCAATGTAGCAGAAGTTCTATGATGAAGACATTTCTGTAGATTGGTAATTAACCTGATTGGTCCAGAAACCTCCCTTAACCACAATGGATGGTTTTGTAGACAGTATCATATCAAGATAATATCCTTTTAAAAATCAGCTTATGGTCTTTTTACCAGAATAAGTCATCTTTAGATTAAACAAAGTTTCGGCAACTTGAGACCAGAGTAGCTTTTTGGATAGTCTGCTCCTGGAGCTTCCACGGCTTTGCCAGAATAGGGAGCTTGCAGTCCAAGTTCCTCTCAGACATACCCAAGGAGATCCTACCAGCCAGGGCATGATGCTGGGCATTCAAACAGCTGCATCTGCCAGAACACAGGCACTCCAGAGCACACACCTGTGGACTTTCCCTTCTGTCCTTGTGTGTCATCATGTAAAAAAGATTTGCAGTTGGATTTTCTTTTTCTCTTAGATGTGGGAAACAGTAAAGACTTGACTTAAAACTGAGTTGATTCAATGACCCGAGGAGGTTATTCTGAGTACAAGAGATCCAGCTTTCTCTCCTCCTTGGGATGTGGAAAAAAATAGAATTGCCATTAGAAAACAGGGGAAAGCTCTTCATACTGGCTAAGTAAGTCAGAAACTATTAAAATACTCAGAATTATTTCAGTCTCAGCAGGAACAAGGTTATATCAAGAGAGAAACAGGTGACAACAGAAGTGTGGTAGACCTTCTCAGAGCATTTGTGTCTTTTGGTAGAAAACACAAAGGGCAGCTAGACATATGTGTGTCCTCTATGTCTGCTAATCCAAAAGTCTTCAACTCAAGTGCTCCAGGCTTATGTATTCCTGCTGTGGAATGTGCATATGTAGACAGTGACTGGAAAAATTGTTTTCCATTAAGCAAATCCACAGACCTGATTGAGGAAGGTCTCTGGTAATTTGTATGCATAATACAGTCACCACTTGAATTTCCATTTAAGGCTCTGAAAAACATTTTACTCTAATCCTAGCAGATACTATCTTCACTCACAGCATACCTATGACAGAGCCATTTATCTGAGCAGGCAGCACTTCCCTAAGAATTCCCCCTGTGTTCAGATCTGACTATATTAGCTTAGCTAACAACTTTTATTTCGCCTAAGAGAGAAAAATTGAAGGGATTTTCAAAGGCATTTCCCTGAATGCCATGTTTCTAATTTATTTATCTAATCACTAACAGAAGTCGAATGGGCAAGCACAGAAGATAGAAAGTCCGTGTGTGTGCTTGTGTGTGTGAGAAAATCTAAACTCATCATCTGCAACTTGTCAGACAACAGCTATAGTGAACAAATCAGAAGATGAGGTATTATTTCAGAAGAGATGCAGGCATCATCACCAAATGGGCTGTGATAGAAAACAGTAAGGGAGGACTATTTGAAATTTTGTCAAATTTTTGAATGAAATGCAAAAACACTTCACAAAACTTTTCATAACAAATATTATTTTTTGATGAATTCTAAGCTAGTTAGAACGTTTTTAAATAAGAATACAGACAACTGTTCTGCATTATCCAAATAACATAAAAGAAGACTAAACAGAAAACATTTTGAAAGGATCTCTTAGCTCACAAATAAAAAATGAGAGAAAAATAGAGTGCTCATTCCCAGTTCCAGCTCCCAAGGCAGCCAATGGGTGTTTTACTACTGCTTTCAGTACTGGAAGTCATTCCTTGGCTCAAATAACAGGAAAAAGATCAATTCTCTCAGGATATGCCTATATCATGCACATGCAGTGCTGCTTTAGTGACCCTTCAGCAGGAGCCCCCGCAAGGCTTGGTACCTGTGCAGTTGCAAGCTCAGGGACACCCTGCATGTCCTGGGCACTGCCCTGGCTCTCCCGGGCTGCACTGCTCCTCTGCCAGAGCGAGCCTGCATGCAACGCCTTGGGGTGCTTCCACGTAGTTCTCCATTTCTTGGCATGGATGCACCCTCAGTAAGCTATAAAGACGCATGGATTGGAGCCAAGGTATCTTAAATATTGACTCATGGTCTGGGTTGGAGATCAGGGCAGACAGTTTCATTCCTCTTGGCACAATGAAAGTCTCTAAAATAAGGGTAAATCTCATCTGTACAGAATGATAACTTTTTTCAGCGGCCAGCTTAAAAATGAACTCCCTTGGGAACAAGATGCTATCTCACTATCTTCTACTCTGAGGTCAAGAGGATTTCTTCCACATGACCTTCTCCAGCAATACAGAAGGTGCACATATTAATAAAAAGAAAGCTCATCTAAAACACTAAAACACCTAATTGCTCAAGAGTTCTGCTCCTGGCATAGAGAATGAAAAAAAAACGCTCATTGCTGATCAAGGGCTGTACAGTACTGAAGGACTGGAAGATGTACAGTGAAGACGGAGGTACAAAGGCTACAGCCAAGTTACCTGTTTTTCCAATAGGACAGGGATTTGGAGGGTCAGGATATCCTTGATCTTCACTGAAATCCTTTGGTACGTTATCTCCTGTCAGCTCAGCCACGATGTTTGGGATGTTGCCATAAGGACCCAAGTGCTGGAGACCCTCATGTGCACCACCTAGCAAAGACAATTATACACAGTCTTTTTACAAGATTGAAAGTGTGAGTGCTATAGCTGGTGCAAGGAACCCAGACTTCAGTTTAAAATATAATCTCTCTCTATATATGTACGTAATTGTTTTAGAGACAGATCCAAGTTTAGATTTCAAGCATCTCTTTTAGAAACATAACCATGTGACTTAAATCCAGTAACTTAGATGATGAAAAATGAAACTAGGAAACAAAATCAGCCACATATTATTAATCTTAGGGTTGTTTTTTTCCTTAACTGTGAAAGTTTTAGGCAAGAAAATGCAAAGAAAAAGAAACATGAGACAATAATGAAATTTGATACATTTACTGCACAATCATCTTCAGTCACTGATACTGTTCATTGTAGCAACTAACAATATAAGATATGGCAAGACAGCATCATGGCAGGAAAACAAAGTTAATGACACTGTCGAAAGAAATAATACTATCTGCACAGCCTAGAAATATATTAATAAATTAAGTCCCAAGGGGAGTTAAGGTGTTAAGGTCCTTGGGGACCCAGGGTATTTTAGCAAATTTGGTTGTATACACCTAAAAAAAGTTATTTTTAAATCAAAACAATTCTTAAATATAAATTTGCATTTCCTGTAGTAATGGTGAAAAGTGGTGAAGAGTCTCTGTTGTTGATAGGAATTCTTGTTCACATATACCTCCACAGTAGCCAATGTGGTACAAACATCACAGTCAGTGACTTCTGCACCTTGACTTACAAGATTACATTTTCCCTGTGGGACTCAGAGCACCATCACTGCAGGGTTAAAGCAGCAGTGTGGAGCAGGCTTTGTAACTCTGTGGCAGAGGACACGATGATGGGCCTGCTGTTCTTGGGCAAATGGATCCAAAACTGGTGTGCTATGGCCTTCTCCCACACCCCTCAGTTGGGCGTCTTGCCTTTGACAAGTAGGGTCTTCCACTGAAGATTTGGGATCCAAGCTCAGGCCATTCTCTCTCTATGCCTCTCTACAAATATTTATCTGTCCCAGATCTTTTCTGCATGCCTTACTGGCTAAATGCATCCACAGGCTAAACCCCAGCTGCTTGTGGAGTTTTCTAAATACTATTGTACACTATTCTTTTGAATTTCAGACAAATAAAAAGTTATTTTCAAGCATGTTCTTTTTCCCTGACAAAGACAGCCACCACACACTGCAGCAACTGAGATGGTTGTGTGACTGCAGAGCGACATTTTTTTAAAACCCTATATAATGAGGGGTAACAACATACAGTCAACATATAAATTCCACTGACAATAAATTGAGAGGAAAAAGAATTTGGACAATTGGAAAATATGAGTTAAAGAGTGGATGCAGACACAACTGCGTGGGTAAATAGCACAATCACCATATTATCACCAAATAGTCTTATTTTCAATTTATATGTTTTTCATAGATACAGAAGATGTGAATAAAGCCTCTGAACATGAAAGCAGCTCCAAAAGAATCATTCAAGTACTCCTGTCCCAAATTACAAATAAACATTACCAGCCTAGATCATTTATACAGCCAAACATTGTAAGCTAATATAATCACTTGCAAAAATTGCTAACAGAAGGCACTCAAATACAAAATACAAATTTTTCATTCATTTCTACATTTAGAAGTGGCAATCGAGCCAAATTTTGCAAATTAATTTTACAAATGATCAGTTGGATGTTGGCATTATAGTACCAGAAGCAAGTTAGTCTATAAGCATATATATTTCCATTTTATTTGCACAATGGACTAAAATCTAACAAACGTGCTAATTTTCCCGCTCAAGTACAAGTCTGTTATTCTGTAATGCAGTGTTGCAGAAAAGTTTTACAGATAAGTAATAAACATAAAACTACCCCTATAAAATAATTGCATCTCTGTTATATGGGGTTTTTGCTTGTAGCTAACCATCAGACCTGGTACTAAAACCAGAATAGCATTATACCCACTCTGAACTTTTTTACAGCCCATAGTCCACATAAAGATGATGCTTGCCACACAATAATGTTACAGTGATGAGATTAAAAAATATATATAACATACTTTTAATCTAATGTAATTTAATATAATGTCTAATGTATAGCATAAAATATTTCTTTTGTCCTGAGCTCCTTCATGTGAAGATTGATTACATATATGTACTTAAAAGCATCAGGTTATGATTCTGCTGTAAACTACAGAACCACATAATCAATACGTGTTTGAACATCCTGTATACAATGTGGCTCACTATGGGACAATCCATCAGATAGAAGCCTATCTGTGCTTGCATGTGGTGCAGACCTCTTGGCACCAAAGCTCCATCCATAAAGAAAACAGAGGTACTTAGCAGGCTCCAGTGTGCTATATATACATGTAAGTTTAAACCGACTGCCAAGAATTCCCTTGACTGAGTACAAACCAATCTTTTTATATTAATATAAAGGATTGTTTCCTTTAGGTATAAATGTCCAGGATAATTTGAGTGTTTTTCTTTTCCTTTCTTTCCAAAAGAGCTGGAGACAATAGCACCTGCTCTGGTGCCATAATTTAACACACTTGAGTGATTTAATAGCATCAGCAAAGCTCATTCCTTATAAACGCTGATAAATAGTGCACTCAGCAAAGACTACAACAATAAAAATGAAATGCTATGAATATACAAAGTAGGGGTATTATGTACTGTAACTCTCAAGTTGCATTAGTTTTGGTATTATATCATTACTGATTTGAAGAAATATATTAGGATTAAATACACTCTTAACTACCAAGTCAAAATACTGTGATACAAACATACACAGTCAGTTACAAAAATAGCATTAGATGGGTTTCTTGAACCTTGAGGCAGAGTATGAAAGAAAAAGACAAGACAACTAAATATCAAGAAGCTTTTCATAATTTCCTATCCAAAAGAACCATGAGAGACACCATTATTAAATTATTCAAACTTGGACTATCAAAAATCCAGAACAGTACAGACAACACCCTTGAAGTGAGAAATGATTGGCTAGATAAATCTGTGTTTTTTCCATCTCTCCTTACTTCGTATATCAACAGGCTTTTCTATGCCACATCCTAGCAAAAAAATCACTCCAAAACAATCAGCCCCCTTTCATGTGCAGAATTTCTGTGCGCATGTAGGTATTTTACATTCCTACAGGGTAAACTAGAAGTTTAGATGTCTTGGGCTAAGATCAGTATTGTCATAAGTCAGCTTTGAATTTCATTTAAAATATATGCACATATGTAATCCTCTAGCACTAGTCTTGAACTGTTGCAGGGTGGAAAACAAAAAAAAGAACAATGCCTCTCACTATTATTATAATTCTGGAAAAGTATTTAACTAGCTCATCAACTGTTGGTATCATCTCAATTAGAGATCCTTGGAATGATTAAAAATTTAAAGTGCATACATTTAAGATTATTTCTTTATAAGAGCATTACTATTTGTATGGGTCTCCCACCCATCCAGACAACATAACCACTCCATTCTTGGAGAAAAAAAAAAGAAAAAAAAAAGGAAAAGAAACACAAAGAGCAATTAATTTCTTGTAAGTACTGAATATTTCCCTGATCAAACGCATCCGATGGAAATGCTTTTAATTCACTGAAGTTTTAGCTACTGCTACCCATCCATTGGCAGTGTAAAGCACAGCTGAAACAAATTTGTGGGGAGCAATCCTCCATATCAAATACAAACAGGCAGTGCTGTCCCCCAGAAGAATCAGTTTAAGCAAGCCAATGAGAATGGATTTCAAAAGTGCAAAATGATTGCAGAACATTTAAAGATAAATAATAGGACACATTTGCCTTTCAGTCTCATTGAAACCATTTCCCATGTCACAGTGAAGATAGGGTTACCCCACTTACAAATTCAGAAAAGAGGAGGTCTGGCCAATCCTAGCAAGGAGATACAAAATAGAAAGGATCATGGGTATGTGTTGTGAGTAAATAAATTCAAAATCCCAAGTTAAGGCCCTTTACTTAGAGAGTCATACTAGATGCCTCAGTCAGAGTGTCCAAGCCCCTCCAAGATTCACACGGGAATACTCTCCCTGAGCAAAAATCACATCTCTTATCTTGACCTGTACAAACTCCAAGCAAATATGAGCTGCAAGGGAAGCCTGGTATACCTTATCCCGTTTGCCCAAGGTTTCTGAGGCAGCGAGTAGATATTAATCAGAGATGCGATACCATCTTTCCTACTTTGCAAAGTCTTTTGTTAATCTGGACTATTTGTTCTTATCACTGGGAAAAATCTTCAAAATTCTTTACAGTGTTTCCGAATCAGAGACATATCTTTTTCCTTTCACAGTGACAGCTTTCCATACTATCCTGCACCTTCATCCCCAGTCATCTTGCCATATCTACGTTTGTTGTGTCATTGCCACGTTCAGAAGGAACATCTCCCTAATTGAAGGCAGATTTGACAGAATGCTTCCTGGTGGTCTTATATGTTAAACTGGAACACCATCCACTAACTTACTTTTCCTTTATTATCTGCAGGACTCCCCACCATGTAAGCTCTCAAAAAATCCTGAATGCAAAAAAGGTATTTACATTTTCCTTACCGTTTCTAACACTACTGAAAGCTTTACTGCCCCAATGCCATTTGCACTGTGCCTCTTCAGCTAGCTTCATCCTAGAGAGTCCTATCCTGGTTGCTGAGATTGATTAAGCACAGGAAATGAGAGGCACTGAAAAAAATTATAAATTATCACTTTTTGTCTATTCCATAGAAGCTGCTGAATAAGAGAATAGGGAAAGAGAAAAAGCATAGGAGAACAAAGAATGGAAAAATGCAAACCTAGCCAACTTCCTTAACCGTTCAAGAGCATGCCTCGGGAAACCCCAAAACACTACACCTATACATGCTCAGGCATCCCAGATTGCAGAGTCAGCTTGTCTTCTCCTTAATGACAGAAAGTTTCTTAAAACTATAAAGACTAATTTTCTTTTTCTTTGCAGAGGGACAAATTTTTCTAAAGCCTTTAGCACACACATCACACAATTACTGACCTTGCTTTCAGTGAACAATTCCATTATATCCAATATTTTAATTACAAACAGTATAAATATTTAAGATATGAAAGGCTCTTATTGTGAAATGGTTAGGACCAAAGTAATGCCCTTGCCTTTCACAATAAGTTTATAACAGTAGCTTATATGTCATTGTTATTCAAATTGCATACACAATAAAAAAATCCAGCAGCCCACTTGCTGACAAAGCAAAAAAAAGCAATGTCTTATACCTGCCTTGGTTGAACAGTCCTCTAATGGACTATATTAACTTGCCCTTCAGTCTGGGCGGTGGCTTTTGCACTTCACCATGGGGATAAGCTCAGCATTTTTACAAACAAAGTGCATCGTGGCACTCAGCCACGGGCCCCTCTGCCACATTGCCCTGCAGCCACCACACATCAGCAGAGTGAAGGGAAAGCACAGCCAGCAAATACCCTCCTGTCACTGCAACAGCACAACCTCGCAGATGACCACATGTGCAGCGCGTGGCTCCAGGAAAGAGGGAAAATAAAGGAAAACAGTGAATTCCTTTATCCCATGAGGGATAGACACTATTTCAATCCTATAAACGTAAATGTGCCAATGAACGACTGGAACACTTTATTCACTGGTGTCGTGGTTTGACGCTGGCCAAATGCCAGGCACTCACAAAAAGCCCGCTCACTCACTCTCCTCTGCTCTGCAACTGGACAGAGGAGAGAGAATTTAACACAGGGTTGATGAGTTGAGATAGGGACCGGGAGAAAACACTTCAAGGGCAAAACAGGCTCAACTTAATGATACAAAGTGAATTTAGTACCAACAAGATCAGAGTAGGAGAATAAGAAGTAAAATAAGCCCTTAAGAACACCCTTGTCTCCCCTCAAGCCCGCCCTCCTTCCCACCGACGGCGCAGGGAGACGGGGTGGGGGTTTTGGTCAGTTCATCACCCGAGATTTCTTTCCGCTGCTCAAGGAGATGAGTCATTTCCCTGCTGCACTGTGGGGTCCCTCCCACGGGAGACAGTTCTCCGCGAACTCCTCCAGCGTGGGTCCAATCTCACGAGCAGCAGCACTCCCAAAACTGCTGCAGCGTGAGTCCATCCCACGGGCAGACAGTCCTCCCAAAACCACTGCGGCGTGGGTCACTCTGCCACGGGGTGCAGTCCTCCAAGGACAGGCTGCTCCAGCCTGGAAACAAGGCCTCTCTCTCCACTGGGTCTCCTGCTGGACCACAGTGTCCTGGTATCCACCCACCCCGGCGTGGGCACCTCCCCCATGGGCTGAGGGTGGATCTCTGCATCCCCCATGGACCCCCATGGGCTGCAGGGGCACAGCTGCCTCACCATGGTCCTCACCACAGGCTGTAGGGACATCTCGGCTCTGGCGCCTGGAGCACCTCCTCCCCCTCCTTCTGCACTGACCTTGGTGCCTCCGTTGTTGTTTCTCTCACATGTTCTCACTCCTACTGTTCTCTAGCTGGAATAATTACAACTACTCCCAATGTTGTTGTGATTTCTTCTTCAATCTGTTATCACAGAGGCGTTACCATCATCTCTAATTGGCCCAGCCTTGGCCAGCATCATGTCCATCATCAGAGCCATCAGGGATTGGCTCTGCTGGATATGGTGGAAGCTTCTAGCAGCTTCTCACAGAAGCCACCTCTGTGGCCCCCCTGCTACCAAAAACCAGGCCCTGCAAAACCAACACAGCTGGCATTGACACCAGCTGCATAAGAAGTCCAAATGCTCCATCAATGTCAACACATTCACAGAAAAATACTCCTTTCATTCCTGTAATATGATGCCTGGATGCACCAGAAACATCCAGAACAGGGCCATGTTTTGTCTCCACTGCTCCACTGAACTTCAGAAAATTTTCCTGTTCATTTCTCCATTCATATTCATTCAATTCCATTTTCCATGCAGATGGTTCTTCAGCAGACATGTTTAAAACCTTCCTTTGCCTGTCTGACAGCTGCTACCAGGGTAGATTTTCTAACTGCCCCAAGTGACTCCTTGTGAGCATTCCCAGTGCAGAGCTACAAGGCTCCTGTCCCTGACTTGGTGAGCTGGTATTACCTCGCAACTCCAACAGCAGAGGCCTTTCTATTCAAAACTGCCCCAGTCAAGAGAGCTTTCTTTTGCACTTGGATAAAAGCATTGGCACACAACAAGGATGCAATAGAGTGGTGAGATGATGAGCTCTGACAGGTAAGACCAGGCCCAACACTGCTCCTTGGTGCTGCAAAGGGGACTCACATCAGCTAACTTGATGTACGAAAGAATCCCAAGGGGAAGAACCAGCTTCTTCCTCCCTCCTGTTCGTCAGCTGACAACATTCCTCTTCTCATTCATCCCTGCAGCTGACAGCTGAGCACATGCACCGTGACAAGCACAGAGAGAAAAGCTCTGGAAATCTTCAGAGAGTGCCAGAGATCCTATCTCCTGGCTCAACACCACAATCAAGAAGAGTAAGTGTCTCTTCTTTGTCTAGATTTCTAAAATATCTTTTCATAGAACCAAATAAACTTAAGAAAATATTTTTATTGCAAGTTAATTTAAAATTCAGGTGGGAGCATGGGAAACGCAGCTGATCTTGAGAACAACTGCAAAAAGACATAAATCCTTGCATGCTTGCAGAAGCACAGAATATCCTGAGTTGGAAGGGACCCACAGGGATCATCGAGTCCAACTCCTGACCCTGCACAGCATCATCCCCAAGTATCACACCATGTGCCCAAGAATATTGTCCAAAAGCTTCTTGAACTCTGTCAGGCGTAGGACTGTGACCACTTCCCTGGGGAGCCTGTTTCAGTGCCCAACCACACACTGCGTGAAGAAACTTTTCCTAATATCCAACTGAAACCTCCTCTGACTCAGCTTTAGGCCACTCCCTCGGGTCTTGTCATTGGTCATCACAGACAAGAGATCAGTGCCTGCCCCTCTTCTTCCCCTTGTGAGGAAGTCGCCCGTCAGTCTCCTTGTGAAAGACAAGCAGGGAAAAAATCTTTGCTAACAAGCGCTCATCATAATTTGGCCGATCTTCACTGGTAGATTTTTTAAAAATACTTTGGGACCATATTCCCGTAGTAGATAGAATTTTACAGATTCATATTAAATTTCTCTATACCATCTGCCAATATTAGAAAACATAGTTACTATAAAGCATCAGACAATATAGCAGCTATCATATTCCCTCTTCTCTTCAGGTTTCTTATCTCTCTTTATTGGATTTTTTCCTTTAGTAACGTGTACAAAAAAATAATTGTGGCTACAAGTCCCATTCTGATTGATTAACTATCTTTAGGTACATGAGAATCTACTTAATTCTACAGACCTGCCATCTTTCTTTCCTGAAAGCTGCTTGAGATGGGACTCTTTCTCCTTTGGTGGCATCTTTTAAAGATGACTTTGGGAACAGCAGCAGTAGTCTGTACCACATAGCAGTGGTTAGCAGGAGGTTTTAAGAGTTGGAGTCACTTTATCTACTTGGTTCCTCAGAAGAGGAACTGCCTGCCCTTCTGCAGTCACAAGAAGAGGATGTTGTTTCAAAAAAAAGGTTTCAAAGCCTCAAATCTAAATAGGTCCCTTAGTCAGACCCACATGCAAATAACAGAGATCTAGGGAGAAACAGGGATTAATACTCTTTTCTTCTTGTGTTCTCCATTGACTGACTTCTCTGATGAGCACACTAGTTTCGAGAATTTCCCCTGCATGTTCCCAGCCACACTGACAACACAGGATTAGTGTCTGCACCCCTCCTGCAGCTCTGGGGCATCAAGGAAGGGCAGTTCCTGAAAATCAGAAGTGGCAGAGCTCATAGTGGTAACACCTACTGCCTTTGCTGGATCTTGCCCTTGCCCCTCAAGAGGGGAAGTTGTGAAACAAATTGAGGTAACATGGTATGACCTCCACACAACACCACAAACACCAACTTGACTTTCTTATTATTCACTGCTTGCCATGGCTTATAAATTCCAATGAAATCAAGGATATTACAGGCCAAATTTTCAAAGACATTTCTTTAATAAAAGTAAAGTCATACCACCATCTTCCTGTTTGTGGAGTTAGAGGTATAAACGTTTTATGTGCAATTTTTTCACAGACCTGTGCCATATCACTCAGAAAAAGAAAATCCACTGTAAGCCACTGCTGTCATTTGTCACTGTCATCTGTCACTGTCGTTAGCTTTTAAATTCAGAACTAGCATTCTAAGGCACCTGTCTTACGACATGCACCGCTGCCTGATACTCAAATTCTGGTTATGTTTAACGATATGATCTGTGGAATAAAATACAAAGAAAATGGGTATTTTTAGTCGGATCTATACAAATCCCGATATACAACTGTAAGTTTACCACTTTCATTTTATGTTAAAAATTTGAGATGTCCATATTAAGTTTTGAAATCATATTTCCTGGGCTATTTGAGTAATTTGAAAAAAAAAAAAAAACACAGCAAAAAACCACAACAAACAAAACCTGAAAGCAGAGTCTAGTAGAGTGATGTTGGAGTTTGACTTTGTTAAATGTCAGGCCCATAACACAGTGTTAAAGTCACGTGTGCTGCAGCAAAAGGAGTCCCAATGTGAATGCAACTTTACGTTTTACCTGCAGCAGGACTTTTCTCTATAGAATAGGTACAATAGCCCAAGTCCCAAATGATTGTGTGGTCTCTTTGCACTAAATTGATAGCACAAAGCAGCCCCAAAGCAGCCTCCCTGCCTGTGGGAGGTCTGCCCCAGCTCAGCCATGTGCAGCCAGCCCCAGCACTCCGACACTGCTACCCTTGGATGCTGGCAGAGACTCTGGCACAGAAGATGCAAACTACAGCAAAGAGGAGGCAGCCATCACATTGCCATGTTTGCTGACCCCCAGATATCCTGCTATGGCCATGTGCCAATGGTTATTACTTCTAGTCACCCAAGGAAGTCCAAATAGATTTGGGTGTAAGCATAGCACACATTAGCCGAAAAGAGAATGAGTGCAAAGGTCATTTCTGCACTGGTTTCACTGAGTACTTTCACCTGCAAAAGTTTTTGCAACTTTCTAATACAAAGATTTTACTGTCCTTGTAGGAAACAGGTATTGCTCTTGCAGGTATGAAAGAGGACAGGCAGCAAAGTAACACAGCAATTAGCTTTCTTATTAGTAAAATGCAAACAAAATAGACACTGTTAACATGCATGAGAAATCTGCATAGTTTTATGGACAGTAGGTTTCATGTAGAGTGTTATTTGTACAGAGTCTATGCTGACAGGTATTACCACTATTTGCATAATGTTCCAGACTCTCTTGAATTTTATCATCTCAATCTGGCAAACGGTAACTACATTTTTCTAAAACAATAAACATGTATTTATTTCCTTTCAAATTAATCAAATAAGCCCCAGCCTTGTCTCAATGGCTATACAAGCAGTCTCTGCAGGAGAGTCAAAGCCTCCTAAGAGGCATCATATTTGTCATATTTCCTTATACCTACAAATGATCACAATTTAAGAGACATCATTTAATGCTGTCGCTGAGGTTGACAACATTATGACAACATCTTCTGGAGACTGAAAACTTCAGACTCTGTGCTGTCATACCAGCATCTTTACCAACAATCATTTCATTTGAAGTGGTTTTAAGAAATAAAAACAAAACAACCAAATCAAACACAAACAAACAAACAAACAAACCACATGAGGCTTTCTGTTGTGTTGAATTTATGGTAGGCAATAACATTTGCAAAAAGGAAAATAGGACTTCACGTTTCCCATTATGAAGTGCTATAAACTGCCCGAGATGAGCTACTGGTGCCCCCGTGTGTTTAAGTGAGATTTTTACTGTTCTCCTATGCAGGGTATACTAATCCTGAAATTCGCATTATATGCGTATGGCCTTCCACTCTTCAGGAAAAAAGAAAACAACAAACAAACCAACCAAACAAAAAACACTCGCCCCCCAACTCCCCACCCCCCAACAAACAAACAAAAATCTGAAACAAAAAAAACCCGTTGGCACAAAATTGTAAGCAAGCAAGGAAAGAAAAAAATTCAGTATTTTACTTCATAAACTCCTTGCCAGGCAGAGAAATTAACTTCTATGTTTTTGAAATGTTAAATGCTTTTCTTTATTTTATTCTTGTGTTCTCTTTTAACATAGATACAGCCCTCTTCTTATCTGTAGAAAGCTTCAACATAACCCAGCAGGGCTTGTATAGTATTTTAGTGTTAAATCTAATCAGTAACTACACAAACACAGCTACTCACAAAAAATTCCTATTTTGCTTGTCTATGTTTTCTGCTATTTTTATAGATGCTGCTTAGTGACTCCAATATAGCTTTCTGATATGGTGAATTAACAAGGAGAGTGAATATTATTAGAGAAATTAGAGTAGTTAATATGGCTTTATTACTTTCAGGAATCAGGGGATGTACAGAGAGAAAAATCTATTAAGTGGCCAGAAAAAACCAGCTGCTCCTAAGACACCACATTCAGGTATTAGAAACATTTTGACTTGATATTCGTCATGCAGGATCTGTTTGGTCCTGCCATGCGGACATGCCATGCAACATCTGCTGGCTGCAGTACACGAGCATAGGGAATCTGCCAGCAAATTCCCATTTCTGTGATGTATTTGTCCTATTCCACTTAACTAACAGAGCCCTAGCAAAGGAGGAGAGCTCACACTGCCTCTGTACCTCCCTGAACTTCACAGTAATTTCCCAGTAGATAAAATTTTTTATCAGGCATTTTCTAGAGACCAGTCCTATTTTAGCAGTGTGACCTAACAGGTAAATTGACAAAAGCAACAGGAAGGAGAAGAAAAAAAAAAGCCATGTATTTGTAGACTTCAATATAAGAAAAGGCATAACTTTCTTTCAATTAACAAGCTCTACATTTTTTTTCTATTCATCAGCAAGAAAATTATCTGTTCGCTTCAAAAAGAGAACATATGCTACTAAATGTATTTTCTGAAGTGTCCATCTTTTAATTCTCTTTGGTATAGAATAAGTTTTTGACCTCACTTTCTACAGCTAAGACAGCCCTAAACTTTTCTTTTTTTGGGGAGGTGCATGGTGTGGTGGTGTGAGGGTAAGAATGGCAATAATCATGTTCCTTGCAACCCCCCTCTGCTTTTTAGCATTTTAAAGTCAAAATACAATGATTAATACCAGAAAAAAAATGTAGAAAGCCGAGATGGAAAATGAGTATAATCAGGAAATCTGCTTGTGAACTAACAGCAATAACATTTTTGTTGCATATAAAATTATTAAGGTCTTATTCATGGAAATAATAATAATATGGAAAATGTTATTATAGTGATCACTAAAATTTGCAAACATTTCATTATAATCAGGCTGCTGGAGTAAACTTGTCTGTATTATGGCAGCATAAATTTGTTTCCAAATTCCAAAGCCACAGAAATTAATTTTTCCTTACAGCATGTTGCTTGCAAGTGTGCACATATAATAGGTGAAATCTTAGCCTTTTGAAAATCTGTGGTACCTCCAGAAATGTGGCTTATCTGAAGCTGATGACAATGACAACTATCAACACTGCTGCAGGTCTATGTTGCTGGGGCTATTTCTGACAAAAACATTTTGTTTAGTAAAACAATTTTCTGTAGGAACATACTAAATTTATTAAGCTCTGATTGGTAAAGAGTTTTTTTATGCTGAGGTGCAATATCTGGTCAAAATGGGAAAAAAATGCACCCCAGGGCAGTCAGTGCCCTAATAATGATGAGGATGCTGGCATTGAATGAACAAACCTGGTTTTAAAATGTTTACATTGGTCACTGAAATCTAAATTATGAAAAATGGTTGGAAGTCAACGCTTCTGACAGCTCAGAATTTCTGAGCATTTCATATTCAATTCTACTCTCCATTACTTTCAGGCAAAAATTCCCAATGAAGACAGTGCCTCAGAAGAGTAGTTAGTGAATTACCACTTTGCCATGATGGTATTTACAATGAAAACCCTGTTTTGCAGTGACACATTCTAATAATTGTTAAACCTCTTTCTTCCCTTTCCCCTTAGTTCTCCTTTCTATTTCCATGTAGATTTTTTTAAGCACTTGCACAGGGAATTATTAGGCAGTGACACCAGTGTGACTATGTTGTGGAAAGCCCATATGTGAATTCTTCAGAATGCGGAACCTTGTGCTGATGTTACTTAAAAATATACGGACCTATTTTTGCAGAATGAAATGCAAGTTTTGATGGATTAGCTCTCCTATAATTCATGGTCTATAGTTAAAAATAGAAAATGTGAAGATGTACTGATTTATATGTACTCATGGTGAAAGTGTACTGAATTATATGTACTTTTTAAAAAAAGCAGTATGAGAAAATATTGTGTTCAGTGATGTAAGACCACATTAACCTTGAAACTGCAAACAATATTTTCTTATGTTCAAGCTTCTAATCAGATACTTTTAGAGATATCTATCTATAAGATGACACGTATCACCACAAGAAACCAAAGAAAGAGCAAGCGATTACTATCTGAAAAACTTACTGCAGAATACTCTATAAAAAGCAACATTTGATACGAAGGTCTGACTTGCTTGTGTATTTCTGCACTGATTGATAGCGTTCACCTCACAAGACCATTTTGCTTTTGCAGAAATTTCTCAATAGGCTATTAAATACCCACAGCAGGCTTGAAAAGAAAAAGTCATCCTCATCTGAGCAAGAGGGGAATGCTAAATATGATAAATCAATTGGATTTTTCACCTTTCAGTTTTACTGTAACATACACAGATGAACTTCTTTAATTTAAAAAAAAAAAAAAGGGAGAAAAAAAAAGTACTTGTCCAAGCTGCTGTTTGCGGAAGACTGTATGGATGACTGGAAAATTGGCATTATTTGAGTCTCACAAGCACTAGAAAATTTTCAATACTTATAAGAAGAGATGTCTAGTCTGATTTTGCTAACACTGTAATTAGAAAGTAAACGGCAAACAGCAGAGGTTAAATATTTGCCAGAGATTCAGACTTGCTTTTATTTTCTAAGGTTTCTCATTTTTAAGAAAAAAGTCTAGGAAAAAGAGGAAGATGGAGAGTAAAATTACTCACTTATACCAGTCTGTCCCAATTTCTCTATGTATGAATATTCATAAAGGAGGAAAAAAGGGTCCAGACCAAATTATGCTCTTTAAACCTAGTCTCTTGTTATTTAAGTTTGCAGAAAAACATATGTCCATCAAAGTTGCTTTGGAAAATATATAAACTTAGGCCTGCTATTTTCTGGTAGAAATGCCTATTCCATTAGCATTTCCTCATCATCGTCTCCTCAGCCTCCATTAAAGCAATTGTATCTGCTTGGCTAGAATAGTCTAGATCAGTCTAGAATAGTCTAGAATAGAATAGATCAGAACGAGGATAAAATAAAGAACATAGGCTTATGGACAGTGGATTCTTACTACACTGTGTCAGATTGATTTAATTCTGATAAAAAGTTTGAGGGGTTCTGCCCTGTTGTGATGTTTGCACATAAACAGTAATATTTGGAGTTTCATATCTTCAACCTCTTGCTGTCATGCCAAAATAAAAGCTGGTTGCTGGTTAAAATAGCAATACATTGAAGCATTATCCCAATATCCTAACATTTGAGCCAGATATTTTGGATGATTTACATAGCTATAAAAGATGGATTCCAAGGAAAACTTACACAGTGTGAGATCAGAGGCATTGGCGAAAATATTTGAAGCTGAACATAAAGCATTCATTGCTGCAACACAGTTTTCAGGTGCTGCTTGTGGACACAGGGAGAGGAGCACCTGTGTCCTTTCTAGCTGCAGCTAGAACCCTGGCTTCCCTCTGTGTACCCCAGCTTGGATCCTGCAGAATCCTACAGGTTCTGCAGCACCCAGAAGGAAGAACCCCCAGTGTAAAGTTTATCCCTTTATCTCACATGGCACCACAGCCACTTGACCTCTTCTGGTTTGCAAATATTTCTAAAAATTCATTACATTTGGGCTCTATAGATCTCATTTGTTTCATATGAAACATATATGTAAAATATTTATACTCAGTATTCAGGAATAATTTAGTAGACCCCTAAAAGTCTAGAAATCAGACACTGCTAAGACAACATAACTTTTTCTGCAAAACTTGTACATTAAAAAACCCCACTACTTCTGCCTAAATCATTACATTAAGGAAGAGTAGAAGACAGATGATGAACAAAGATCAAGCAAGAACATTGTGAAGAAGTCCATGATTTTAAGCTCAGGATATTCTTTCTGCATCTATAAAGAAAACATCAATTGTTACCAAAGCATACTAATAAATTCATCATAACTCAAATCAGAAATTAGCTACCTTCAATGCTCTGTGGACCAACAAGATTCGTAGCCTGGTGTGCTGGATATTCTACCCGGGGTCTGGCAATCCCCAGTTGCTCCATAACCCCATGGAGGAGCCTCTGAATATCTGCTTCAGTAACCCTGTCAGGTGTCCTAGGGCTGTGGCTAAAAGCTGAAGCCAATCCAAACGCCAGTAAAAATATCATGTTGCAAAGCAAGGTAGTTATCATAGTGGTAGCCACTTTTATCCTGTAAAAAAGAAAGGAATTTGATTATAAATTATAATGGGGGAAAAAGGCCCTATACACATGGTGGAAATAACTTCTGATCTTACTACTGGACTTTACTACCACAGCTTCTAGGGCCAGCTGAAAGTCTAGCCAGCTGGAAAGTGGTGGTGGGGAGAACCAGAGGTGGGGGGGAATAGGGTAGATACGTTCTTCTCTTCTAAAATAAATATTAGGTAGCAAACTGCAGAAATCAATTTTCTGCTTTGCATTTACCCATAACATTAATTAACAGTCACTGCAAACAAAATTAATCCACTTTTCAATTTGATGAGAATAAGTCATCCACTACACCATCCACCCCTCAACCCCCTCCATGTTTATTATGCTATTTTATAAAGCTCTAAAAGTCAAGAACTCTTCAGCCAGGAACTGTGTTTTCCAAGCTCTATTCTTGTATTGTCTGAAAAAATCAATGAAAAACTGCTGAATAACATGGATATATTTTGTTTGCACCTTAAGACAAAAGGCTTCCTACTTCATATGCACCATCTTTTCCACCTGAAGAAAATAGGTTTCATTTGTTTCCTTGAATCTCTTTCACTAAATGGCTGCACAGTGTAATTCAATTAGGAAAAAAACCCCAAACCCTAAACCGAAAAGACCCCACAACAACCAAGTACCACTTACTGTCCTCTTTGAGAGGCCGAATTTTAATCAGAACGCTTGTTTTCTGAAAGCTCCTTTTCCCTTCACGTCAGAGACTAATTAAAACGCATCACTTCCAATCCCTTGGATAAACAAAACCCCCATGAGTTCCCCTTGTCTTCCTTAACACACGCACAGCTGATTTTTCCACGCCAGACGTTTAAAGATGCTCCAATGCTCCAGCCCCCGGCGCAAGGCACCTGGAAACGCCTGTGAGGCAAAAAATGGCTGAAACCCCCAGTGCTGGGAATATTCCCCACCAGGCCTGTGCGCGGCTTCCCCCGCAACCCTCCCGCTCCATCAGCCTCTGCAGCCTCTGTTTCGAGGGAAAAATCTGCTTCCTACAGAAGCTTCCCACTGCCCCTCCTCTGCCCGCCCCAGCGCACCCCTGGACAGCCGGGCCGTGATCCCTTCCCTTCTCCCGGCTCCCAGGGCAGCTCGGCAGCAGCACGGAGACCCCAGACCGGAACGCCCCGCTCACCTCTCGCTCCCAGCGCGGCTCTGCGGGTGCGGCGGCTCCGCGGCCGCGCATCCTCCGTGCGCAGCCACGGCCTCTCGCCTCCCTTCCCGCGGCCGGGAGCTGCCCGCAGGCACCTGCGGGGGTTTGTCCGATAAAGAACACACAAAGCCCACAACGGGGGGATATTAAAGATCTCCCCTTTCAATTTAACACAATAATCTAAAAAGAAAGCTGAAAGGATGTGATGGATTAACGGTTACAGAAATAAGATATTACACATTCGTGGCAGTATATCAGTCTCCCTGCTGTGATTTCTCTCTCCAGAATAATATAATCAATCGTTTACCTATACAATGATAGCGTTACCTAACTGCAGGTTTACAGGGTAGCAACACGGCAACCATCTCCAAAGACTTGCAGATAAAAGCCTCCAGATTAAGCAAACCTAAACACATCTTCCACAGCAGAGGTTATCAAGAAGATAACTACAAAAGGATCTTGCTAATTAAAGTCCCTCATTTAACACAGCACCTGGCAAAATGGTAGCTTCTAAAGGCTATTTTATGTATCACATTTTCACTGCTACTGACAGGAATATGTCACATCCCATTTTAGTACAGCTATCCCCAGAAAGGCTCTGAGATTACAGCCCCTAAACCACAACAGTCCCATGAACTACACTTGCAGATGTAGATTATTCTTTGTCTCTAGTCTATTATACAAGCCTGTAAATGGCAGGATTAAGCAGTAGTGACTTGCACTTGGCATCTAGTGTTTCTTTCTGCAAAACATAATCAACTTTATATAAAGGCATGTGTGTCCACACTGTTCTGCAAAACCCCTAAAAACAGAGCCTAAACTTTGACAATTTTTTTTCTATTAAGAGTTTCTTTGTCAGGGTCCTACCAAATTCCCCCTTTCTGACATCCAATTTAATGTTCCAAGACTAGCTTGCACTGATGATCAAAAGCAGCTTACTGCTCTGTGTCGATGGAGAGATACAGAGTTCCCAGGCAGGGGCGAAGGAGAGCGAGCTTTATTACAAAAACCAAGCCTTTTTAAGCAGTTAGCCCTTATCAGAATACATCTATTGAAACACAACAAACAATAATTCAACCAGTCACCATAAGCCACGAGGTGATCATGCAAAAGTTATGTAACTAGTTTTCTCTACTTCTAAGTTAGCTGAACTGGTTTCCAGAGGCCTTTTTACTTAGTCAAAGTAACAGAAGTGAACCATGATTTTACAAGGGTAACAAGGCCTTCCTTTTGCAAGGTTTTACGTATCCGCAACACTGCTCCACATAGGACCCATTGTTAATGTGTACCAAATATTTTGAATGCTAATGCAGCTTTGACAATCTCAAGTCTTACTCTTTCAAACAAAAATTGATGTGACACCTCACTACTACAGGAGTCAGATCTCATTTTCTTCCTGACATTCCCTTTATCTCCTTCTGCCCTATTTCCAGCTCCTACTTCCTTGCATCAGGTATAACAGCTGGAAGTTGTTTTACGATCCTTATTTACCTCAGTGAGATGATCCAAAAGATGGTGCTCTGGCACCTGCACATAGCCTATTGAGGGATGTGGCAGCACCAGCTAAAGGCAGAAGCATGTTGCCAAGAGCAGGAACTTGCTCTTGATGGTGGTGAACTGCTACATTGACTCCTTTATTTCACAAAACTGAAGCTTCCCCTACTTAGCCGCAACACCCAGCAATCCTGTTAAAGTCTCCTCACGGCTGTTTCCCTAGTGTTAGATCTTCACAGTAATGTAGCAAGTGAGACAGGACGTTTCCGCCAGATCCACACGCTGAACCAATTCAACTTGCAAGTTGGTGGGTACACAGAGAAGGACGCAGGGAACAGAAAAGAACTATTCTTTTGATTAACATATCCATTTAAGAGGTTCAGAAGTCTACTGCTGATAAACTATGTTGCACCATGCCTTCTGCTAGTTGTGAGAATCACCAACACGTATCTAAGATGAACAAAAAGGACAGCCAGAATAGATTTACTTCTGACTACAGTATTTTCAGACTTACTAACATTGGTTCTACAGTCTGCATATAACAACATAATCTAAAATTTTCCAAGTCATTATAGAAGAACAAGCTCAGAAAAGGGAAAAAACAATGGTTTTATTAAAACCAAAAGTATCCAGTGCTTCAGCTCTAACATTTTGCCAATAAGCAATTCGCACATATAAAAAGCTAATGAACGGTTTCAAGTGTTTACTCTTAAATAATTTTACAACTGATGACAGATAAACAGTTTTCATTCAAAAGATGTAAACATTTGCTTGTGCAAATCAACCTTTAACACGCTATGGCTTCTTACATTCGTCACTTGCAATACCTTCAGCATCTAAAACCAGGTTCTGCACCTAGTTAACATTATTCTACAGCTCTAAAAATAAGTTAAAACTCCCCTCTCATAAAAGATAAAACATTTTACTACTCACAACTGAAAATACTTGGTACCTATTGCAGAACACATCACTGAATGAAGTTTTAACTTTTCACTTCTTGAATAAACTGCACATTTATTTCCATGTGTTCTAATAATTTTCCAGTGTGTGTGCACACATGAATTGTATTTTGACATTTACCTACTAAACAAGGAAAATATGCTCCCAATTTACTGCAATAGAAATAAAAAACATTGTCTCAAAAGAAGTAGAGCTCGCATAAAGTCCAACTTAGAAGTATCAAGGAGTGCTACAATATACTTAAAACTAAAAAGTAAATATATGTAACTATTAATACTCAGCATCAAAACATTTTCTTTCACATGTCCGTTAGTTTCGTTTTCAACATTTGAGAAGTTGCTTTTAAACTTGATACTTAATCTAAATACTGCAAAAACTGTTTTTGGAGGTGCAGCACATTTTTAGAAGCTGAGATAATCAAGCTTGAGATCTAACATAAACATTTGTAGAAACAGATTATTTTTGTTTTAGAAGTCATGTTCATTTAGTTGAACTGACTGGCATTTACTGAAGTTTCAGTAAATGAAGAAAACCTCAACATAAAGTGATATTTGTACATCTTCCAAACTCATTCACTTAAAATAAATGGAAAATTACAAACAATACGAGCTAAAATAACCCTATACAAATTTAGATGTTTCCAAAGGTTAACCAAGTTACAATGAACCCATTTAGCCATCATATTTGATCTTATAAGTCTACTGGCTTTGCAGTTGGTAGCAGTTTTACTTCAGATATTGGATTCTTTGGAGAACCTCTGTAACGAACTCTTTCTTTTCCCGGAGCACTTCTTGCGATCGTAGATTTTTCTGGGGCAGCACCTGGAATATTTATATTTGCATTAACTTTCAAACTGGATTTAACCATTTCATGATTGGTTAGATCTTCCAGAACAGACTTTGATGGATGAACAGTTGYTTTTTGTTCATGGATTCCAACAGTTCTGACAGAAACATCAGGCTTGTCTGATGGATTTGATGGCCTGCAACATGATTTGGAAGTTAAATCTAGCTGCGTATGAGCTACAGAAAGTTGGTCACGTGTACTTTCACTCCTGCGTGGCAAAAGCATGGAATTCTTTGAGGGCTTTTCTGTGCAGGAGAATAGTGCAGAATCACAGCTCAAAGATTTAACAAGTGGTGAACCAACACTGCTTGATTTAACCATCTGCAAGTTTACAGATTGTCGGTTAGCCTCCAATAGGGAATTCATTCTTCTTACAGACTGTCTAACTGGAGTACGTTGAAACTTCAGAGGTGGTTTAGTTTTACTTGCAGAATTTGGATCATTTAATGAAAGCTTGTTGAACCACTGTATGTGGTCAGAAACCTTTCCATGGTCAGAAACAGTCGAAGTTTTAGTTAAAACTTTATCAGAATTTTCAGCTTTCAAGTATTGGTTGCCTGTTTCATTTTGTGATTGAGGCAACTGCAAAGTAGGAAGCTGTCCTGCCAAAGAAAGTTTAGCAGTACCTTCTTCCAAATTACAGCACTTTACCATACAGTTTCCAGCTGTTTGTGAGCGGATTAATTCTGTTTTATCTTTTCTTCCAGAGAAATCTAATTTGTGTAAGTCATCTGTTGTTGAACTGTTCTGAACAGTCAACTTGTCCTCCTTGGTCAGTACTTGGGGCACAGGAAGTTCTTTTACAATTTTAGTATCTGGTTTTGGGACCTGAAGTTCAATCTCAATTGAAGTTTTGAAGTTTCTTTTCTCCAAAATTTCAATTTCATCTTTTTTTGGTTGCTGCTTATCAGCAGCAGCAGATTGATTAAATTGGTGCAACAGCTCTCTGGATTTTACATTTGTTAGATTTTCAGAAACCTCCACTAACAATTCTTTTGCTGGACTGAGCCCTGTGGGACATGGAGTCTCATTTAATATTTCGCTTGCCACAACTGAGAGGGATGATTTTTTATCACCTATCAAATTGTGAAGAATACTTCCAGATGCAGAGAAGGCTTGCTTAACTTTCAGTAATGTTTCTGCAGTTGAATTACTTTCCTCTGCACAAAGCACACACTCCAAGTTGTTGTCTTGGTTGCTTACAGTTGCAAATTTGAATTCATCTGGAACAACTGGTGGCCTTTCAAATATCAAAAGAGATTCAGAAGAGCTGACTTCCATTCCAGGCTGTCCTGGCAGAATTTGCTCATTCTTGCTGATCACCTGAGAATCCTCAACAGCAGGACTATTCCAGGACATTCGGTGAACTACTTTATTGTGACATTTTGGAGTTAGCAAGTTTTCTTCTGACTTGCTTACATTCCTTGAACCTTAAAATAAATATCACAGTGTTTAAGAATAATATATTGTGATTTTAATGACAATTATAGACAAAATTCTTACAAAAAACCTAATTATCGAAACAGCACTGAATTTAAAGATGCCATTATGCCCCTAAATTTCAGAAATGTGAAAAAAGGTTATAATAAGTGAAAGCATGCATCTCCTCTCATTTAGTAATGAAAGAGAACTACTAAAATACACTAGAAACACAAGCCAGTTCCAAACCAATTCTTTTTCCCCAGAAGCCACTAACATACAAGTGACTTTTGACTTAGCTAGAAGCACACTTTCAATCCAATTGCTTTCATACTTTTATCCATAAAGTTACTTTTGCTTTGAAAGAGCAAACGTTTTCCCCATCTAATATACTCAGTGACATAATTACCTTTCTTGGGGAATTTTTCATTGACATATGGGCTGAAGAGTACATCTCTTTTTGCACATTCAATTCTGCTTTCCAAACCTTGCTGACTTGCAAGACGCCTTCCAATATTTTCAGATCTACTGCCAACTGCACCTCCTGATACAATATTCTTGAACAAACAAAAAGTGTTAATTGCTTTTATATAAACTTGTAATTTAGAATCTTGTTTACAGAGGAAGCTGCAGGAAAAGGCTAATCAGCCATAGCAGCCTTTTCTTGGCCATGCTTCATCTTCCCTTGATTGTCTGTTGACCTAGGTAGGGACCAGCCTACCTGCAGTAAGGGAGACTCAATCACATTCTGAACACAGCTATTCTGGGCATAGGCTCTGCAAGGTCAGAACCTTAGGAACTGAGACCTACTGATCACAAGGGTGGTGGGATGATCCCAACAGGCAGGCAAGCTCCCATCGAGCCACATGCTTGCTTTCCACAACAGGATGAGGGAAAGAATTGGAAAGGTAAAAAGGAAAAGGGACATACAGACAACCCAGAGATGAAAAAACTCAAACCCACACATGATGCAAAGGTCATCACTTACAAGAAGCAGACATTCTGAACAAGCCCCTGAGCAGTGGCTTTTTTTTTTTTTACTTGTCACGAACTTTTTCAACTTCTTTTTTACTTTTCATAAATTATACCCGTCCCAGTTTTACTGGTGAGCTTAACATTACATGGCATGGAATTGCTCCTTCGTCAATTCAAGTCAGTTGCCCCCTCCTCAGCCTCTTGCCCCATTCCAGCCAAATGCAGAACAAGCTGATCAGTTACTGCTATGAAAATAAACCTCAGGCTTCTTGTACTTGACAGCTAACAGGTTCAGTTGACACTGTGATCCCTCCATTACAAAATAAGGCCTTCCTGCTACTAAAGGCAGTGCCCAAAACTTTGGAATAATATCTGCACACTAACAAGAAGACTGGCTTAGAAGCAGAATACTTACCATTTCTCTATTGCTTTTCCCCAAGCCAAATTTCAAGCGTAAAGACCTACGAACCATTTCTTTTCGGCTTATCTTTGGAGAAAAACAACCTGTCTTTCCTGATTCAGCCCTGGAAGGACAGAAGGGAAGAATGACACCAAAAACTCTTCAGGAGGGCAATGAAAATATCCTGACACTTATTTACACTTGTTTCCTCCAGTTTTACTTATTTTATTGCCTTCTTGTGAAGCTTTTTTAATAGGTACAGGAATGTACCATACCAGATCTTATTTGGTTTTGAGCTCCATTTTGGAACATCAGAAGATCTGGTGATTTTAAGATTACTATAAAAATTACTACCAAACCCAATTATTTTAGAAACAGATTGAGATCATTAGTCAATGGGTCTAGACTCATCTTTCCAATTTATCCTTAGGTTCTGAGAGTTAATTACCTGTATAATTTTTTGCTTGCAAGTCTTTTACTTCTTCTATTTCCTGTACTAGACAGATGATTTTCACCCATGGTTGAAGGGGATAGTGAGGTTTGTGATGACTCCAGACACACGCAAGGACTTGCTTCAAACTGAACTACAGGGACAAAATTATATTTATATTAATTTGAAATAGTCACATTTTTTCAGATAAAGACTTAAGAGTTAACACAATGAAGAACAGGTTTTTAAAATCGGCACAAGATTTGTTTGCTTATTTTGTGGAGTGCTGGCTTGAAATTACTTTGACTTCCACTTTAAAACTAAACAAAGCTATTGCTTGTATAGTATCCATAAAAATGGCTGGAATGCAATTAAATACATGCTACCGATAACACTACCTCAAATAAGTTTCCACACTGTTATCATCAGATCAGTTCCTCAAATTTAAGAGCTCAATTAAGAAAAGTTAGACACAGTCTCAGTGTTACTTACAGTGTGCTTTTTTTACATACCTAGCCAGAACAGTTAAAGCAACTATGAAGAAGGGAGTTGCCCTTTTTTTACTACTGGACATTTTATGAAACACTTGCATCACTACTATCTTTATAAAATGTCATTGCTTTGCTTATCCATAGAAACAAGAATTTCATGGAGAACACGAAATGATTTAATAAAAAAAAGCAGTAAGTTTTATACCACTCATTCGAGGAAAAAAAAATGCAAGCAAAACAGCCAATCTAGAAATTTCTTTTCACTCTAACTTCACATTACAGAACCAAATTAAAGAACCAAATAAAAATAAAACAGGATTTGCAGAATAGCCTGATGGTTGGAAGCACTCTAGTAGAATAAAGTGGTACTAAAGCATTGTCAAACAAAAAACTAAAAATTTTTCTCTAAAGTTTTGAGATTTAGCACCTAGAGGAAAAACAAGAGGTGACTGGACACAAGAATGAACCTTTATAATAACTACAATTACATTTCACATAGAGCTAAGATCAGCTATTTAAGCATTTAGGAGACAGAAGGCTACAACTTTCAAGCAAATGGAAGAATAGGTAGTCTTCATGGATTTGTGTGCCAAGATAGAAACGGGAGTATAACCTGAGCAATACAGAGGGAGTGAAAAAGATAAAAGGACATCAGGATTGCAAGTATGAGAGATTAATAGAACAGAAAACAAGAAAGAGAATTTGGCTTTTGCCCAATCCTTGTAACATGACAGTCACTGATGAACATAAACATACACTGTTTACTTAGATGGGGAAGTACTGCAAGGAACACTTAAGTAATGAGCGTCAATGACTAACAAGAAGAGAAGGCTCTACACTTAAAAGCCACCACCAACCACTTCAAGCAGCAAGGAAAAAGTGAAGACACTATACCTGATGCTGGTGTTGAGCTACTGTTAAAAATGCTACTTGGTAACAACTCAAAGGCAAAATTATGCTTAAAAGACCGTCTCTTCTTGCTGGACAAGCCTTGAGAGCAATCAGTTGGAAGTTTACGCTTGGTACTTGGAGTAAGAATCACTGGAGTCACTGATGAAAGGACTGAAATTAAGAAAACCAAATTTGAAGTAACAGCTTAAAAGTTTGAGAGTTTACTAAAGTAAACAGTTGGTTTGGGTTTTAACTCTGAAAGAAACTTGTTGCAAAAGCTTAGCCAAGGTGCATGCATTTTGAACAGGCAAAGCAATCAGTATAGCTTAGGGCTTGGTTTTTTATTTTGTTGGGTTTTTTCAAGTTTAGAGTACTAGAAAGGAAAATTCAAACCCACACATTAATAAAACAATATAGGTATTAAGAGGAAGTAAGTGTATAATCATCTTCCATAAGTTTAGAGACAGAGCAAGTGTGAAAGAATTTTAGTCCTTGCAAATTCATTCCCAAGATGATAAAATGCTGCAGTACTGCACTGAAGCCTTAGTGTGCATTAGCTAAAAAGCACAAGTTTGGTTGTGTAATCCCAGAACTAAACCACACAGCCCACTACTGCAGTGATTGTAGCTGCTCCAAGAATTACAGTAAATGCAGTATCCTCAATAAATATGTACCTATATTCAGTTTTAAACAATTTAATCACTTCTCTTCAACTAAGTTCTAATTCTTCAGTTAAAAAAATTGTTGAATATAGTTAACAAATCCAGAAGATACTGCATGGACTTTATTCAGTACAAATACACCAATACCTACCGCTTCTGTCTTGTTGAGGTGTAGTGGAGGGTGTTCTGTTAGATTTAAATTTATTCAATGCTCCACTAACAAGATCTGAAATGCAAGACACACCAAGCAATCAAATTTAAATGTAAAGTTTGTCTTGCTCTATTTTCAACTCAAGTTTCACTTGTGTTTTTTTCAGGGAGAAACAATGCAAATCAGTTTAAGTGGTTGGTTTATGCACAGAAAATCATGGTCCAGATCTTCCCACCAACAGAGTTTTTATTGTTTTCACAATAGCTGAAAAATCTATTTTCCTTAAAATAAAAATTATTTTAAAAACCCAAACCAAACAAAAAACCCAACAAACAAACAAGTCCCCACAAAAAAAAACCCAAACCAACAACAACAACAAAAACCTCTGCACAGACAACGGAAGTTTCTTGTAGAAGTCTACTGGTCGTTAGAAAATTATATGCCTTATGATTTCTTGTAGACAAACCTAGAAGGTATCCATTGAAGTGTTTCTCACAGAAAGTCTCAGACTCTCATTTTAATGGACAGTCAACTTGAAGCTGTAAAGCTTTTAGAGCCTTCAAGTTAGATCCAAACAGAAGTATGAAATTTTGGTCTTTTGAAGAAATAACGTAAAACTTTTCTGTGAATGTGCTTTTTTGAGGGGTTGTTTTGTTTTTTTCAAAGGTAAAGTTAAACCCAGCAGACTATATGCATGAAATTATACTTGTTTTCCTACTTTTCAAAGTGCAAAATGAAAGTATTTTTATTAAGTGCTATTGCAACCTACAGTTGTATCTGCATGTGTTCACAGCAAAGCTTAGCAAACTACAAGGTTGTAGTACTTCTTTTACGGCATCTGGTGGATATCACGTAGTTTTCAAAAACATCTTTGAAAACAGATAAAAGTACAGTAATCTACATCTGGAGAAAGAATAGACTCTGCCTACTATCAAAACCTATTCCACAGAACTACCAAGTCCTAACTGTCCTCAAGATGTTTACATTCATGTTTATCACTTTGCAAGTCTGGGATTGTCTCCCTTCTTCAGAGCAGAAAAGTATACTGCACAAAAAAAACCATGCCGTGGCTAAACATATACAATCACACAGCCCTAATTTCAGCTACTGTCAGGTTTAATACTCTGGGTACATGAGCTAAATAAATACCTATATTTTTACAGCAATACATAAAAGATCACTGTTACAGTGGACTTGAATTAAGTCAAGCATATGTATTTCATAGTATTTCCTCAAAGAGTGCAGAACTCAGAATATACCATTTGATTGCCTCTATATGGCAAAAAAAACCCCAAATCAACCCTGTTGAAAACTGAAAAAATACCTCACCCCAAACCCCCAGATCCACAATACCAGAGCACACAGTATCCAATAATATCAAATTCAGATTTACACTTCAAAACACAAATTAGCTACTCTAATTCAAAACACACCTTCCATTTTTATCCTTGCTTTCTCATTATATGACTTGTCAAAGTATATGTTTAAGTACCATTTCAAAATTAGCAAAAAGAAAAAAAAAAAACCACCACGGAAAAACCCTTTAGCCCTCTGCAAAAGGACCTGAAGTTGACTCGACAAAAAGCCAGAATATTAATTTGGCTTCACAAATCCAAAAAAAAACCAAAATAGCTTCTTAAGTAGACAACAGATGCACTAGAATAAACTCAGAGTAAATATACAATAAAGTAGTTTGATTACTGAAGTCTTACAGAGATTTTGCAATTCAAACCCAACAAGTTTTGGGGACATCTATTCTGCTTGTGGAAGAAGCAAGTGCTTAGGAGCAGGCTACCTGAAGTCTCAAGTCTATTTTTGATTTTGAAACTTTCACACAGCATACCTACCCCCAACACTTCGGTGCCTCCTCCTCTTACATTCACTAGGAGATTCATTTTCACTGTCTTCGTGGCTCCACAGTGAGGGAGTAGATTGAAAGACATCAACACCCAACATTGCAGGAATCTTTTCCAAGATAAACTCTGGTATTTGTCCTGGAATAGTTGGGAAATATTTTTTTTAATTATTCTTAAAAGTTGAAAAGAAAAGCTGTACACAGGTTGGTGCAACGAGACATTTGGGTAAGCATTTATCACCTTACCGATTTCTGCCGCATGGTCAATAAGTGTTTCCACCACAGCAGCTTGCAAGCGAATTTTTCTTTCTGTACTAGCTGACATCTTTTCATTTTCAGTTGAGTGCAAGAGGTTGGGAGCAAAAATCACTGCCAGATTACTGCTATCCATTCTGTTTTCATTGGATCTAACAAGAAAAGGTTTTTTTTATACAAATTATCAGGATATAAGCAGTGGAGAAAGAAAAGACCAAGATAAGACAAATGCAGTTACAAAAATTAAAAGGACTGATTCATTTGAGTGCTTACATAACAAGATAAATGTACAAATTTATACATTCTAGGCCAGATAGCTGCACAACTACGTTATTGAAATCAAGAGGATATAGATCCCCCTCAGTTTTGGGAAATGGAAGGTATCAGATTATGGAAATTCTACTTTACAAAGAAGAACAAGGAATACAGCTTGAACAAAGTCAAGTCTCCAGTTAATTAAGGTTTCACAAAGAAAACTGGATTTATGAAATGAAAGACCGTGACTGAATTCTAGTGAATATCCTCAGATAAGAAAGTTTAAAATCCCAAACCACTCACAGAAAGTTACAGCACTTGCCTGGAAAGAGAAGTTGTTAAAGGCACTTAGAGCTGTTTACACGCATGCTCTTTACACTGACCTTAAGGACACAGTTCTCAGAAAGTTGAAAAAGTATCTCAAAGCTGCAATTGTTCTGTCAGCCATCAAACATGACAGCAACACAGTTGCAGTTTTCTTCTCATTTCCGAGCTGCTGAGCTTTGAAAAGGCCTTCCTGCAGGTGATGTGGAAGGATGGGTTCTGGCAGCTCTCTAAAGAACTGCTTGAGAAGCCCTGCAACGTCACATGGCAGTGCAGCTGAGAGGCAGTTTTCACCTTGATCCAGTTTACTCTGAAATTTTGCAAAAGAAACACGGTTTAAAGTCTTCAGCATATTGTCAGATTCCTAAACTTAGGCAGTAATATTCTAGCTCATGTCACAAAAGAGTCCCGCCTTCCCCATTGTTACTTTCAGCCTTGTCACGTTTTACCCAACTACATTATCTACAATGACAGGCAATGTTGTCAGATGACATGTATTATTTTACAGGTTTCCCATCTTCCTGCCACTGGGAGAACACTGCTAAACAAATATCCTCATAGTGTCCTGTGTGCTCAACTGCTAATGAGTTTGTTCAGTTGCAAACTATTCTCATCACCTCGAAGGTGAAATAAAAAAAAAAAAAAAAAAGGGAAGTCTGTCAGTTTCTGGACTAGATCTCCTATCATTTCTAAAGCAGGTAATGTTACCAATATACTTCCAGTATTAAAACTTGGATACGACTGAAAAGAGTCCAAAAATTAAAACATGCAGATCATCAAGGAAATGCAGCTTATTAAGAGAAAAAAAGAGCAGCTTTAGAGAATACCTTTAAAGCTTTTAAACGAACAAGAGAGCCAGACTTTCTGAAGAGTCCCTCAGTATGAATATGTTCTTCCAAATATTCACAAGTATCAACGAGAAAGCTGAGAAAAGAACAGTAACATACTTCTGACGCTCAGAATGAAGTTTGGTTTTTTTCCCAGAAAAACGATTTCACCCTTTTAAAAATAAAACTTAATATATAGAATAATTTCGCCCAATGACAAGAAGGATAAAGAAATACAACTGAGTGAGAGCTGTGGCTCTGAATTCCCCATCTAACTCCTGCGTCCCTCCTTCCCCATCTGAAACTATTCTTATATCCCTCAGAAGCTCTAGCAGGCTTGGAACAAATATTACATTCCTTCTTCTGACAAGGGTTCAATACTATAAAGAGAGTAAAGTAAGCATAAAATCTAAATATACATTGTTAATTTACCTTGGAATATAACCATATTCTGGCACAAGTGATTGTGGCAACACATGAAAAGATATTCCAAAGATTTTACCCTAAAATACAAAATTCAAATAACATTATTCAAAAGTTGATACAATCATCAACTACCTATCATGAAAAAGCACACATTCCACAAGTACAGACATAAGAGTAGTTAAGACAAAAAACCAAAGTACTTCAGATAAGAGAGATAAGGGGTATTGTCTGGAAAAGCACAGTCATCTCTAGATCTCTAAGACTATGTTGATTATATTACAGGTAACACCCTACATGATCGTGAAAGAGTAGAAAGGTTTTCTGAAGTATGTTTTACACTTTTTATTTTACAAGAAGTTACTTTTCTTATAGGACTCCCAAATCAGTAAGAATATTAACCAGATTGTTTTGGAATCTCACCTTAGCTTTTCAAATTGACTAAATCCTATTTTTCTTTAAAACCAACACAAGAATAACTTTTTTTTTTAATAAATTTTTCGTCATCATCTCAGACACTCAAAATTGCTGTTTCAGGAAGGATTAAATTTAACAGAATAGTCTACAAAACTGTTCTGAACCTCATATGTAGCATTTGTACTTTAAAAACTGTTACCTCTACTGCCTTAGAGTACCTTACATAAGGTAAGAAAATAAGCAAATCTCATCAGTCATTACTACTCATGTTCACCTACAGCATTTATTAAGGTGTTTATCTGAGGTTGCTGCACAGTTGTGTCAGTTATAGAAGCCCACATTTCAGTGTAACAACTTGTACTTTTATTTCTTTATCTCACCTCTTTTTTATTTATATTTACAGAACATGCAAGCCAGTCCCTATCCCAGCCAGAAGAGGATGGGGATCATGCCCAACTTGTTCTTAGAGATGAATGCAAACTCTCAGTCATTTATAGCTGAAATTCAAAGTGCTGTCCATGTTAGGAAAATAGTTAATCAGTAACTAACCCATTGGGTCACATTCTAATCTGTCCTACAGAAAACAAACATAACATGGTAAGAAAAAGAAGCAACACATCTGTCATTGTGTTCCAGGTTCCTACTAAAACTACAAAAAGAAAATTAACTCCAAAAGAGAATGGTTTTTCTGTATATAGAAGATTACTAGATACTAGAGAATTCCAGTGGTTTGTAACTCAACATTTAAAATTCCTAACTGATATGTTCACTTCACTAGGTTTTGTTTGAAGTATCAGAAGTTGTGATTTCTTAGTTAATAAATAATAAAGCTAATAAAATTATGTCTGTTCCCTCAAAACCAAAATAAAACATCCCTTGGCAAAACAAATGTTTTTCTATAGCTTTTCCTACCTTCCTCAGTAGTTATTTAAATATACATTTTCTTCCTTGCATACAATTTAAGCACTGCAGGCAGCAATGTAGACATCTTTTATTAAGACATACATAAATTGTTCACAGTTCTTATCTTCCCTTCAAACAGAAAAAGGAAAATAAAGAAAACTCTAGAACCATATGCTTGATATCAAGGGGAAGAAAACTAATTCTAACTTTACTCTTGCTTTCTCTCTTTCCAAACAACCCAGCTCAAGCATGTTTTCCCAACTTCTTTGGCTTATATTGACAAAGGATTGTGTAGTATCTTCTCAGCCTTACAGAAAGCTCAGTCTGAGGATGTTCAGTTCTGTGCCATATCAGTTGCACAGAGATCTTGTTTAGGACTTGACAGCGGTCTACACTTCAGAAATAAAAGAGTCTACCAGAAGATCAGTGCTCTGAAATGGACTTCAGTGCTGGCATCCATTACAATACTTCAGTTTTAAACGAGAGTCAGAAGTGAGACAAAAAACACTTTTTTCCTTCATCAAATTCAAAATAGGTATTTATGTTAATGGGACAGATTTCATTCCCGGAGCACTGGCAAATCAAGGCCAGAGCTGTCTGTACACCAAAATACGTAGTCATGCCTTATACTAAGAAACCATGCAAATAAACCCCTTCAAACAAACAAAAAAAGCTAAGGAATCAAGTGAAAGGGATAGAGCTTTTAGAAACTCCACTGTAGGTATGTATTCCAAGAAATACTACAATGACTAAGATTTGGATTCCGTAGTGAGTGACATTAATCACAGTGAAGCGCAAAAAGCTTTTGCACAGATCAGAAGCGAGCGTGCGTGTTCCAGTGCTCACTCAGTCCCCGGACAAAAGAGGAACACATCTCCTCCGCCATCTGGCCCGCCCGCCAACATCCGTGTCCCGAACTGTCGGGGCGGGGGCATCCAGCGCCACGGAGCCATTATTTTCCCCAATCACAACACGGCTACCTGACGGCCCCCTGGAGCACTTGCTCGCTGAAGGAACGGGGAAAAAAGCTACTTTCTCCATTGGCAAGTGATAATGCTCTATTAGGGGCCGGCGGGAACCGCTGCATTACGGGAACGGCACTACGGCCGGAACTGGCGCCCCCGGCGACAGGACCAGTCCCCGGCCCCGTGTGAGCGCTGGCTGTGCCGGGGAGCCGGAGCCCTCCAAGCGCCCCCTCCCCGCTCACCTCCGGCGCCGCCGCTCCCGGCGCCTTGGCCGCCGCCAGACAGCTCCCACTCTTCACCTTGATCCCGTATGAGGCCCGGAGCTCCTCCAGCACCGCCAGCCGCACCACCCTCCGCCTCTGCTCCGCCATGCCGGCGCCCCCCGCCCTCTCTCCCCCCGCCGGGCCCGGCCCCGCCGCCCCTCAGACCCCGCTCGGCGCCATCGCGGCCCCGCTCACCGCCCGGCTCAAACCCAGCGCGCGGCCCCGCCCGCGCCTCTGATTGGACCGTTTGCCGTTCGAAATCAGGCCCCAGCCGCCCAACGGCCACCCGGGGTTGCCCCGCCGCGCCTGCCTCCGTGCGCCGTCTCTTAGCCTACCCCAGCCCAAGGCCCCCGCGCGTCCCCCTCTCGGGCGATCGCGCTGCATACCTAAAGGCCGGTGGGGCTGCAACAGAGGGAGGGTTCTCATGCCCCAATCCACACTTCCCTCTCATCCTCCTGCAGCACCTCATCCCTCTCACCCCCCTCATTCCCACCACGTGCCCTCTTCTCGTCCCCACAGGTGTCGGGCCGGCGGTGCCGAGTTCGGGGATGGTTCAGTTGGTTGGTTACTTGGAAACAAGTGTTTCTTTCTCCGAAAATGAGTTTCAAATAGAAACAGCAGCCCAGCGCAGTTTTCTGGGTAAACTGGACTCTTCCACCGTACCCGATGGCCAGAAGGTTGTGTATTGGCAGAGAAAAAAGGTCGAGGTTCCATCTGCTTCAGTCAGTGACGTTGCTTTCCCCTGCGTTATCTTGGGTCTGTGCAGGTCTGCCCGACGTGATCCATCGTTTTCTGCTGACAAAGCCACACTCCGCAATTTAAGTGGCACGTGAACCATTAGCACCGGGGTTGCTTGTACTTTATAAATTTGAGTTCCCTTGCCCATTCCGTACAGTGATCTCAGATACCTCCTGCAGCCGGGTCATTTTGGGGTTTGCAGGCTGTGCAAGTTCTAGCAAGAACTGCTTTCCTTTTTCTTTTATTTCCTTTTTTTTTAAAATTTTCTATTCCAAAGTAACTCTTGAAGTCCCAGTAACACTACGATTAATCAAATGCAGTCTTTCTGTGTAGAGTCAGAAAAAAACACTGTACCAAAAACCAGCTTTCCAGCTTTTCCTTTATAACTATTGTGTTACTAGTTCTAAAGTGAGTCTTATTTCACTGAGAGAAAGACAGATTACCACAAGGCTTAGACAGAATGACAATAAGCTCGTTACAGTGCTCTGAATATTTATGGACACAAAAACTAGAGAATAAAAAGAGAATCGCTAGAATTTTTCCAAATGTCATCAAAATGTAAACAGAAAAAAAACTCTAGAAAACTATATAAAAGAAAGACTTAGCAGCAATAATGAATAGCAGATTAGATACCAATTTTCTTAAGTAAACCCCATGATTTATGGAAGTCAAAATCATGTCATTGAAGGAAAGTAATATTCCTCTAAATGTAGTTTTAATGCAGCCTTACTGTAAGTATTATTATCTGTTCTGGCATTGAAATGGCATGAAACTACAGAATTTCAAAGCCTAAAATATCACTAAATTTCTCTAAATATGAGAAACATAAAAATAAAGGACTAAAGTAAGTTTAAAAATTAATTTAAATAATCTCTATCCAATCTTAGTTTTTTTGTAGTAAGGGCGGATTACACAAGAGGGAGCTGCGATCTGATAAATATATCAAAACTTTTCATGTCAAGTATTTTCTGTTCAGTATTCACATAAGAAGAAACACATTATGATAGTATGTGCTGCACTTTTTTTACTAAAAAAAGTGGTGGAGGTAATATTTTTACCTTTTGCAGGAGACATTTGAAGTGACAGTACTATCCAAACTTTGCCAAAAACATTTGTCAAATATTTTAATATTCTTTAGGACACTATTTTAGCGTATTTCTATTTTATTTGCAGGTAGAGACTGGAGCAGGAAAAATTACTTTGCAAATAAGAACTATAATTTTGGAACCAGTTGTAGCATCCCAACTGAAATCTATTACACTCTTTTGAAATTTAGGTTAGAAAAAATAAACAGCTGTTTAGCATCTTCCCCCCGTCTTCCCTGCTCTGCCCCGGAATTGTCTCTGAATTGACATGCCAAGCTTCCGGCATTTGAAATAGTTCTAATTTTAAGCAGCTAGGGGTGAAATCATGTCCTGAACATAACTCCCTTTCCTCATCAGGAGGGCCAGGCTTACACTCCTTTTCGCTTGTAATACACAAATGTTTGTGTACACGCACAGACACGTTTTTCATTATTCATATATGCTTACGTTTTGGAAGGAAAAACCAAACACAAGCACCTACATTTAGCGTGGTATTTTGTGAATTTTGGAAGCTACTACAGAATGCTACTACAGAAATGAGAGCTTTGAAAGAGAAGTCAAAGCATACTAATAATCTCATTTCAATAACCACTCAGAACAGTTAGTGGTCAAACCAACAAGAAAATCAGCCAGAGGAAGAAGAACCAAGCTACTCCAAAGAGCAGGGTAACATGAGGAGTACGAAATCCAGACCTTACTCCAAAGCACCCCTCCCTGAACAAACTCAGACCTCAGTGGGAGGAAGTGAAGTATCCCTTGTCTGGCAATACAAGAGCTTGTTTTGTCTTGCCTCTTCAACAGACAAGTTGAGGGAAGAAAGACCAGAAGGGCAGGTTATGAAAAGTAAAGACCATGAGGGAGAAAGCCAGGCCATTCAGGAGAAACTCTGAGAAGTAGCTGCACAAGGGATGTTCACACATTGATGTCCTCAGAGTCTGACTACTAGTACAGCTTATTCTGAACATCCTTATTCCATCCGTCTCTTCCTTGCTGTCTCTCTTAACGAGGAATTATTTACTCCAATTCCCAGTTGTCATCTTTTCGTGTTGTTCAGCCTGCACTTATGTTAGTTATGTTCATTTTCCATCTCCCACTCGCCCTACTGCTTTGTCTTGTTTTCAGTAAAGAACTTTGCTGAAAGTGCTGAGACGTGACCAGTCTTATGCAATGATGTCCCTGCGTGCAACCATTCTGAATTATGTCAGAAGTCTGAATCAAGGGTCTGTAATGGCACTCAGAAGGAAAAAGAACATCTCTTCATCTCTCTTCTCAGCCTCCATTTCCTTTTTAAAGTCTACTTAATACAAGCTGTTTTTTCAGCACATCCCTTTCATAAACTTCCTGGTAGATGAAGGTGAAATTGATTTTTTTGCCATTGACTGTCTCCCTAGAATATCTTGTGAATCTCAGAACTTAGGGAAAATACTCAAGTAATAGAATTTCAGTTTTCTTTTCTCAAGTCTATGTAAGTAGAGAATGCATTTTTTAGAGGATTATAGAATGTTTCTGGTAAGGTACTTTCATTTTGAAATAATAAATAATTAATTTGTTGAAGAGTTGGAAATTTTATATCCAAGGCAAAATTCAGAGTTTAAAAACTTCTCTGTGTCAAGAATTCAGTTTACTTGTGTAACCACTATTTCAGAATACAATTGTGTGACACTGACTTGAGCTGCAAGGGAAGCAGATGCCAGGCTCCATAGGGTTATAAATGGGGACGAGTTGCTGAACAATTTTATCTGTATTTCCTATGTGGAAAAATGATTTCCTATCCACTATCAGGAAATAATGATGGGTTGTGTATTTATCCACTTTTGCAAAGGACTTTCAAGTGCCTTGTGAACATTTTCTGTGTATATGTGTACCATATTTCAAGAGATGTATCTTCCAGTTCCCACTTCAGTTGTAAAGATATGGATGCATCGCCTAGTTAGTTTGAGAAATGAACCAAAGGCAGTGTGGTTTTGTGGTAGGTTGACCCTGGCCAGATGCCAGGTGCGTACGAACAGTGCTCTATTACCCTCCTCCTCAGCTTGACAGGGGTGAGAAAATATAGGGGCTCTTGGGTCAAGATTAGGACAGGGAGAGATCACTCAGCAAATCTTGTCATCGGCAAAACAGGCTTAACTTGGAAAATTAATTTAATTTATTACCAAGCAAATCAGGATAGGACAATGAGAAATAAAAACAAATCTTAAAATCACCTTTCCCCCATCCTTCCCTTCTTTTCAGGCCCAGCTTCATCCTCCTGACAAGTGGTACAGGGGATGGGGAATGGGGATTGCAGTCAGTTCACCATACATTGTCTCTGCTGCTTCCTTCTCCTCAGTGGGAATTCCTCACATTCTTCCCCTGCTCCAGTGTGGGGTCTCCCTCAATGGAGAGGAGCCCTCCACAAATTTCTGCAGTGTGAGTCCTTCCCATGAGCTGCAGTTCTTCATGAGCTGCTTTAGTGTGGGTCACTTCCATGGGGTGCAGTCCTTCAGGAACAGGCTGCTCCAGCGTGAGTTCCCCACAGGGTCACTAGTCCTGCCAGCAAACCTGGTCCAGCTAGGGCTTCTCTCTCCATGGGCCCACACATTCTGCCAGGATCCTGCTGCAGTGTGGGCTTCCACATCCTTCAGGCATCCACCAGCTCTGGCATGGGGTCCTTCATAAGTTGCAAGTGCACATCTGTTTCCCCGTGGACAGCAGCAGCAGATGGACAGCCTGCCTCACCGTAGTCTGCACCTGGGCTACTGGGAAATCTCTGCTCCAGCGCCTGGACCAGCTCCGCCCCTGCTTCTTCAGTGACCTTGGTGTCTGTGGAGCTGTTTCCTTTACACATTCTGAATCCTGTCTCCAGCTGCTGCTCTGCAGCAGTTTTTCCCCCCATCTTAAATATGTTATCCCAGAGGTGTTACAACTGTTGCTGATGGGCTCAGCCAGAGGCAGGTCCATCTTGGAGGCAGCTGGCATTTGTTCTGTCAGATGTGGGGGAAGTTTCTAGCAGCTCCTGACAGAAACCATCCCCTGCTGCCAAAATCTTGCCATGCAAACCCAATAGAGGTTTCTTCTCTGAAGAGATATGTTTTTGATCCATTGAAGCAATCATGCTGCGGATGCATTACTCAGACAATATATTAATTCTGAAGGTTGTAGAGTTCAAGGGTTAATAAAACTTCCTTGGGAGGAAATAAAAGCTTCAGACTGGCATAATTCTGCACATGTAAAGGAAATTAAAATTCCTCTTATATTACTCCACGTTTATAAAATACTTGAGATCAGAAGTGCTTTGAAAACTGTATATAGGGCTCAGCTCACCTGCTGAAATCCTCAGTCAATTGCAAGTACAAAGGCACTGACTTGGGCAAAAGTTAGATGAGACACTAAACATCCTGTCTTGTGTCACAAACTTGTCACAAATATTCCAGAAGGATAAGATGCTTTATTTATTTATTTACTTATTTATGGCAAGACATAAATTTTCACAGATTATCATAGAGCTTAAAGAAATAATTTATATTGTCTAGTGTGACCCTGTTGTATATCACAAACCAGCAATTTATGTCCTAAGGGTAACAACTGATTGTTACATGTTTTTTCTAATGGGACAATCATGTGTGTTTGATTTTAATGGGCACAAAAAAAGCCAACCTTGCATTCCCTGGCAAATTCTGTAACTGTTATGAAATTGTATAAAAGAGGGGTTAAACCTCCCCTCCAGCTGATAATAAAGCAAAAATCTGAAACTCCATCTTATAGTCTACCCAGTCCTGTAGACTTATTCTGAGGAAACCTGTCAAATCATTAGTGGAGCAAGGTTTAGAATAAGGAACTAATTTCTAGATTTCAGACAACCTTTGGTATGAGGTAAAATAGAAAGAAAAAATGCCTGTTCTTCTGGCATATCTTTTGGGCAGGTTCATATTTTAGATGCATCAAGAATATAAAAATCAAAGAACAGAAAGTTTAGATATTCTAGTCCTGGGTGGAAGCTGAGTAGGGGTTTTAAAGCTGCTATTTTGGATGTGTGTCTGCAGTGGGATCTCAGGTGGAATGCAGCTGCCCAAGTCTTCTATGAAGAACCCAACACTTTAGTCAGATACACCATAGCATGTCTGAAGTAGGAGCTGTACTGAAGCCTTTAGAATTTTAAATCCAGGCCCAAGTCTTGATGTTTTTTCTTCTGACTTTTGATCTCTCCCTTTTAATCGGTGTGGGAAGGAGAGATGGTAAAGCAAGTAGTGTATGGGAAATTAAAATGAGAACAAAAGTCTGCCCAAATTATGCAACAAGGATCATTATGCTATAAAATTGCTCTTCAAATGTGGCTGTCATTGAGAGGTATTAAGACTTCAACAGTTATTTTCTTGATGAAGACTTAATTTCTTGCATAAAAAGGTTTTTAAGCTTAAAGCAATGCCTACATAATTAGTGTCCTTTGGTTTTTTGAATATTTGAAGGGTGCTAAAGGATTTAAATGTTACAGAAGTATTGTTCATAACTACAGATCAGTTGTATCAAAGTGCTGTCACAATAGCCTTATAATTTTAACAAATTACAAATGTAATGCATTGCTAGGTAAAATGATCACTAGATCATTTTGCAATGGAATGTGTGGAGTTTTAGGAACTCAGTGCAGGTTTGAGGGTCGTGCTGGTGTATCTAGAGCTAGAGTTGGGGTGGGCAAAACCAAGTTGTAACTACATTTCTTCTGCCAATTCAAAAGAGAACTTTACTGGAAAACAGCAGAGAACAGAAGCCGTACATTCCCTTTCTTTAACTCCATTTTCTGTTTCTCTTATGCAATGAGATTCGCATATGTGCAGTAAGGCAGAAATAAGTTGTTTAAATATACCAACAGGGAGAGTATTTGGAGAAAGAAAATCTGTAGATAAAATTGGTTTTTAGTTTCACAGACTGTATAGTGACATGTCACTGGAGGGCTCTGCTGTGCATATTTAAGTGCACTCCTTGGCCTAGGAACAGCAACCTGATGTGTGGTTTTGAGCCAATTTACTTTGAAGAGCATATACAGAGTTTCCTTCCTTAGTTTTCCCCCTAGTCATCCTATACTCATCAGTTAGGCACTTGCTCATTGTGGGGTTGTTAAGATACCCCAGTGCTTGGGATAGGAAATCTGGTCCCTGTTTCTAACTCTGTCTTTCTTCTGCTGTGTGGGCCTTGGCTCTTCTTAAACCTTCATCTGTAAAAGGCTCTCTATGTACTGAATATTTAAAGAAATAGTAGGTGACTATTTTCTGGGTTTATTTACTGAATTTCCCCAATTCTTTTTCTATTATCTTCATCTTTGGAGTTGCTTTAATCTAATTTCTTTATACAAATTAATTTGTTTTTCTTTTCTCCAGTAGAAAAGATAACTGCATATGAACAAGAATTTTCACTGTTATTTTTGTTACTTCTTTTTTTCTCCTTCCTTTTCTTTTTACACATTTGTATTACAAATGCGCCTGCTGGACTTAGGTAGCATTTTAGCCCCCCTATGTTAGATGCTAAGTAAATCCAATAAAAAATAGGATGTATTAGGAGAAACTTAGAATCTAAATAAACCAGGCAGTGGGTATTATTAGGTAGAAGAAGCACAGATCAATGATATGGCTTGTCTAGGAAGGTCAGTTGCTAAGCTAAAAATAGAATCCAGATCTCTTGGAATTCAATCCCACTAACCACCCACTGACCTACACAACCTCTTTTTTCCTAAAGCATCAGTAATTCTAACTGGGTAGAAAAAGTAGTACTGTGTGACTGAGACATTACTCCTATATGGCCCGAGCCTGTTACCTTTATAATAAGTACAAAGACCTCTAAAGGCTTTGGGTCCAGCTCATATTGGAGAGTAAATCAGCAAAGAGAGCCTATCTTCAAATAAGGTTACACAAACTATTCAACCAAGGCACCACGTACATTTTCACAAGTTGGGATTGGTTAGTAAATATGGACTAAAACCAGACATTGATTTAGACAATGGCAACTGTTTTAAAAGACCACAATATAACTTCTTTACCACCTATTTTTGGATCTGAATTAGTCTACTGAAAAACTTTTAGAGAAAAGCAGACACAAACATGCAGTATTATTGGAGGTGGCAGTAGCATGGTCACATTTATTACTGCTATTTTCATTACAGTAACTTTTACAAAAAGCACTGACATCTCATTTTCATAAGGGATATATGTAAATGTAGTTTTGAAACAGTCTTGTTACTTACAGAGTCACAATTCTGAAAACTCTTACACATATAGATACCTTTCTATTATTTGTGGGTGGATCTTTATCTCAAGTCTGTACTTGGCATGTTTTGAGTGCAGAGAAGCTCAGGTCAGCTGTCTGTGTATGACTATATGAACTGGATCTCTGCAATGTAGGTGTCAGGTGTGGTTACTTGTGTCCCAGGCTCGGGGGACAGGTTTTGTCACTCGGGGGCAGCACCACAGGCCCATGGCTTTGCAGCCTCCCTCACAGACACAGGTGCATCATTATGTGAGCCTGCAGGAAACTGTCTGCACTTCCCAGCTAAGTGTTGTTCAGTAGTTAATCTTTTCTTTATTACATCTCATCATATATTCTTCTAGCATTATTACCTAAGTATTACATTTTGTATATTTTATCTGTTATCTCACTCTTCACCTTAGATAAATGAAAACCAAATGTTTTAATGCTAACATAGTCAGCAATCCCCCCGAAATAAACTTGAAATTTCATGTATAAAAACTGTTTCTTTTAAAATATTAGAATTGTCTGCTTATATATTATTTTCAATGATTTCAGAAAACCGAAGAAGGCTAAATACATTGAGAATGAGAAGGCAACAACTCAGAAGAAAAAAAAACCAGAAAAGTTTCATGAGACAGCTAATGAAACATGCAAATAGAACCTACTGCTGTATACTTATGTGTCTTCCATTCTTTGTGATCTTTGGAATATTTCACTGTTTTCATCATGACATTTCCAAATATCTCAGACTTTCAAATTGCCATGCTGAACTTTTTCCACATCTTTACTCTACTAGGAAAACTAGTTCTAATTATGGATATATAGATATTTTTATATGTTATTTTAAAATTTATTTTATTTTTAGCTACTTACTTTCCCTCTAAAAATACACATAAGATCATCACTCATCTAGGAAATACAGAAACTCTTCTTTTTTTTTTTTTTTTTGTCTCATGACTACTGATCAGTTTAGATTCTTACTGCATTGAAAAAATTACCTGCCTTCCACTTGAAGGCATTCATGCTGATGTCAAGATGTGTCAAGATCTTTTGCTGTGCCACCTCCAGTGAAAGGCTGTCAAGGTGAAAACACTATGTGTCATCCTAGCTTCCCACACTACATAGAATTTTAATTTACTCTTGAGTTGCCACAGTATCTTGTGAGTACTGTATTCTATCAAGAAAATGTTTATAATCCATATTTCCTTCAAAAACAAATAATAAATAATAAAAAAGGAATACAATGCAATAATGAAATACTGCACTTTTCAGATTGTGGTATTTGTTTTTGGCAGAAAGAAATAGTGAAAATGAGAATGAGACATTTCCAATAGAAGCAGGCTATGAATTGCACATGCTCTGGGAAGAAATTTTGCCAGAAATGGAAGACTGGTATGCACCAGCTCCAGTGTCACAGCTGTAGGACTGCTGGAGGAATTTTTCTTTTGCCAGTCAGATACTTATTTAAATAACCTACATTGTGTAATCCTCAAAAAAGCTAAACTTCCCCTGTTCTCTTTTGTGGTTTAACCCCACTTGGCAACGGAGTACCACACAGCCACTCGCTTGCTTCCCCTTCCCCGAACTGATGGGATGGCAAGAAGAATCAGGAAAGAAAAGAAAGTACAACTCATGGGTTGAGATAAGAACAGTTTAATAATTGAAACAAAGGAAAAATAAATAATAATAATAATAATGATAATAATAATAATAATAATAATAATAATAATAATAATAATAATAATAATTTAGTAATAATGAGAGGGAGAGAGTGAGATAAAATACAAGAGAGATAAGTGCTGACAATACAATTGCTCACCACATGTTGATTGATGCCCAGCCCATTCCTGAACCATGATTGGCCCCCCTTCTAGGTAACTCCCCCCGGTTTATATATTGGGCATAGCTTTTTACAGTATGGAAAATCTCTTTGGCCACTTCAGTCAGCTGTGCCAGCTATGCTCCCTCCCAGCTTTTGTGTGCATCCTCACCGGCAGAGGATCAGACACTGAAAAGTCACAGAATCGCAGAATATGCTGAGTTGGAAAGGACCCACAGAACATGGAACCCAGCTCCTGGCCCTGCACAGGACACCCCAAGAGTCACACCGTGTGCCTGAGAGCATTATCCAAATGCTTCTTGAACTCTGTCAGGCTTGGTGCTGTGACCACTTGCCTGGAGAGCCTGTTCCAGTGCCCAACAAACCTCTGGGTGAGGAACCTTTCTCTAACACCCAACCTAAACCTCCCCTCACACAACTTCATACCATTCCCTCCAGTCCTGTCACTGGTCACCATAGAGAAGAGATCAGTGCCTGCCCCTCTTCTTGCCCTCACAAGGAAATTCTAGACTGAGATGAGGTTCCCTCTCTAGGCTAAAGAAGCCAAGTGACCTCAGCCACTCCTCAAACAGCTTCCCCTTAAGGCTCTGCACCACCTTTGTTGCCTTCCCTCGGATACTCTCTAAGAGCTTTATGTCTTTTTATATTGCGGTGACCAAATATGCACATAGGACTCAAGGTGAGGCTGCACCAGTGCAGAGCAGAGCGGGAAGTCCTTGGCTTAGGGTAAGTAAGACTTAGCAACAACCAAAGTATCAATGTGTTATCAACATTATTATCCTGCTGAATCCAAAACATAGCACTGCATCAGCTACTGAGAAGAAAATGAGCTCTATCCAGCTAAAACCACGACAAAAGGAAGCAAGGTTTTTAGCATATTACTGCATAAGCATATTATTTCTTCTGTTTGGTTTCAATCTTTCATAAATATACAAATGCTCAAGACAGAATTTAAAAAATAGAGAATTGAAAAAACCCAACAACATTGGAATATGAAGAAATTATAATTCTAGTAGTTTCTACATCCATTTATTTATGAGCTTTATGAGAAATTTTCATGTAGTGACAGACATAGTTAACTCTATCCATTGACACTGCACAAAAGTATCTGTTTAAAAACCTGCAAAGATCAGACAATTCCTATGTTGATTGTTTTAGCTGCAGAAAAACCACCACCCCTGAAGCTGATTTCCTGCTTGAGAAACCATAAGCTAATTGCAGAACAAAAGGTACATTTGGAGAGGTCCTCGACTTTCAGCAGTTAGTGCATTACAGTGTATCTGATGCAGAACAACTTGTAAATGTTTTGCATGTTCTTTGTGGAAGATGATCTGGTCGATGTATGCTGTTAATACTGCTGGGTGAGATGATATAGCGTGAAAGAAAACAAGCTGCATCCTTTACTGTCAAAATGTTCCGTTTCGGCTGCTCCAAAGAGCATGCATTTGAGTAAAGAGTAGGCAGCTGCTTTTTTTTTTCAGTCAGCTGTCATCTTTACCAAGTCATTTTCCACCTGCTGTTTTTTTTAAAAATTAAAATCCTTCCCACTCTCTTCAAGTCAGTTACTGAGATTCAAATCCAAAATGCTAGGATAATGTCTGTTATGTGACTGACAATGAAAAGAACAACATGAAGAAAGCAACAGGTAACTTGTGGTCCTAAACATATTGGGTTTGTGTGGTTTGAGGTTTCTTAAAGCTAAAATATATTAATTGATATTTATTTTTTAGTTCCTTTTCCAGTGATGGTGACTCCTAATTTTCTACTCATTTTTCCAAGCTAAATCTTCAGTGTATTTAATGTCCAATTTAAACTCAAATTTTCCCATAATTGAAATTAATTAATGAAAATATTTTAGACTTTTAAACCTTAAAAATACATGCTCAGAAAATGACTTTGTTATGTTAGTTTCTGAAAGTATTTAGGCAATACTCTGTTCAGTGCTTCTAGGCCTGCGTGACGTATGACAGACTGCCCTTAAACCCAGACCTTCTAACTGTCCGCGTAAAAGGTCTCTAATTCCAATCCACAGGAATTTTGCATCATACCAGGGCCATACGGTAGTCATGTGCCTCAGCCAAGCTGCCTCCATTTCCTCCCCGCTATCTGCTTGAAACCTCTCTGTGTGTGAAGGGCTTGAACACAGGAAGCCAAGCAGAATTATCTCCGCGGCTTGCTGGTCCTGACATCCCATCTCTCTGCAGTTCCTGCACCTCTGAAATACAGTCTCATGCTGGAGGGACATGGCTTCTGCATGAGACAGGAGTGGCTCTATCAGCTTTACATGGCCAGCCGAGGGATGAGGTACAAAGACAAGGTGGACACAGGAGAGAAGAGAAGCAGTCACAGAGCTTCAGGTGCTGGAAATTGTCTCACTGACAGTTATCACAGAATCATATAATTGTAGAATGCTTGAGGTTGGAAGGGACCACTGGAGATCCTCTAGTCCAACCTCCCTGCTCAAGCAGGATCCCTTAGAGCGTGTTATTCAGGATCGTATCCAGGTGGGTTTTGAATATCTCCAGTGAGGGAGACTCCACAACTCTCTGGGCGACATGTTCCAGTGAACGTAAGTGAAGTCACGTAAGTCACCTGCACAGTAAAGTAGTTCTTCCTCATGCTCAGGTGTAACTTCCTGTGCCTTTTGTTTTATTACTTGGCACCATCCAGAAGAGCCTGGCTCCATCCTTGACATCCAGTTTTCAGATACTTGTATATATTGATAAGATCCCCTCTTAGTCTTCTCCAGGATAAACAGGTCCAGCTCCCTTAGCCTTTCCTAGTAAGTGAGCTGCTCCAATCCCTTAATCATCTTCATATCCCTCCACTGGACCCGCTCGAGGAGCTCCATGTCTCTCTTGTACTGAGGAACTGGGCACTGGACACAGTACTCCAGGTCAGGCCTCCCCAGGGCTGAGTAGAGGGGCAGTATCACCTCGCTTGACCTGCTGGCAATGCTCTTCCTAATGCAGCCCGGGATACCGTTGGCCTTCTTGGCCACGGGGACACATTGCTTGCAGACTTATGTGTCAGCACAGTCAGACTGTTACAGTTTAACTTCTACTACTGAGACCTGTGCCCTTAAGTTAAATGGATTTCATAAAGTTGGCTGGAATAGTATTTAATATTTAAAAGAAGGGCCACAGTGTTTCAGGAGCTGTTTGAATTTAAACGTCATTTTGACTGATTATCTCAAAATATGTAGGACCTGATGCACAGCAATAGTCAGAACCAAGAATAACTGGTGTAGCCGCTAATGAGCACCTCAGAGACCTGGATTTTTCAATCAAGTGCAGACAAAATTGCAATATCCACAGTGACTGCCACTTTTCAAAACAAAGTCCAGATGTAGATTTAAGGTTTTAAATGCTCTGATTTCACCCATCTAAAGATTTTCAAAACTTCTATCTGTGAATATGAAAATGTTCCTCATCTATTTTTATCATCACTCTTTTTCCTTATTCTTATTGATTATGAGCCTAATTAATTTGTACATCATCAGCAACCTCATTAAAATCCTTCTGGCTTTGTAGTGTTCCAAATGCTGTAAGACAAAACTAAAATAATGGCTAAATGTCTCTATTTATAGAAATATACATTGTTATGCATACACAAATCTAAGCATTTCAATTTAAACTGTCCTGAGCAGAACTCATTAAATCTTGATGAATCTCTGTAGACTTCAATATTGTACAATCATAATTTTATGGAAGTTATAACACAACTTTTGATACCTATACAACTTTTGCTATGGAACTAGTGTGATTGTTCACGTACACCAGTTTAAGACATCTTCCATCACTAACGTCAAATAAGTTGGTTTATATGAACCAGGTGGAAGCACAACTTCAATATAGTTCTCACTGGCCTAGATAAATGTAAATCTTAGATGAAGTTCTCTGTCAAGTGATGTAAAATCTGCACATTGTACAATAAGCAGAGATAAATTAAGATCTTCATTCAGATCTGTTGCAAAGGTTTTCTCCTCATGGAGGCTTCACTATAACAGGTAAATTCCTTACATATCTTTTGTGTAGTGGTTTCTCTTCTAGAAGTTCAAAATATCAAGCAAATTGCATGTGCCACTTGTGAAAATCCATCCTTCCACAAAACTAAGGGTTGACAGCAAGATTGGTGTAAATATTTTGTTGGATTTTTTTTAGACCGAATAAAAAAGCCTAGCTTCCCTTCTTATCCTTAGAATCTTGCTACCACTGGCAATTATTTATACTTTGATGACAGGACAACCCAAAGAACTCCTAGAATGAAAGGAATAAAGAGCACGTAGTAGAAGGGGAGACTAAAACAGTTGGCTTGTGTAAGAAAACAAAGAACAAATTCAATTGACTAGAGAGGCATCAGAGAAACCCTTCAGAGATGAAGTAAAATATCATTTAGGTAAGGGCTAATATAGTCATGATACAAGTAGATATATGTGCTATGAACACATTTATACTGTAAATTAAAAAAAATTTCCAACCATCAGGAAACTCAGGTTCCAAAATAAATAACCTTACAATAGCAGTAATGGGGTAAACAACCTCACTGGCTTTAGGATGGCACCTTATTACTTTGCAAAAGAGATTTCATGGTTGTCTGTAAAAGGGAACTAGACTGAGTGACTCAAAAAGTAATTTCTAATCCAATGTTTCCAAATTCTGCTTCTTTGTTTGGGTCCAGGTAGGGTAGAGAAGGGTTTATGTGGAAAAGTGAATCATTAATGTCAAACAAGGTAATGTGTATATATTCTCAGCCATCTAAATATAAATATGGAGGACAGCAGAAAGAGAACATATGAGACTAGGTTCAATTGCAAATAAATACAGTAAAATAAAGATGATGCAGTGGCATTTATTATTTCATCACTGTGAAGTGCATACCTATAGTTTCTTGATTTTGTAGAAAGAAATGTTAATAGTACTGACCAATTTATATGCAACTACATTTAGTTTCTATACAGGTGAGCAGGCTTCCTAAGTTATCTGTATTAATGGGGAAATATAGGAATCTTCTGTAAGACGATTCAGAGCACATAAAATAGGGCAGCAATTTGACTTCTGACACAGATGGTCTGAATAGCCCCATAGAATCACCTTTCTTCTGCCATTGACTGTAGAGCGCTAACTTAGTCTTCCAAACTGGAGACCAAAAACAGAGTGGAAGTAATTCCATTTCATTTTCCTAAATAAAATCTGAAAAGACATAAATGAGGAGAATCTCTGTCCTGAGGGTCTTATGATAAGGAGGCAGAGCATTTCAAACTCTTTCCATAACTTTAGGGTAAATTAATAGTTTTTAGTATGGCTTAAAATACTCTTTATCAAAACAATTAAACCTATTATAATAAACAATATCTTTTTGTGCAAGTATCTTTGTATCAGTGTCATTACATGTGTATTTGTGATGGAGTGAAGATGCAGTTCTATATATTTGTGTGGTGGAGGTGTAGTTGTACATACTCTTACAATTACTAGTTTTGCATGTAGCCATACAATGCAAATAAAGCAACTAATGCATGTTACTGTTGCAGGGTAAGAGCTCTAGTTTATTAGTATTCTTTCCTCCTTCGTTAATTAAACAAAATTTTTTATGCTCTTTCCTAAGAAACAGCATCCTATTAACAACAGCTTGCAACTTGAATACCTACTTGTCTCTATTTTTAGCTAACTACCACTGAAAATGTAAGATGAAGAAAGATTTGTTTGTTTTGCTATGTATTACTTGCTGAAAAATCAGATATATTAAGACCTATCAGATACACTTTAGTCAAGTAGGTCCTTCTGATTATGCTGTACTTTATACAGCAACAAGAGGAGAAACAAACATTAAAATTACATGAGGTAAAACCACAGACATAACAGTAAAAGACAGGGAAGTAAAATACCTGATTTTATTTCTAACTTTTTTTTCCAGATTATCTAGATACTAACTCAATTTATTTCCTTAAAAAACAACTAATTTCCTCAAATATAGGTGTTTATGCTGAACTTGCTTATGTGCCTGTTCAGTAGAATTTCATGCTAAAGTTCTTGACAGATATTATAAAATATCACATAACTGTCAGGAAAATAAATTTCACTCATCATCAGGAATGTAATTCACATCTCTGTCTAGTTGTGTAATTTGATGCACAGGGAGTGTTTCTCTGCATGGAAATTTATTTTTCTTCTTTCTTGTTCCCTAATGGAAAATGAGCTCCTAGGTTCAGAGCTTGGGAAGGAATGGAATTTCCACCCTGTGACATTTCTCTGAAACCACTCTCAGTTTTTGAGTATCTCCTTCTCTGCTGGTAATGGAATCCCACACAGAGCCAGTCTATACTAATGGTTTTAGTTGCTCCCAGCACCGCTTATGACTAAGTGCAAAACCCTCTCTTCTACCTCACTACCAACCCCATCCCCCCTCCAAACCACAAGTCTAACAAGAGAACCAAGCCTTTTTCTTCTAAGGCCTTCTTCACAGTGGAGCTAATTATATACAAAGAGATGAACACTTCCTTTGAGAGGAAACTTAAAGTCATCCTGTCCATTTGTGTGCTCAAAATTGCTGCACAAGTATGTGTACTTGTACTGTACTCAAGCTAGCTATGAGTTCCTCCCAGTATTTTTACAACTGGAGGGCTGGAAGGGCAGAAGATGATGAACTTGTGAAAATCTGTGTACATATCCTATTACTTTATAATGTCCCATATTGTACAATGCCACCCAGTGTTGTCAAAGTATAAGAGCCCACTCTCAGAAATGTGTTCATTTCAGGCAATATCTGAGAAGTTTATGAGAGTTCTTGTTCTGCAAACTCTTAACCAAGATGAAAGCTTACCTCTTTTTTGAGTTGAAAGTGAATCAATCTGTGTCAACACAGTGCAATCTCTGTTCTAGCCAAGGGATCCTACTGCTGTGGGTGTGTCACTCCTCATGTGCAAGAGCTTGAGAAGTTTTTAAGCATTTCTTCACCACTCATGCATGGCACCAAGGATAAAGGGTGAGTTGTTTCTACAGGGCTTCAGTTTTGGCATTATTATACTTTCCTAACTTGTGTAGCTATACTTGGACTTTTTAGTTAGCTAGGCTAAGTAAAAATATTCCTTTTTTCTGACTTTTTCCCAATTGATGTTCCTTGTCATTTCCCCAAAATTATTTTTTAGATGTTTATACCATCTGGTTTCATCTATTTGTGTGTGAGAACCACGGAGTGAATGGTTGGCATTCTGATTGCATTGACTGTCTGACAGATTCCTACGTCATTGGAAATGCTCTGAAAATCCTTTATGCGTCATGGTCTTAAGGGATGCAAAGCTGCCCATAAGCTTTCTGAGAAATCCATAGGACTGGTCTTGGATATAGCAGCTCATTATCTTTTTGGATACTTCAGAAGGAAACCTAAGAATGTCATGCAGGTTTCCTTCACAAATCTTCACTTTCAAAAGTAGATTTTAAAAGGGAAGATAACCCCAGCACATTCTCCCCATTTCTCTTTAGTAATGGCCCACTAAAAAGACACCAGAATGCCCCTGGATACCATATTACTGTGTGACAGAGCATGTGTGGATATGCTGCAGAACAAGCTCTTGGTAAAGAAGCATATACATGTGTATCCTAGGGTGACTAGCCAGCTCTTCATACTCCTTATGTTACACACACTGAGATAGCTAATACGGGCTATGACAACAAACACTGTAGATTTTTGTTGTTGTTGTTTCAAATAAAAAGACTAAAGCAAATTGTTTAACATAGCATGAATTAGCCACGTTCTGAATATATAGCACTGGGCGTGTTGCTCCAGGGAGATGTACCATAAACATGGCATAAGGCAATATAAACAGAAATTTCTCTTGAAATATAAATGAAAATTTGGCATAATTCAGACAGTTGGTTTCCTCCCCAAAAAACCAAACACAAACCTGTTTTCAGAGAAAAAAAGAAGCATCCATTCTCTCTGACTCCTGGGTAGAGTTCAATTCATTCCTAACTGATAACCTTCTGATCTTGTGGCCACTGATATTGATATACCTTTCTGATTTCTAGTGTTTTCCTCCAAGTCAAACAGGATTTTGCTGGTTTTGCTCAATGTAGCATGGCCAACACAGTTGCGTGTAGAGGTAGCTGAACCTGCAGCACAGTGCTGCAGTGTTTGGGCCAGCTGCAGGAGTAACCAAGCAGCCTATTATTCCTTGTTCCCTTATAAGGTTCAGTTCTAGAGTGTTCTGCCTTACTCAGCATCCCATTTATTCCTGTACCCCACTCCTGCCCTCGTTTACCCCTATTGGTTGAAGTTGTATTACCCCACCTTCTCTCTGCCCCCTGACCCTCAAACCATTGGCCCCTGTTGTCTCTCTGCCCCCMCTGCCCCTGGGATAAAACCCTGACCCCTCCATTGTTCAGGGTTCTCTCCTTCCCTGACGATTCATGGAATAAACTTATTTCATGGAATACATGGGGAGAACCCCTCTGACTCTTTGCCTCAACTAAGTACGCGTTTGTGTGTGTGTGTGTGTGTGTGTGTGTGTGTACGCCGCCGAACGCGTCATGGCACTGCTGGACAAACGCCACGCTTTCAGGAAGACTGCAAGGGACCCTAAAACCCATCCAGGAGGATTATTATTATTATTATTATTATTTTTTTATTTATAACAACAGTTGCGGCTTCTGGTTCCCATGCTGTTTGTCCAGATTTGCTCCGTGCTTTCTTATCAAGGTGAAGATGAGATGAAGACATGATCTACCAAAAGGACATGATATTCATTCTATTCAGTGACTTGGACGAGCCTTGTGAAGAACAAAGCAGTCTTTCATCTCACCAGCCATGTCACCTGGACCAAAACCATGCAAATTTAAAAAAACCATAAAATTCTTTATTTTGTGCGGGCCAGGTACTTACAAAATATCCATTCTAATCAATCCAATGAGGTGCATATGGTCTCCAGTATGACCTGTGTTCTAGTTATTTTTGTAAATAACTTGTTTCTTTCAGTAAAATGAGTTGTTGGCCCCTTGGCAAATACACTGAGCAGCCTTGAAACAGCCATTCAAAACAAAAATCAGAACTGAGAAAAATAAACTAGGAACTTACTCTTTACATTTGTATGTCTGCACTCTTTGACATGGCTTATTAATTTTGATTTACAGATTCAAATATTCTCAAATGTTGATAATGAAAAGAAGGTACAAAATTAAAATACGGTAATGTCTGGTAAGATCTTCAAAAAACAGCCTCAATTTGAAATGCTTTTTCTTCTAGCAGTTAATTGATAATATATCTATTCACATTTGACTTAATAATGTCCTGATTTACAATCATACTTACTCTGGATTACACACTTCCCAAGTCTAGTATTTTAATGTATTCCTCAATGAAAAATGTAATTAATTGTAGCTATACATTAGCCTATTTTAACACATCAATCTGATAGTATAGAAGAGTAAGAACTAGATCAAAACCAAACAAACTGTGGTATGCTATATATAAAACCTTGTATGCCTGATTAGATATTCCTTGTAAGTGAATTTTCTAAAGAGCCTACAGGAAGGAAGAGACTAATGGGCCCTTTAATTTGAAATGTGCCCTGCTGTTTGTGCTTTGCATCATCCTTACTATACTGCAGTGCTGGATGACCAGATAAAGTTGTGCTCCTGCTCACTTACTAGAGAAGGCACTTCTAAAATGAAGGATGTGCATCACAAAGTGAGTCCAGATTTCAGACAGCACTACAATTTGAAGGAGTTTGGATCTAAGTGCAGAATGACACTGTGCATTTTAGGCCGCTTTAAATTTTCAACACCTAAAAATTTACTACAGAGTATGTTCTCAGAGAAGCCATTTTTGGCATCAAGGAAAAATACAAGAATATCTATTTCAAGATAATAAAAGGTTAAATGGAGAAGAACACTATTTAGCACCAACTTTAATAAAAAAATTATCAATTGATCTCAGTGGTAAATGATCTAGGCTATTAAATATAAAAACAGTTCATTGAAGTGATACAACTAAGTGGTCATTCTTTTTCCAACCAATGTTTCCATTTAATTAAAATGTTCTGTTATTTTCAAAGCCACACGGAATTTCTGGTGGTTTTATTCAAATGCATTAAAATGGTTGACCTCTTTCTATCTATATATATGTTTTTCAGCCTATGACAACCAGACGTTACCTACATGTGCAATAGATGAACAATAAATGTTATTTTCCATTAAAAATAATAAATTCAGAGTAGTTTTCCTTTGGTAAGCCTTTTAAAAATAGCTTTTAACTAAAGAGAAGACACCTCAGAGACAAGTTTTATGCATTTTGAATGTTCTGTTACTTTCCAAGTTATTGTTCTCCATATAGCAGTGCCTGATTATTTTTCCATATGCTACTGTCTTCTTTTTAAAAGCTCTTTCTCTAATGGCCTTTGATATTTCCTTACAGAACCTTTTGTTCTTTTTCTCTCTTTTCCCTTTAGATCCAACACATACTCAGGCTGTAAAGGGAACATCTATTTAAGATCTCCTCAGAGCCTAAGGATACATATTTTTTTTGGGTCAATGCTGAATGACATAGCTTCTTCTTTAATCAAGAATTACAAAGCTCAGAAACAATGCTGATAACATCTGGAACTTTATGTACTTGTCTGTAGTAATCTCTGAAAATTGCTTCTTCCAAGTATGGTGGAGATTGTCTCTTGAATATGTAATTAAATATTGAATGCAAGGCAACTTAGGCTCTCACTGAAAGGGCTTTTTTTCTATTACAAACATATACGTTACATTTTTCTCTTGAGGGTGAAAGTAGATATAAATAGGAGGATACATAATCTAGTCTGTTCTCATCTTAGTTTTTGACACCATGTAGGAAAACAATATTTGGGCCTGTGCATTATCTCATGCACTCAGCAAAAGATGTCTAATTAGTTATGGTCCACAGCCCTGGTCTTTCATCTGAATGCTCATGTACATAGTGGTATGGTAATCAGAATACAGATAATTGGTCTAGACAGTAGGCTAGAGTCTAAGGCTGGTTTTCAATTGAATTTTTAAATTCTAAGTGTTACTTATATGCTTAGGTGGCTAAATTTAAAGTAATCAGTGAATCATGGAGATTATAAGGTACAGAGTTAAATTCTCAAAAGACATTACTACTCTGAGAGGAGAGTGAAAGCAGAGAAAGGAGTGAAACCAAAGCAATATTTCTAATTGGATAAATTTTGCACTAGGTGAGCAAGTCCTAGCAACTTTTCAATAAAATGCAGTTTTGTCTTCTCTATGCAGTGATGCATGCAGCACTGAACTTTATTCCCTTCTCTCCCTCAACTAATTTGTTTCATGAGTTAAATGTAATTCTCAATTGTAGAATTTATTTTAAAGATATCTAGTCTGATTTGTCAGGTGTTACATGCCATACAAACAGAAAAGTAGAGTCAATCTGTTAAAGAAAGGTAAATTTTCTGTGATACCTTTTTCTTATGGTATACGTTTTTACTTCACAGGGAGACTTGTCTGCACTTTCAGTTGGAATGTGAAGAAAACAGTTTTCATCCCATAGATTTACTATTTGAAATATAGGTGGTGTTCCTTTTCACAAAAGCCTAGATTGAGAATGTGGCTTCATCTGCTACACATTTAGAATTAATACTTCAATATCTGCTTTTATTTTATGTATATGTTTTCCCCACTTTCAAACCAGAAACAAGTGCTTTTTACAGCACAAACTTAGGCTATAAATGAGTTAAAGACTTCTAGATGTCACAATGTAGTAGCATATAGCATTTGCATTCAAGTTAGGTTAGTTTAGTTAATTAATTAATTTGAAATCTGGCTGTCACGTGTATGTTTTTCAGACTCGATGTAAGATCACAGCTGAGGTACCAAATAAGTTGGTGAGCAGAATTTGAATAGACAAAATAAAACAAAGTTGGCAGCATGGATTCATCTTTCAGCAGTCATTCCCAGTTTCCATAATCAAAGTAACTTGAAGGGCTATCCTTTAACTTGCCACTCACTGATCATACCAGGTAAAATGAAAACATGGGCACTTGCCTTACATGATAACTATAAGAAGCATATGTAAAAAGAAAGATAATTTTACTATAATTACTATAATTAATTCATCTGGTAAAATGGCCAACTTTTACCTTCTCTTTGAAAGGAAGGGTATCAAAAGCAGAATGCCCCTCTTGGTTAAAGCATATGGCAGGTGAGCTTGGTAGAGTAATGTAACATGAAGTGCACGAACATTCGAACTCTGGCTCAAATCCAAGACTTCAATAAACATCTGAGAAAAAGCTCTTGTCAAATGCACCCATGCAACCTGCAGCACCTTACAGTGTGAGAAAAGTTCAGGTCTGACTGTTCAGGAATTCTGACTAAACAGAAATTACTTGCACATGACTGAGAAAGAAAGTTGAAGAAGAAGAAACTGGTATCTGGTGATGAGGTTAATGCTCTCTTTTTGTCATATATTACGCAATCACTACCTGTCAGGCACAAAGATTTCTCAGAAGCCCACTTTAAAAGTACCTACTAGATCACAGCTTTTAGGAGTGCTTATACATGCAGTGTCAAAATCACAGCAGAGCAAGTAAAGGCAGAGTAAAACCACAGCTTAAAAACAATATTCCCACCTTTTCTTTTTTTTGATAGGATGATAAATGCAATGCTTATAGGGTTAGCATTTTGTAAGTGTTATAATCCTTATTATTTTCCATAATAAGAAACGATTTCTTTTCTTGTTTTCAAGTACCAAACTGCAACTATTTGGGCTGAAATTCTTCATGCTGCTGTTTGCTACTAGCTGGATATTTCTGTAAATTCAGCTACTAAGATAGAACCATCTCTGAGAGTAAACTCAAATGAAAATACATCATATGGTCTGCATTCAATTATGTTCTAGACTTGGGTAGACTGAAAAGATTAAATAATAGGATCAACCTATAATCGACCTTTTCAGACTGTTAAATTCACCAAGATGATGGCGTGAATTTTCTTGCCCTGATTAAAACTTGTTTCATCTGATAATTTTGTAATGATTACAGCCACTTTTACCAAACTGCATTTCACACTTTAGCTCTTTTGTCTCCCCAAGCAATGGTCACACATGTAGTGTCCAACACAGACATACTTCATGAGAAATTGCTCTACGAGGAATTATTCAGGTTGATCATTCTTGGACTCATGTGGCGGTGCATGTCCCCCTTCTAGCTTAAGCCAGAGCATCAGTGGGAGTCATTCTGCGAACTGGAGGTGTTGAATGATTTATGTTAGAAAGAAAGAAAACATGCACAAACAAGGCATATCTGTTGTCTGACATCGTTCACAATGCAGTCCCACAGTCAGGTATGAGGCAGGGGACGTGCAATACAGCACTGGAGTAATGGATGTCCAGGCATGGCAAAGACAACAGTGCCTTGCACTGGCATTGCCACTGAAGCCCTGTAGAGTGGAAATAGAGCCTGTGGGGGCTTATCCTCTAACCAAGACTCAGGTAGACAATAACAGTGACTGCTCAGAGCAGCAATCAAATTACACTAATTCAACCTCGTCATACAGTTAAGTTCTTTGCATAAGTTGTATCTCAGCATCATTTCAGTTTCAACCTTTAATAGTCACCTTGAGACAAAACATTGCTTGCAAAAACATCTCTACTTGATAGGAACAAATCAGGTGAAAAGAAATACGGTCTTTTGCTACAGCTTAAACTAGTGTTATAGAACATAATGGAGGATTTTATATTAAATTGCCTCTTCTATAGAGTTCTGCAATCTAAGTATCATTCAAGACAGAAAAAAATAAGGCACCTATGATCTGACTCGTAGCAGAGCTGTTTCCTCAGCAGAAGTTAGTGATAAGTACGATTTTAATATAAATTTCTAAATATTTGGAAAACAAAATTATTGATGTCTTTCATAGGACACGCAACATTATTTGATTTAACTGTCTGCATTTTATTCTTAGTACTTTGGTTTTCCTTATACACAACATAAATGGGTTTTCTTTCAACTTTTACTAAAATTAATAAATAACAAGATAAATTGTAAAATGGAAGCTAATTTCCATATTCAGTGAAGACTGCAATAACCTGTAAATAATTCATGGAGCAGTATACTGCAGGAAATAGCAAACTGCTTGTAGGACCATACAACTATCAGACCTAATTTATGCTATGGGTTGCTAAACCTAACCTGGAATTGCAGCCTAATCTAATTATTTTCCTAAATATTCCAAGTTTATCTTAAGGATTATTGAATTGCTTGCCCACGGTAGGAGAAGCTATAACCCATTCATCTCTAGATTTTCCCAACTATTTTGTGGAAACTTCTAATGCTTAATCTGAATCGTGTTCTCATGCTAATGTTTTACTTTTAGAGTGAAATGTCATATATTCAGCTAAATGAACAAGGATTTAATGACAGATTGGAACGGAGCAGAGAACTAGAACACCTCCTTCTGTAACATTTTTTCACTCTGAAATCATCTTTCTTGAGCTTAGATGCTTAGAGCTATTGTAGATGAGGTAGCTCCTGCCCATCGAATAGCACAACTGCCTTCCAACACTGCTGTAGCCAGTGTCACCTGGTACACTTGCCTCTCCTACAGCCATATCACACCAGTGACTCATAAATCATTCTGCGATCAACCTTTGTGTCCCCACCACAGCTGTTTCCAGTCAGTAAGCTCATAATTTAACAGAAACTCTCAGTATTAGTCCTGAAGAATACTTGCACTCGATACTATTAAATTTTGCCCCTCGTATATGATTCCAGTTCTTACAATCATGCAGGTCTTCCTGGACATTGCAGCCTTCTTCTGTGTTAACGAGAGATGTGTTTTGCTGTCAGCAAACTCAATTGTCACACTCCCGTATCTCCCTACAAAGTTTTCTAATGAAATGATGAAACAAGTATTGCTTGAAGACTGACCCTTTGAGAGCTCCAGTAATAATGCCACGTAACAGCACTTTCCCTTTCAATGCCACTTTCGATATAGTGCTCTCAATAATTACTGAGCATTGATTATCATGTGCACTGACTGTACAGTCATCAGGCAGGAGTCCTGCAGAAACAATATGTTCTTACTTAGGTAAACACTGTCTATTGATGCATATTTACCTACAGACTAAAATAAGGATTTATATAAATGTAGGGGAGAGTTAATAATAAAAAATGGGCTTTTCCTACTGTACTAACACTAGTTGAATCTGATACATAACACTAAGAGGCAGAAGAATTAAAATCTCTTTTTTTGCTATTATTGGGGCAAAATATTTTGCTTCATAAATGATGAAATATTTTTTGAAGTTTCATTTTGAAAAATCATGCCTGAACTAAATTTAAAAAAAATTGAAAGACCAAATGTTTCCAATGCTACATGGAATAAATGAATAAAATCACAATGAAGTATTTTTTTGTGAATCCAAACTAAGAAAAATATACTTTGGCTGAAAGAAAAAAAAGTATTTTGGATTGACACAAAATGAATGTACTTTCTGATTGTTTTGGTTTTGCAACAGAATTGGAAAAGAGAATTTATTTAATCAACCTCTAGTTTTACAGAAAGCACGAATTCTGGTCTTCTCATATGCCAACCCCATAACTTTGCAGGTTTAGTGGGTTTTCACCACAGGTTTTTCAGGACACAATTTAAAATTAAATAGCTGTGTGGCAGAGATGGCTCTGGTCCCAAAGCTCAGATTGTGTCATGAGCATAAATTCTGGAGAAGGTTGGACTAATGGAGAAGTGACAGCACCAGCAAATCTCCTCAGCCTCCGCCAGGAAGCAGTTAATGCAGGGACAAACTCAGTGCCATGTGCATAAGTCTGTATTTGTAAGATGGAGACACAGAAGCATGTATCAAAACCCATATGCATATTTGAGGTAATTTTTTTTACTGGTCTTCAGAAAAAGCTAGGAGGGGCTTGAAACAAAGACAAAAAAACAATTAGAGGCAAGCAACGACCTTGACAGAGTGGGACACTGGGGGAAAAAAACAAGCCAAGGAAAATCAACCAAGAAACTACTGTATCACATGCATATGGCAGAAATAAAAAGTTGTTTACTGAAATGGAAAAAAAAAAGTCATATGCCTCTGTTAGAGATCGTGTGCAATACAACTAAATATTTATTTAAGGGCATAAAATGTCATGCTGTTTTGCATAATTAACTACTGGCAGAAATACTTATTGAATAAACAAATCCTACAGATTTGATCATTATATATTTAAAAAATCTATTTCTAACAGATACTTTCTATGTCAGAGTGATCACACGTACCCTAGCAACCAGAATGTTATTGAAATTCTACATACAAGTGCATGAGTCATTTTTAGATATGAAGTAAGTTTAATGATGAATGTTTAATAAATGGCAGACTCAGTAAGCAATAAGCTAGATTTTATAAATGTGCAAAGCTTGGTAAATTACATTTGTTCATAAATACGCTGATAAGAAAGGATAAATATCTGTGCTCTTTTTTTCTTTTCAAAAGAATGTTAAGTAATATTTTCTATGTTGTCAGGTTATTTCCCATATTTATCATCTGAAAATTTTTACATATCAACTTCACTTATCTCAGGTGTAAGGAGTTGTTCTAAAAACATACTCTCTTATCCTGCCCAAGACTTGAAAAAGAATCTTCTCCGCTTCACGTACAGCTTTGTGGGTACAAGGGTTATGTATCTAAGTGACAGAAAACATCTGTGAAGGGTATTTTATATACCTTCCCTGCCACCAGTTTCTTTGGTATACAGAGTCATTACTCACTTTTTAAGAACAGACTGTTCTGTAGGTACTGCACAAAATTTGCACAATGTGCTCCTTCAAAGATCACATGACATTTGAAAAGAAAAAAAAAAAAAGTGGAAATGAAATTAGGCCCCAAAGTGATTTTTTTTCCATTTAGGTGCTCTGAAAAGGTTCTGTTTCATGATAGTACTGTTACATTCATCACAAGATTGGACTCTAGCTCCTTGGGATTCTTTCCTAAGCAGCAGTCTAAGTAGAAAATAGCCTATAATAAAGTCTACAAGTACACATAATGAAAATGCAACATTTGAAGTGGAAAGGAAAGAGCATCGATGCGTTCTAGAATGACAGTTCTCACATTCCTAGCACAGACAACATATTTGCTTCTCATAATTCCAGGCTCTAATCCTCAGTCTAACTGTACTCATTGCTACTGTGTTTCATACTAATTTGCATGCAGCATCAGTTAATGCCAGCTTAGACAGATTTTTTTTAGTAATTGGCTGTTAATTGATGTTGTGTATGCTAGTCGTACCTCATTGTCAAAGTTTTTTTCCTTAATTCCTGTTATGAATCAGGAACAAATGTTGATTAGTTATCAATCAGATAGGAAAATTTATCAGAAGTTTTTGAACACTGGAAATTCCTAAAATAGTGCATGAAAGAAAAATAGGCCTTTGTAAACACACTGTATGGAAGAAAGAGATCTAGAAGTAATTGGAGGAAGAAAGTGACTCTGTCAATATTAAACTTGTTGCTGGTTTAACATAAACTGAGAATGATGGACAGACATTTAATCCAAACTAAGCTAAAGTTTCACTGACTGTCCCTCACAACTTGCACAGGCTTTGTGGGATCACTGCTCTATTCATCCAAATAGCAGCACACATTTTTCATGCAGAATGAGACTACATCAGTTACGGTTAAACCAATTTTTAACAGTTCAGAACCCTGATTTATAGATATTAAACCTAAGGCACAAATCCATTATTTTAGTCTGTGCTGAAAGAAAAGCAGAGGTAAACAGCATCTAAGAGAAGCAGTGTGAATGAAAACCTGTCCCTTTTTCTGATATAACTGAATGTAGGGTGTGGTGTGCTCTTACTACTTTATCACAGGACCTATCCCTTGATCTGTTTATAGTAAGGTACTGAGTAAGCCGGGCTTGTATACTTCTTTTGAACTTACTCAAAAAATTTTACTTCAGTTACCAGAACTTGTACCACCAGCAACATCAAAACTAGACAGAATTTCTCAATGTAATTTTAATCTCGATTTAGGAAAAAAAAAAATAGACTGTAATTCCTTTTAGGATCCTGGAATTTTCTAAATAGTCAAATAAATTATTGCTTAAGCGAAGAATCCTTAAGAACAGTGCTTAAGAGTAGAAGAAACTAGTAATTTAGATTAATTCTCTATAAGGAGAAGATTACTTGATATTTTCTTTTTTTTTTTAATGATCCAGAAAAATGTTGTACCAGCTTACAGTTGGGCACACAGTAGATAAACAAATCCCCTCTAATCTGCAGGAAGATTTTAAAAAGTTATCTGTGAACAGCTCTATTTTCTGATGTTTTGGTGACTGAGGTCCTCAGATTTCTGTTTTGGTTAATTATACAATAACAGACAAAAGGAATGCTGCATTATGAATTGATTTTTGGAGTCTTTCATGGGCATCAGCATGCTAAGCACTGTAAAGACATGGACATAGTGCTTGTTCCTCCTTGACCATACTGTGTCTAAGCAGGCAAAAGGGGAAATGAGATGAGGGAGATGAGAATCTGACCAAAATTACACAACTGACTAATAGCAAACAAAGGATTTCCTGTATTTAAGCCCGATAAGCAGTAAACGAAGCTGCTTTTTACATAGGACTTTATGTAGGACTTACGGGGGAAACTAAATGCTCCATTTTTTCACTTGCTAGAATGTGGATAATATATTGGATTAGGAGAAACAATTTTGAGTTCTCTGGTTTTGCCTCTTGTTTTCAGTCTGGTTTGCTAAGGAAACGAAACTTGTGCAATCACAGTGGGTGTGTATGGCTGGCTGCACACACGTTCTAGTAGTAGCTTTTGAATCTGTTGGCAAACTAGCAAATTGGACACAAAGTATTGGTCTCACAGGTAACGTAATTCAAAAGTCTTGGTCTCAAAGGTAATGTAATACAAGTGTTGTGAAAATAGGGGGACAGTTGTATGTGCCAGGCTGTAGACTGATAGTAAGAAAATTCACATGATAAAAATCATACCATTTTAGCTTTGACGTTAACAGAACCACACACTTTCTTCAGTTATGTTTTAGAGTTTTCCTCTGTATTAAGAAATTCATTAATTAAAAACCCAACAACAAAACGAAATCTCATAAAACAATGCAACATTAGGAACTGAGGCTTAAAGGAAGAAAGCCAAATACAGTATTATTTATAATAAAATAATGAACTAGAATAACTGGTCATGGATGGATGGCATCAGATTTCCAGATTTTCCTTCAGAGGATAAAACTGGTGGTAGCAGAAAGCTTCACTGCTGTACTTAGGGAAGAAGGAGGAAACAAAAATGAAAACTGGGGTGAAGCTATGTTCATGATGGAGAATATTTAGGTTAGTCATCTCATAATAGATGTCATAATGAGGCAAGGTCTAATCAAAAATATCAGCGTAGACAAGGCCTTATTGGGGTCAAGGAAGACAGTGATTCAAGCTCTAACACCAGAATATGCAGTTTGAGCATGTGTCTCATGTTGGAACTTACTTGCTCCTTTACAAGCACTGCTCCCCGTCCTGCTGGTGAGATACCCTGCCAAGAGTATGTGACTGAAGCTGGAGAGAGGGTACATATGTTTCATTTGAGTACTCCTGAGCAGGTCAGAAACTTTATTTCCCCTTTTAAAACAAGGGTTCCAGTATAATTCAGTTCCCCCCTCACTAATGTGAGCAGCCTTCAACCAAACCAAAGTACACAATTTCCATTGTGTCATGCACATTCATTCAGCATAAGAATAAAATGGAATAAGAGAAACTAAGACCTTTTTACACGGGATGGGCTAGGGAACATTTTTATTCTCGTTGCTACAGTAATGAATACAGCTAATTGTGCAATCACTGCAATTACACATTTTAAAAGGGTGGTACTTTCAAACAGTAGCAATACGACTGCAATGTGAGAAAGTGATGTAATCAAGGAAAGATGGAAGCATAAGTCAACACAATGCTTAAGACGTATTTAGTGGATTATGATGAAATATTTGAGAGAGGAAGTCTGGCTCAGTTAAGATACTAGCATCAGCTTCTTACATTTAAAATCGGTATTTTGCTCTTCCACAGCTTTCTTTTGTGACCTTAACCATGGAACACAGTGTTGACTAACAGTTATGAGCAGCAAGAAGCTGTTTTAGGTGCTTGGCCATGGAGCAGAATCCAGAACCTAAAGTTACTCAGATTGACCACAGACTGCATTCTGAGCTGGGAGCAAATGAACACAATTAATGGAAATTCTTTCTGGTAGATCATATCCTAAAACATCATCTGAGGTGCACAAGTGGTCTTTGCTGAAAGGAGGCACTTCCTTTAGTTTGAGGTTATGGAATTTGTTCTCAAGACAGATTCCCTTCAAAGGGCAAGGAAGTTAACAGTCTGGTTTTCTAATGTATTTAAATTCAAGGGATCAGATACTAGGAGCCCTAGTAGAGATGCTCTCACTCAGAGAGAATGCTCTGGCACTAATGATAGCATTCTATGAGATGCCTAGGTTCAATTTCTTCCACTGTTTGTAAAAATTCAAATCTTATCTTAATGTCTTAAATGCCAGGCTATATATAGGGTGGGATGGTCTCACTCTCTCCTATACAGTAATTAAAGAACCTTTTGTGCGCAGAGAATGCGCACAACAAACATTAACACTGCCAACTGCCAGAACACTTCCTTGGGAAGAGGAGATTCAAGCAACATATCCAGAGGAGCAAATAGCCAATGGATTTTTATTGTTGCGTGCTTACTAGCCTGACTAGAAACCAAGCTCAGATGCTACCAGATAGAGGAAGCAGCTGTGTCAGGATACTAAGACTCCTGGATCTAAAGATTTTGAGAGACAAAATATTCTATGGACTAAGATATCAATCCTGCTGAACAGTTGTTCATTAGTAAAATGACCATGTTGGTAGTTCCTTACTTGTCCCAGGTTCTGTGTGATGAACTACATTAAAATTGTCAGAATATCAGAAATTACCACCATATGGCCATGGAAGACATAATAAACTGACAAAGATTTAGCAAAGTTAAACAGCTTCAAGTTAGAAGACTCCTTTAAGCAATTTTTTCAAAGTATAAAAAATACTGAAAGAATTAAGCTTGCAAAAAGGTAGCACAGGGACTTTGTATACTGGGAATTTTTTGTTGTTTTTCAAAACATATTCCATAAACCAACTGTAAAGTGCTTTGAATAATTGCTTTTTAAAATAATTTGTCTTGTGAGAGCCAAAGAGACAGATGAGATACAAAGAAATAAAAAAGGAAAAGGAGGTATTTGCACAACAGATAAACCAAATTTAAAAAAAAAAAACCAACGTGTTCTGATCTATACATAAAAGGCACAAAAATGGGAAAGAAAAGGCTCACGATCGACATAAGCTTGCTAAGTAGCTGGAGTGACTTCCTGAATTTCCTCTTATCCCTGATTTTTCTGAAACCACTGAGATTAGAGTTCAAGGAACAGGAAAATAAGATAAATGAAGAAAGTAGTGTTGAGGGATTCAAACAATCCCTGAAAAGGTGGCTGGAAAGTAACTCGTATTGTATATAAGTAAATATGGGCAACTAAAATAAAACATGAAAACAAAAGAAAAAATCAATTAAATAACTTTTCAGTTCTGTATGGTATAACGAAGCATGTTCTGCAATCTACACAGCTCCAAAGGAATAATTTTCCTTCTTTATGAGAGAAATATGCATTAAACTTTTTTTTTGTCCAGTCTTAAATAATATTCTGTAAATGATGCCAAGAATAATAATGTTTAGCATGTTCTTAAAAGTGACATAAACCAATCTGCATTACGAACACTAGTTCAGTTACTCTGACTCATTAGTCACAGAGTTTATTGACAATGTTTTTTCCCTCCTCTTTGTTTTTACCTGAACTTTTAAGGATAGATACCAGTAAGTGTAAATACAAATTTTAAAATGTGCTTGTATTTGACAAAGAAATAGCACACTTCTTTTTAACCTGTGAGTCATCCTGAACAAACATTAACAGACCTTCCTTTCAAAATTCCAAGGAAGTGATAAAATAGGACAGGTAGATAGGTAGAGAGAACACACACAAACAATCACTCTTCAGACAGAATCTCTAACTTTCACTACCGTATTATTTTCAGATTGTCATAAGACTTCAATGTTCATGCTTACACCATGGGATTTAAGAAGCTTTCGGAAGTGTTTGTCCTGGTTTCAGCTGGGATAGAGAAAGGTGCTGTTAACTTTTTCACAGATGATTGAAGAAGCAAAATAAAGAGCTGCAAACTAACAATTTTGAAAGACCTTCTACTTGAGGCTACAAAAAGCTTTGGATACTTTACGTAACACTCTTGTAGACTGACAACCAGAAATCTTAGCACTAAAAGTTCTCAGCATATCTTGACAATTGTGCGTTGTTTTCTAAGTTAGATATTCACAGAGACACCTATAGAGACTAAGTTCCTGAACCTAATTATACTTGAGCTAGGGCTTTACAAGAACCCCTTAATATTGCCCCTAGAGGAGCTCTTAAAAAATAAAGATGTATTTTAAACAAGATTACTTTTCAGCATATGAATTTTCAGCCCCCTGTTTGGCATTTTATAGTAAGAGTAGGTTTAAATGTGTTTGCTGAATTGGTGTCTAAATACCTTCAAATGATGTGATTATTGATATGCTACTGAACATTGATTTTGGTATATGTTCACTATTCCATTTTGTTCAGTACTGCTACAGCTACTCTCCCTGACTAAAACTGAAGCCAGGAATAGACTGGGACAGTTTTGCTCCCCCACCTCTTCTGGGTATTTTCACCATTCATTCTTAATAACCATAAGAACTGTAGAGACTGATCAGTGTATTGCCCTATTCCAACAATATTCTTCGGGTACAAAGCAGAAATTCAACAGAGTACTGTTGTGTGTAACAAATGTTGTACACAGCTTTGAAAAAAAACCAAGATTTTTTCTAACTAGCTCCAAATACATTATAAAATATCAATTCTCTTCAACTGAAAAGGCATCGATTAAATTACTCCGTCAACCACTCTTCCTTCTGCAGTACAGGTGAAACAAAGAGTCTCCAGATCTAGCCGTAAGTATACAGACTAACTGAGAACAAGGGAGAAAAACAAACATGAGAGAAAAATGGAGTCTTAGAAAGCTTAATCTTTCCCTTCATGCACACATATGGCTGGTAAATTTACCATTTGCAGCCCACACTGAGACTATTTTTCTCCTTTTAAATAACAGTCAACTCACTGTTAGTTCTTGTAGCAACAACAGCAGAAGAGAGCCAGCCCTTGGCAGCCACTATTACCTGTAGCCACACTTTCTTAGCCCTGTTCTGCTTCCTTCTGATCCTCCAGAACCACGGGCTCGATGAGTTGCTGGAATGTGTTTGAGGGAAGATGCTCTTCCTTCCCTATCTGTTCCCTTTCTTCTCCATTTGAGTCACATAACGAGCATACTAGAGAAACAGAGAGAGGGGCAAGCAAAACCTGTTGAGAAGAGCAAAGAACACTTCCCTTAAAGAGATGGAACAGGAGAGTCCCTCAGTAGAGAAGAATGAGCCTTGTCTATGTGGCCTATCATGTCCACTTACATTTTCAGCATTCAATTCAGTGTTCAGTTCAAATCAGCACAACCTTGCATTTCAGGATGAAATCCCCTTGGAAGAGGTTTCTGCCCTGCAGATGAGATCAGAAAGCGCAAAGAAACACCACTTAGCACACCCACGTCCTGTGAAACCCCTATGACTACTCTCCATTTTTTCTCGCCTCACAGTCAGCAGGAGTTGTCACTCCCACTTGTTCACACAATCCCTGCCACTGACTTTGTCACTGCAAATAACAAGGGCAAAATTATTAATACTGACCTTGAACATTGCAGCAGCAAAATTAAATTCTGTCCACTCAGTTTGGAAATTTTTAAGCAGCTCTGCCAAAACCAAAGCACATGGAAATCATGTCTACATTTCTTTCCAACTCAAAGGAGCAGTGTAATTATAGAAAAATTTTAAGGAAACATTACATTAAAAAAACCAAACCCCAACACTTCTGTGAGCCCAACTTTCATATATACTAAAGGGACTGTTATATCCACAACAATTTAACTGTGAAACCAATTTTAAAATGTTTAAACAATCCACTTAGTATATTTCTAGAGAGTGGTGTCTGGCCTCTTGCTGCTGACCAAGAGATATCCTGTAAAGGAAGTACCTAATCACTGTCTCCTTGGAAAATGTTTACAAAGGAACATTTGGGATGATGTTATCTACATCCTGTTTAAGTAGCTATTTTGTTCTTTTAAATCAGATGGTGAACCAAAAAGAAGTATTCTTAGTAATATTGTTATGCTTTTCCTTTCTGTATCTCGACTTTCTGGACAGTTATTTCAAGGGTACCAGGTGTTTTTCACCTTATCTATCCATACTTTACACACATGCGTTTTAAGAAATAAGGTGTTTTGCACTATTCTTATCAAAATCAATTGGTAAACTGTATGTACATGTAAGCACCCGCATCAAAACTGATCAAATATGTTAATTCTGGAAGACCATAAAGGAAAGAAAGCTACTTTGTTGTGGACTACTGCAGGGAAATAGAAGTTATGGTAACAATGCTCTTGGACTCAGTTATAGTAAACAAAAACTTTTGTCTTTCCCTGATGCCAGAATTAAATGTGATTTTGGTTTTATTGATACATAGACTTCAGTTAGCAATATCATTACCTTTCACTGCATATTGCCCCACTGTGTGCTGCTTCTGAAACAGCTGGACATTCATCCAAGGTAGGCAGATGATGCTTATAAGCTGATGATCAATGCTTACTGTATTTCAGCATTCTCCTATATAGAAAAATATCAAAATCTTGAATCAATAGGACGGCTGAGGACTGAGCCTAAAAGCCACACAAATCAGTGTGATTCTACTCAGAAGAATGCCACCAGTTAGTAACATTTTCCAACTCGCCAGACCTCTTGATGTTTTTATATATCATCAAGATATATGTTCATTGCTTTTTTAAAATTTTACTGGAAAAATTAATTCTAGTCCACTTTTATTTAAAGTTTTCTTGATTAAAAACAACAACAAAATCTAAGTTTCAGTTATACATATAGCTGACACTGCAAGACTGTTGCCAATCAGCAGCTTGCAAATTATCTGTACAAACAAGTAATGATAAATTTAGGCATAGTTCTTAAAGTAAATTTTAGACTCTCTGATGACTTTTAAGTCTGTAAGGGAGTCCAGAGTGAAAGCAGAAGGAGAAATTAAGTTATTATAAATTAGAAATATCTAAATGTTACTGTGCTGGCTCACTTCATATTGTAAGATTTGTCTGAAAAGAAGAAAAAGGGAACAGAAATTTAGCCATTTTTGGGGGATTTGTCCCTGCTCAGAATCCCAATCAGGATATTGCTGAAACTGGAGTACTATATGCACTGCCTGATGCATATGTTCATCTATTAGTCTCAGATTTCCAGGACTGAATGTGAAACCTCTAATTGGGATTGCAAAATCATGTGGTCATGTATACTGTGCATTCTTGGAATATATGAGCCTTTCACAAGCATAAATGCAATTCTTTTCAGAGGATATTACTAAGAACTGGATAAATATTCACCAACACAACTGTATATATATAAAAAAAAGACTTTATCACTCATGAAGGACAGTGAGGTATTTTTCCCCCATTTAGAAAGGGGGAGCAGAGGCACAAGGCAAGGGCCACAGAAGTTGTAGTACTCAAAATGAGACCACGAGGACTTTTTTTCCAAAAAACTAATTAGCATTACTTAGTCCTTTGCATGATTGAAGAACATGTTTTTTATTTAATTTTCACTACTGAATGCTGAGATTTCTGCAATTTCTGCAAGTAAAAGAATGACCATTCAGCATCCAAAACCTGAGGAATACAGCAAATAAATGTGTAGAAAGCTCTTTTCAGCATCATTGCTTGAAGGGCAAGGAAGTCTCTAGAGCCCATAGAAGATGCACAAGCAGTTTTCAATTATCTCAGTCATCAGACAATAATTTTGCTTCTCCAATCCTCATTCCCTAGTGATTACAAGCCATCTAATTTCTGTAACTAAAGCAGTTGAAAATGACAAGTCCCATCAGTATGCCTCTTTGCTCCTACTACATATCCATACTATGACATATAGAAGCAGAGGTGCTACGAAAGAAATTACATCTTGTTTTATAGTTAAAGGCAATATCGACACCCATAAACATGGACATGAATTTTGAAGTTCACAAGTCTTCAAGGGGCCTCTCTACATGGTAACACCATCAGAACTGCAATGGCTTAAAGACACAGTCAGGACAAGACTTTTAGGTGTAGATAATGCCTTTTATTAGACCAGGTAGTATAATATAGGAAAAAGTACACTGATTTCCAGAAGTTGCTATTTTTTAAGTTTAGTAAAGCTTTCAACATGATTTCCTATAATATTGCATTCAGTTTGGGCCACTGAGGTCTGGATGGGTGGGCAACTAGATACACACCTAGTAAAAAGCAGTTTGAATGATCAGGCTCAGGAGGGAGGGGTTTTGCTGTAACTGGAGACCAGCAGTGAGCAGCACAGGGGTCTATCCTGGGACCTGCCCAGTTTAATACTGTTACCAGCAGCGCTGGGGGAGCTGGTGCAGTGTGCTCTCCTCAGGTTTGCAGGCAGCATCAAATTGGGATGACAATTCAGTACACTTGAGGCCAGGGCTGCCACCCAGGGAGACCTAGACAGGCTGGAGGAATGGACTGACCAAGGACAAATGCACAGTCCTGCATCTAGGAAGGAAGAGACCCTTCCACCAACATAGGCTGGGTACTGGCCAGCTGGGAAGCAGCACTGCTGGAATGGAGGTGGAGGCTTTGCCAGGCAGAAGCTGCACACGAGCCAACAGTGTGCCCTGACAGCAGAGAAGGGCAACAGCAGCCCAGGCTGTATTCACAGGCACAGAGCCAGCAGACACAGAGAAGTGATTACACCACCTCTAGACTGATCCAGTTTGGGCTCTCCAGTACAAGAAGAACATTGACAAACTGGATTGTGTTCACCCGAGGGCCACTGAGATTGTTGGAGGCCAGAGCACTTGTCCTGAGAGGAGGTGCTAAAGGAACTGAGCCTTTTCAGCTTGGAGAAGAGAAGGCCTCAGGGGAGATGCAACAGCAGACTGACTGTACTTCTGAGAAGGCTATTGAGAGGGAGCCAGGCTTTTCATAGCAGTGCACAGCAGTGCACACAGGAGTATGAGAGACAACAAATAAACCAAAACAAGCAAAGACTTAAATTATTAGATATAAGACTTAAATAATTAGATATAAAGATTTTTTTTTAATTTTCAAGATTTTTTTTAGCCATGGCAACAGTCAAATATTCCAACAGGTTGGTCAGAGAAGCTGTGCAGTCTTCAGACTTTGAGGCTTTCAAGATCCAGCTAAATAAAGCCTTGACCAACCAGGCTTAGTCCCACAGCTGGCCATGCTTTAAGCAGAAGGCTGGACCTGACATCCCTTCCAAACTCAGTCTTTGTGTGATTCTGAGATACTCTATAGAAACCCTTGTCAAGTCTACTCAAAATCTTGTAGTTTTTTAACTGTCTCAGTTGGTCTGATAAAAGTTATTGCCTTTACCTACAAGCTATGTCTTGCCTATAATTTCCGAGACTGAAACCCACAGATGTTCCATCAAGAGGCAGCATGTTTACACCTACACGGGTCATTACTAGGACTGGACTCATTCAATCCGTCCCACAGACCTTTGGCATTTGAAGTGAACAAATTTACAGTAGCTGTAATGATCAGCCTGAGTGTTCACTGAAAATGGTGGGGAATCCATGGCTGGCAAATAACACAAAAAATGCTCTGGCAAAATCAAAAACCAGCAAGACCAAGTATTCCATGCTCTACTCTAGGTTCTGACAGTTTTTCTAAGCTTTTCCTTTTCTGCTTTCATGGATTCTAGTTGTGTCTCTATTTCACCTTGTTCAGCTAAAGGCTGACTGCTGGATGTTAATGTTTAACTGAAGCAACCTTTACAGAAGAAATGTCAGTATAGAGTAGCAAGAGAATGACCAAGGTCTGATAACCTCAAGGGGGTTATCAGACTAAAACATTCACTAACTCTGCAACTTTCCAAAAATGGAAATGTTTGATAAATTGGTGAACGTACCCAAAGCCTAGACTATCCTGATCAAAAGGGATGACCCAGGCTTAGAACAGACACTAGAACTGCTCTACTAGTTTTAACAGAAATCAACATACCAACAAACTCTTTTAAGAGTTTTGAGAGCTACAAACTTTAATTATAACAGAGAAGTACATTTAAATGGTACCTTAAATAGGGCTGACAATACAGGACAGCCACACCTTTGGCATATCACAGTTCAGACGAAGTTCTTCATGTGCAATTGGTAGCAGGCTCTCACTGAGGACAATTTGTTAAACCCAGTGACTGGTTACTCCCTACGTCGCATGAGATACGTTGACTTTTCATACAGTAACTCTTCTTAGGTTGCTATTTGCTGTGTTTCTTCCAAATTATGTTAGCAAGCTTTTCTCCTTTTCTGGAATTGCTTTCTGCACTAGATTATCTGATTTGCCTTTCTAATATTGTCTACTGACCCTGCCACATATCAGATGCTCTGTCAGTGCCAAGGAACCTTCTCATTCACGATCCCACACCACAAGGACACTGAAAAGCTTTCAGAATGAGGCTGTGATTTTACAATGATCTATGTTAAATGGATCCAAGTGAATGCTACCGGAGAAATGTGTGGTCTTGCTCTCTTGCCATTGTTTGGTTGTGGCAGAGGTTGAGCTAATATGAGTGGGTGGTGAAATGAATTAAATAATTAGTACTGTATGGCAGAACATGTATAATTTTTATTTGGGTTATCTGGGTTTATTTTTTTGTCTGGATTTATTTTTGTATTCAACCCACTGTGTGGTAGTACACACTCCACTAGTTGGCCCATTACAAAGAGTAGGTATGGACCCAGGAAAAATAGCAAATTGAATGAGCTTAAAATAGATTTAAAAGCACAGCTTTAAAAAAATTATTTTTGCTCTGATTCAAGGCCAAGCTGGGTTTGTGGACTCGCAGCAACTTGAAGGGAAAAAGGCGTATCTTGAAGTATGGAACTGAACTTCAAAGATCCAGCTTGAGTTGAGACATAACTTGGTTCTTTCACTTGGTTCCAATGGTAAAATTCAATTTATAAGTTACTATTGTTGCAAAATCTTCCAGAAATATGACCACTAGAGTACAAAAATGCCTCACTGGTCATGTTCCCTTGGGAGCAATATGATCCATCCTAGCCATTATCATCTTGCAACACTGTTAGCATGGCTTCTTTGGATCATAAGTTATTCTTTAAAGTAATTAACTACTGATTGAAGCTCTGAGAATGGAAGAAATATCTTGCCTTTTCACAGAGCAAATCTCTGATCCTCTGAGAACACAAACCAGCCATGAATCTACTTTACACTAGGAGACCATTTCATCTGAAGAATGTCACATTCATGGATCAGTATGTCATACTGCTGTCTGGGCATGTAAGTTAGTATTGAATATTTGTATGAGATTGTGTACAGTCAGATTTACTTACAGATTACCTTCAGGTCACAAAGCTAGAGAGTATGCTTTCTCTCAGACCTCCATTTATTTGTGTATGTATGCATGCATGTGAACTTCTCAAGGAAAGAGAAAGAAAAAGCAAAGAGGGCTGGGATATACTTCCCCAAAGTACAATTCAGCCAGGAGACTGGCTTAACACAACTGCCACAGATCACATGATATGTGATCTTGGATATATTAATGTATTTGTGTTTCTTAAACCACTGCGACCTTCAAGCTCTATGCTAGGAATGAGCTTACAACTTACTGAGAAGAATGACACCTACTGAATGTGATTTCCAGGGGTACGTAGGGTTTTTCCTTTGACCTGGAATTCTTCAGCAAAGTAAAAGTCAGTTGCCCCAGTTCCTGTTATGAGAACGGTGTTTAATATTATCTCTGAGAAAAGCCAGTGAGCAAAACTGATCATTTTGGAAACCTAAAGAGAAATATGCCCTGGCTGTTGGCAGAAAATTACTTTGAATACCTGAACCTTGTCAGTTAGTCTTAAAATTAAAGAATCAGTTTATGCAATCTGTCTGAATCTTGGTGTGAAGCACACTGGCATTATGATGACTAAGTAATGTTTAAAAACATAAACTGAGCTCTAAAAACGAGATGTTGATAATGCAGCGTCTCCAGGACCCTGTACTTTTGTACTGCTCCATTGAGTGTATTGCTCAACAAAAGATCATTTGGACAACTGTAACTGTAAGTTACAGGATATAGGGTGAGTTTGCCCTTTCAGATTTCTTGCCTGGCCCCTTCTTCTCAAAAGTGGAAAGAGCTTGGAAGAGCTCTCAGAAACTCGTCACCGTGATGCAAGAACCATGAAAAACACTGCGGCCCCTTTCCTTGCTCTTCAAATAAACTGGAGGGACAGTGTAAGGTGCCAAATAAGCACAGAGCCTTTAAAGTGTCAATTGTCAACGCGGGCATCTCAGTTTTGTACCTCCACCTCAGCATCTCACAGAGACTCACTCGGTGAGCGTGTACCACGGGGAAGCTTAATGACCTGGGCTCCTCCCCGTCAGCCGGGCCCTGGCCAGGCCCCGCCGCCCGCCCGCCCACCTGGGGCTGGATGCGGAGGGCTCGTCCGGCCGCTCGCCCGGCGGGCGCGGCTGAGGCACGCGTGAGCTCCGGCGGCTCGGCCCGCCGTGGGGAGGCAGCTTGCCCAGACGGGAGGGGAGGACAGGACTTGCCTTGCCTTGCCCTGCCGGGCCGAAGTTGTGCCGTGGAAAAAAGTTGCGGCGGCTTCAGAGCCGGGCGGTGAGAGCCGGGCGCGCGTGCCGGTACCTGGTAAACGCGGCGGCTTCAGAGAAGAGCAGCCCCAGCTCAGTACTTCCTCCTGCCGATAAGATCTTCGCCAGCGCTCGTCACGGGTGGCGGCCGCCGTCGCTGCCCTACTTGAGTCGGTTTCAGACTCCTCCTGAGGCGAGACGAGAGCGGGAGCGCGGCGAGGCGGGAGGGAGGAGGCGATGCGCGGGGCCGAGCCGCTCCACCCGGCCTCCTCCGCCCCGCCTAGCCCCGCTCCCTGCGCTGCTGGCAGTGCCGGCCGGGCGCCGGAGCCGCGGCTGGACCCGGCATGGGGACCTTAGGCAGAAGGAGAGAAAACCAGTGAGTCTCCCGTGCTGTTTTGTGCCCCCGTGCCCCCGCTCTCCGCGGCGGCGGCGGGTACCGGGGTCGGTGTCACGCCGCCGCGCCTGAGAGCGTGCGGTGCCCGCTGGGGCGGCGGGGCTGGCGGGGGCTTCCGTGGGCGCGGGGGTGGTACTGCGGGGGTCGGCCGGGGCCCTCCCGAGTGGGACAGGGAGAGGAAAGAAGCGCGGGAGGGGGTGTGCGGGGGAGGATTTTGTTTCGCCCTTTAGGATGCCGGCGGGTCAGCGCCGCATGGAAGAGCCTCACGTTACGGGGGGGCTGAGCGGGAGGGCGGCGCGGTGCCCGCCCGGGCTCGGTTACCTGCGACAGGGCCGGCCGGGCGAGGGGCCGCGAACGCCGCTGCCCCCGCCTCGCCGGGGAAGCGACACCTGCTCCAGGTGGAGCCAGAGGGCGGTCAGATAGCTCTGGTGTCTTCCCCACCGCCACGAGCGTACAGTGGAAATGCAGGGCGGGCGTCCCCCCGCTACCCCTCCGTCCCGCTTTCGTCTCTTTGTCATGTCGAGTGACAGCTGCGACAGGATCTGTTCTAAGGAATGGCCAGAGGTGCCACCGGCTGAGCTTTGCCTGTCCCGTGTGGCCAAGTGGGCCACAGTGTTACTGTAAACTTTTTTCGTGGTGTGTAAACTTAAGGTTTTCTCCAACGCGTTGCCAAGACCTGAAATATCTTCTGCCCTAACTCCTACTTTGTTGCTACTTGCTAGGATGCTGTGCCCTGTGTTGAAGGGTCACTGGAATAAAGCTAGGAGAGGGGCTTAAGCTTGTAAACAGAAAACACTGAAAGCTGATTAGGCCCTTGTTCTTTTTATAAGAGAACAGGAAGTCAGATCACCAAGCTAAGAGGGAAATTCAGAGAAAGGGGGAGGGGAAGACAACATTTGCAGAGATACTGTCAGCCTAACTACGGAGGAGCTCAGTGATGGTTACTGCCTCGGAAGGGTCAGGCGTGTATTTTTCTGATTTTGAAACTATGGAGGCTTGGGGTCAGTGTTGGGTTGTAAATGACACCGTGGTCAGTTTAGTGGCTTTCCCAGCATTCAGATGAGATGGAAAGGTAAGGCTAAGGCTTGTCATTCACTGGGATGAGGTAGGGTCCAGTCTGTCTTCATAAGGCATGCATATTTTCAGCTTCATTCGACAGTGCCTGTTCGGGGATGTTTGTGAATTTACTTCTGCAATCTCTATGTAATATGCACACTGGATGAACTTCTATGCCTTTTCTTCCCAGGACTGTAGACTGATTAATAGAGAAAACTTGTATGAAAGCTTAAGATAGCAGCTTAAAGATGCTGGAGTCACTTGTTTAGGAAGACTGTGGAGTGTCTGAAATAAACTCGAGGAATCCCTGAAATTTCAGGAGTCCCCGAAATAAACTCAAGTTTTATTGAAACAGTGATGGTTGTTGTTGTTTTGTGAACTGTATGGTTATACTCTCAAGTCAGATTTTGCAGTGGTTCCTGTTACTTGCAGGCAAATATGTTTCATCACTTTTTGTCAATATATGATTGTTCCTATTTACTATTTCATACAGAATTATGAGCTTGTATGCGAGCAATGAATAGCCTTTAATATTATCTGTAAACATAGATGTTCTTGAGATATAAGATATGATCAAAACACAAGCTTAAAATTGGATATGTGCTTTATTTTGGTCTCTTTTACATTTATTATTAAATACATTTATTTGCTCATGTCTACTAGTTTAAGACAACTTAATATGAAATACTAGTATAGAATAGATGCAAATTAATATATTTGTTTTCATTGTGAAATACTCCACTGTGAGGTTGCACTGATATTTGTTTGCTTAGTGGTGATTTTCTGAATTAAATTAATAAAGCTAGTCTGGTGTTTTCCAAAACATTTGATTATAGTTATTTTTTTTCCTCTTTTACTTTAGGTGGGCACACAAATATGTGCTGATAGGTTATTGTGTGACAGTATTCCTGTTACATAGTTTGAGGGGTGTTTATGCTTGTGCTGAAATTGTATTGTAAACATAACTCTCCAACAAAGACACAAGACTTCTGATAATCTTGACAGATCATTCAGGGAGTTCTGTAAGCATGTACTCTGCAACCCTCATTTAGCAGGAAAAAAAAAATGTCACTTACTGAGTGAGCAGTCCCTTTGGTGTACACATTAAGTGGGAGGGTCATGTCTTTTCGGCACCCTAACCAGAAGGAGTTAATTGTACTTTAAATCTCTCCTCCTTTCCCATGCAGTGTAACATTTTCCACTCTGTCTTGTGTTTATTTCACTGTTGTGCTTTCTTTTAGGCAACCTGCCCAAGCATGCAGCACTGCCCCTGAATCAGCACTGGAGCTGCAGCAGACCAGCCACTGTCCCAGCCTCTCAAATCATACTCAGGTCATGATGGTTCCGTTGGGGCATCTAGCCAAAGGAGCCACTTTGGAAGACCTTCTTGAAACCTGCATTCAATCTTTTGGTGAGTGTCTGGAGGTCATAGAGTCATATTATTTTGTTTCTGTCCTGGCTATGCTTAAATCCTTTAGTAGCGAATTACATTGATTTATTGGTGAAGGAGAAAAGTGTTAACTGAGAATTTTCTATACTATAGGTGACTCTATTTTTGGTTGATGGATGTGTTTATGCATATGTGTGTAATATGTGCTAAGAGATTAGTGTGACTACTGCTTTTTCTTGAGGGAACCAGACAAATTCCAATCATCTATGCTTCTAAAAGTAGTTTTGTTGTTCCTTCAAGTACCAATTTTGTAAACTTTAACAAGTAATCATTATATTTTGCATATTGCAGTAACATTCTCATAAGGCGTGTAAGCAATGTGTTCATATTAAACATTTTTAAATGAAAAGGGCTATTTATAAATTAGGTGAGATAATACAGGATTGCTTTTTGCATTATCAGTAGAGATTTAAAGTTGCTTCTCTATAAAAGAGAAAGAATTGAAACAGAAATCGCAACTGTATTTTTTTTGAACCTATCAGTTATCCATTTGTCTTTTTACAATAACAAAAGAACTGAAATATGGATAAGTGTAACTAACACCTAAGCCCTGTATCCCTAATTTCCTTTTCCAACTTTTTCTTTAGTAAATGTGTTTATATCTAATATTATTAAAATATGTTGTTACTGAAGACACTTAAAATGATTCTGAATAATTTGCTTTTAAGTAGCACGTCTGTTAATGCTGAGTCTTTCAGTGCTGTGAGCTGCTCCCAAAGTATATATGGCAAAGCCTTGGTTTCAGAAGTAGTCCTTAGAAAATAAATGTACTTGAATGCCCACTCAGCTCTAAAATAATTATCTACATAGTTAAATAGTAACACATCATGCTGATCTAGGGATACAGTGCATAAATACTGTGTAAACAATGACTAATCTTTCACATTTGTTGGAAGTGATTTTTTTATCTTTAAAGCTTTCTAAATGCATGTCTGAGAAAAGCTGCTGAAACATGTAATTGTCTGTAATGTCTTGTTTCTTTTCTGCTTTTTTTCTGCTGCAATTCGTTCCTGTGAAAGCCCTGAACTGCTATAAAGCCCTAATTTGTCAACAAATGTTGATTGATATTTTTATAAGTTTTGGTTCAATAGGAGTGGGGTAAGACATCTAAAATATAAGACCTTCAGGCAGTTTTAATATATTGTGACTACTTGACCAATATTAATGTCTCCACATTTTTATGAAAAAACGGTAATATAAATGTTACATTGTAAAGATCTAGTAAAATTATTAAGGTGACTGATTTAAAGTAATGTAGGTGAAACCCTGAGTGGGAGATTTTTGTTGGCTAATACTGTGTATAACAATATGCACGTGCTTGGGTGTTCTCAGATTCCTGTGCCTTAGTATATTAAAAGGACTAAGGTAACAAAGAAAAGCAAGTGTACCTGTGCAGTTCAGCTGCATATGCGTGTGAATCATGCTTAAGGGTGTCATACTTCAGCTAGAAAATTTACTTAGTCCACTAGGTAGGGTTTTCTTGAACCTTGACAAGCTGTATGTACATCCAGCAAAGTGAATTGTAGTGCATCTGCAAACATTATTATAACTCACTAGGGACTGCTAAAATTATGTTGTGTGCTGCAGAATTTTAGTCTCTTCATTGGGCAATTCATAGTAGTGTCTGCATTTGCACATCTTCTGTGACATTACGCATGTTCTTATGCAATGTTGGAATTTTCCATCAAGGTATTTAAATAAAAAACCAACTGTAACAACTGTAGATAACCTACATAACGAACTTCATTATAGAAGGCTCTTGTAGCTATCAACAAAAGCAGTGCAAAATTCATTCACATTAATGTGCCAATAAAGGAAGAGATGAAAAAAACTTCCATCTGGGATTTTGAAGAGGGGTGGGTGTAGGGAGAAAAATGGTGGGAAAAAAGCATTGTTTCTGAATGATTACAAGAAATCTGAATGACTGAGCAAGTTTCTTCCCATGCATAGTACTGAAGTAAATCTTCTACCCTGTATGCTAATATTTCTGTTTAGACTGAGGTTGTATCTTCAGTCTTGGATATGCTGACCTGTAATATTTAGTACATTATTCTCATTGTTCTATAAATACATTATTGTGATTTGAGCAAGTTTTATTTGAATGTTTAGAACCCCCCCAGAATTGTACATTCGAAATTTACTTTCTGGAAAAAGCCCTTGATTCATTTGCTGTCTAGTCTAAAGGAGAACAAGAGGCAGTAGATTGAGATGGTGATGCATCACATTTCAGAATATACACTGCATGATGTTAATATTATACTCTACTTGCTAATATTATGTGCACAAATACAATTCCTCTGTAATGGATGCAGCTGATCTTATGTTGCTGCACTCAATTATACAAGTTTGGAAAAAGCAAATAACATGTAAGAGAGGCTGCTGTCAACAATGGTGTGTAAGGAGAAGTTGCCAGCCATATGCAGAGAATATTACAAGAAGGTCTAACTAAGAAGGTATCAGGAATTAAAACAGCTGTGAAGAACGCAAGTATAAGTAGTTTATCTTACAGCATGGATAAGAAGAAGAAAGGAGAAAGGGGGATATGCTAAGTTGAAATTAAGAGTGAGATGGCTAAACTTTGCTGCAGTATTCTAAATGGATTCCAGGATGTTTTGTAGAAGGACAAGTTTTGTCCAGAGAGCCAAATTAATCCAAAAGCTTAGCCAGTGCAGTTAACTTAAATACCTACTTTGGGATGATTAGTGTGTGCTCTTTCACCCCTCCAAGTTGGTTTTCTTTAGCTTGGACAGATGAATGACAGGCACGTGCCTTAGAAACAGTGGGGGTCATATGAGGCAGTCTGAAGTCATGTAGATGGTCAGTACATCTGAGAGACTAGCATTACACCAGTGTTTACTCAATAGCATGATGAGAAGGAGATGCTAAAAGTAGAGGTTTCTTCAAGTCCCATGAAAATTTGAATCAGGATAAGGTGAATCATCCTGCAAATGAATTGCCAAAAGTAAAGGCAACAAACAAGCCAAGGCAAGAGTTTGGGGAAAAAAGCATGATGAGAGATTGAAGGCAGGAAGCATCTTAGAAAGGAATATTGGTCTTTTCTTAGGAGAGGACCTGTAGAGACTTGAAACCACTGTCATCAGTTTTAAGAGAAGAGATTTGGTTATACAGGACAGTTATTCAAAACAAGTTCCGCATGTCTCAGAAGACCTCTCAGTATTTTAAGTAGCTACAGGGTGGTGTTACTGCTAAAATCTGGATTGACAAGAAGAATTGTAGAGCTCAAGTAAATGCATCACATGTGGTTGCTGAAGAAAAGAAAGGGAAGAAAAGAGAAAGACAGAAGGGAGGAGAGTGCATAGAGAGGAAGAGCAGGAGGTAGGGTAAAATGATTGAAGAGACTAGAAAATACAGCAGCTGCAGAAACGTTAGATTCATTGCAACTGCTACATCAGAGATACTAAGTCTGAACAAAAAGATCATAAAGAGATGATTAAAAGTAGATGTTCCATGGGCAACAACATGGCTGAAGTTGTAAGTTCGGGGAAGCAAAGAAGTAGTTAATAGCTCTCGGCCTGGAATATGACAGCTTCAGGAGGGAGATAATTTATTCTGGAGGAAATCTTCATTAGTGACTGTGATTCTGGAGTGGAATTGTAAATAGAACAGTGACTTTAACTCCCTGCATCGCTGTTTTGTCATTATGTAGTATATAAAATGCCCGGAAAACAATGTACTTTTGACTGGCAGACAGTTCTCCAAAAGTCAATATGGCTTTGTCTCCTAGTTTGTTGCTAGTTGTAAAGGCACTTATTCTATCAGCTTTGTTGTTGAAACCAACAGAGTAGGGTCTAGTTTGCTGGCAGTTCAGTAGAATACAGGAAGCATATGCTCAGTAGCACAGCCCTACTTTTATGTTTAGTTCTTACAGTAATCTCTGTGAGACTGCATGAATGCATAACATATATTTAGTCCAGAAAGTGTTACAGATCAGAGAGAAAAAATGTATTAGCAGTGTTCACTTCACTGGATACCTTAATTTGTTAACTTATATCTGCTAAATGTTCATGACATTTATTACCTAGGGTATCCTCATGCTACTTTGAGCTTGAAGTTCTCACTATGTGTTGTGAAGTCAGTTTCTCATCTAGAAGATTTTTTTTGTATTTGTAACTTCACTATATGTTTGTGCATGGTAAGAGGTCCCTATTTCTTTCCTTTGACTGTGTCTATTTTTATCTTATAAATGTACCTTTTTAATCTTGTGTAAGTTTAAAGTGTGCTTATATTTGTAAACAAAAATACCTTTCAAAGATTCAATGACCTATATTAACATTCATTCGGACTTATAAACCATATAGGGTCAGAGGGCCTTCTCCTTGCGCATGCAAGATGTTTGTTTAAATTGTTTTTTACAAGTTTTTAAAGACTCCGTTGCAATCAGGAAAACGTGTGTCTTCAACATAGTGTCAATTTGATACCTCCCAGTTTTGTCTGCAGTAAAGTCCTGAAATGTTGCTTGGAATTACTTAACAACAATTCCAAGAGTGCACTTGAAAGTCATCATTTATTCAAACACTTGTGTCTTTCTAAAAAAATCTGAGTATCATTTACAAGCTGAGAATTCCCTAAGATCTCAAAATGTTAGTGTTATAAACTAAGTATTTCTGTCCTTAACCTTTAAACGCAAGATCTCACTCTTTGCCTCTTACATTTGAGTGCTGGAAGTATATGCAGTACTGTAGCATATGGATGACCTGTGCTTATCCTACAATTCAGACACTTCACTTGAAAAGAAGTTAAGAAATTAAGAAATATCATCTTCAAATGCATGCCACACTGCAGCGTCCCTGTGTTTGGTTTCTTAAAAGAGAGGTACATAAAGGGCTTTAGGAAAGCGGCCAAAATATTTCTGAGAACATGTAGCATAATTCTGTGTGAAATCTCATCCACAAGAAACTGTTTGCAGTGGAGCTGGCTGTTTATAAATATGTCAATTTTCAATTAAAAAAAAAAATTAAACTGGTGGGTGGCTTAAAGGAAGCTGAAAATTATAACTTCAAAGATTAGCAATGTTCTTTATAGAATTTACGTGAAACTAATGTGATTTGCTACTTGTAGTGGTCATAATAGTCACAGACAGGTCTAAGAGTAGGTTGTGATCTAAGTTGTTCAGTGTTGTATCAGTTGTAAGTTGTGCAGTGTTTGATCAGTGCTAGACTAGCTTGTTGCCTCAGTGTGTGGTAAAGTGAGATGTTTGTAAACAAACCGTAGAAACACTGGAAACTACATCCGGACTAATCGGGATGAAAGGTGCAACAGAATTGTTTTGATAGAAATCAGAAATCTCACAAAGGTGCTGGTGCTGGTGGCCTCTTAGGTCTGAGCTGCCTAAAATGGTGCAAGTTCATCATAGTTAACATTTTCTAGAATAAAAAATAACTACATTATTGAGGTGTTTAGTTATGCGAACTGATAATATTTTTATGTTGCTCATACCAATATCATGCAAAAACATATTGAGCCTTAGGAACACTTTGAGAGCCAGCTACATATTGCATCCATCTTACAAACAACGAAACAGGCAAGTTGGAGTTCACTCATTAGAGCTGTAGCCATTTTCTTCTCTAAAATACAGAAAAATTGAAAACTGTATCCAGTTTTTCCCATTTCAGTTATCTGGAAAAACCCATTCTACTGTTAACATACATTCTTCCAGTCTAGTTAAAACGTACAATAACTAGTAAAACAATCACAGTTCAATTACTGAGTTTATCCTTTTATTAAATTTACCATATACCAAATTCTGATGTAGTATTCTGATTCAAAGGCAATACATTCTTTCAAGGCATATGCACACCCACAGAATGCAACTATGGCCATTTGCTTTTTTCCTGTTAAGTTTGCCTGAACAATCATTTGTTTTTGTCTCATGCTGCACAAACTTGCAGGATTCTACCGCTTGCCCTTGAAACCTGGGCTGAATGTTGAGGTCTCCAACCCACCCAAAAAGTAGTTACATTTTATTCATGATACTGTTCTCTATGAAAATGCTGTTGATCATTGTATGTTAAGTAATCTGAGTGTGATTTGGTCAAATACAGTGCAGAAACGTTAGTATTGCTTGGCAACAGAAACTACGTTAATGATCAGTTAATGACATTGTGGGAACAGAAAGAGTCATTACTGCTCTGCAGAATGCATGACATTGTGGGAACAGAAGAGTAGTTACTGCTCTGGAGAATTCTAAGTGCTGTTTAGCTAACTATTAAAGTTAATTGTGATTGTACCTAAATGAAAATGAATTCTTTTTCAACCTGATGTCTGTGAAAAAGATTTCCCAAAGAAAAGGAACTTTAGATGTCTTTATATATATTGTAAACTTCTTTTTAACTAATTTGACTTCAATTTTTTCAATATAATTTTCCAAAGCCAAGAAATAAGTAATAAAACAAAATGAAGAAAACTTAGACATTTTTCTTTATAAAGCAGTCTGCTATTTACTTAGAATTTTCAGTCATATCCCTGTGGTAAATATATCTTCATGCCTCTAAGTATAACTTCAGGAAAAATCAATAAAACTTTTATTTAGCAATGCAAAATAGTCTAATTGCTCGTCACCAGCCAACTGATACCCAGACAGTCCCCAAGCAACAGCAGCCCTGACAGACTTGCACCCTGTTTTTAAATGCTAAGCATTACGTGATATGACATGAAATACCCCATTGGTCAGTTGGGGCCAGCTGTCCTGGCTGCGTCCCCCAGCCTCCTTGCTGCTGAGGCAGTGTGAGAAGGCATCCCCAGCTGCTGGGTTAGAAATTAGTTTGCCCTAGTCTGTAAACACTACTTCCAGAAATAGACCTAGAAGTTGAAGCAAAGGCTAGGAAGCTTAGGTATGTAAGTGAAGCAATAAGTCAGGAATATTAGAACAGGATTAGAGCTGGAATATACAACAGTAATGAAAATCGAGGTCAGGAACTGGGACTCAAGTGATAGGCAACATCTTCAAGTCCTTGAGAGGCAAGCAGCTTGGTGTCTGCTAGTCTGTTACGGTTTGAACCTTTGGGTGGGACAGACTTCATACTTCCTCGGATGCGATGACTGGCTGTCCCAGGATCAGTCGTGCAGTTAAAGGGAAGCTTGTAAAACACCGTGGTTGTGGGATGTATAAGGGTTAAGCACACGTCTGGGTTCAGTGGTCAAATAGTGACACTGGCCTCAGAAGTTTCTCATTCTGTTCTGGGAGTCTGTTTCATCCTGTCCATCTATGCTTATGCTAGCACAGCTGTGTTGCCAAGCATTACGCTTGAATTATTCAAGAGTCGCCTGCAGCTCAAAAGATGCACATGGCTCCAGTATCACAATTTAAAGCTTTGGAAAAAGTCTTGACTGCTCAAATTATGCTTTGTAGGCTTCGGAGAAAAAGACTATTTGATTAAAAAGTTTGCATCTAAATTTGCTAAAATCAATATTTTAAATATGCTGTAGAATGATGTATGGTGTGTGTCCATGTGTGCAAACTTTTTATCTTCTTCTGTGTACCTCATCTGAATTTCCAAGGCTAATGGAATGCTTTCCACCCACATTGCATTTGGTTTCTCTCAAAGTACATTTTAATTTCTGAAAATCATCCCATTTCCCTTTGACAGGAGCTTTTATCTCCTTGTTTTCATTTCAAAGAATTACCCACATAGAGCTCTTTCTGCAAGATGTAGCTTTCCAAAAGCTGTTTCTGAGAGAGGGTAATGGCTTTCCCTTGAGATTTTTCTCCCTTAGTGTTCCCTGCCCTCACGCAGAACAGTCTTATTATTCTTTTTGGATGCATATTAGCCTCACTTTTGTCTTGGATATATCTGCATTGTTATGAGTATTTGGAGGAACAGCAGTGAGTTCCCCCTCTTCTGTTCTGCAGGGAGTTTAAAGGGAGTAGACTTGAAGAAACATGAAGTTGATGGGCTTTTTTCCGATATATGTGTTTACTTGGCTTGTTTAGAGTTCTGTTGGTGCAGGATTGATCACAAAGTAGTGCAGTTCTTTCCTCTCAGGAAAATACTGATTTGTTCTAAGTTTAGTTTTGGAGTTTTTCTTCCTAAGACCAATTACTTGTGTAAATAAATTTATGTATAACTCAATAGTCGCAAGCATGTATGGACAATAAGCCAATTTAAAAAGACACAAACAAATCAACCCAAAACTTAAGCACAATTCCCTGAGTTTTTGGGTGCTGTCTGCTAAATGTCATGGCAGTCTTGTTTCATGAGGGGGAACACCACCATCCTGAACAGAATTAAATGTAAGCTGGAGAGCTCAAGACTCCACCTGCTTTCTGCTGCAGGTGAAATTGAAAAAAGCTTTCTATTACCTAATTACTGTGTCATTTGTGTAAAGACATTCTAATTAAGTTAGATTCTTTCTGGAAGATATTAAGCACGTAAGATAATGATCTGAAATAAAGAAAAATTCACTAAGGATGAGTACAAAGTTCTACTTAGAGTAATCAGTTGTAAAAACAGTACGGTAAAATCCTTCAGCATTTCTGCAGAAAAGGATCTCATTGTGAGAATGGACTTTAAAACTGAAAATGGTTTAATTATATTGGATCACTGCAGAAACTCTAAGTGCATGCATAGAGGGATGTGTGTACTTTTATGTTTTCTGTATATACATTATACATGTACATTTACTTGTATTAAAATGTATGTGTATATAAAGATATTATGTAAAGGGTATTAAAAATAATATTCTAACTCTGGTGCTAAGATCTCCCCTGAAGGACTATATTCAAGTTCGCTTCATAACAGTGTGAGCTACAAAAGATTCAGAAAACAACATCAAAGTTGACCAGAGAGCTAGAAAACCTGGCCTCTGAAGAATAAAAAAATGAGAAATTTGGTGTTTCTTAGCTCAGAAAAGAGATGAGGGAACCAACCCTCAAATAGAGAAAATACATTGATAACGGAAAGAGAATTTTTCTTCTGTCTGCTGGAGTCCAGGCTTAAGCAGCCCAAGTTGCCTGAAATATTTGATTAGACAGAAAGGAGAACTCTTAAATGATGGAGAAACTCAAGTGTTGGAATAAGTCACCTACTGAGGCTGTGACGTCCTCATCCCTGTGGAATTTTAAAAACAAATTAAACTGGTTCTGAAGCCTGATTTTGAAAAAGCTGCTTCTGCATTGGAGCAGCAGAATAGAACATATTAGCTCCTAGTCCTGATTTCTGCCATCAACTGAGCTTTCAGCTGTCATTAAAAAATCAGTTTAAGTTGAATCTGCTTGCTGACCCTCAATAATGGTGTCATAGCTGATAAGCAGAATAGTGGCTTCTTACAAATCTGATTCTGACCAAATGTATTCAATTTAATGAAGAGAATTAAAGGACAAGGTCTGTTACTGGCTATCAAATTCCAACACAGAAGTAGTAAGCCTGGAGTAAGAAGGCTATTCTATGTTGTGTAAGTTTTAAGCTAAAGGGGAACAGAGTGTTTCCTGTTTGTAAAGGGAATATCCAGGGAGTGTCTATGAAATATGTGTAAAATATTTTATTTAGTTTTGGTTGCTCTTAGCCGTTTTAAGGTTATCTTGCAGAACTGCACCTCACACGTGGGGCAGAGTCATTGACTGATGGCTGTTTCAGTTCAGTTACTAAACCCTACCATATACAGCGCCGTGAATCTGCATATTTCATGCGTGTCTATGTGTTTCATCAAGGTCTTTGAGACCTTGAAACCTTAAGAACATAAGTTTCCTCAGTTTTCAGATCACATGTTGGTTTAATAATCTTTGCAGGCATTTATAGCACCATCCCCACACCATCTTCTTTAAAGTACCAAAAAAAAAATTGCAGAAGTCTTGAAGAATTCTATGTAGCACATCGGAATAGCAACCCACGTCTTTCAGCTTTGCACTTAACTACTGGCACTTGCTTGATGCTTTCTTGCATTGCATTGTTTTTGGTGCTACTTTTTGATAACCACTGGAAGACTTAAGGGAGTTTACAAGAAGTTATTCGTGTTCTTAGTACCTTAGTCACTGATCATGTGATGTCAGTGCTCTGTGATTCACTTCTGATTCATTTCAAATTGTACTCTAGGTGATACAATTGGAACCTGCTTATGAAATAAAGGCCTCTTAGACCTAGAAAAGCTAACTTTTCTTTTCTGCATAATTCAGTTTGGTTAAGACATCCTTGGCATTCTTAGGTATGCCTTATTGCATTCGTGAGTGGGAGGGAAGGTCTCAGTACAGCAATGTTGTCTACAGAACATATTCTTTCTGTTAAGTATATTTACCACAGACTTGTGGCCATCAGAGCCTGGTGAAAAGCAGGTAGTTTGCTCTTAAAGCCTTACTTACTGACTTTTGAGTAATTTATTTCTCCAAAGTATTCAAGGAACAAGTGATACTTAAGCTATTTCTAAATCATGGATTACAAGGAGTCACTCATTGGATCGTGCAATAGAGTGGCGGATGGGACTAAATTAAAATGTTCCTACACTTGTGTGTTCTGAGTCTCACATAAGAAATGGGACTTTTGTAATTTTAGTTTTTAGTGGCTTTGTGCTAATACATAGATCATAAAATGTTTATCATTAACTGTCATTGTACTTTCACTCATGGGGTTAAATGCTGGAAAAGTATACTCAGCTTCTGCTTTCTTGTTTGTTTCAGAGTATATTTATTAAAAATCTTAGTACAATAAGGGAATTTACAGGAGAAAAACATGCAACCAGTAGGTTATTTGTATTTTGCTGCATTGAAACAGAGCTAAGGCTTACGGAGTTTTTGCAGCTTTCTTTAAGTAGATTGACTGAAACACACCCATTCCACTTGATTTAGTATTCACTCAGTGGTTTTGCTCAGTAGGCTGTGTGGTTAGAAGCAGGTATACAAACGGAAGTGAAAATGAGTCGCAAAGTTAAACTGTCGGAGGCTCAAGAGAGTGCTGCAGAGGCATTCAGAGGCACGCCTGCAGCACAGTCAGGAAAGCCCTCTTCTTGGCTCCACCGTTTGCACAAAGATGCTTTACCATAAAATTGTGTGCTGCTACAATTCCATGCAGGCTTGCTGTTCAGTGCTGAACTGTAGTGGGAACCTTGCGATTTCTTTTTGCAGAGTGTTTATTAAGCCATCACTAATGCAATGTTTTTCTTTGTGAAGGTGGGCCTTTTAGTTGGATGAGAGAATGGATAGCCCAAAACCTAGTATTGCTCTAATGTGTGCAAAATAATTGCATGTCATTGTAATGAAGTCGATCTCTGTTGCTAGATAATTAGGTCTGGATGTGGTGTAGCATAAATACGCTTTTATTATGCATAAAATACCATAAATATGTTGACCTAATTAGTAACAGTAGGCAGAACATACTGTTTTTCTGTATCTTTGTGAAATGAAAAAGCTAAAATGGAAGAGAGAGGCCTTCTAGAAGACAAGAATTCAATTGAGAATCTGATGCAGAGTGGTACTTGTGTTATGTCATAGCAGAGGATTTTGGAATACACACAGTGGAAGTGCTAGGAGAGAGAGAGTTATTTTTTGTCGTTGTTGTCTGGAAATGATCTATATTGAGCACTTACGAGAAGCTGTATATTCTTAATAGTATGTGTTCACATATCCATTTGGCTTCCAAGTTAAGCATATACTGAACTGCTTTTTTGATTAAACAGGAGCTAGTGGATGGAGCTTCTGGCGGAACACCAAGTTTTGTAAAATGGACGAAAATTGATACAGGCCTCTGTGTACAAGACCTAAAATAATTTTACTCTTCCTGAAGACACTCGAAGAGTACAAAATGCCAAATACTAAAGGCCTCAATAAGTATTATTTCTTGCTGTCCCAGCCTTCCTCTGCAAATTTCCCGCTTCTCTAGCTGAATAATTAGCTGGTTTGCCCTGAGTGCTCATGCTGTAATACCTAGGCAGTTTATGTCTCAGAAGGAAACATGTTTATGTCCCTTTCAGTAAGGAATGAAATTATGTACTAACACAAACAAGGAACACATAAACTTTGGTTCATGCTAGAAAACTGAGAACTTGTAGCATAACCCAAAAGGCAGATCAGGACCTTTCTGTTACTTGGGGTGTATACTGCTCTCATTTATGGGGCTGTAGGACAGGCAGACTTTTACCTCACCCGTATCACTGAAGGTGGTTACATTTGGTATCTTCCTGTAGAAGGGCATGGAGATTCTTGCCCAGTGACTAATGTGGATTATCTTGTTCTGCAAATGGTCTAAGTTTAATGTTCCTTTTTGGTGATGTGCAATTTAAAAGTGTCTTCTCCCTGCCTTCTCTGGTAATAGATGCCATTTCATATGCTGCAAATCTGCTGTTTCACATCCCTCTTCCATTTTGCCGTATTGTGCTTTGCTTCTGTATCTTGTTCCTGCTACTGCTTTTTAAAGTGATAACTACATTTATCCTCATAGAGGTTAATCTATTTAAAATTATTCAAAAAGATGAATTTTCTTTTGTGTTTGAAAGGGTGTCAAATTCCAATTCAAGCTACTTAGGTTTTCTCATGACAGGCTGTGGAAGAACATTGTCAGTTAATATTTACAAACACTTTCACTACTGTTTGTTGCAGAAATGGAAACTTTTTCAAATGTTCTGCAACATTTCAAGTCCTTGGTCTTTTCAGAATATGGAAAAAAAACCCCACAAGACCCAGAAGACAGATGTAGTGTAAAAACCTTCTTCAGCTGAAATCGTTGTCATGCATAGTTCAAGTTGATCTGTAGGACATTTAGGTCCACCACAGGGAATATGCACTGGTTAACCTCTGGGTTTCCTGCATGCATTGTATCTCATTCCATGTGCATCTATGTACTGATCCTATCCTGTGTGTGTACTTTGGTATTATGTATGTCATCTGTACAAAAGCCTCACAAACTTGAGGATATTGCCATTCTCTTTGATAAGTTCATTCGTACCAATGACTGACTGATATGGACGACTGATATAGATCAGTAACTGAATTCTTTTGCTCTGCAATTCAATTATTTGTTTGAAAGTTTATATTCATATGCCTAAAGCTAAACATTTAAGTGCATTGCTGGGCTTAGATCGTTATGTATAATTATCTGGATATTTTGACTGCTTTGGAGACACAACTGCTTTTTTGTTTGCCTTTTTCTGTATTTTTTTTTTTTTTTCATTTTTTAAGGGTCTTCCAAACATGGTAGTGAAATATAGCTGTTGTTCTATGGCTCTCACCAGAAAAATGATGCGCTTCCTAAGTTAGTAAGTTACTGCTATCTTTGAAATAGCATACATGAACAGACCTAATTAGAATTAGGATTCTGAAAAAGCCTGTTGCAAATTGTTTATGAAGGTATAGCAAGATTTCAATATGAATGATTCTTTTTGGTTTTCAGATTTAGAAGGAAATGCATATCAAAACAACCAGCTGCTAAAAATAATTCTGGCCATGCATCAGTTTATCATCTCCTCTGCAGACATGCTTCAGAAACTCATTGATCTATATCCTTTGCAATCTTCACCTGCTTTTAAGGTAACCTGGTAGCCTGACAAGTTTGAGATGGGTAAGTAGAGGATACTCAATCTGTGGGTGTATTAGTATTCCACTTATTAAATTGTATGCTTGTTTTTTACAGTTTTTGGTTGTATGGTGTGCCTTCGTTTGGTTTAGGGTTGGGGTTTTTTGTTTGTCTGGTTTAGCTTGTTATACACAGAGCAAAAGATGAAACTCCAATTCAGATTTTAAGTAGGAGAAATCACCCCCTGTTGGCTGTGGAGGGAATATCTGGCAGGTGTTAGATTAATGAAGGCACCTCAGTTAGGTACTGTGAACCTGGGCCCAAGTTTCAGATCTGTTTCTCTCTCTCTACTCCATGCAAGTCAAAGGGCAAAGAAAAAAACTCTTATCATCTGGATATGAAAATTTCCAACAGAAATTATTTCTTGCACACACACTGAAAATTGCTGAAATAAATCATAAGATTTCCTTTCTATTTGTTTTCATTTTGAGATGATTGCCTGGACTCATACATGTGTGGTTCTGGCTCATTAGATTTTTCACAACGTAGCTCCTAGATCATAGTGACAATACTAGCCTTTCTTATGAATTTTTAATTGCGGATTATGTTACCTGTCTTCTTAGCTTCACAGAATGTTTACTCCTGATTATATGAGCACAGTACAGGAAGGAGACCTCTCATGCTAAGAATCTCTATCCAGTTTTAGTACAATTCGATTTAGATAATGCTTTCTTTCCTCAAACTCTGTGTCTTACAGGCATTTGCAAGCAGGATCACTGACAATAGAACTTCACTGTAGCATTGGCTGGCTGGCTGTAGCAGGACTACTGACTGTCCTGCTGCTTCTCTAATTGCAGGTGTTAGATCAAGTGTGCTAAGCTACAACTGTGGTGTAGGGTTGCCTTTAACTTAGGCTTGTGCGCTCTTTGAAAATGAAACAAAGTTAGTGCTTGGATCTTTCTGAAATGGAACGTTTTCTACAATCAGAAAAGTGATTCAAACTTTTATCAGACTCGCATATTTTGCAATCCTGGCTTTTAACTCTGTTTGTAGCTCCCTGTAAAGACATGGAAAGTTAAAGGGAGTTTTGAATGGATCAAGTAGTCTGGGCTCTTGTATTTTGCAAAACCTTGCAAATGTTCCAGTTCCACCATTTTCCATTCCCTAAATTATGTGAGCGATTTTAGGAGGTTACAGGTTCTTTGTAAAGTTTGTAAAGTTAGATCACTTTAGACATTCAGAGAGGGGCCTTTCAAAATGTTTGGGAACTTACCGAGACCTCGCCAGTCCTATCGTCAGCCTAATGTAATCATGCTTAAAGCGTGGATGGTGTGTCCCCTCAGGTGTGGTAGACTTAGGCTGCAGTTTATTTCAGATTGTGAGTGGATCCACAAGGTATTTTCATTAAATTATGTTTTTCAGACCTGAAAATCTCCATCAGAAGTATCAAGACATGCGTAATACATTTTCAAAGTGGATTTTCCATGCCTTCAACAGACATTGGCTACAATATCAAAGCATATTTTAAAGAGCTAACGGACTAAAAATAGGGGTGTTTCTTTCAGTTGTCAGAGCAAGTAAAATGAAAACTGTTGTGTAGCTAGAAAGCTGAGGTTACTATGGAGAGGCATTTTACATTTTGCTCTACTGTTGTATACAGCTGTTGTGTTGTATGTACAATAACTTTATGTTATGTTTAAAAGAAAACAGAACTTTTTTTTAAAAAGCTCCAGTGGATTGTAATTACCTGAAAGGATTATGCAGGATTTCTTCATAAATGCAGTGATTGATAAATTTGGTACTGCTGTTTCAAATTTTAATGAGATGTGCCAGTGCATGAGTTCTATTAGAAATTGTGAGGTATGTTGCAAAGAAGCATATGTAGAAAACAGAACTGCTTCACTACTAAATGCTACTCAGTACTCGGGCAATTGCATCAATATTACTCATATTAGTCATAGTTAGAATAAACTTTGGTAACAACCTTGGGATACACTTTGTATGGACTTGTGTAAACCGCTAATCTGATATAATATATGCCCTCAGTAGGATGATTCCTATTGTGTACAGATTGGGAAGTATCCAGCATGTTACCTTTTATGTCATATGTGAATCGATGTGGTTTTCCTTAACAGTTTTCTACCTATCTTAATGCTTTAGAAAATAACTCTTCCATGCTGTGTGTAAAGATATGCTATTTTGTGAGGTAAGTATATTCTTGGTTGGTAGCTATTAGTCATTAGTCTGCAGTCATCCATGTGACATATAAAACTGTTTTTGAATATCTTAAATTGACACTAAAAAGAGAAACAGGTATTCTGCTTCAGCTTTTCCAGGGTTCACTTTAGCAGCCTTACACAAAAAGGTCCAACTGGCTTTGAGCAGATCTGTTTAAGTCAGTGCATATTGAGTCACAGTTTTGAACTGAGTCTATATGAATCTGTATCTGAAACACCTGTGAAAATGGACAGTGCTCAGGAATTGATAAAGTGTGTCTAATATTATTACATAGGTCTATTAAAAATGAAAATGAAGTGGGATATTGCAGATATTTTTATATTAAACAAAGCTCTATTGCATTTGGTAGGTAATTCTCCTTATTAATTCTACTTCATCACTTGCAATGATGCTGGAACACTTTCTTTTTTCCCTATTAAGTATAGTAAAATTTGATATTTCAGTTTAGAGAAAACAGAAGAGAGGAAAAAGATTCAGCTCTAATAGATTGATGATACCTCTTTTTTACACAAAAGGGGAAATAATTAGTAACAGAAAAGTATAATTTGTTTTAAATTGTGATGATTTTATTATCTCAGAGCAGATTATTGGTTATGTCAGAATGCTTTGGTATTGTGTGAGATCTGGTAACATTTTTGCTTGTAGGCAAATTTACACATACCTGCATCTGTAAGAACTTTGAATTTCCATTTTTTCCAACAAGCACAAATTTTTACGTGTATAGTACTGGGTACTGAGTATGGCTGGGATAGAGCTAACTTTCTTCATCGCAGCCGCTGTGATGCTGTGCTTTGAATCTTTTAGCTGTTGCTGATCAGTGATTGCACAGCATCAAGACCTTGTTTCCACTCTGCCCCTGGCAGAGTGTAGGCTGGGGGCGAGTTTGAGGCTGGGAGGGCACACAGATGGGACAGCTGACCTGAACTGACCAAAGGAGTGTTCCTAACATACAGGGTCATACTCAGCATTAAAAACTTGGGGGGGTGGTCTTTCCAAAGTTGTTGTTGCTGGGATACTGGCTGGGCGTCTTGTGTAGATGGTATTTGACTTTGCATCATTTGTTTTGTGTTTATTTTTACTTTTTTATTTCCTTTTAACTGTCTTTATACTGGCCCACACATTTTTCTCACTTTTGCCCTTTCTATTCCCTCCCCCATTTTGCTGCAGGGGAGAGGAGGGAGTGAACACTTGAGTGGGTACCTGCTTGCTGGCCAGAGCCAACCTACCACAATGAGTGACAAGTCACATAGAGGAGTTGAAGTATAAAATATATGACTGAAACAATTTGAATGCCCCACAACAAAAACTGTAGTTCTCTGAAAAGATTTTGTGCATGTGGGACAGAATCACTATTAAACTATTAAATATATTTAGTTAGTAAATTTTTGTGACTATTGAAGTGCATTTTTTGATGTCCAGACCAAATAATTTCAAGTTTTAAAGGAGTATATAAAATCTAAAATTTAATGAAGAAAACATCAGGATGCATATTATCTAGATTTATTGTGAAGCAAGAAATTGCGATATTGAATTTATTGCAAACTATATATGTATAGTTTGCCAGGTATATATATAAGCCAGATAGTTTCTAATTTGTTTTTAGCCTTGAACCTTTGATTTTTGATAAAACCAAGGTAGCCTTGCAAAAGCATCTAAAAGCAAGATTATCCCCCAAAGTTGTTCAAGAAGAAGTAGAACTTGTAAACAGCAGCAGATATCTAAATTTCAGCCTAACTGATGTTACAGCAAAACCTTTTTTTCTGTGTATGTGTTTTAATTGTACAATAGGTACTGGATTACAGAATTCTGGATTATGTTCAAAATGGACTCTAAACTATCCACAACTATGGAGGAATTTCAAGAACTGGTTAGAGCTCATGGTGAGGAGTTACATTGTCGTCTAATTGACACATCTCAAATGTGAGTGTTGAAGCCCCAATATGCTCAGAAAACAAACTTTTGCACTGAATTTCTTTTATTCAAATAGAATCTCTCTCATTAGTCATGTGTTATCTATCCATAGAAGAATTTTTACTTTACAGAAGAAATATACGTTATGTAGTGGAACAGAATGCCTTTCAGGAATGCCTTAGGTTGAATTTAGCTGCAGTGCAACTTTGTGCTGATTCTCTATCACAGCTAAGTTTTACTCTGTCCAGGGAACTTACAAAATTTGTAGAGGCCTAACGATTTTGCAAGATCACTTGAAATCAATGAGAAAAGAAAATACAATTTGATTGGGTAACAGATGTGGTAAAAAAAATGTGTTTATATTTTAGCAACAAAGGTAAGTGAGGATATAGTTTATTACATTATCAGACTCTTGATATCGCTTAGATGATTTTGATTATAAAGTACTTGTCCTGTCAAAAATAAATCCTGCAGCTATTCATCACACAGTTCTTTCTTGGGAAGACAGCTTTCTCTGTTATATGAGGGTAAGATAGTTCTGTGGAACTGTACAACTGACACAACAAGTGTCAATTCGTACTTTGTTTGCAAATGCACAGGCTAAAGCAGGGCAGAATTTGGCATACATTTTACATCTGGTTATGAAAGAAGATATTTAGTTTTTCGAATTGAAATAAATTGTATTACTCTATGGGTCAATAGCAAAGGGGGACAGTTCATACTGAGATGCTGGTCAAGGAAAGCTGTAAGAATTATTAAATATAGAAAGGCTGGATGTGTTCAGTGAAGACAAAGTTGCAGACAACTATTCTGGAGATGCAGAACTGATTGCAGAAATTATATACAATCTCATGCTGTTTAGTAAGATAGTTGTACTTACGTGATTGCAGCAATACAATAAAGACTAACAATATTTTGTTATATAATCTTTAATGCATGAAAGGAGTTTGCTGTTTAGAAATTCAAATAATTAACTTTTTATTGCAGTAGGGCATGAAAACAATGTTACTTCTGACTTAGGGAAAGAGGGAGATTTTGCTCTTCAGTAAATAACTTGGGGTAATTGTGTTTTAAAAGAAATTCTAGGGATTGGTCTAGAAAGCTGACACAGCGTGTAAAGGCCAACACCAGTAAGAAACGGAAAGTCTCGCTTCTTTTTGATCACCTCGAACCAGAGGAGCTGTCAGACCACCTTACCTATCTTGAATTTAAGTCTTTCAGAAGAATATCAGTAAGTTATTTATTTTTATTTATTTATGTTAAGTAAAGATGGGAAGGACATAGAAAATATGGCAGAGAGGTAGTATTACAAGATTAACTCTGCCATACAAGATGCTGGGTGTGCTGAGTCTCTTTCCAGACTATTCTTTATTTTACTAGTGTTGAAAGTGGATAGTGGAACTTACTCTGAGTAAATACCCTTCTGCTACAACCATTTGGGAGAGGGAGAGAGAACCTGAACTGCGGAACAAAGTTGAGGCAAGATCAGTTGGAAGGAAGAGAAGTAAACCTTCTTCCAAATCCAAGATAATCTTCCAAAAAATCTTTTTGTTAGAACAAGGAATGTTCACTGGGCACAGGAACAAGCTGCATCCCTTGACTCAAATCAGTGATCAGGCTGAAATGGGATGAAGGAAACTTGAATATTCTCCCAGAATGTTAACCTTCTTTGACTGTGGGGAACAGTGCAGTATTCCTGTGCAATGATTAATGGACTGTATAGAAGATGTCCACTGGACTCTGCTTGCCTTTTTTGATTGTGCATAACAAAATAAAGACTAGAGATAAGAAAGCACTTTAGAAAATGCAATTTTTACTGTAAGGGGGGTAAAAATATTTTGTTATACAAGCTTTCAAGTACACAAACAAATCTTAAGGATTTATCTAGTTTATTTTTTGTTTCGTTCAATTTGTTTTCTCAGTAATGTTTGTAGCTGATAAGATGCAAACTTCCCTATGCACCTTGGCTTCACTTGCATCATTGTATGCTACAACACTACCTCTATTTGAACCTGATACAGTTCACACATGGAAAAGTGAATGTTAGAGACCAAAATCTAGGAGGGTTGCAAAGTCTGTGTGATAGTAAGAGTGAAAGCAAAGTGGTTTTTTATAGTGGGTATTTTGTTGCTGTTATTTAGTTGTTTTTGGTGGTTTTTTTATAGCACTACAATTTGAATTTGAACCCGTGCAGGAAAAGGGGCTCTCACTAGATGGTGGAAGATTTCACACTCTTGTTTTAGTGTATTTTATTTTGAGCTGACAGTACGTGACTCTGGGTTTTGTGTTAAACTCAAAAAGCCGTAGAACTGAAGTCATGCACAGATTGCTGCCTGTAGGCAGTAATAATAGGCAAAGCTTATATAACTCTTAGCATTTTCAAAACCTCTGTGCAGATATAAGGTAATTAGTGAGTGTAACAGGTATGGTTTTAGTCAGTGTCAGATATGTCATGGAGTTCCAACAGTTACATACATGTATACATTTTATATGCAAGGTTCCTGCATATGTTTTTGTATAAATGGAGTTTACAAAGAATTCAGATCAGAAAATAATCTGTAATTAATAATTAGCCATATTAATTAAATCTTTGCATAATATATTCATGACATGCTAAACCACAGAATCCTTTCGTTATTCTAATACAGCGTCATATATTGGGAGGAAGACTGAAAATGACCTGATGTGTTATTAGTCACTGAAATAACTGTTTAAAGGCTTGGTCATTTGAAAGTCAGAAAGGAGTACTTGATCCCCTTCACATATACAGCACACACCAAAATCTTGCATGAGACACCATCTATGTTGCAGGAAATTAAAATGCAGGGTGTGGTGTTCACAGGGTAATGACTGCAGGTATGCTGGTGCTTGGAAAGTATTTTAATTTGTAGTGATAAAGTATGGGGAGACTACACTCTTTTGTAAGAATCTGGATTCTGCATTCCTGTTGAGGCTCTTAAGTTAGTCGTTGCAGCGACAGACTCTTGCATTATTTAAGTACCTGAACTTCTTTACCATATCTGCCACTAACAATCTTGTTACAGCCAACCTCATTAATAAATTTGTGCACCACAATTATTTCAAAACTTTCAAGTAGCACATTAGATACAAATTTCTTCAGCATTTAAAAAAAATCTTTTCTGATGGAGATGACTGCTGAGAACAAAATATAAACCGATTCATAGGGCTACTGAAACTGCTATGAAGTCCATAATTATGTAGTCAGATATTGAAAAATTATCTATCTTTATACAGTAGTTGCTTAAATTTCAAGATTGAGCCAAATCTGGCTGGGGTTCAAAATTCAAAGAGTAATTGTAATGTAAGTACTAGGTAATCTCAGAGACAGCTCTACTTATTACTAATATTTCTTCCATTTTTAATTTAATAAGAGGACAAATCTAGAGGTGTCTGCTGTCATATCTGCTTTTAAAGTGCTAATAGTTCTTATTAAACAGATAGAAAAAATTTATAGAGTTGTGAGAAAGTGAGAGAGGGAGAGCAAGAAACAAACAACAGCCTGACAATTTATGATCTTTGCTTAAAGATCAATGCCATTCCGCATATTCCTGTGGAAAGGAATATATGTCTCTTACAGCTATGAATGTTTTTGGTAAGATGTTAGTATTAGTGGTCATAGTAAAGAATGGATGTAAAAATCCTGTGTCACATTTTCTGATTATTCAAAACCTTGTGTATTTTCGTTAATGGATAAATCAACAGAATGGATAAAAATTGCATCAACCAAAGCAAATGATTGCTTGTCTTTGATCTTAATAGGAAGAATAGCTTTTTAAAAAAAAATGTATGTGTCACATACAGATGTCTACTGAACAATTTTAGATTCCCTTGATTAAATAATCTCACAAGCTGTACTAAAAATATAAAGGAATCTGTAGCCCTCATTCTTAGTGGTCTTATCTCAGTTTCATATTCATCTCATCGAACTTGCTTTTTGTGTTAGTGTAGCTTAATTCAGAAGTGTGCCCCATCTACATAAACTGAACACTGAACTCCCTTAAACTATTACTGACTTATTAGATTACCATTTAAATTCAGTTTAATTTTCCGTATAGAAGTCTAGACTCAATGAATCTATGAAGCCACTGAGGCTGGGAGGAAAGCCCCAGTTCTACTCATCCTAGGGTTTATAAGAGCCAAGGCTCCTGAGATATGGCAAAAAGATGCTTTCAGTTAAATTAATTAGTCAAAGCCTCTACTTTGAATTTAACAAAGCTTTTACAAGAGAAAGATTTCAGTCTTATGGATATTTAAGGTGTAAAAGATGTCTTTTATATTTAATTTGAAAAGCAGACCTCTGCGCACAGATCATGAGGTATATGAAACTGTACATGAATTTTCATTTACACTTCTTTTGTTTAAGTTCTCAGATTACCAGAACTACATTGTGAATAGTTGTGTGAAAGAGAATCCAACGATGGAAAGATCAATTTCTCTCTGCAATGGTATCTCTCAGTGGGTGCAGCTAATGGTTCTCAGCAGACCAACACCACAACTTCGAGCTGAAGTGTTCATCAAGTTTATTCATGTTGCACAGGTCACTTAAAATCTAGCGTGTTTGGTGTTTACTTTGTCTTTCTCAGATACAGCCCTTTTTTTGCTCTTACCATGCTGCTACTCTAGGGTGAGCTGGGAGTGTTGGCATTGGTCTCCTGGTTCATATACACCACGTGTATTTGTGTATTTTTGTGTGCTGTCATACCAAGTCTTCAGCTATTACAGTGTCATGCCACCAGGACTTTCTCATATTCATTCTGAAGAAATTGTTTTCACTGAAAAACTAGACTTGCTTTTGAATCAGCAGGTTAGATTCCCAGTTGTGGCTGTGAACCTTTGCAAAGCAGGAGCTGCTCTCCTGCCTTTGTCTATAATTAGAAGCATTCCACCAGAAACGCCTTTCTGGATAAAAGCAGAGCTACGGTCCTATTGGTATTCTTTGCATCCTAATTCAACTGCAGTCATAACCAAGATAATAGGCAATGTTTCCTAGTTGTGGTGGACTGTGGGAAGACGGTGAAGTACTGAGGAAGTACTTCGAAGACTTACATAATAAGTCCACATTACACCCAGTAAAACCACATATGATTACCAAAATACATGAGGTCAAATGGCACAAAACTTGTAAGACTTCAGAGTAAGACAGTAGAGGAAATAAAAATTTGGGTGTGCACTCTGAACAAACCAAACCTTTAAATTATAAATACTGATTTTTTTTTAATGTCAACCCAGAAGCTCCATCAGCTGCAGAATTTCAACACATTAATGGCAGTGATAGGAGGTCTCTGTCACAGTTCCATTTCCAGGCTCAAGGAAACAAGCTCATGTGTTCCTCATGATGTAATTAAGGTTAGTATTGCAATTTCTTTGGTTTTGGAGGGTTTTTATTTGTCATTTCATCTCTACATCACCAGTTACTCCTACACTTCTTGCAACCCCACCTTTCTGCAAGATTTGTATAGATTCTCTAAGGTTTTTCTATTAATCTCGGATGTGATCAGCTGCATTTTCATTTATATGCAGTAGTACAGAACAGCATTCAAACATAAAAACAGAGAATTGGATCCTAGAACATTGGAAAACAAAACTATTGTCATCCATAGCAACATTAACCATCCTGAGTCTGTAAAATGCTAGCACAGATCTTTCCCTGTGAGAGATTTTATTTAATTCAGACTGGAACAAACTTGGCCCTAACACACACATAGTATAGTGGAATGTTAGGAATCTATTTTAATTTCCAGTTAAATTCTTATGAAATATGGATGAAAGCTATTAAAAATGTGAAGGAAAGCATGTTTTCTAGCAGTGCTTCTTAAGAAGCCTTCAAATGCCTTCTTAAGAGACTTCTTAAGAGAATAAGATACTTTATTATTTTGGGGTCTGAAAGATTTCGTAAAGGTATCTAATGAGCCTGTTTTGAATCACAGTATGATCAACTTGAATGAACAGTGCATACCTGGAGTAAAGACCTGAAGTGTGACCTCCCACTGGGAATGGTTACAGCTCTCAGAATCTCTAATCAGTTAGAAAGCTTATTTTAGAAAGATATTTTTCAAATTTTGTCATTATAAGGATTGCATATGTGCACATTGTTTGAGTAACTTTTTCTATCAAGAAGTCGTATACCAGTGCTAATAGAAAGCAGGTATAAAAAGGCTGGTGATTAGTGACTTGAGAACACATTTTCAGGTTTAACTACATCAAAGGGTCTGTAAAGGTTACAATCAAGCACTTTGACGGGAACTTCCCAAGGAAAACATTGGTCCATTGATTTTATAATGTTATGAGTCAACTTTGTACCTGTATAGTTTTAAACAAGGGAAATATTTCTACTGCTAGACTGACGATTAATTTGACCTTTACAGCAAACCCAGTATATTGTTTCTAGTTCATTTCCATGGAAAAAATTTTCTTAAAAACACAGATGTGCCACCTTGAATGGTAGTACGACTTCTCATCACACTGCGATGCAATCATGGCACAGCATAGGATTTCTCTGCCAGGACCTTGCCAGCAATTCCAGCTGGTGACCTGAAAGTCAGAGAATGCATTCCACATTTTAAGGTGAAGATGGCTGCTTTTATGAGTGTCAGAGAACTTGTGCTGTGCTTATGCATTGACTGCCTACAGATCCCCTTGATTTGAGAGAATCCTATTTCTTTTCATTTGACTAAATGGGGCATGTAAGGAGACCACTATTATAAATTAGGCTATAGATTAACTATCTATATTAATACCTAGTTTTACATATTAATAGTAGTCTACATATTAATACCTAGTTTATAGGTGTAGGAAATCTAGAATACCTAGATTTCATTTAAAGTTTTAAAATCTGTTTCAAGAGGCATAGTGAGTAAACTCCTTAACAATAACATGGGAAGTTTTTGTGCTGTATGACAAAAACAGAAACAGTAACCAGTGTTGATATTTTTGTTTTCTTTTTATTTTTAGGTGTTTAATGAAATGACAGAATTGCTTTCATCTTACAGAAATTATGATAGTTACCGACGTGCCTATAACGAGTGCAGTAACTTTAAGATCCCAATCCTTGGGGTCCACCTGAAAGACTTGATATCCCTTTATGAGGGCATGCCAGACTACTTGGAGGACAAAAAAATTAACGTATACAAACTATATTCTCTGTATAATCACATAAATGAGTTGATACAACTCCAGGAAATGCCACTTCCTCTGGAGGCTAATATGGACCTTGTTCATTTGCTTACAGTAAGTCTGTTAGATAAGATAAATACTGCCAATTAAAAATTTCACATACCTATCAAACAGCTAAGTAGAGAATTCCATTAATTTATTAATTATGAATACATAATACTGTAAGATTTTTTTTTCCCCTAAGGGGAAGTGTACAGGAATAGAAGAGAAAAAGTTGGTGATGCTGATTTATCTGGCAGCAAGGGTAGAGGTGCCAGTTCAGCAGTATGCTTCCAATTATTTTTATGAGGGAAAGAAATGTTTATTTCTGCTTCACTACAGTAGTATGCCCTCTCTGTACTTTTAATAAGGAAGTGCTCTGAATCCTCTGCTGATTAAGCCTGAATAGGGAAAAAGATAGAAAGCTTTCTTAGATACACCCTGGAGGCAGAAGATTGCATACAAAGACTCCTTGTGTTGAAAACAAACTTTGACACAAAAGCTCAGTCCCTCAAGATACCACATTTCTAGCCAAGTTTCTTCTGGTGCTTAAAAAGCTGCCTGACATAACATTAGTCAAATATAGTTGTTGTATTACTCTTCCAGTCATACCTAGTCAGTGCCATGTTGCTTAGAAATTGATACTACCTAGGACATTGTTAAAATAATAGTTTTAGCTTCCCCTAGTAAGTTAAAATACTACATTCTATTAAAATAGTAAATCTTGCTTTCTTGTTTCTCAGTTTTGTTTGGCCTTAACAAGTATCTCACCTTGGAAAAACTAGATAGTCTGCTTCCACTTTCTGGTTATAAGCCTTGTTTCAGGAAAAAGCTAATAGATAAAAATGCTTATGTGCCAGAGGTTATTTGTTCTCTCTGGGAGTACTCTTGTGTGAAATTCAGCACACATGCCCAGGGCCTGAAATAAAGCTATGTGAGGTGGTGAATTTCTTACTTCTTCCTGCTATTTGTTTTAAATGTTTTGCTTGAAATTATTCTAAGTAATTTTTTTATTTTATATAATGTTTTATAAAAATGGCTATTACAAATATGTAGAACTTTGGCCATAATTTCATGCAGCTATACATGACAGGACATAAATGAGAAGAAATACTTGATTTCAATGCATGAGCTTCTGAACTGCTAATACTCCATGCTACAGATTTACAGATAATGGCAGTAACAGTCTGGAATGTAGAATTGGACACATTTCAAATCGCTGTGAACACCTGTGCAGCTCAAGTTCATTTTTTTCCTAGGTGTAATCTAAATTAAAATATAATGCACCAAAAAATATGAATGCACTCCAGAAACAAGTTTATAAAGTAGTAGTGACTGCTCTGGGATTAAACAAATGTGTTTGTTTTCAGCTGTCCCTTGATCTTTACTACACAGAAGATGAAATTTATGAACTTTCATATGCACGGGAGCCACGAAGTCACCGAGCTGCTGTAAGGGCCTTTACAGATTCTTAACAAAAGGAGGGTTTTTATGAGTAATTTTAATTAGAAAAAGGAATTTTTTAAAGTAAATTTTATCCCTTGCATTAATTTTAGTATTTTATTTTATTTTATTATATGCTAAATTGAAAACATTTTAGTTTAGTTTATTCCATGTATGGACTCAGTGAAATCTGTTAAAGCATAAATTGTTTGGTTGATGATGAAGCCTAAGCTAGAATATATGGGAGAGTTGACACCATATCAGGTTTTAAAATATGAACACGAAGACAAATGAAGTTACTGTGTAGAGACATGACATCAGTCTCAGTTTTGGTAGTTGATACTGTTTCTTTCAAATGAAGAATTCTTACATGACTCAAATGATGAAACCCATGAGTGTTATATGGTAGTTTTGTTCCTGTTTTATAAATGTGGAAAAGATGGTGATTTTACAGGGCTGTCAGCAAACTGTGACAATTTAAGGAATGAATCCTGTTTTAAATAGTTCAAGGAAGAGCTTACTCTGAAGTACTCTGTAATTATCAAAAGAATGATGCCAGGTCCCACAGGTCATTTCTGCAGTCCCATACCACATAGTCCACTGTCACAAATGAAAGAAGTGTAATACTGGAAATATTTACATGTGGTACTAATGAAGTTCCATTCAATTTATTTCAGCCTTTGACACCCTCCAAACCACCAGTAGTTGCAGACTGGGCCTCAGGAGTGGCCCCAAAACCTGATCCAAAAACCATCAGCAAACACGTTCAGAGGATGGTAGATGTAAGTAAGGTTGGCCAGTGTACTTTACATTATTGTAAATCAGTTGTAGTCTTAGTCTCTAGGTATGAGAAAATACAGAGATGAGACTTCTGTCCTCACAAACAGGTTATTTTTGCCTACCTGTAAATAGCAGCACGTGAGGCACGGATGGAAACTCCTTCAGTGGCTAAAGAGCCAGCCGGAAGTGTGAATGCTGGTTTGTGTACTTCCAGAGTCACTCTTTCAAGGAGCCAGGGACTCCAGCATCATGTTAACCATGCAGTCTGACAGTAGGCCTCTTGGTGGCTTTTTACAAGCAGCCATTGCTTTTTCTCTTTCTTTTGGTTCTCTCGCTTTATGGAAAACCACCAGTTAAGGTGATTGATTCCAAAACTGTTGGGGGGAGAGAGGTAAAGAGTTTGTCTTTGCTTGCCTGCTTCATCTCTTTTCCTTCTAAGCACTTCTAATATTGTGAGGCATCCTTCGATGGCTGTTGTGGAATACATTTCTAAATTTGACCTAGGTGTGCTCCTTGCCTTAGGGCCAGAGAGAAACAGTAATGCGATCCACAAGTGGAAACAGGTGTCTGCCTGACAATTCTGTCGTATAACTGATTTTCTCATAACATCGACCTGATAAAATAAGCTAGGAAGCTACACTGATTTGACTAGAGAAACTATCATTGAGAGCACTAATTGACAGCATTAGTACAAGTTGTATATGTGGGCCTGGGCAGAATGGTCTTAAAGCAGAAGTATAAAACAGCTGTCATTGTGTTGTGAAGCATTTAGTCTAGCCTGTGTTGACATATCTATGTTTTGCTGCAAATCAGGAAATCATAATGCTTCTTTAGTCTCAAGCAAAAAAAGCAATTACATTGTTGCACTGTTTAATAGACTCAGGGAAAAGATGGGAGAGGAAATCCAAAAATAATGTGGAGTCTTTCTAAAGTGGTAATTCAGACCATCCTCACTATTGTTCTATTACCTTGTGCAGTCTGTCTTCAAAAATTATGACCATGATCAGGATGGATACATTTCCCAGGAAGAATTTGAAAAGATTGCTGCCAGTTTTCCATTCTCATTTTGTGTAATGGCTAAGGACTGGTGAGTACCTGCTTATTAATTTTGTAGCATCTGTTTTGGGAGGGATTAAGAGGTTTTGGTGTTTAAACTGTATTTTATCATTAGGGTGGTAAAAGCATTCTCTTTAGGCACAAACACGAGTGAAAACATAACTGACAAAAGCATCTTCTAAATGTGTTGTGAATTACATCTTCATGGGCTTACAGCAGTGGTAACCAAGCTGATTTAGAAGGAAGAATAGACAAAAAAATATTTTAGATATGTTATTATATTAATATATTAATATATTATTATTCTATTAAATAGAAAAAGAAATATTTTTCAAATGATATTTAGTATATGCTACTAAAGAATTTTCCTATGATAAAGCTGTCTCAAAAAAATAGAGAATTGGCAAATGTGTATTTTGATGAACCTAAGAACATTTTTCTTAACATGTTAAACCATGGAAAAATACAATAGTGATTATTCAGAGGTTTACTGTGAAGTAGTTTTGAGGTTGCATCACATGTGCAGATATCCCATTTATGCTTACAATCTGCATTTTAAATGTGTGGGTAAGCTTCTGTATATTTTGGAAGCAATTGGCAAGATTACTGAGATCACTGTAGTTTTTTGCCCATTAAACTATTGCTATTATAAAATGTGAAGAAAAATATGTTTAATTCTCCTTATGCATTTAACAAAACGTATGTCTCACAAACAACTTTTCTTGTTTATTTTCAGGGAAGGTCTGATTAGCAGGGATGAAATAACAGCCTACTTTATGAGGGCTAGCTCAATCTATTCCAAATTAGGACTTGGCTTTGCTCACAACTTCCAAGAGACCACTTACTTAAGGCCCACTTTCTGCGACAACTGTGCTGGATTTGTAAGCTTACTTTTAGTGAATTATTTTAACATTCTTTGGAATAATGCCTTTTTTATTTCATAATCACCTTGTGCCATATACAGAAATGGATCTATATAAAACATCAGTGAAGCTATATAGAACACCAGACTTCCTCTTCTGTAGCTGTTTAAGGTACCCTTTACACCCCTCTTGCCAGTGCCAATATGTTTAAACATGGTTCATACCTTGTGGAATTTGGTTGTGTCACCAAACACAGTCTCGGGCAAGACTTCCAAATCCAGAACCTTCCACTCCACGGGGCTGATAGAACTCATGTCCCGATACAGACATGACATGCCCCCTGCCTATGGCACAGAAGATTTAATAAAACTGACTGTCCCTTCAGCTGAGAGCAGACAAGGGTGCTAAGGTAGAAGAATCTTCCATCCACTCCAGCTCCGCAACTTCTCAGGGAGTTGTCAGATCTGATGATGTATTCATTAGAGACTAGCTCAAGATATTTTGTTTGTCATTCAGGAACACACATAAATATTCTATTTACCTTACGCTAAAGAGGTAAATAGTTCTATTTTGACTTTATGTATGGGAAAACAAGATATTCTGCAAGTGCTCAGATCTTAGAAAGGAGTGGAGCTTTCAGGAGGTATCAAACATGCAGAGAAATATATTAATACATAGGCTTTCTGTTTGTTTGAATTTCAGCTATGGGGAGTCATTAAACAAGGATACAGATGCAAAGGTAAGGTACTTTATACTTCTTTAATCTATAATTGACTGTGAATGGCAAAAACCCATGATCATCCTGAGATCCATTGCTCTATCTACGGGCCCATTTAATCTGACCTCTCAGCGAGGAGAAGGCTAATTCAAGAATAGTATGACAGACAGATAGTCCAGAAGAAATGCAAAGATGAAGGAACTTGTAACTGACAGCTCTAATGCTTTGCAAGACATGACTGAATTCAGAGGGTTTGGGAACAGACCCTTGGACACACACATCACCACTCTGTGAATATTGTGCAGCACATTCCCAACATATATTATTTTGCAGTTTTCTTCCTCGTGCTGGTATCTGCTTTCTCTGCAGCTCCTACAGTCAGAACACTGTTGTGACTGAATGTTGCCATTTTGTATTTTCATAATGAAAAGGAGTTTTAGACATATATAGCAAAGGGGTGTCATTGGTCTGCTTACAGATGTGTGTTGACAGGTAGTGCTTGTAGAGAACATCCAAAGGTGGCTTCTTGCTTCCCAGGGAGGCAAAGGTGTGAGAGCTACCTTAGATGCTACACCAGAGCCACAGAATCATGTAAACTTTGTTTTATTTACAGACTGCGGAATGAACTGTCACAAGCAATGTAAAGACCTGGTTGTGATAGAGTGCAAGAGAAGACCTAAAACTTCAGTTGCAGACAGCAGCCCAACATCTGCTCTTCCTTCAAGCCTCTGCCCAGTAGGAGTCAAAGAACAATTCCACGGTAAGAAAAGATCACATTAAAAAGATCCAAACATTTAAATAATCTTTCCTTTGCTCCTTTTTTGCTTTTAAGGCTGAGTTATACAGCATCATTTTAGGTTTTGTTAGTTAACTGCAGTGTTTTATCAACATAGAAACTAGAATCAGGTGTAAGTTAGCTTGTATCAAGGAACACCATTCCTACTCTAGACTAAGGATGGGCTCCCTTTCTGGAGAGATCTCCTTTCTGGCAGATCTATTGTCACACTACACAATGTATGGTGCACAAATTGCACAAAAAAATGAGTAAATCTTCTGCCAGACTCTCGTGAGAACTAGATGCCATGACATGAACAGCTGACAGGTTTCCTTAACTCTTTCACCTTGTGACAAGCAAGTCTTGCTTTTTAGCACTGTTGTAACATTGACTAGTGCACTATTACAATTCTGACTCAGATTTTAATGAGGACTTTATAAAATCAGTTTTCTTACATATCTGTGTGCTAGGAAAACCAACAGCTAATTGTCTTTTTTTCACTTCAGTAGCTGAATCTATAACTTCTCTCCATCTGTCCATCTTCCACAGAATCAGAAATGAAAAATCTACCTCTCTTTGTTCTTTTCTCCTTGTATCAAACAAGCTGTATAAAATTTTCTTCTTGTGTATTACCATGTAGGCTTCCAAAAAAGGAAGTGTTGTCCTTGAAAAACACCAGGCTACTTCTGTTTTACTTTTGATTTTGATGTTCCAACTCTCTCCATTTTCACTTTCTTTGAATTTCTCTCCTGCTCTTGGCCTGTATCTAATGTTCTTCAAATCCGCTTCCTGCCACTCTGGTTATCAATCTTTTGTGTTGTATTTAAGACTAATACTGCTGGATTCCACCTTAGGCTTTGTATTAGCACTTTACGTGGAGCTCAGTGCAGCCCATCTCTCTTGATACTGACTATGTGCATCTCTGTGGTTGTGTCTGAAATGGCTGCAGCACTACATAATAACCACCTCTTACCCCTCTCGAGTTTTTTCTCTAGCTGACCTCAATGCCACGTGTTTTCCTCTTACTTACTGGGACAGGGCAAAGAGTTATTCCAAGAGACACAACATTGAGAAACTTCTAATGACACCTATTTTGGAGAGCAATGAATGTAAAAAATCAGTAAGGAAAAAATGTTTCATTTATTAAAATCATGTTTAATTACTATGCCTCCTGTTTCTCCTTTTCTGGGAGATCTTGCCTCAATTTACTGTATATATTTTAAAGGACAAGAAGAAGGATCATTCACATTTCCTAATGGAGAAGTAGTGGAACACAGTGAAGACAGCAAGGATCGAACCATTATGCTTATGGGTTCCTCAGCTCAGAAAATCTCAGTGAGACTGAAACCAGCTGTGATTCATAAAAGTACACAGACTGATCCTGTCCTGCTGGCTGGTGACGTATCTCGTAAGCGGAGAGAGAAGAAAGAACATAGGATGCCAGAAAATCCTTATCTCCAGGCAGCTCCACCATCCACATTTGCAAGCCCAATTCTAGGCCGCAAAAAGGCATTTGTTAAATGGGAAAACAAGGACTCCAGCCAGAAGATGAAGGAGGAGCATCACAGCTGTAAACCCTCATACCAGGAACTTGAGCAGGTACATACATGATGGAACAAATTCTGTTTTGCACAACAGTACAGCCAAATGGTTGCATGGTGTGGGAGAGTGGCTGGGGGGGAAGTTGTCACTTTACTCCAGAGTAATTAATTGCCAGTTTAATTGCAATTAAACAGTCCATGAATGGCATCATAAATTCTTAGCCACCTTAACTTCCAGCAATGCTTCACTTCAGTTATAAATTTTAGTACTAGTATAGGGCTTTGAAGTCCTTATGATCACACTGATGCCTCAGTTCTAGAGTGTGAACGTAACCCAATCACTGAGGACCGAATGCTACTCCATAACCTGAGGAACATAGTTCTGAATTTCCTCCTGATTTTGGTGGCCTCTGCTCCCCTAAGTGACAGAATATATGGGGCTGGGAGGGTAGGGAGCTCTGCTTTTGTTCAACTGACAAGTATAAGTCACCACCAAGATGTTTTGCTGTGAACAGACACAATGATGCTTGCTAGATTTCACCTGCATCAGCCCAGTTGTGCCTCACCTTAACTCTAGAAGTGTTCTGACAAAATACCTATTCATAAGATTGTGTCACCTCAAACATGGCCCAAATTCAGGTTTGTAGAAACACCTTTCCAGACAGATTCTTTAAAGAGACTATTACAGTATCAACAGTGCAACTGATGGATGGTTTCAGCTATAATTACGAGGAACAAAGACTTATTTTCATACTTTTTACATTATTCTGTGATGAACCAACATGGAAACAGTCCAACAACAGGACCACAGCCTGATCTTTGAATGATCACTATAACTTTCAAAATATCCCTTGCTGCTGATAAAGTGAACCCATCTTTTATGAAAGACGAATGGTTTATTAAAACAGAAATTCAGACAAGAACCTCCCAGTACAGACCACTTCCCTTTCAATCAACAGTATATTCAATACAAGGATGTGAAGCATGGATGTAACTTGTAAAAACTCATTCTTTAAAATGTTCCGTTCATGTGAGTCCCGTAATTTACACTTGTCCTTGCTCCCTCGTCAGGTCCTGACCTCAGTTACTAAACAGCAGATGATATTATAAATTAATGGCTTAGCTTCTGGTACATCAGTTTCTGCATTAGTAGAGGAGCATCATTTCTGCACCAGAGGAGCAGCGGTGGGTGGATAAATGGAGGTTGTGGACATGACTGTCAGATACCAGCTGCTGAAAAAGTTGTGAGAGTATACACAAAGGATAGACCAGTGACTGTGGAAATGTTGAAATACTTTACTGGCTCTGATAAGAGCTACACCAGTTTATGTTCATGGCAGTCAACCTAAATATACAACCAGACAGTCCTCAAACAATTGCAAAATAAAATACAATTCTCTTTTTTTTTGTTTGTTTAGGAAAGAAATATTCTAAAGGCAGACAATGAAGGTTTAAAGATCCAACTGGAACAGGCACATAAAACAATTGAATCTCTCACAATCCAGAAAAGAAACCATGTAGTTGACAGTCTACAACACAGAGACTGCTCCTAGCAGATGAGAGGAGAATCTCCTATGGAAGAATGTAAGACTGAAAGAGGGGCTGTGATAAAGCTGCTGTATCAAGTGAACTGGAGAGAGTGTCTGAAGGATGTTAGGCAGAAATACTCTCTTTACTCAACACATTTCTCTATTAAACATGTGCTCCCAAATTATAAAATCATTCCTTTGACCTTTTAAGGTAATTTAGCATTATCTGTGCAATGAAAATAGTATCTTCTGGGTTTGCTTTTAAAAGGAGAGTATTGCTGAAGTCTCTGTTCATGTTGAAGACCATATTGATTCCCCAGTGTCTTGGCTTCCAGCAGCACACCTTACTGTACCTGTGTTAATGACAAAGTAGCTATTCATAAGACTGTGTCACCTCAAATTTGGCCCAAACTCAGTTTTGTAGAAACAAATGTTCGATAAAGCTGAGCAAGTAAAATTAGAAATACTACATTAAGAAAAACAGTTCTTTCTCCTTGGAGCTGAAACCAATTAAAACTACGAAGTGAATTGTCATCTTTGTTTCCAAAAATTAACATTAAAATAAGCAGTTAAGCTAATGAATATTTGATTGATCCTTACACTTTAAGATAAACTGACAATTTTTTTAGACCCCTTTCAGAGCCTTAGAAGTTCTGCTGCTCAAATGCTTGCCTTTAGTAAGGTAAAATAGATGGGACTATAGAGACTTGACATTGAATACTGCTTCCATTTTTGTGTTCCATGCCATGACTTGGAACAGTTAATCCTACTGATCTGTCTTAAGGGATAACTTGTTGTGCCCATACAGTAGATATGGGACAAGGTTGATTATATTTCTCTCATGTCAAAGTAGATGCCATTGTTGAGTAGAACCTTTAGAGCCATATTATGATGGAAACTTTCCAGTAATCCCAGTGCAATAGCTACTGTATTTCAGAGCTCCTACCAAGTTTTCTCCATTTTCTCTCTCCCAGATTTCACATGCACTTTACATAGAGTCAAGATGAGTGTGCTCTTCTGTCTGTAAATTTTGTACAGTAAAAGGTTCGAGGGACGTAACTTAAAAATACAAAGTGTACATATTGTTAACAGACAACATAACAGTCTTTCAAGTTACTGATAAATCTGCTTGTCAGAATAGCCAATTCTAAAATCACGTTTGCATTCCAAGAGAATCTGTACACTTAAGAGTTGTATAAAACTTGCTTGTATTTATCAGAGCTTTGTCATCACACATACAAGCATCAGAAACAAAGTCCACTTACTGCTCCTCAAAACTTCTAAGTTACCAACTCCATTACAGATCGAAATTTAGTCAACCTATTACAATAGCATCTGTGCTTTGTGTTCAAAGTGGTGTAAGTATACATTCCATCCACAATTTGCAGTCATTACCAAGAATATAAATGCTTTATTTATAAAGTTAATTTGAAAATATTTGCCAGTTTAGTGATTCTAAATTCTTGTTTTGAAATTGGATTGTGCTTGCAACTCCATGTATAAGTAAAAACAAATGGAGGGAAAGAGTAGAAGTAGTAGATTTTCTGTTACATTACTGTAAATAACTGAAATGCATAGGAAAAAACCAGCAGCTCTGAAGATTGCACAGCTTTTTTAACTCATACACTAAACCTGAATTATTAACAAGCAACGTGGAATTGCACTTTCATCAGTGAAGCCTTCAGAATGGCTGTCAAGAATCATGTCTGCCAACTTGGTTTGCCCATTTTCTGTGAGCTTCTTGGTTTTGTCTTCTCCTCAGGGAACTACAGCAACATGTATTTCTAACAGGCATTTGGCAAATAAGTCTGTTTCTACAACTATTAAACAAGATGAAAGTTGAAGATATTTTCACTTACTTCAAAAATACTCCAAAGGATCAGCTAAAACTTGTAAATCTTGTTGTTTGGCCAAAGTAACTGCTCATTTGTGGTCTGAACTCTGGATTCTAATAGAACTTGTGTGTATACGTATACTTTGTCTATGATGGAGGGTGGAGATCATGAACAAGACCTCTTAGTTAAAATTCCCTATCAGCAGCTGGCCCAAGGGCTACTGTGTAACTAGGCTGAGTACTTAATACTCAAAATTCAGTTATGACCATAGATTTGTAGAGTCTTAAGTGCTAATGTTTCTCCGTGTTGTCTGCTTGTTCAATCTGAGAGACTTAAAAGGGATCTGTTTGCAGGAATGTCTTACAGAATAAGTGTGCAGTGCTTCATGTGTGCTGAAAACTTCCTGCTTCAAAGAAGTCAGCTGATACATGGATAACTTCAGAGTTCTCTAAGTACCTTCAGGTTCTGTTTGCCCAAAGCCACTAACAGTTATTTCTCACCCCCCACCCCGCCCCCTCCCCCACCTTTTTTTTTCAAGTGCTGTTAGTTCCTTCTTTTCATTTGGGACCTTTTTTTTCCTGCATGAAAGACTAATAGCAGAACCTGACTCCAGGGAAACTGTTAAAACTGACAAAGCTACCCAAAAAAAATCACTTGCATCTGTGTTAATCTTCAAGCTGCTTTATGCTAGGAAAAAAAGACACAATCAAAAGTGCTGTTTAAAAGTCATGTTATCAAACAATGATATTGAAAGTTATCTTGTCATGGCTAATTGAAATGAAAACACTCACCTTTTCCTTCTCTAGGTTCAGCTGTACATACAAGAAGACAGAAAGAATAAGCGCCATCCCCCGTTTATTTTAGTGTGAATTCCGATTATTTAAAGATAAAAGTAAATAGATTGAGTAACATAATTAGCAAGGCAGGGCTACTGTTCAGGTTAAATACAACTGCTTTTAGATTAGCTGATATATGTTTTTGGAAATATGCTTTTGTCCTAGTATCGTCTGTTATTTTGTTGTAAGTGATCTCTAGGGCAACTTGAAAAAGTTTTAATGCTGTCTGAGAAGACTGAAAAAGTGTACAGATTGTAAAGATTTTATATAAATTGTAAGATTTTGGTTTAATATTTATAATAGCAAAATATTAAAGTTGCATTTCATGCCTCTGATTTCATAATCTCAAGAGAAATCTATACCACCTATATTCATCTTCCTTGACTGTCATCTGAGACCCTTCTGCAGGATTAACCTAGTACCAGTCTCTAGACCAGCTTCACCTTCTCTGAGCCTCGGAATGTTGCTTAGGAAAATTTAGGAAGCTAGATATTTGCAGATTATTTGTTTGGTATTTTAGTGGTTGACACTGTTTTGCTACTCACTATTCCAAGTATTACAAAGCACCAGTCTTTATTATCATAGTCTTTCACTTTTGTTAAAAATGCTAATTTTGAAAAGATTTCACAGCACAATAGCCAAGCTTAAGCAAGGCTTCAGTTGTGTCTGCTAATGCTACCTATTGCACAGGCAGCAGTGTAGCACCCTAAAGATGTGGTATTCTTTACCTTGAAGTAAAGACCTCAAAGTACCTTATCCTAAATTTGGTTTTATATGAGGAAATGAACATTCATTCAGTTATCTTCAATCATGTGAAGGAAGAGAAGAAGTGAAACTCCTATTTACAGGGCAAATCTGCTCTACAGTCTTACACAAAACAAGTTGTGGTTTTCTTCATAATTACAGAAAGTAACAAAAAGAAAACCTGAGAAGTAATTGGGAGGATATTTCTTTAGTTTACATAAAGACAAAAGTAGTGATCATATAGATCACTATGCTTTTTTTTTTTTTACTAAGATAAAATTTAACTGAGATTCCTCAGTAATCCCAGACAATGTAATAGGGATATACTTGTGACATATCTTGTCTGTTAAAATTTTCCTATAGAGTTATCTATAGCCTTCTCCATTTTGGTCAAAATCTATGTTATTTTTCATTACCATGAAAAGTAAGTTTCGTCACTATCGTAAATCACCAGCAGGAATTCTTTCTTACAAACACAGAAAGAACATATGATAGTGAATCTCTTTCTTACAAACACAGGAGAAGCATGTAATAGTGGATCCAAATCACAATACACAGATGATGCAAATAATTTCAAATACAGTACTTTATTCCTCAGTGTTTACAGCTATTAACAAAAGTGTCTCTCTCAATTCCTGAAAAAAATCCTCAACCTTTTTTTTCAGTTCTTGAACAAACAAAACAGTACTCATTTAGGTATTCACTAAGTGCGAATAAACACAAAAATGTTCACAAACATATATATGAAAATCTTTTACTTACAACAGAATTTTTGAAAATACTTTTTTTCAAGACAAAACTTGAGGTTTAAATCAGTTATTCTCATGGTGTTATTGCATTGTTTGATAAATTAAAAGCATACATTCTGAAAAGAGGACAGCAAAGGATACCCCTATGAAATACGGTGGTGCTTACTTTAGTTTTCAACTACTGGCTTCATATTTGAAATTACTCAAGAAAACTGACATGGCCAGATTAAAAATCTCTAACCTATTTAGATTTCTATATTTTACATGGTCTACATACAAATAATTGAAATATGATTCTGAAATAATTTACTGTTCGAATTCAAGTGGGCATGTACCTGCTTCACTTGATGATTTACTTCATTCAGAACTGTCCTGCCTACTACAAACAGGATGGACTGATGAGCATAAAAACACCAAGGCACCTCCACATCTGCAGTTACAACAATCAAACTAAACCAGTGCAACTTTGCATCCTAAGACTAATGAAATCTTTAAGCATAGGTAAGTCGTTTGGTTTTCCCAGTGTATTTCCTTGATGAAGCCACATGCTCAACTGGTGATTACTTGTAGCAAAAAGTAACACTGGGATAAGCAAACAGAATTTTATCTTAAGGCTTTGGTTGTTAAAAACTGCTCTCTATTCCTTTGCTGACCAACACTTCACTCCAAGGCCTGCAGTCTCACTTGTCATCAGTTTGTGAGCTATTCCAGAGCATTAGGCAAAAACCAAGCTCAGAGTCAAGAGAACCAGTACTATGCTCCCATGTGACCCATGAGGGTCTGTCCATAAAGACTGCAGAGACTGCCAAGAGCTTAAGCTAATAAGAAGCACAGAAAAAATCTGGCAAAGGAACTATAGTGTTAGCAGTTGGGTGACATTAAGCCATTATTGCAAAAGTTCACATCCCAGCTAACATGTGCAAGCAAGGAAAACTCCTGCCTCTTTTTGTCAGACACCTGCTGGGAGCCTAAGGCCTGGGTGAAGCCATATCTATCACATCAGAAGCAGCATTCTCAAGCAAACTGATGAGAGAGGAAATAAATTTTGAAAGTTTTTCTTCTGTTATCTGGATTAAAATTTTGAATTAAAAAGTTGGTGATGGCTAATTAATAAAAGCTACACAGGCTTTTGAAAGATAATAATTTGATTTTGAACAGAGCTTTACATTCATGCATGAATTTGCCAATGAAACAGGACATGATGCGTGTGTTTATGAAGGTAAAAAAACATCTTTAAAGCATACCAATGGACACCAATAGGACATTTGTGCAGAAAGGACTTGTAACTGTGGAACATAAATCCAAAATCAAATCCTGAAGTTCGACCTGCAGTTAAGCCTACAGTTAAAAGTGCTTCAAGGCTGCTGTGCTATTTAATCAACAGACACACAAGGTTTATCAGATGCCTTCTTGAATCCCTCTATAGTGACCTGACGATCACGATAAATGCTGTCGTGAGTACCTACTCAGGCAGCATCCCCCTGTTCCACCTCTGTTCTCAGGAGCAGTCTCACAGCATGGGAGATATAAAAGATATTGAGCAGCAGAAACTGTCTTCTTTAAGTGACAGCTCTAAATTTAATTCCTGTCTACATATATTTACAGCCATAACTGTATGACAGACTCCTTCTTCTGGAGTAACACTGTATGAGAGGGAGAAGGCACCCATACCATGTCAAGACAGAGTTTCTTTTAGGTTGGCAGAGTAAGAGAGAAAACACTGAGGAAAGACAACTGCTCTATGAGGTGTCTTATTAACTGGGCAGTTGGTGACTTCTAAACACAGAACAAGCAGGGGAGAAGGGGGGGGGGAAATAAAGTGGAGGGGAGAAGAAAAGGGGATAAGAGATGGTATGTTCTTTCTTATGAAGCTCAGCTTCTTCAGACTTTATGTCTCAAGGCAGATTCACAAGGATATATACATGAATTCTTAACAGACATGATGGCTCCAGGTTTTCTGCCCAGTCTGATCTTAAAATATTTTTATGGAACACCAATAATGGAAAACAGGTAAAATGAAAGTAAGACACTATCAAAACTCACTATGATTCTGAGTTTACAATACGTGCTCCAATCTGTAAATAGTGTCTGGAACATAAAAACCAACCTGATTTGATTCATTTGTGTAGAGTATTAATTCACAATGTTACTTTAATGTGAAGTTCCAGAAGAATAATCAAATCTAATTGAACAATTTTGACCAAAGCCTTAAGGATTTTAACATTTGAAATTAAAATTCATTTACATGTCCCACATGAAAACTATGAAAGAAGAACTACGAGGTGAAGAGAAAAAGCCTGAAAACAGCATTCTTGAGTCTTTTAAAAGTGGTTTCATCCAGTTCTTAGAGCTACTTTGTTTTTTCTACACAATATTTTGGAGCAGGAGAGTAGACATGCAACATGCAATAATTAGAGAGGTCTGACCATTCATATATTTGTGTTTGTTTAGAAAGGGTTTTATTCAGTTTTCTGAGACTTATTTTAAATAAAATGACATAATAAAAAACACCATATAAGCAGTATGAAAAACAAGGACTTTAGTCATCAATTTTAGTATAAAACTGTTAACTAGAAGAACTCAATGCCAACATCAGTTGGTCTAATGCAATGATTCAGATGGTCATACTTAATTAATTCTAACCTAAACCCAAGTCAATGTATCTAAATTCCTAATACCAGTAAACACCACCACTATATTTTGCCAGTTATTCTGTTAAGATTTACAGTACTTTAGTATCTTCGGTATCCTCCCCCTCCTCTTCCACCATATGGATCACTGTAACCTCCTCTGCCACCATAACCTCCCCTGCCACCTTGGAAGCCACCTCCACCTTGGAAACCACCTCCACCCTGGAAGCCACCTCCACCCTGGAAGCCACCTCCACCCTGGAAGCCACCTCCACCTCTTCCACCACCTCTGAAGCCTCCACCTCCTCCTCCTCTACCCCCTCCACCACCCCAGTTACCCCTTCCACCACCACCTCCCCAGCCACCTCTTCCACCACCTTCTTGTCTTTTTTGCCATGGAGGCATTTCGGGAGGAGGTGGTTCAATCTCTGTTGGTCTGCCTCCACGGTCAGGTACTCTCCCCATCAGAACCTATATGGAAAAATAGGTCATTTTTAGAGCTAAAAAACAGTAGTAATAACTTGAAGAGACACAGGATTTTCTTATGGACAGAGAACTGCTGCCTGCTCTTTTAAGGAAATATGGCCCCTCAGTGCAGTGCTTGACAGCAGAATCACTATCTCGGGTCCTTGTAACACTACAACAGAACTCTGAAAGTGTTCTCGTTTTTCACCTCTAAAACAGAAATAACTGCAGCTAGCTAGTTCATGTTGCTTTTGGGAAATTTTTATGAACATCACTGCACACCTCAAGTATTTGTATTGGAATAAGCAATATACATAATTCATACATAATATATAAAATTACAAATATATAGTCATACATGAAAGACTCCTTACGACATGGCTCTTCTATGTAAATTTCAAAGTTCAAGTTCAAACCTGATCAGCCGGCAAAAAACAAACTGGCAAACTGATGTGCAGCTCTCAAAGGAAACACCAGTTTGCCTAAGATTATAAGCTACTGACACTCAGTAGAGAGCTGGAATGAACAAAATATGTAATAGGCTGTGGTAACACTTCCAAGAAAAGGTGAGAAAAAAGGGACCCTGACTATGGCAGGTATTACTCAGCATACAAAAAGAGACTGTACTGGACAAAGTTACACAAAACATTAGGTTAAAGAACAAAGAGGTATCCAAGTAGGACTTTTTTTGTCGCTTTCATATTTCCTAAGGTCTGTGCGATCACTGTTAACATTCTCTGGTCAGTCCCAGGCACTCCAGCTGAAGTCCTCTGAAGAAAAAAACCCCAGCTTTCTCTGAGAGCCTACAATAATTAAGAGATTTCAGTGTCTTTGGGATCAAAACATATTAAGGGTATCTAAAGGAGGCAAAAAACATTAGAAAAATCTGTAAATAAAATAAAAGCAGGTTTAGTCACCATTTGAATGGTGAAACTCGTGTGACTACTTGCAAGCTTCAGCTTTTACCACACAAAAGAAAGCAGCACAAGGTTGATTTATTACTGTAGCCAAACCAGATAATTTTACTTTGCAGCAAAGTGATATTTCCACAGAAACTTTCATGATTTATAATACACTGATGAACGAGAGATTCTGGTTTACAAACCAAACAACACAATCCTGGCAACACGTAGCCCAGGAACTGATACACAAATACTTACATGTATCCTTGAGGTGTGCTGTTCCACTGAACTCAAGAGGTCATTTACACACACGTACAGCCCCCCCCTCGCTCCTTCTCATCTACACTACTCTGTTTCATCCTGCTGCATGACTGACTGTGTAGCAAGATAAAAAAGAAGTTCCTGCAATGTTTACTGGAATACTGCAAACCTTCCTTTCTTAAATGGAGAAAATGAAATGAAAGTACCAATCAAAGAGTATAATGCGAGAACTACTTCTGCTAGGTCTGTAAACTGCCATGTCCTTTTATCACATCACAGACCCTAAAAGCATACCTTGTTGATGGCACAGACAGTATTTTCCCGTGTTGATCCACTACTTGTTCTTATGATCTTCGACAAATCTTCGCGAGCAGCAAGAAGGTGAGCCAATGTAATGGTTGACTTTGGAGACAGCGCATAGCGCTTGGGCTGATAGATCCGTGCTATTTCATCTGTTTTTACCTAAAGGATAGAATCAAACACAACTTACTTGCCAGGCATAAAACACACCAGCAGACTTACAATAAACCATGTACTGGTCTCAGTAAGTTTCACTTGGAGCACAAGGTGTAGCTTCTGAAAATACAGACTATCTTACAAAATACAGTGCCAGTTATTACCAATTCTCTACATACTGGTGGACCTGTTATACAGAAAGTGCTACTGATTATGTATAATTGATGCTGAAATTTAGCACTGTTACAAAAGAAACTCCTCTATCCACTAGCATCAAAGAGATTCTTTAATGTCTTCCAACATGTCTACAGACTAAAACTTAAGGAGTCTACTGCTCTCTCAAGAGCTTTACATAACCATATTCAAAAGATCACTTCTAAATGTGATGAAAACAAAGCAGCTTCAAAGTAAGGTAAATTTGTGGAAAAACCCTGAAAATGTATCAATGCAACAAAACACTTATGCAAGCCATGAAAAAGTGAGACTGAGAAGGGGAGAAAATCAGATTTTGTCCAAGCATGCTTTGATGTTTCATTTGCTTAGCAAAGAAGAAAAATAAATACACTTCTGGGAACATCTAGAATGATCTTCAGAGTGAAAAAAAACCATTTTATCTTGGCTAGACCTGACAATAGATGCTGAACCTTTACATGACTGTTTTGCTAGGTAATTACACCACCATTTGTGAACCCATTTCAGTCTGCAAACTTACCTCTCTTGGGGACTGAACAAGTTACAAAAAACCTAAAAAAAACCCCAAAATGCCACACCATCGAAAGCAGAGAAATGTATCAATACCTATTAAATGGTGGGGGAAAAAAGGCAGTTAACAAATTTTAAAAAGACAACAACTTGTCTCTTGGCTTAAAAAAAAAAAAAAATCTAAATTACATCAATGCCAGAACATTTTCAATCTCCAAAACCTTATCAAAGAAGTTATGAACATCCTACAAGAGAAATAAGGGGAAAAAAAAGATTGAAAATAATATGTAATTTTGAATTAGTATGTAACCTCATTATTTCTGTAACTGCATATATATTACATCAACAGTCTTTAAAARAGAGGAAAATGAATCATCTGACTATTTTGTCATCAAAAATCTCTTTAAACTGTTGTTCTATTTCAAAAGGGCAGTCATTGTTTTTCACATTGTTTGAATGGAACAATAGCAAGTGACAAAGTTTTAGTTAGTCATCAGCCATATCAACTACATTTTAGAAGTATACTTTAAATTTGAAGATATATAATTGTACTGATACAGCTGTAAGGAAGTTATTCAAGTAGGGACATCTCCTGTCTTCTGTGAGCTAAATGTCCCCCTTTTCCTTTCTTGCAGCATACAAAAGCATTCACAACCCCTTCAGAAATCAAACAGTGAGCCATTCCAACGCCGCACAGCAGCATCTAGACTCATGTGTTCCAGTGATACTTAGTGAACTTCATGAAGTTGATTCTGTCTGCATGTGTCAATGACAAATTGTGACACCACAAAGACTTCTAACAATCCATACTTTCAGTAAGCTTTCCAAGTTTTAAGATTTATCCATCTGAAGTTTTCTACGGAAACCTTCAGAAGGAAAGCTGATCTTGCCACTCATAAGCAAAAATATCTGCCTCCAGCTTCTCACATGCGTATTCATCAAATCACAATCTTCGTGTATCTTATCTCCCTACGCTTTTGGATACAAACAAGATATATTTCCAGTTCAGAAATATCATGATTATTTTTTAATATACAGAGTTCTAGGAAATAGTCCAAATGGAATTACCACAATTAAAACAATACCAGCAGAGCAAATACAGAGGACTGCTTTGGAATTTTTAGCGACCTGAAGGATTACAAGTAATTGTGTGATTTTCTCACACAAGCTACTATTCAAATAACCTGTTCAATTGACCGTCCAGTAGCACTGAATGCAAGATAGGCAGCAGTCACTTGAACCTCACAGACTTTATGAACAGTCACTTTTTGCATCCAGTCTATATTAAGGCCCAGTGTTTGTCTTTTGCATCTGCACAAGAAGTGCTGAGGTTCCCTCCTAGTTTACTTGATTGGAAGGTGTTAGATATAGAAAAGAAAACAGTGAGATGGGAACTTTAATTAAAGTGAGCAACCCAAACAGAGGATGCTAGAATTTCTAATTGTGAAGCTAAAAACAGTCATAAAGGATTGACTGTGCCATCTGATTAAATCCTTCCCCTTCCTCAATACCTAGGATTTAGATATTACAACTTGGGATGAGAAACAGGCTGGAAAAATGAAAACAGTAATGGAAGTGTATTTACATGGTATGCATATTCTGTAGGAAGACTTGGGGAACTGTAGCAGACTCCCATCTACAGGAGGCAAAAAATACATTTTTGTACAAAATTTGTACAAACAAATTTGTACAAACAAATTTGTACAAACAAAAGTTTACCTTTGCTCTATCAGACCAGCCAAAAGACTGTACAGTCACATCAAGCCTCTTCATTAACATCCGTCGTCGACACTCGTACTCACTGCGAAGAGCATCATTGATTTTTTCCAATCTTTCCTGCAGTGTTACAATAAAAAATTCAAACACTTAGATATATAAAGTTATAGAAATCAAAGCTATAATCCCATTCATTAACTAAGACGTCTATCTCGAGGTAAGCACTATTAACTACGCAGCAAGTATGTAATGCTACAGAAAAATGGATATACAGAATGTTTTGAAAGTTAATCATTCATGAATCAACACAAGGTCTGTTTCATAATGTCAATTCTGGAAGTACCTGACTAGCATTGTTAGTATTTAGCAACTGAATTTAACTATTAATATTCAGCAATAAAACAATGACTGTAAAAAGGCAAAGTTAAATGAAGCTGTATGCATTAATTTTGACTAGCCTGTAAAATACTGAAAACAAACACAGAAACTTTTCTTTACCACTTGGTCAGAGCTCAGAGGTTTTGTTAGCAGTGATTTCCCCACATGGTTATTTTGAACTTTAGAGAGAATGTCCTTTATCTGAAACAAAACACGTACATCTCAGAACACAAATGATATTTAGATTTATTTCAGAACAATTTGTTGCAATAACATTTTGCTACTCCTAAGATCAAACACAGCACATTTGTTTTAGCAGATGCATGAAAAGAGATACACATCTTCTGGCTTATGATCCACTATAAAAAGGTTTCCTGAATACTTTCATAAGATGACCAGCCTCTATACAAAAACATTTTATGGCACATCACTTCTCCTCCCAATAACAGAATAATAGCTGTATGGCAAATTTATCAAGTGCATGCAGAAAGTAGGGCTAATTAAATTAGTCATTTTATAGATTACTAAGTGTTGTAACTACAACAATTGGAAGTTAGGAGTTCTGTTGCCAAATGCTACACTGGGCTACAAAAATCTGGTGATGGGTGCTGGTAAAAAAGGCAGGAGATACGACAGGTATGCAGTCATTCTCTCTCATTAATTTTATTCTAATCCTATAATTGGTTCCAGCTAAAATTATGTTTCAAACTTTTGCATTCACTCCAAATCAAACTTGCTTATACTTCTTTCACTAGTTCTTGCCCTCAATGATCAGAGATGAAGAATGCTCTCTCTGCCTTTCAAACACCACTGGATTCTCCTCTCTCATTACAAGAAACCTCTACCTCCTCTTCTTGAGTGAACTTCCTTTGGCAAAGCTCTTTTAAAACCATTACCACGAATGCCCACAACAGTTGTATGTAACTTTCCAGGCAACTGATTTTTTAAGCTGGAGTAGACTGCATGCATATTATTGTTCCTGCAAGTGTTGTACACAGTCTGAAGGGGAGAACTACATCTTCAGTGGCTTTAGTAAATAACTACAGGGAACCAAGCAAAACAAGACTAAAACTAGAGTTAATTTGCTTTTACATGTCAAAGGAAGGATTAAGGTAGTGCATGATCTACAATAAAACCTGTAGCTGGGGACCGCCGTTAGGTACATTTGCAAGGATTACAAGACTTCATGAAAGCACACAGGCATTTACATTACACTTATCATAGAGGCATGGTTCAAAGCTCAGAATTTTGAGCTTCACATTATAGAAATATCATCTCTAGTGATCGCTATGAAAAAAATCCCAGAAGACAGAAAGCAAATTCTAGAGCACCTGGTTAATTGATTAAAGGAATACTTAAAAAATGAACTCTGGTATGTCGGGATTTTTGTAATTATCTCAATTTCTTTTTTTTTGTATATATGAAGAAAAAATCCGATCTCAAATTTTGTGTGAAAACCAAGGGGTACGTATTTTCTTCTTTTTACATCACTGCTGGGTAGCATTCTGGCAAGTTAAAAACACAATACTCCAGAAAAAGTCTGAGGTAAATATATTGTGCAGTGAGCAAATTATGGGCAAACAGTGTTTTGACTCCATCAGAAAAGACAGCCTAACAGTATCTGAAAAGTGGCCATCTAATTGCTGTAATATTCCAGTCATACCAAAAGAGGTCACAGTAAGGGGTGAAGTTCAGTTTCACGTACCCTACTGATCCCAACAGTCCTCTTTCTCTGATAATTCTTGCTTCTCTACAACCTTTATTTTCTTTACAAAAAACGCTCCAGGGTTGTCTGTCCATCTTCTAAACATAGCCATTTTTTTTATTTTACTGAAGCATGTACATGATGCCTGTCATATTCCACTCCAAAATTCAACTGTACCTAAGCACAAACTATGTTTGAATTTAAACAGATGTCTGGAGAATCAAAATCTAAAGTTAATAATCAGCAATAGAATAAGATCAATATGACAGCAGGAGATGAACAAATCAGTAATTAGCATAGAAGAAGGAATGAACAGCAGATGAATTAAAAATTCTACTGGGCAAGAGGTGTCTATTCATATACCATTAAGGTCACAAATATTACCTCAAGGGTTCTAATGAGTTGAAAGGAAGAGAGTCTATGAAAACGAGAGCAGCTGCTGCAACAAAAACCAATAAAACAAAATGAAAAAATCCTCAACATAATTTACAGCTAAAGTGTGAAAGAAGATCTGAAAATCAGTGATGCTGAATACTATCTAGAGATTAGAATTATTGTAAGTTTGCAGCTGCAAGGACAACTAAGAGGCAAATGCAACACTGGACTCCACATACAAAAGCCATACATTCTGCCATCACAAGTCAATCAGCACTGCATACTACTGATTTCCATAAACTGAAAAGTGAAAGAAAGTTTAAAGAGAACAATTAAGGAAGATAATCAATGAAAATAAGAACTAGAAGGAACAAGAGCAGCCATATGAAACTATCCTTTATTGATTGAGAAACTGCCCCCAAATTTCTGCAACCTTTTGTTTCCAAGTTAAAGAGAATACCTACATAATTTTTATCCAGGAGAGGTTTACTAATCAAGTAAGAATTAAGGAGGAATCTCTTCACTGATGAACTGGTCTATGTTTATGACACACTGTAAAGTCATATCCAGATTACTGATCTCCATCTACTCCTCACTCCCAGCGGCAGGGCTCATGGGGAAATCCTGCTAAGGGTGAAATATGCTGAGCCTTACAGTTGCAAAATACATTGTCCAGCCATGACTGATTAAGAGATATTAGCACAAGAACTTTGACATACACCTGTCTGCCAGAGGACAAGAATTCAACCAATGTGAGAATCTATGCTATAACCCATATTCCTACACGATAGTTGCCCTAGATTGAGAAAGATAAGCAGGAGTTTAAAAAACCCACCACAACCTACAAAGAAGTCTGTATGTTTAAGTGGGAACAATACCAAAAGCAGTGCCCAGATAAAAGAGCAGTGAAAACATATTCAAAGAAACGTTAAACAAATTGTAACAGCCAAATCATCCTGAAGTTTTTACACGTTCAGGTGTAAAAAGTAAACCAAATAATTAGAACTAGATGTACACAAGTATATCTGACTATTTGACATACTATGTAATCAATGACCTTAGTAAAACTAAAAATTTATGGGATTGCTTTGGAAGTTCCCACGCTCTCTAAAAATAACAAGGGAACAAATAAACTGTTGGATCTGCTTGAGACAAAAATACCAACTTAAAAATCTGTTGCATAAAAATACGCAGTTATTCTACTGTTACCAAATAAAGTGCATCTTTATGTATTGAACATGACATTTCTCGTTTGTTTTGTGATTTTGTACTCCTTTAAAAAAATTTAGCTCACATTTCGTTACCAAGTTCAATATATTTATTAATTATCCTTATTCTCTGTCAAAACAGAGTAGTACTTTTTACATTTATCACCTTTTGCACAGAAAAACATCAGGTATGTATGCACCTCTAGGGTTTTCAAGATTTTGAAAAAACCTGACCTGGGAAGAGGTATCATTTTAGGAAAGAATATCACCTTAATTAGTTCGTAAGGTGTACTGCACAGTTGCAGAGAGATCACCTAAAACCTCAAGCACAAAATATTTTTAAGCCTCTCTTTCACATACCTGCAGATAAATTCAGTATTTATCTAACTTTAAATATATTTTTGTCTGACCTGATGTTGGTGAACAGGACAACTCTTTTGTCTTGTTACCTGCAATTACATGAATACTTACTGTCCAGGCACCATTACATCTGTAAAATTACTGCAGACTAACACTTAAATGTAACATATTAACTTAAATATAAATTCTAGGAAATATACCAAAATATTTTTTAAAATATTCTTCTCATGTTTCACTTCAGTGTTATGTTAGCTTAATTTTGACTTAGTTTGTTTGGTAGCCCTTTATAGTTTCTTTTCAGTCTACTGATATGTGAAAAGTAGGGGGCAACTTTTCATAATGTGGGCAAAAAAAGTTCAGAAGTCTTTTGAATAATATGACATTACAAATTTTTTCAAATAAACAGTATTAGAATATCACTTTGTATTTAGATGTGAATTTCGCACTATTTTGATTGGAAAACAGCCAGATGTGAGCACTAGTTACAAAGCACAACACTGGCATAAACTTCTCTGAATCTTTCATCAATGTTCATTTAGAATTTATGGAGGTTTTGGCACTAAATTTCAGAATGACTCCTAGAGTTCTCCTTTGTAAATACACCTTACAAGGGAACAGCATCTTTAATAACTAAAAAATTACTATTAGTTTTTCAGTACTATAATAAAATACACTTAGTGGTAGAAGGCTGTAATATTGTCAATTTCTCTCTCACATTTTCTTATGTATGTTGATAACCACTACCCTCATTAATTACAGGAGATGCAAAAGATACTTGCTATGATTGTATATTCAGTGTGTGAGCTACTATAAAACTCCATTTGAATGAAGAAAGCAATCCTGATTTTATACTACTCTCTAAAATAAACTGGAAAATTATGTAAAACAATAAATGTTCTAATGTTCCATACCAAAATACAATGTGTGATCTGTCCCTTTGGTAGGTTGCTGCTGCATAGCCAAACTATTCTCAGAACTACTCCCACAGCTACTGACAATGCTGAAGATGCTAGACAGAGACAAAGAGTAGACATGTTGAAATGCTGCAGATACATTTGCAGATACACTAAATAAAAATACTAGATCAGTATGTAAATTTTTATTATGAATGATATAATACTGAACATCAACAGTGCAAATTTATGCAGAATATCATTAAATCAAAAGCCATAAAATATCTGGGAAAAGAAATTGATAATTTCAAGTGAATTTTTGTGAGAATACAAAAAAAAATGTTTACAAAGCCAATGAACTTTAATTGGTGGCACTACCTGTCTAATGCAGCTATACCTATAAATGTAGGTCTCTAACTCTGTAATGTATCAAAATAACTCCAAACTTGTCCTATATGTAAGTAATGGATGAAGGACAAGTAAACATAATTAGAAATTCTACAAAATCTCCTGAGTGGTAGGAAAAAATCCTTTGTTTATAAGGGATGAAACACACAGAGAACAAATTACACTGTTAATTTGGAGTCACAGAAGATGAATGAACTTGCCACCTTTCTACACTCTAAAGTGAGTACATGTGGTATAACCACTGTGGAACTGACAGATCTCAAAACTATTGGAAAATAGTTCAGGCAGCATTATTAAAAAAAACAAACCAAAACCAAAGATAAAACGCTTTTAAGATTCTGCCCATTTTAGTACTTCTGAAACTGTAACCGTTTATACAAACTGGGACAGCAACACTACACACAATTCAAGCCTGTGATCCTATCTGATAGGAAATCTTGGACTTTGCAAAAGGTGGCAGATACTAAGGTCTAATAATTCAAAGAAAACATTCTAGAATCACTACATGTGTATGAAGGAACTGGCGCTCCAGGTGTGGTCTTGCTGTCCCACAGCTGCAGAACTGGAGTCCTACCCCTATAATGGGATCAAACTAAATCTGCACCTGAGAAGTCAAGCAAGGAATTGAGCAAGGAAGGCCACCGGCCACGGCTGCAGCCTATGAACACACATGGATGGAAACACAGCTAACACTCACAGAGGGAGATCAGGCCAGTTTAAATCCATTGGTGATTAGCTGTAACTGACATTTTCATTCTCAGAAAAGTGCTAGAATTGTTTCTTCATCCTTTCAAAAATATTTAACGGAAAGACTGGATATAAAGATTTCCTTAGAACTAAATAGATCAAGCATAGTTAATAGTGCACGAATGCGCATTTTCATTTGCACCTGGATGATGCCTTTTATAAATGAATCTATTAAAGGTTTCATCTTGTCACACTGAAGACATACAGACGTAAGAAAACCATGCAAGTAACAGGCCCTCTCCCCAAAATCGCTCAACGTTCAACTGCCCACTGGCTGATGAGGAAGAAGGAAAAAAGGAAGCAGAAACATGTAAAATTATTAAATGAAAACTCAGAAGCAGAGAGCGCTTTTATTCTACCCTTAATGGGGGAAACGGTCGCTAACTTTCTCCCCAAACGCTAGAGAGAAATGAAGAGCAAAACTTTTAGCTGTCTGGCAGAGAAGATAAATTCTACCTCAAGAGCCTATTTACATTCTGCAGTAAGGAAATCAGACTAAGGATCACATCACTGAAATGATTTAGAACCTGGAAGGACACAACAGAAAGAACTATCTTGCTGAACAAGGATTCACTGACTACTGGCAGTTAAGGCATTTTCATCCTCTTCTGCAACTAAGGCAATGGCACCAACAAATCCATACTTGCAATTAAGAAATTAATAAACTAAAAAGAACTAACTTAAGTTTTGGATATTAAATTTAAATACATCCCAGAAATGACTACAGGTGTATAAATGCACAATCAGTTACTACCCTAAGTCTTCTGCTTGCTGCAGGACATTTGAATAGGTAAGAGGAAAACTTATACCTTAAACCTGCATGGCACAGTATGTCTGATCAGGTACACTGCAACCTTAGAGAAATGCTGAAATACTTCACCTCATAACAACACACTAAGCTGGCTTTCAGAAATAAAACTCTTTTGCACTTCTCAGATAGGGTTTTTATGGGTGAGACTGCTGGGCCCTTAACTCTAGGATGAATGCTTAGAGAGAGAACGCTTACAGTTTAGCAATACAGAGAACACATAAAAGCCCATACCTTTTGTTCCACACTGGTTAACAAGGGAGGAATACCAGAAGATGAGTTTGGCAGACCCAGTGCATCACAAATAGCTTGCACCTCCTGAATAATTTCATTGTGCTTTTCCAAATGAGAGCCTTTAATTTTCTTGCTGTGCAGTATCTTTAAAGCCTGAAGTTCTGTACTTAGAAATACTACAAAGAAAAGCATCATAATGGCAGGTTTAGAGACACTTAGATATTTCTACATCCATAGTCTCATATACAGCTAAAATATATACATTTGCAAAATAACCATGATAAAAGAGACTTTCTCAGTTCTCTCCTGAACAGCTCAGTATCAGTTTCCTATTCTTTACCTCAACTTCCTCTCACCTGACTTCCTACCTTCCGTCTACACACTGCATTTAACTGTTCAACTCACTTCCACCACCAGACCCTAGTTCCTTGGCTAGTTTCATATTATCACACTTGTTCCTGCTGCCACTCCTTTGTCCAAGTCCACCTTAAACTTAGACATTGTTTCTCTCAATCCTGCTTTCAGCACCTCAAAATCGCGCATTTCTGTTCAAGCTGCCATGAAACCTATCACAAACACAGGAAGCAAAGTCTCAGTTTAGGTGAGCTGGAACAGGATCAAGAGAGGGATCAGGAGTCCTCAGTAGGTTGAACCACACTTTAAAAAGAAATTTTAGTTTCTGCTAAAACAGTGTTCTAATACTGCTCTATTTTTCACTTTGCACAAGTGAGCTGATGCATGCTGAGCTAGGTCGTAATGATTGTACACATCAACTTAAAAACATATATAGAACTCTTCAATATAAACTGTACAATAATGATAAAGCATGAACATAAAATACTGTCTTTTAAGTGGGGAAAAATGATCATTACTTACGCAGGAGTTTAAGACAATCTTCTTTCTCTCTTAATCTGTCTTTGATATCTCCAGATATCAGTGACGAATATGGACAAGCCATTTCTCTCAGAAAGCCACTAATCTCAAGCTGGAAGCTCTCTACATCTTTCACACCTATGGGAATAAATGCAAAACTGATGGCTTTTTACAGAAACATCAAACTGCAATCTCATCTTCTTAACTTATACATTTAAATTGCAGATTTCGACAGCCCAAAGATTAATCACCTACCACCCTAGTAATATTTTCTTTTTTCTTAAAGAAGTCCTATATACAAACAGGCCTTCTAATAGCATATTCTACTCGTGCTTTGAATGAGATAATGCTACAGCAGTCTGTGAAGACATGAATGCAAATGAACATCACCAGGAAGAGAACAGTTTATGTCACTAAATAGCATATCCATGTAGCTGATTTTCTGATGAAGAAGTTACAGGAGTCATGAACCCGTTATTTCCAGTGATTGTTTTTAATTTTATTACTTTTTTGGTGAAAACATAAGTAATATAAAATCTCATCCAAATTCCAGCACTCCATAGAAATAATCAGGTAGTGCTCACATATCCACGCACAGTGCTGACTGGAACACTGTGTTGAACCAACAGGCTGAAAATACCAGGCACTGCAATTTAGGCCATCACAATACGATTACAGGTGTGAATGTATTTTTTATGTTTATGTAGACCTAAAAGCACCCCAAATCACCTTCTTTTTTCCTTTTGAAACCAACTTCACAACACAAGACCTTAATCTAAGACCTATACACACACAAATGTAAGTCTGCGTTTGGCTACCTTTCAGCACTCTTCAACACTGTAATTTCACTATTAGCTGAATGATATGGGTCTAAATCCACCGAACAGATACTAAATTGCTTTACTAAATTAGCATTCATATACCATCTGTTGCAGTGATGCTTTCTTCCATATTACAAAGTGACTTTATTTGGGAACCTAACCAAACGCAAAGCTCAAAAAATTCTGGTGAAGACAATCCATTTTCTGCTGCTTTATTCAGAGCTTCCTCCTCCAACAGGGCACCAGTGTACCTGCACAGACAGATAAACATTAGTAACAAGAAGTAAGCATAACAGAAAATATACATGTTTTAAAATTATTTTACTCTAAGCTGGTTAGTAACTACACTTAAAGGAATGAATCTTTCTGCATCACTTTTGTCAAATAATAATTCATACTTTTTTTTAAACGCACCAAAAAATTATTGGTCATTTATAAACAAAGTAGTTTGTCAGAAAATACGAAGCAGGTATTTTCACATGTGTATGTCAAAACAGACTTTCATCTCTCCATACACGCCTAACAAAGAAATCAAGTATTAATTCAAGTGTTTAGTCAAATTTTTTCCTAAGATTAACAACGAACTGCCCCGGAGTACTGGGAAAAACATAACTGAAAATTGCACTAAATCTCGCACCGTTTCTGCTCCCTACCATCCGAAGCACATCGCGGGAGGTAGGCAGGCACCAACAACGAGGTTCTTCCCCGCCAGCCTCCAGCGGCTGCCCCAATGCTGACCACCGCTGCTGCACCCCTGCACCCCATGGAGCGCACGGGCTCCCCTGCCCTCCCAGCATTACAACCGTGTGGCCCACACCGTGACCTCGCTCCCGGCCGAGGCCCGGCCCCGCCGAGCCCCCCGGCACCCGCCGGAACGCGGGGCCCGTCCCTCTGCCGATCCCGCGCTCCCCTTCGCTCCCGCCTCCGGCCCGGCCTCTCGCCCGCGGCGGCGGTGCCCCGCTCCGCGCCCGGCCAGGCTGCCCCCGGCCCCCCGCCTTTCGCAGGGGGAACCGCCGCTGCTCCTCGGTTACCCCAGGGCCTCCAGCGCGTCCAAGATGTCGCTCTCCATCCCCGGGCCGGGCGGCAGCTCCCTCATGCCGGCGCCGCGCCGCGCGGTGCCCGCCTCAAACCGGCCCTCCGCAACCCACGCCCGCTGCCGCGTTCCGCCGCAGCCGCGCGGGACCCCCGGCCGGGGGGAGGCCCCGGGCTGCCCCCGCCTCTCTCCGGGCGGCTGCCCCCGCTCCGAGGGGCCGTGGAGCCCTCCGGGCTCACTACCCGCATGTGGCTGGGGATGAACCTTCCATACAGCCCGGCTCTGCCTTTCCCCCGTGTTGGGGAGCGCCCGGGCTCCCTTACCCCTCCCCGGCTGTGCTCCGGATTTGGCCCCAACGTCCTGCCCGCTGCAGTCACCTACCCCACTCCATCGGGTACCAGCCACCTGGAGAAATACAGGACCAGGAGAGACCACAGCTGCCCTTTCGGGCCCTCCGGACATGGCTCATGCCAGGGCAGTCAGCTCTGCCACCCTCACGGTGGTTCAAAAAAGCAGGTTTTTAGGCTTGGACCTCTGCGATATTTCTGGCATCTCTCAAATAATGAAATTGTGCCTGAGATGTTGCAGGCCATGTCCCATGTCTCCACCTCTGGAGCCCTGATTTTCCACTGTGGGGTGCCTCAGCCCTGCTGTGCTGATTTTGGCTGAGGTAGAGTTAACTCTCTTTGCAGTGGCTGGTATGGGGCTGTATTTTGGGTTTGTGCTGAACTCAGTGTTGATAGTATAGGGATGTTTTCGTTATTGCTGAGCAGCACTTGCACAGAGCCAAGGCCTTTTCTGCTTCTCTTACTCTCGTAGTGCCCTACCTGTGCACGGGAAGCTGGGAGGGGGCACAGCCAGGACAGCTGACCCCATCTGGCCAAAGGCATATTCCAGACCGTGTGACGTCATGATCAGTATATAAAGCTGGGGGGAAAAGGAGCAAGGGTGGATGTTTGGAGTGATGGCATTTGTCTTCCCAAGTAACTGTTGTTCTGGGGATGGCTGAACACCTCCCAACCTGCCCATGGGAAGCAGTGAATTAATTCCATGTTTTGCTTTGCTTGCATGCACGATTTCCGCTTTATGTATTAAACTGTCTTTTATCTCAACCCACAAGTTTTCTAGCTTTTACTCTTTGCTTCTTAACCCACGCGTGTTCTCACTTTCCAGATTCTCTCCCCAGTACCAGTGGTGGGGGAGCGAGTGAATGGTTGCGTGTTGCTTAGTTGCCAGGTGGTGTTAAATCACAACTGTCCTTTTGACTTTTATTTACCAGTGTTTTCTTATATGGACCTTCAAAAAATCCAGTGGCTGAATCTGTGATGAAGACCCATAAAGGCATACAATCGGATGGAAATAATTGCTACACAGATGTCCTTAATGCACGAAATCTCCATAATTTGTGAAGCAACTCTTGAATTATTTCTATTTAACAGAAGATGTGGCTTTATTGAGTGCAAAGCTTTAAAAAGTGGGAATCGGGACAGCCATGACATCCTCCCACACCCACAGACAGAAATCTAGAAATTAAAAACATTGTTCATGGCAGTCAGGGGAAAGAAGAGCATCCTAAAGGCTGATACGCTTATGTCGACAATACGTGTACATCAGTGCCAGTACCTTAGCAGTCTCTTTCACAGCTCTCAACTGTTTTGTACCATATGACTGAACTTTAAAAGGACTTTTATTTCAAATGGGTTAACATAATTTCTCTAAATGAAGGAGCATGCATCTGAGCAGAGATTCTAAACATAACCTCTTGCTCCTTTTCAAACATTGACATCCAGTTAATAGAATGAGAAAACAAGATATGCAGAAATGGACAGAAATAGCCAGTTCTCTTTGCCTTTCTTTTGTAAAGCTGTATCTTTGTGCTACCCAGAGTGATTAATCACTGTACAGTTGTTCTGCAAAACCAAGTAGTTTTCATATCACTCAACAATGCAGGCTACAAAAAAGAACTGGGAACAACCAGAAGTGAAACTAGCATAACATGATCTATCAAAACTAAAAAGAAATGTAGTAATTGAAGAGATACTATGTGATACAAGTAGGTGGCAGCATTATTCCCTGTAAACATTATTCTCTCTGTAAATTTTCCTACGTGCCATAAAGGTATTTTGCTAATTTGTGTTACAGGATGATACATAAATTGGTAATTTCTCCCACTGTCTTTTGATTGCATTGCATATATATATATATATATTTATAGCCAAGCATATGCATCAATCACTGTTTTAATTCCACTGGGTGTTTTTGAAAAATTGTAACTTTTCTGTATACTAGGGATGTTATGTATATGAGGAAAAACAAGTTTGAATTTCACAAAATGTCTCTTGACACCCACAATTGAAAGACATTTTTAGTTGTGATTACATACCTAGGTTCTTCTCACAGCATTGCCATTCATTCATTCATTCATTCCACAGCTTTCTCCGTGTCCATTCCTGAGCTTCCCATCTGTGGGGGAGGAAAAAGAATAATGAGAAAGCTGGCTAAAAAACATTGTGTAATAATCTATGCCAATCGGTGTGGACTTTGCCCTGTGCCCTTTGCAATATACAAACCACAAACACATAAGCAAGAACACCATAGGAAGAGGTCTCAGCACACAGCCATTACTTTCCAGCAAAAGGCCTATGTGACTACCTAGGTTATCAGTGCCCTAGAGCTTTACAGTTTTTGTCAGGATTTCTGTTTCCGTAGTCTGCCAGTTAGCCATCTCCCTCAGCAGTCAGATAACTCTTGGTGCTAGCACAGGCAAGAAGCAGAGGTGCACAGCCAAGATTAGAAAATGAAGATAGCACTGGATCAGCACTAACTTGTATCAACTTGAACCGATACAAAATAGCAGCTGTGGCTGTCTGAAGAGCAAGGTGAAGATAGGAATTTTGGGGACAGGTCTTCTGCCAATTCGTATTAAATTTCTGCAATTACAAGTTGCCTGTAATCTTGCTAAAAACCGAAATACATTACTCAATTTTCTATTGAGGTAGGTAAACCTCAGCCATTTACTTGTATGGATATGCCAAGTCACAAATTGTTACGCTGTTCAAAACTGCTTGAGAAGTGTTTCTGCTGGCAGGCTTGCAATGGGCACTGGGCATTCTCAGACAGCCTAATGGCAAGAATGGGGTGGAAGGGTCCAGCCTACTGCTGCAGCAGGGCCATCGCCTCCTGGTCAGTGCTGCCAACTGAGCTGGCTTTGGGTTCTACGTGGTGGGCACAATCTATCTGCTCCTAGAAGGGAAGATAAAGCTGCCCACAGATGCACCAGATGCACGTTTCAAGAGATTCATTGCTTTGTCCTTCTCATATGCAGCACAGGAATAAAAAATGAGATGTCTTGAATTCAAACAAAATGGAGACGGACACCGTTTTAATCCAGAAGAGGTACAAATAATTTGTACTACTAAGAAAAGCAGACAATTGACCACTAGAGGGTATCATAGGAGTGGAAGAGTTCTATGTACAACATGATAAACGCGTTCCTCTAATCCTCTAATCGTGTATGTGCGATGTTGTACTGTATGTTTACAGTTTAAAAATGACTGAGAAAAGACAGCACTGTGTGCATACTTACTTTGATATAAGAAGCTTACATTGAGTTTGAACCAGATCAACAACAGCTCTAATTGTTACAAGGAAGTAATTTCTTTACACAGATATTTTTTCATCAGTTTATATTAGTACAGTCTGTTCAGCTTCCACCTGTAAAAAAGTACTAGCCGTTCTGTTAACCTATTAAAAAAATTGGTTCTGTTCTTCAGACTTGCTGTCATTTAGACAAGTGTAGCTTGCTTGCTTAAAAGCTAATGTTAAATTGCTTTTAATCCTTCTGTAAACTCCTTCTTACCTTTAAGGATGATTTGGGAGTAGCCACCCCAGGCAGTATAAACCTCATTGCATCATTGTGAAACCAGACTGCAAGTTGAAATCGATCTATATATTTTAATCACATCAGTCTTGCAAATGAAGTATTTGCAATGTGAATGATGTGATCCCGACTTCACCGAACCAGAACAAATGTGCACAAGGATCCTGCCCATCAATTTACTACAGGCTACCCTACTGAAATTGAGCTTGACATCCCATCATAAACATTTGATTTTGAAATCACCCTTCTAACATCTTCCGGACCAAACCAAGCCACCTGAAGTAGTGACATCAAAGTTTTCAGTCTAAAATTAATTCTTTCAAGAAACTATGCACAGTGATAAATTCTGCAGAACATAAAGTTCAATTTCTTGAAAATGGACTGCTCTCAAATGTGCTTTCTTGTGGCACATTTCTCTGCACAGGTGTGGCAGAAGTCAGAACCAGGCAGCCATCAACCCCTTGCACAATGACTGCAACTTACTGACTAGTACTATTTTTCCAGTACTTGTGAAAGAAGATGGTGGCTTTTCACTGTCCTTGAGTTGGAATAAAATGAATAAGGCACAATCTAGCTTTGTAATGTTATAGACTTAATTGCACATAGTTGCAGTTACTGAGTTTTGTCATTGACCTTAGAAGTAGTAGGTCTGAGACCTAAATATTTCTGTGAGTGTGCTCGTACCTTTCAGCATCACTAAACAAATAATTTGCCTCCATTTTTTTCTAGTGGTGCGTTACAAGAGAAGCATTCTGACTATTGAAAGAACCTAGATTTCTTTTTGCTGAAGTGGAGTCTCACACTGACTATATTAATACACAACAATACAGAAAGAAAGGTATTGAACATATGCAGCTTTACAAAAGGGAAAGCTGAGTGACTTGTGGAGTTGCCAGCACCTTTCACCTCTGTCAGGGGACTCAGTTTAATTGTCTTTGCACTACTAAGATAGTAATTATGCTGTGAGGACTAATTAATTCAGAAATTTCTGGTTTGTGTTTGTTTTTTTTTTTAAGAGAAAGTGAGAAGATGATTTAACCTGTAGGTGCCCAGTGAACATTTGTTTGCAGAAGAGGCTGCAGAGTACTGGTCATTAATTTTGTAGACCTCATTCCATTATGAATGAGATTGAAGCCACAAGCTAGTGCAACATATTAAGTGAGCAAAAAAAGACAGACCTACAGTAAGTCTGGCCCCTGCTACAGCAAATGTTCAGCCTGGCAGGACAAAGCAATGAATATTCCAAGTTCATATTTCTCATTCTTTAAAAATAAACTCTGCCCATTTTGCTCTTCAGACCATATGGCATGAATCATTTCAGTGAAGCATTTGTCACATCATGATTTACACCAACATTATTTCTTAGAAGTTAAGTGGTGGGGCTTCACTGGGAGCAGCTTCATATATTACAGCCATTCTCTGTTCTCTTTCACTTGTTTCACTGAAAGGTAACTTCATTAATCTCAGCTCAAAACTGGAGTTACAGGAGTGAAACCTAAGCACAAAGTGTTCCTGCTTTTAGGTTTTCTGGTTGAAAATTAATTTACTCATAAATGTACACAAGCTTTTTATTTTAAGCTTTTATACTCAAGTATGATGTACTCATAGGTGTCTACTACTTATTTTGTTTTCATTTTAAGAAAGTACAACAGAGAAAAGTCTTATGATAGTTCTTAGGCAAATACAAATCTAATTAGAAAACGCTGAAAATTTAAATGGCAAAGAAGGTATGTGACCCGGGGTATGAGTTACCTGAGAGGGATTCCCTGAGGTCAGAAACCTGCTACCAAGTCCTGGCAACCTGTGTCAGTAACACCAGAAGGCTGCAGAGTCGTCCAGGAAAGCCTGTAAATGAGGGCACCACAGGCACTGTGCTGCATCCATAGGGAAACCAGGTATATAGATTTGCAGCAGCTCCCTCTTTCAGCTGTTAACTCTTTTTTTTATCACTACCTGTTTCTTTTTTCCGTGGATTTCCCATAATTGAATTTTCTATGGGTTTTTCTCCTATTAACCTCCTGATGATAAATCAGAGAAAGAAAGAACTTCTGCATATACTAAGACAAAATTGGTAGACCAGAACTTAATACAAATAATAAATAATAATAATAATAATAATCATCATCATCATCATACTGTCCTTGACTGATAAAATGTAAAGTATAAGAATATCTGTCCTAGTTAAAATAAAAGATGGGAAACATGGAATATTATTAAATGATGGGAATAGTTTACTTCTAAAAAAAAATCCCCAAATGAAAACATAAAGTGGCAAATGTTGGGTTTTAAATGTAAAGCTGAGACTTTCAGAGTATGAGACATCCATTCCACTGGGGCTTGACTCACAAGTCATACTTCACAATTTATAGCAAAACTGGATTCTTAACATATTGGAATAAAGATTTTTAACAAGCTTCCATCTGTTAAACCAGCGAATTGGCTTGGTCTGATCATGCTTGCTGTTTTAATAAATAGCCAGCATCATTTTTCAAACCACAGCTTTCAAATTAGTTTGGAGCGTTTCAACTTGCACTGGTTGTGGCCAGTCCTGAAAGATTGACGTTGCTTGTACATTTGGAGGAGCCTACACCACAGAGAGGGCCCAGCCTCCCATCCCGGGGGCTTGGAAGAAAGGGATACCAGTGCCATTTAGGAAGGGTGGGCTGAGAAGTGACCTCAGGATAGCCACTTCCTTGACTAATGGTATTGCAAATGAGACATAATTGGTCTCAAACAGGAAGGGAGTGAACCGCTAAAGCCGAAAGCAACTCCCTGTCTGGAAGGTGTGTTTGCCACAGCAAAAAAAAGCAACTCTGTTAGCATGGGAAAATGAACTGAGGGCATATTTGTCTTTTTGCTGGGATTTTCTTTTTCAACAGCACAAATGAAAATGTCAACAAACAAGTGTGCATGGAATGAAATTTTTGCTTTTCCCTCTCTACAACAAGACATTTAAGGTGTATCTATATTTTTGATCATTTTATGTATTAGTATTAAAGGTTAAAGCAAACCATCAGTAAAGTTAAAATGAATGTTTGTGGTCCAGAGTAAAGCAGTTAAAAAGCCATCAGAAAGAAGTCATAATGGGAGAGGTGATTTAAAAACAAAAAGTGGGGGGGATTAAAAAAATTACTATTAACAGCTTAAAAGATACACTAGCATGAAAGGCTGAACATGCTTGTGTTATGAAATATACTTCTCAAGTCCTGAGTGGTGGGAGTATCCAAAATAGGAAGTGATGAGGATTTGGATGCTGACCACCAATCTATACCATTAGTTTTTCGTATGAGACAACAGGAATAAATGAATTGTGCAGTTTGTTGTTTCTTCTCCATCTTCCCTGTTCCTCCATCCATGCTCATCAGTTTCTCATCCATGCTTTCATGGGGCGATCATTCCAAACTTTTTCTCTTCCCCATCTCAATCTTGTCCTTGTCCCAGTTCTCCTCATGAACTTCAAGAGACTGCAAAGCACCGAAAGTGACAAATGTTCAGTGAAATGGTTGCTTAAATAATCTAATCTATGTGAAGCAGCTGAGGTGACATGGCTGAAATAATAAAAAAATCAGGAAATTAAAGGTGAATGAAGCATTTGGGCCCAAATTATTGAAATCTGACAGCATTAGAAGCAAATAAAAAATGTATGATGTGGCCTTTAATGTATGGAGTTTTCCTCTCATGGAAAATTTAATACAAACTCACATGCGTACACACAACCATACATATATGTTTGTATATATAAAAGCAGATCCCTGACTTATATTTCAAGCTGGGGTAGGTTTTGGCTCTTAGTCTCTCTTTTTCAAATGATTCACCTATGTACTGCTTTTGTGAAAACTGAAAAGTTCTTAGCATAATTCTATTGGATTCTCCTAGAAAGAGAAATAAGATATTTTTAGAAAGCTTATTTTGCTTTGCCTTGAACTGTGGGCCTTTTTTTTTTAATAGTAAGTCAGCCTTTTGGTTTTCTTTCACCCCTTTCACCCCCTCTGTTGCTATTCCTTGAGAACTGTGGGTGGCCGATGAAGCAGTGAACATCACATGATGTCACTTAGCAACCTGATGTTCATAAATAGCAACAATCATTTTTCTAATGGCTATTTTTCCCCATCAAAAATATGTTTAGACCCATTCCATTCTGACAGTGCCAAAGTCTTCCTCTGACTTCCAGCACATTTATTGCTTATGCTTTCCTTTTTGGGGGTCCAATTTCACGTAATATCATGGCTGATGCTATTAGAATGCTTCTAATTTATTTCTGAGCTTACTGGTAACATATAATGAGCTCTTTAAGAATAATCTCCTCTCCCTTTTCCCAAATGCCTGCATTGCATAAGTCTCAGATGCTCTCAACCTATTGTTGGTGAGATGAAATCAGAAGGGTCATCCACAAATGATTTTTTTAAATTTTAAATGCCTTGGGGGAATGCTCAGGAAGCTCAGAGATTTTTTCAATTCTTTCAGAAAGAATCTGGCAGGATTTGTGTGTATCCTCTTAGTATTAGTATAATCATTTAAAGTACTGGCTTTTCTGTGAAGGACTGTCTCTGTTAAATGACAAATTTTTGCAAACAGCTTACCTTCGCATGAGTATTAAGACAGAAACCAAAAGATAAGATCATAAAGTATGGAAAGCAGAATTCTGCAAGCCCCTGAAAAGGATCTTGCAAAAAATCGCTTAGGAAATATATCAAAATTATGCAACCACTTAAGCCCAGCTTGTCCTCAAGGAGTTCTCTGTCTGAGAGCACAGAAGAAAAACCAACCCCAAATTCTGTCCGTGCAGCATCAGTTCCCCTCCCCTTAACCATATGGCTGCTTCTCAGAGAGTTGGGGGCTCTGTAACTGAGAAGAGGGAGTAATGTGGGTGAAACCAAGACACTTTGTGTCATCATGTGTGCGTGACCGCTTCCACGAATCCTCCAGCTACTCTGTAAATACTCCTCTCCCTCTCACTATTTGCATTGGTAGTTCATACACCAAGTAAGCAGTGGCTGAACTACACAGCTAGGGAAAGGTATCTCGTTTTCTTGCCCCCTTTAGTTTTTTGTTTGTTTGGTTGGTTGTTTTTTTAAAATATACTACAGAACAGAGAAATAAGGAAAATTCTACTTCCTTTCTATTTCTGAGTCATCTTTGTCATTCATACCATCTTTCTGTGGATCTGCATTTCAATTCTATAAAACTGGAGAGAGAAAACCTCTGATAGAAACATTTATTCCCCAGAGCTCTGCACTGCTCTCACATAGCTGGAGTACCTCGTATCAGCAAACTCTTGCTGTCTGAGCCGCTTTAGGCAGAGTGGCTCATGTCTGGAGGGTGACAGCAACAAAATCACTACAAGCAGTCCCAAAATTTCAGCTTCACTGTGTCTAGTGGAAGCCAGAAGAATAGAAACTGCAAAGTAAACTGCTTCCTCTTGTTGAGGGAAGTGAGGACAGAGGTAACTAATCAATAGCTCTCAGTCTACTAAAACTTTAAACTCAGCTTAACAGGAGAGGCAGATAAAGTGATCCATGTAATATATTACTTTCTACATTTTCTTCCCACAAGCAAGCAAAGTTAAGACTACTGTAATGAAAGATGAATTCATCCAAGCTGGGATTTGATGTAAATTGTGCAGACTGAAAAAATGAATGAGAGATTATGGCCTCTGCAAATGCGTGTTTTATGCTCTGCCAATGCAAGATTTATTTTTTTTAATTCACTTTTTTATTACTATGTACGTGATGGGATTACTCACAGAAATCATCACGTCAAGGGTGTGCTGGTTGGAGACATAGGAAGAGAAAGTCCTTAGCCTGATTACTTCCCAACATATTTTTATTTACCTCATAATCTTTTTGCATTTTATAGTGTGAATTAGAGTTGGAAGACATCTAAATCAAAGACAGATTGTGGGGTGTAGCAAAACTAAAATCTCAAAACAGTTATGAGCTGTAATGAAGATGATTTAGGAAGGCAGACTATTTCATGCTCTTTGTATGTCAGTAGATGGTGCTATGTATACTATCTGCACACAATGTATGTGCATAGAATGGTATTATAAACAGTGATTATTATGTAGTCTTCCCTTAGTGCAATGGAAAGGACTTCTGGGGAGAAAAAGTATATTAAATTCAAGCCATTCACAATTTTATTTACATTTACTTGAAAACACATGTTTTGCCCCTTATTTTCTTTCTAACTTGTCTTTGAGGTCAGGTGTGTTCACAGAGGAGTTTTGTCAGAGTACCCAGTGGATGGAACAATCACTTAGGAGCAATGACACCAGCACTGATAGGGTCCAAGCCTGGCACTCATAGCCCAAGGCGTTATTCAGGCTGAACTATTGGGACTACCTCACACACCCTTCTTACTGGAGAATTTTAGGTTGTAAATCAAGAATCATAGATAAAAAATTCTGAGGAACCTCTGGTTTGTGAATCCTGGCGGAGCTCCGGAGCTGCCCAGCAACTTGCTGTTTGATATGATTACAACCTGATGCACCATTATGTCTGGTCAATAGATAATATAAATTCATACGTGAAATATTAGGCATTGAATGATTTCAGGTGCTTTTTAGCGTGGAGTAGGTAAAGCAACTGAATGTGTCTGTAACTGCCTACAGAGACACTTGAGGAAAAAAATCCTTGCTCTGAATTTAGCTCACAATCTGTACAAAAAACATTTGGCTGTCCATGAAAGGGAACACCTCCTGGAAGTACTGTAAAGGAAACCACTTGGTAAGACTGAGAAGTGTAGAGGCAGTACAGCTGTACAGAAAGAGAGGCAGGTTAAAGTACTTGATAGAATAAGACGCTTTCTTGAAATATAGATTTTGGGATGAAATATGAAAATACATTTTCAACCAAAAATGTTAAATAAGTTTCTTCCTAGATTCTATAACTCTAGTAAACGTTTATGAACAAATGACCAATTTGAGAATCAAAAGGAAGATTAACAGCTTTAGTTTTATATGCTAGCAGCCAAATTCATTTCTCACTTTGTGGAATTCATCCAGGCTTCTACTCTCTAACTTTAGTGAGTTACTCCAGATTTAAACCAGTGTAAGCAAGGGCAAGTTAAAAATACTCGTGCCACAATTGGCCTTGAAAATACGTTTCTCCATGATAGACGTTAAACTGACTGCTGAGGCAGACAGAATGTCTTGCCCATAATAATTTTGTATTTGCTTCTTTTCCTCAGTCCTTAAAATGAGTTCATGACTTCATGAGTCTAAGAGTAAATACATTATATAATGAATACACTTTTTATTCAGTATTTGGGGGAAATTAAAGTAAATGTTGTATGTCATAATATTGCATGGAAAAAGCAATGATAATTATCTGATGAGGGAGTTAATATGAAGGGCTCTTAGTTAATCCTGTGGTCTGTGGTAAATGGCAGACAATTATGTAAACCTAATTAACATCATAAAACAAAGACAAACAGCATTAGCCCACCAGTTCCTGGCTAATCTCTTATTTTCTTCCAAATACCATTGCATGAAAAAGTTAGGACTTATATACACAATTATATACTAATTCCATAAATGAATTGTCATGCTCTAGCCAAAGTTGACCCAGACATTCAATTTACACTCCTTCAAGCAGGTCTCACACAGACATTTGGAAACAAGCTTTGCCTAATGGCATTTCCTCTCAATTATTCTGGTATCTGGGCATTGCACAGGTAGAGGGGGATAAGTAAGAAAAGAGAGAAACCACACAACTATTGCAATAATTATGATATCAAATTTCAGTGCAGACAGTTAGGTGAAAAGAACCTCGCTGAAGCAGCAGCACCCGGGAAAAGCTCCCAGGAACAAATACATTTTCTTTGGATTATATCTGTGGTTTGGGGGAAGGATTTGTGACATTTTCTTTGGGGTTTTATAAAGCAAATATCTATGATGTTTCATTAAATTTAGTTTCTCGTCATGCCGTTGTTTTCTTCTGCTGTTTATTAATCCTAGAGGATTCTACATGACTTCTAGATAGGGTTTTCATGAATATAGCACTGTGACTAAACATTGTGGGATGTACTCGGTATGTCACAAAGGTCATTTCTTCATACATTTATATGCAAATTGGACAGAATATCAGAGGATGGACAATATGAGACTTTTTAAAAAACTATTTATTTTTTACAAATTAACTTAGAGTTGAGTAAATAGGAATCTCAGGACTTCTGAAAATTGAGTGTTTCTTTTTATCTACATCTGAGGTGAACTAAATTTTAGGTCTCAGATGAGGGGGATTACCAGGTTAAAATATCCACCTGTCTGATGAACCAGCATGTTTTTCCTAGGGAAAAGGATAATGGAGTATTTTCATATTCATATTTTTTTCTATTTATGTAGTACATAGATGTTGCTTAAGAAAAAACAGGTCAGTTATTTCATTAGGTCAACTGTTAAAGGTTAAAAATGCTAAAATCCGGTGCCAGCCCCAAATCCTTGTCACTCTTCAGTCCTGACCTGGCAGTTGGCCATCTCTAGGGAGAGTCAGTGGGGATTTTGCCATATATATTGGGAATGACTGGGAAGACACACAGAATAGCAGTTGTCCATCTGGTGGGAATCTCTGTTATATTGTTCTGCTCAATTTTACCTATGTCTCTTCATCTACAAAAGGAAGAGGGGGAAGGAAGAAGGCTGGAATAGAGAACAGTCTTTCTACTTTTTTTCTAACAATTTTCTACTTTAAGCTCAGAATTTGTGCAAAATATTGGATGTTTTGTCCATGGTTCATGAAATTCAATGAGCATTAGCTGTAAACTTTAGAATTTTGTTTTGTTTTGCACAGATGTCACTATGATAGACTTTGATTAACCTTTCTATGCATTTTGTATTGTCATACTTTGTTAATCATATTGCTCTTTTCCTGTTGCCCTTCATGTTGTATTTTTTCTCCTAATGACAAAGCAGAGTCTAATTAGATTTGTAAAAAATTTACCCAACTATTAGTCTTTATTGAGAACTAATAGAGTCGAGAACTCACTGTTAAAAAATAAAGCAAGTTAAGAGGGATACGTGCATGTAGTAAAGAGGTGTCATGGAATGACAGGAAAAGGGCACCACCTTTAAATTAAGAAAGGAAAATGATGTAATAATGATTAAACCACAAAACAGAACTCCACTGAATGAGGAATGAAAATAAGGTAATAAAAAGGAGTACTGAACTAGCTCATGAGACATGTTATTACAGTGAACATTATGCTAGGACTGTTTATTTTGCTTAGCATTATGGCCACCTTCAAGGTTGCTATGACAAATGTGGAATGGAAAATGAACATTCTTTTTTAGCTAAGCAGGCATCCACCAGCTCTCTGCCTACTCAATTTCCTAAATTACGTGCCACATAAATTTAATTTTATTGGCACTAAACACGTGTTAACGTTAACCACTTATGGGTTAAAACAATTTTTGAAATATTCAGTGTGTTTCCCTGTTGACATTCCTCAATCCATAAATTGTAATCCATGCAGTTTTACTTGAAGAAAGTATTCACTCAAAATGTAAGGCACAATAACAGCACCTAAATAAGAAGTTCTAGTAGCTAAAGGGCTGATCCAGAGAAAAAATGAATATATACAGCTTCTACTGGATTTAAGGGAAATTAAAGTTTTATTCATAACTGGCCTTTCAGTGACTTTTTTCCATGGCACTGAAAGAGTCTTATTCATGTGTGACTAAGTGACACTAAAATTTATGCAAGGTTCTTACAGCAGAGGGAGTAAGGGAGGAAAAGTACAACAGGGTTTCTGCATGCAACTTACAAAAACATTATCAATGTGGTTCATTCATTGAGCAATGACAAACTTAGAGGCTTGTTACCAGCCGGAATAGATGTACTGGACCAAACAAAGAGGGAAGGTGGAATTGGGACAACCACAGTCTGAAAGTGAGCTAAAAGTGGAGCACAACAAGGCCATCGGAACCCAAGGCACAGAAGGGTTGCACATTGACAGTGCTGTTCTCCAGGCTGTAATCCAACTTCTAAAGATTAAACTAGGTATTTGGGATGTTTGGTGGCACAGGAAGTAGATAAGGGGGTCCCACCTGGCCTGTCAGGATGTGTAAGGGGAGTGGTAGAATGCTAGATCAGTCTTGCAGCACTTGAAGCTGTGCAAGTGGTGCTTATTAATGTAATTAAATAATGAAAACACTAAATGGTGAGTGGGGTCACAATGGAAGCTATGAGGCAAGAAGAAAAAATGATGTAAAAAGAAGAACGTGAGATCAGGAAGCCCAACTAATCAGATATCAGCATTTCAAAAGGAATGCATCAATTTTCTCTGCTGGGACATCAAGCTGAAGGTACATTGCCCTCTAACCTGGTAACTAAAGAATTTTCTGGTATTATTGATGGAAAACTTGTTATATGCTTTTTCTTTCCTGAAATGTGGTTTAGGAGATGCTTTTTTGCAAGTTTTTCTGTTTGTTCTTAGGTGATGATTGGAAGAAAACTGTCAGGGTTTATACATCTTAGCACAAGATTGCAATTTCATCATTGAGGGGTCCGATGAAATATAATTCCATCACTGCCAGATTAACAAAAAGCCTTGGGAGGCTTCAAGTCACAGCACAAGAACCTGTAAGACTCCAGCTGGTATTGATCACATTCTTGCCTGATGTTGAAGGTTCAACCTTATAACTCCTAAAGATCTCCTAAAGAGCTGTCCATTACACTGTCAAAAGAACTCTAGAGCAGCATGCATATAGATGAGGCACTTGTACAAATGTTCCCAAAGTGGATGCTCTTCTAAATCTACAGGTGGCAAATAGCATAAAAGCCTAGCTTGCTGCTCAAGAAACGCTGTATGTAAGCAAACAAGTGACTGAGAACAAGAGTGAAAAAACCCTAAACAACCCAAAACAGTTTTATAGGATGTACTTGGTGATGGGAGAAAAGCAGAATGTCCTGGCTGTGGAGATTTTGCTTGAGATACCACAGTTTGCTTCAACATCAGGGTAGGTGTTTTTGCCACTTCTTGGTATGTGCTGTGGTTCACTAAGGTCTGCTCAGCTGAACAGAAACTTTTCATGCCATACCTCTGCAGAGTGCTGCATGAGATATTTGTGTTGGTAGAAGAGCTGGAATGGCTGTATTTGAATTAAACAGAAGAACAGAGCTGATGCAGGGGGTGAGCAAGGCTGAATACCAAGCTGCTAAGGTAAATCCCAGCTCAGCTTTCTCATCCTGGTCAGTTAATGGCTTGGAAAAAGTGGAAGCAGACTTATACAGCTGATGTTTAGCATCAACCCTCAATAACTCATCTGGAGCTATTTCACCTGAAGAAGTCTGTCAGTAAGCCACTGTAAGACATTGTTTCTATGTTATCTATCTGACTGATTAACTGCTGCTTGCTCACTGATGTACATACCGGACATAAAAGTCTTCAGCAAGCTTTTGGAAGAAACCAAGACTGTGCACTCAGCAATACTTTGCATTCACCACATTGGATACGAGCCCAGTTAACATTTTAAGCAATTTTACATCCTGACTGCCTGATATCTATGATGACTATAACTTGCTATATTCAAATATATAATTGACCTGGAGGATGCTACGAAAAAACCCCAAACATGTGGGAAAGATCTTTGCTTCAGTCCTGATTTGACATCACAAATTACTGTCAACTGTGATCTGACAGTATCACAAACAGGGAAAGGTAAGACACTAAGCTTTCAGGTATTGCACTGATACACATGATGACATGGCAGGCTTTTGAATAACTCTGCATAACATAACTATATCTATATCTATCTATCTGTATCTATAGATAGATAGATACATGAATAACATAGCTAGATGATGTCCACTGACACTAAGCAGCACCTGTTGATAAGTACCTCTTGATTAGCTTTCTCCACTTTCATAAGAAAACAAGGTAAGAGTGAACTGACAATTTTTCATGATCTTTAAAACTGTCAGTGTAGGTGTGTTATTGACACATTACTTACTGTCCAGAAAAGGAAGCAAAGAACTCACTGAAAATTATATTAGCGTGTTGCTACCAGCCACATTTCAGAAGTTGTTGAAAGACTGGTAAGTGACTACCCAAGCATGTCAGCAGCTGGTGAGATTACTGCAAGTAGAGTTGATCTTCTACGTCAGAGATACAGTTAAGCACTAACTGCACCATGTAGTGGAAATACAGGAAAAAAAAAAATCTTTGCAAGATGACTGCAGTTGATGAGGTGCCATCCAATCACCCATGTAAATATGCAATCTGAAATTTCTCTTGGGCTGCATCACAGATGTCAAAGTTCCACCAAGTCCTGGCAGTGTGTTCACCAAATGCTCCAACAGCCAAGACTTTCATCTCAAGTGATGTTGTGATAGTACGTCAGTTGCTCTGTTTTTGCAGACATGAATCATTAATGATGTCAACCTTTCCTAAATGACCTTTGCAGCACACGGGAGCAGTTCCATTTAAGTGTTCTTATGTCCAGTTACCACACACAGTTTTAAACTGGGCATGCTCAAAGATCTTTCCTACAGTATAATCATTGAGTACACAAAGTGAGATTTTTCACACATGCAAAATTTTTAGAATGCAAACAATCCCAGAAGAGGTCCACACACATAGCTGGATGTAGTCTGTCCATTTACAAATCTGTATCACTTTGATATCTTGCAAAGGGCAGTTCTTTAGCCAACAGCCTGATAAGGAAGCCTACAGTTTTTAAAGGTCATTTGTGGATAAACAATAGTAACGCAACCTATTACTGGTTTAGTACATGCTACTTGTGAATCAAAGAGCAAGCCCAGATGGTGTTCTGTCCAGGTCTACAGAAAGACTCCACTTTATTACCTTAAGATTGCCTGCTTCATGAAGGGGAAGGCTTTTATATCATCTTCAGAAGAGTAAAGGTAGATTTTCAAGTGCAGGTGCTTAGGAAAAGAGTGAAAAAATATACAAATCAAGGGATCAGGGAGTTGAAATAAGCTGTTGCCCAGAGCAGGCAGCTTTGCACTCCAGATGTAACTGAAGGCTATCCCTAGGGGTATGGTTAAAGGTAATTTCTATCTCATTCTTCAGCAGATATGTAGCCAATTAGAAATACCTCCACTGGGCAAAGCACATTGTAAAGGTTAGTTTGGAAGAAACTATTCTATGTCATCTAGAAATACAAAGGTCGACTGGTTGAGTGTTTTCTAAATTCTTCTAAGTAATAGCAACTGTCCTAACTGTTACAATGCAGATCCGCTAACATTCTCACTCTACTTTTTCCTCTAAATGTAAATGTTTACGTTAAAGAAATTGAGGGGGAATGGAGATAACCGCCGCAGTGAAGGAGTTTCAGTAGATACATCTGGGCCACACATTCAGGGTGTGAAGTCAGAGCAAGTCATACAGCTCCAGTGCCTTACAGTCCTAACTTTGGTGCCTGTGTGACCTTTTCTACAGCCCAAAGGTATAGTACTGCATGACTGAGGAGTCACCATCCCTTAGCTTACTTCCCACCTTACGGGAGGAGTGTCTGTAGAGGTTTTTTTGGTTGATCTTGGGGCAAAATCCTTTTACTTTCTGTACACTACTGTAAAGCCTCACAGCAGCATTTACCAAGAAATGAGATCTGCGATTAATAAATATTGGAGAACAATACTATCAGTGGCCAGAACTGCCACCACACTCACGAATGTGAGTCAGTTCAGAGATGTCATGCTGAACAAACGAGGACTGAGGGGAAAGCAAAGATATGACTGGGCTAAGGCGTAGAGAGACTTCAGGCAATAATTGAGCATTTTTTTGAGAGACTGGTAGATTAATGGAGAGAAAAGCCACAGAGAGCACGAAGTCATCAAGGATAGTGCGGGAAGGACTTGAGTCACAACCAGCATGTTACTGACTAAGCTGATGAGCCAGACTTACCACTTCAGTGCTGGCTGGAGGTAAACTAGCAGGTATCCATAGGCGGCAAGACATCCAACAAGCAAACAATGCAGTTCAAGTACTTTTGAATTTTCCAGAAATACAAAAACAGACAAAGTTTTTAGAATGTTTCATTCTTCTAAACTTCATAAGAGAGAAACATGACTAAGAAATGTGAACTGGCAATTATATAGTTAAAATCTATTCTAGTAACCACTTGAGACAAATGTCTGACTAAAAATGGAATGAATATCGTGTGCAATAACATTACTTCGATTTTTTAGTAGTGGCATGAAGGGGAATGACTCAGTCTTCTCAAGTCCCCACCTATCCTTTGGCTCTGGCTACTAAGAACAGTTTTAAGTTTGTAGTAGGTACAGGGTCCTAGAGCCACTGACTAGCTGCCAGCTCAGACTATGCTAGGGCGCCAATGTCCAGTTTCACGCTGTCGCTGATGCTTCAGTCTGAGTAGATGTGTGTGCCTTCCACATATACTCTGCTCAGGCATCTTTACCTAGCTTTGCTCAGGCCTCAAGAGTCCAGCCAGGTTTTAGAGGTGCTTTTAAGATAGATTAGTAATCTGGAAAAGATTTGGAGGGGCTGATTTTTTTTTTTAACTAAACTATCTTGAAGTTAGCAACTCCGTGAAAACATTTTTTGTGCCAAAAGAGCATATGGAGCAGCTGTTCAGTACTTATGCAAACACCTGTGCATATTTTTAAGCTTACTAACATGTAGCTCTCCTCCTCACCTCAATACCATGCTAATACCTATTACTTATATTGAAAAGCCTTTGTTCATGAAATATATTCATATTTTAAAAATTCTGACAGTGACAAACATTGAGTTATAATGATGACATGACTAAAATGACAATCCTTCGATGGTAACTTGAAATATTCAAGCATTAACAGTAGGATTTGCCTCAAAATTAGAGATCAGATTTAGCAGGCACAAAATCACGTCACTTATTCTGAAACTGCTCTCTTGCTTCTCCAAAAATCTTAATTTTCTTGAAAAACAAGCCACAGAATTGCTGATGCAGCAAGCGAATTCTGGAGATCACCTCAAATGCCCAAAGCACGGTCAGCTTGAGCAGATTACTCAGGGACTTGCCTAGGTGAGTTCTGAATGTCTCCAAGGATGGAGACTCATCCAGCTCTCTAGTCAATGAGCTTCAAATGCACTAAAGCCCTCTGGATACTCCTTCAGAACTATGACTCTAGAAATATAAGTTTACTAATGTAGCTAACACAGAGATGTCTGTGCCAGTCTGCCACAAGATGGAATTATTCCAAAGTCTGGATACCACCACTATATTAGAACAGTGTTGTTAATTGAAATGTCTGGACAGCAGTCAACCTTCAATACCAATCAATTAGGTATTCTTCTGTGCAAATCCCAGACACGCACCATTTACAAAGAGGAGCATTCTGTACTATGACTTGGCAGATTTCTGAGACAGTGCCTATTATGGAAGAACCAGGACTTGGACTGTTTCAGACTTTACTTATTCATTCAGGTGCACAACAAGGCTCACAGGCCCTGGGGAAGTCAGAAGCTGCATAGCTGTATTCAGAATGTTTGAAATTTCTTGTGAATGCTGCATCGCTTGTCAACACATCCTGAAGAGATTAATTTTGTGAGCAGGGCCCAGATGCTGCTCCTCTTCCTCTGCTCTCCCTCTCCATTCCCATGATTGTGGAGAGATAATTTAACCTCTGTCCTATAGTGTACCTCTTCACCTTGCAGAGATCACCATTCTCACTTCTCATGTCTCCAGTAATTTCCAGGCTTCTAAGAACTAACTGAAGACCACTAAGCCCAAGGAAGTAGGAAGAGTAATTTCAGCATTTTCATGACTGAAGTAGCCCTGAAAGAAAAAGAGCTCTCTCCTTCATAAGCAGCGTTTTTAACACTTAGCTGTAAAGCCATGGAAAACAAGAACAGTGGATCCTGCACAGCTGGTGACTCAAGTGTCTCTAGTACTGTTGAAGGCCAACAGTGACAACCCTCCCAAACTAATTTCTTCCACCATGTTGGTTGCAACATAGTTCCAACAACTGCTAAAATTATTTAACTGTATTACTGATGTTATCGTTAGGGCAAGAGAGCAAACTAAGAGTTGTTTAGAGCTTCAGTGTTTGGTTTTCCCTTTCCTCTTGGAAAGCATCACCCAATATTGTTCTGCAGAGTTCAGCCCATTATCCATCTTACAGACAGTTAAATGCAAATAGGCAAGAGACAAGACAAAACTTAGGTAAAACCGTATCAGACTTGGAAAACAGTTCTTTGAATTGGTCAGTCTGTGGCTGAATGCCCACATAATGGAGAAAACTTCTCAGCATTACCATATTCAAGAGCAATGCAATATTTCAAACTCTTCTGGTCCTTGCAGTACAACTTTTAAGTATCATTTATAATGGGCATTTAGTAATCAGCAGCTATCAAAGTCAGATGCATACACAGCATGTAAAAACCCTATATGCTGGCAGAGAAAGCTGAAGGAGACTTCAGAACACACAGAAAGAAAAAGGGAACGAGTTATGGAGAAGAGACAGGAAAGATCAAGTCACTGTAACACTTCCCTCACAGGCAACATAAAGCAACAACAGAAAAGCATCTAAGCACATTGGCAGGTACAAAGAGACAGCCAGCTCCAGCAAAGGGACAGTGATAACTTGCTGACAGCAGTAATGTTTGCACAACCCCTTTTTACTTCAGAAACAACATTATCATGTCCTCGGTTTCTCATGCTCACTACACTACTTGCTGTTCACACGGGACACAAAATAGCAAGTTATCTACACGGAGGGCGAGGAGGTGTCAGATGTGTGTGAACAGATTTGTATCCTACAAATGTAGTACTGGAAGGAGAAGGCTCATTACAGGAATGGTTTGGTAGGTTGCAATATTGGAGTAAGGAAGATTAGCCCATAACTCAAGGCCAGTTTTGCATGCAACATGCATGCATGTTAAGTTTAATAATCTTAACAGGTTTTCTTATAGCTAATTGTAGCACTGACCAGAGAAAGAGATTTGATTGATCAATCCTGGGTCTACATTCTTTCAAACAGTTATTATTTGGTCATCTTACCTATCCTGATCCATATTACTCAAAATCAGAATGCAGAAGTTTTTGTTGGTGGTTTAAAAAACGAAAAAGCAGCAAATGCCAAACATGAAATAATTGTTCCTGTGCATTACCTCCAACTGACATAAATAATCACATATTGTTAAAAACATCGGATATAATTGGGTGGGTACTGAGATGTGCCTGGAGTCTGCCAAACCACCACTTAGCTGAAATCACAATTAATCTGAGAAGCTGTCAAAATCATTATTTTCTCAAATATTCCCAAACTTCTCAAGTCAGGGCATAGATATCTAGAGATATAAGTTTCTTGAAGAACTGACCTTTTTTTTTCTCTGCCTTCTAGGTAAAACAAAATATTGTTAGTGATTCACATTATGCATTACTCAAAGCGTAATTAAGCCAGATCCCATTGTGTGTGCACACATGCTGTCCAACCTCAAATTAAAGGTATAAAATGTGGGATTATTTTTTACTATCATCCATTTACTTGTTATGTCTATTTCCAAACTATTAAATTACAGCTCAGTGTTCTCAAATGATGGAAGTGATGATACAATCCTACACATTGAAGTCTTTCTGTTCTGGCACAGGATCTCATAGTGATCCATGACAGTAAACCAAAAGGTTCAAGAAACAGTGATACAAAATACTGAGTATTAATTGCTAAATGACTTATTTTTATGAATTCTCTTTAGAAACTGGCCACCAGCTCTGTGAACTCCAGCAACTGAGTTTGATTTAGCTGTAAAGAAAAAAAGAACAAGAAAAAGAAAACAAACAATGAAAACCCACAAAAAACCCCAAAAAAATGAAATCAAGAAAAAGAAAGAATGAGAAAACAGAACAAGAAATCAACAAGAAAAAGAAAAGAACAAGAACTTTTTACTTATCCTTTTTTCTTGTTCAAACCCAGAAGACTGTGCATTAACCATGGCATTAAGGTGGATTTGTCTGAGATGTAACACTAGGTTTCTAAATTGTATGAAACCACGTTTAATGCCGAACCACTTTCTCATATGTGGTTTTCACATAGTTCTATGATTTTCTCTATTAATCCCTCACCTTATTAGTAATTCAATTCATTTGCCTGTTTCATTTCTCTGGTAGAGGTGCATTTTCACATCATCAATTAAAAGCTCAAGTATCCACACTTAATAGTCCATGTAATGATTACACCTGGCAATAAAAATTCTTCAAGTTAGAAACTGATCAAATCAACAGGGAGAAGTACTTTATTGGCTGTAACCAATAAGAAAACATTTGCAAAACCTAGAGGCAAATACAATTCAATTTAAAATAATCCATCCTAAACCCTGACCACTGAACTTTCAACTTATAATCTCACAGATTTCTACTTGTTCATTTTTCTTCATGGACTGATTAGTTTTCCTTCCTTTTCTGGAGTATATCTTATTTTTTAACTTGCACAAATCTTAGGATTATATTCAGAGAAACACATTTTTGTGGTGGGGTCAAGTGGGAACTCAGATATATACATTTTATAAAAAGGAATGTTGACCTCCTCAGCATGATGTCAACGACAATAACTGCTGTGCATACAAAGCAAGCTGGTGCAATCACATTTTTCTTTAAAACGTTATAGCAACTCTTAAAAATTGAGTATCGTTCTTACATTGGAAAATGCTGGATTTTGAAGGTAATACCTGTATTTACTTCTTTTTGTGCTGTTCTTGAGCTGCAACATTTCATTTCATGTGCACTGTTCTGAGCAATCCCGACACAGAACAGAAAAACATGTTAGTTTTTTCATTTCAAGACAGTTTTAATCAGGTAATTACAGGAAAAGACATTCAAACAGTTTTTATGGTGTTATCTACTATGACAACTTACAAGGATATGCTGTAACAAACCAGTTACAAACTTAAAGACATATTTACATTATATACTCAAAGTAACAAGCTATATTCATATTTGTTAAGCAACACCTATGGGATGAGTTAATTAAGTTATACATCATTTAGTAGACACAAACAGCAGTTGAGGTTTAATGGAAACAATATACACATGAGGCACTTTGAGGTCATTAGGGTGAAAAGCAAATGGCACCAAGCAAAAGAAGGAAAACCATGTACAGCTTACACTGCAGCTTTGAATATGAAGGCTGCTTCTTCACCAAATGCTTTGATTTCTTTAATGAACCACAACTTTTGCAATTAAGGGAAACTTTCAGAGGAAAAAAAAAAAAAACAAATGAAAACCTAACAGCCCCCCCCAACCCCTCTTTGTATTTATCAGTGCACCAAAGGCAACAGAAGTTTCACCCACCCAGCTGCTGGACTAATGGTACCATAAGGCATCTTTTTAAAGTTCTTGTTTTTGTTGCCAGCTAGCTATCCTGATCTTCATTTTACTAATATGAATGTATAGCTGTACCAGCTGCATACCGTGCCGTAAGCTTGGAAAAGATTTAAAGTCTAATTTAAACCTGGGCATTATTTACACAAGTGTTCAACATTATCGTCCAGGTACACACAAACAGATCATTCTGAAGGGAACTCACCCCAAACGGCAATGTTGTATTCCAACATGCACAATTAAGGCATTCTTCAAAATACCTTTGCTTCTCTAGAGGAAATTGCATTGGTTAAGATTGTTTGAAACATCTCTTCTATAAGCTCTGGAAGAGTTTTATGTCATCATTTTCTGCTGTTTACCAAACAGTTACCATAAGAATTGCAGATTATTATTAAATATTGCTTTAACTGCGCACACAGCTGTACGTATATGCTTCACAGCTACTGAATTTCACATGTGAGAGCACACACCCACCTGTGCATACTCAGAACCTGATTTGTATCACAAACCCATAGGCCAGATTCCCTCTGCAGGAGCATCAAAGCTCCATCACTTCGCTGTGGGAAGAACTTTGAGAGGGGAAATAAATAAAATAATCATAATAACAAAAAATAGTAATAAAAACCCTCCTTTCTTATAAACCCAGTAACACAATCAAAAGAATTTTAATTTCATTCCTGATTCTTATGTTCCTGTAACAGGTCATCACAACTATTTCAAACCTAACAAAATAGATGGTTAAATGATTTTTACTTCGGTATCAATAATGAAACTTAAGAAGCGTGATGTGCTAAAGAACCACAGTCCGATTCCAAGTGACTACTCTGTAAATTCATTGCTAAAGCGTAACCTATTGGTGTACCTTAAGCCGTGCACCGATAGCCTGTTAACTGCGATGTCATCAAGAGCTGTGCCTGAAGGCCGCCGAGTTTTTCCCCCAGTAGATGGTGCCCGAGCACTGCTCTCCTTTAACTTCCCCCACTTTCAAGAGGAAAATTTTCACGGTAACCAAGGCTTTCAGCAAGCGAGGGACTTAATATTCAGTGACGGTTTCCAAAGGCTCGGGTCCCCTCCAAGCAACACAAAGCTCTGCTACTACATGCCTGACGAACTACAGCTCTGATGTGAAGGGCAAGGAGTACAGATTGGGGAAGAAATTTCTCTATTTCCAAAAGCTCAAGAAAATATTTCAGAAGAGACAGAATAACTGTTAGGTGCCGCCAAAACCAAAAGATGTACAGATGCAACAAGCCGTTCTAGAATGGGTTTGCTGTACGTCTGCCTTCCCCTGCTCATCTCCTAAATGCAACAGTGGGCAAGACCCCTAGCACCAGAGAAAAAGCACACGTGCATGCTACTAAAAACAACTCTTATGCAATCTCGGATCTTTGCATTTGTTGGGTCTCTCAAACCCGGCAAGCTGGCTGTCACTTCCAGCACAACAGGAACAAGCCAGCATAGGCCCATTCAGTATCCTTTTATAGATGAAGCAAGTCTTCAAGGAGAAAAGCAAAAGCTGAAAACATTTTAGCAGCAAAGTGGTTGAATGCAAAGTGAAAATATTAATGCACACATTTAATAAAAATATTAAAGCATATGTTTCATAGAAAATACAGTACAAGACCAGAAGTTTCACTATGTTGTATAGGGCTCAGACGAAACTGCTAAAACTAATTTCTTTCTGAAGTATATACACAATATGATTGTATAGCATTTTCCTATACAGCCAGCAAGTTCTTTTCTTAGGTTGTTCATACCTCTCCACCTTGAATTAGGAACCTAGCTCTTATAAATATTAAATTCCTCTCATTGACTAGAAAAACATCACCATTTTTTTATGAAAGTTGTTTTTAAAGTTAACAGTCTATTCTAGGCAACCAAGTTTAGCTGAAAATGTGTGAAGCATGAAAACCAACCAGAGTAGCAGCTTTCAAATACATAAACAGTAAAACCCAAGACTGCTGCTACCATGTCATATTCTTGGATTTCAGCCATCCAATCAACATTTAATACAAAACTAGAAGCTCTTCCACAACTTCTACAGTTAAAGACATTTGTCTTCTTTTTCAATGTGAAATAATACTTTGAGATGATCTATGTACACAAGGCGGTCAATTCAAGCTGTAATATAAATATAAATGTTTTCTTTTAAAAACTATTTTACAGACAGTTATATACATTTGCTTATTTTACTTCTGGGCTACAAAGGAAAATTAAGGGGACTGACACATGCAGAAAAAAAATTACACAAAATATTCTGAAGAAATGCATAGAAGTGAGAAAAGTAAGTCATGCATACTAAAACAATTAGGTTCTGTGTTTAATAACAAGGGGATACTAAAGACAATCTGTCTCATTCCAGCCAAGATGGTGAATAGGCAACTTTACTAATGAATTATGACTGGTTTTAGTGTTTTACATGTTTTTAATGAGAAGTAGATGCTTCTTACTTCAAAACATAGCAAAACATGTAATATTTTTAAAAATTCTCTGTGGGTTAACTGATTGATTCTTACCTGAAAGAATTATTCTTAATAAGCCTTATTAAGTACAAAACCATAAGAAATATCACACACAATATACCTCACTCATACACATACATACACACACTCTCACTCTCCAGCCTCCCTCCCCAACCTCTGCCTCCAAATTTCCCCAATTAAGAAGTTCACTCAGTTTTGCCTGGGCTGTAATTTATTTCTCAAGCTAAGTCTTTTGTTGTTGTTCTTGAACAAAACACACAGTACTTTTGTTCTTGCCCATTCAAATTAGAAAAAGTTGTGGTTCAAAATAATGAAAACAATTTCACTTTTGTTATTAATCTTTTGTTTTAATCATAGTACTTGATAAACAGCTGAACAGGATCCTAGTTTAACAGAAGGATAAACAAGAACACTGATGACAATTTGTTACAACTGCCTTAATGTACCTTTTGCTTAATGAACATTTGAATATGCAAGAAAGTATTTTTGGAGGACACCCCAAAAGAAAACAACTTGCTGGTTGAACAACAGAAACAACGTCCTTTTTGCTATTATGTTGAAATCAAAGTAATTTATATATAAAAATAAATGTTATGTTCTAACAAGAACATTTTAGACAATTACATCTGTGCTTAACAAAAAAATATTGGTCACTCAAGACTAGAATAATTAATATTTTAAAGGTTTTTAGATTATCAGAATGCATGGATACAACTCAACACAAACTGTAGCTGAAGGGAACCAGGACTGAAAATATCAATTTGTCCATCTGGAATAAAAATGCAACTAAATTAACTATTTAAAATACTACCATGGAATGTGGCAGTAGATATGGTCCATACCTACTATATTGGAGGGAGGGAAAGTTTAACATGTAATAATTCGTACCTTACACATTTAGTTAAATATAAACATTTGTTATTTATACATAAAGTCGCTTCCAAAAAACTATTAATAAGTGATTTAGTTGCACTTAAAATCAGTTTCATTTCTCATTTGCTGAGTATTAACTTTTCTTAATCTTAAATCAACTGTCACTAGTGCATTTTTAGTTAAAATTTCCCCTCAGATAAGTTTTAATCCTTTTAAAAGAGCCCCCTCACCTAAACCATGAATGTACAAAGTGGCAAAAGTTAATCCCTTTTAGTATAATCATAGTTTATATACTCATTTTATAGCCAATAATAAGAACAGGCTTTCCTTTGCAAAATCTCCTTCACAACTTGCAACCAATGCCACGCACTCAAAGGAAATAGTTAGGCGTGGCTAGCACTTGTAAAATGCCAAGGTCTGACAAGTCTTGTTGCTTCCTCCACATCAAGCATCTCTTACGTGAAAGAAGATTCCCTTCAGCTTGCCAAAAAGCTTCCACAAATCCAAGTTAGATGCTTCCTGGAAACAAAGATTTTTCAGCTCTGTTTGGCACAAGACTGATTCATCCCGCAGCTTTATGCTTTCCTCCACAGCACCCACACACCTCACCACAGTGATGGCATGCTCTCAAGGGGAGGTAGCAGCACATACATGGAGCAATGAACGAGAGTGCCACCAGTGCTAACCAGCGTAAGCAGAACTTGTCATCACTAGTGTCACACGAGCAAGGATCAGAGAAATCTCCTTCAGAGTCTGACATGCAGTGATACAGCATGCTCTCTGCACAAAGCATGCAACTAACTTGGTAGATACATCTTTTAATAGGATCTGGTGCATCTTGACATTTTCCTCTGCCATTATCTTCATGATTAAACCTCTCCTGGCAGTATATACAGCGGGAACGCTCACCATCCTCTTTTCTTCTTTTTGAGTTTTTAAATTTTGATGAGGAAGGCTGAGTTTTAAATACCACAGAACTCTTTGAGTCTTTTAGGGAATTCAACTTAGTTCCATCCCCACATGGGTATAAATAGTCAGATTTTTTACTGTCTGATTTAGAAAATGGTATATTTGAGTCTGCGTCATCCCTCTCCAGGTCGTTCTTCCACATGTCGGGATGCCTGTAGTCTGCATAACGACGTATCAAAATGTCACGAGGGTTTATTCTAACAATTTCATCTTCGTCCTGAAAACTAACATGTCTGATTGACTTCAGTGGGACCTGAAATGGCAAAATAAGAAAAGTTTACTAGGGTGAAGCCCCAAATTTATGTCCACTTACAATGTAAAACTTAGACTAGAAAATCAAAAACCAAGACTTTTTTCTCCTTGCTGCCTGAGGATAAAAAATTCAGCTTATTTTCTCACTACTACAACTTACAGACTTCTCCACAATAATGAGTCTTTTTCAGGGTATTAGGTCTATGAGCTTTAGTATTCTTTCCTGACTTTTTAGTACCTCATAACAGCTTTGGGTAATTTGGTATCTGCAAAAAACTTGATGCTGCTCTATGAATTACACTCAAAATTAGAGTGTTATCTTAAAGTGGAAATTAATTCCACAGATTAATTATGCCTTATGTGCTGATTTCATGTGATGATCTGCTACTTTAGGACTAACTCCCTGATACATTCACTTTCGTGTTATCTAGGAGCTTTCCTTAATTCCTGCTCTAAGTTTTAAAACTCTTTCCAATTTGTAACAAAAGTATTGAGTACTGGTTACTTATTAAAGCTGTATTCTAGATAAGGATTTTGCCATATGAAGAATAATATTCAGTATGACGATTAATCAATAACAGCAGCTTCTGAACACATTTCCCCTTAGCTAATATACAGCACTTAAACTGATTAGTTTAGGACACCAGCAGGCAAAGACCCAAGTACTTCTTAAATTCTCAGTTGGTAATGAACAGACCATAATTTAAGACCTTTCACCTCAAAAGCCAAGTAAGAAGGAACGTGCTAAACACATACAAAATCAGCAGAGAAATAAGGTAAGAGTTCTTGTTTATTCTGCCTTATAATGAAAGGGCATGGGGGCATGAAAATGTTCTCAGAGGTAACAAAGTTCATAGAATCATCCAAACTGTAATACTGCAGGCCTTAGATATCTAAGTGTAAAATAGTGGAGTGCCACTAAATGTTACTGAAATCACATTACAAGTGACTTGCAAGAAAGGTGCAAATGATGCCAGGATAAAAATTTAGCACGTATATGGAAGTAGCTACTGAAAACAGCAGACAGTGCAGCAAAAAAAAAAAGCAAGGGTCAGTATGCCCCAGTACTTCTACCTCACAGACAGGCAATTATTTTCCTGCACTGTAGGGCTATTATAATCAGAGCCAGATTATGAGTGGACTTCAAGTCAAATTCTGCCTTTTTCTCTGTCAAGTGCACAGCCTGTAAATCATCCCACAGAAAGACAAAAACCCCCTCCAGTCCCTAACCTACTAGTCTTACAAATTCTTCCAGAATCATGAATTATTTGGGAACAATCTTTGGCATTAGTATTGTTGCTTTGAGAGTGTTTACCTTACTAGTACTCAAAGAGAATTAATGTGCCACCATTCCATAGTCAAGGACAACAGTTGAACTGCAAGTTCCTAACCTGTTGCAGTGTGTGAAAACAAACTACTGAAGATCAGGTTTTAGGTTAGAACACTTCTATGTCACTTTGCACACGTCTATGTTCCTACTGTAATGAAGTCTGCATGTCCTGGTTTTGGGGCAGGAGACAGAGAAGGGGAGAGGGAAGGCAGCTGGAAAAGAGGAAGGAAGAGCTTCTTAAAATACGCTATCTTCTGATTATGTAAGAATATCTGTAGCCTGCTCTAACCATCACTTCCCCGCTCAACAATCCTTGTGTGATAAGTACAGAACTGTAATTAGAGCTGCTTTGCCCTGGGACTTTCAACTGGAGTATGCTAACAAGAACTGTGGTTTTTTTTTGTCCTTGGCTCCAAGCCACATAGTTGAACTTTCACAAGGTCTCAAGGATACAGGAGAAGAAAGGTTATATCCTATTCAGCTAACATTGCTCCTCTTCCATACTTTGCCAGGATCCTATGCAAGCATAGGATTAGGCATAGGATTAGGCTTCCCCTTTGCTTAAAAGAACAGAGTGCTGCTCAGCCTTATTCTGTTTTCAGACAAGAGGAAGAGTCTATTGTTTAGCATCAATAACTAGCTATGGCTAATTGAGTTTTTTGAACATTTTACAGCATTAATTTAAGAATAAGAGCCACAAAAGTCATTAGAACTCCATATGTTACAGGCATAAAGGATCCTTACCCCACTGTCCATATAGAATATAATGCATGCATTTAAGACATTAAACAAAACCCATTGTTTAAACGAAAAAAACCCTTAAAACCACAACACAAAACCCCCACTCTCAACCTCCTATTGCCCAGACAGCTAACAGCCATTAAAGGTCACTACAAATACTAACCTCTCCTTAGCCTTTGAAGGTTTTTTATTTGTTTGAGCAGAACACACCACATACATAGAACTCATTTACTTTTTTCAAGTCCCCAGCCCAACACCTAAAAATACTTAACTAAGATGTTACAAATAAGGCACCACTACCTTCTTTATGTAACTGATATTAATAAATATAGTTTTAAGTGGGAAATGCTGAAAAACAAGTAAACTGGAGAAAAGCTGGAAAAGCTTTATGCATACAAAGTGTTTACTCACTGGGTGTTTAATGGGATCTATGTGAATATATGAAGTACATGAAAACTTAAGAACAATACGCAATCCAAATTCAGATATGTACAAATACCAGCAAAATTTAATGAGAATAATGCACTCAGTCCTCTAAACATTCAAAATTAAAACTCAGTACAAATGTCATCTCTGTGTAACAGCTGAAGCAGGAAGGGAGGAAGAATGTTACAGCAAACTGAAATTCCACAGAGAATGATTCTGAACATGATTAGCCAACTGCAGCGTGTGCACATACAGAATGTCAGGTTTTGGTGATTTGCCTATATTCTAAATGTGTGTACCACAAGACCATGCAAAAGCATGGAGTGTCTGTTGCTTGCAGGTGGTGCTACAATACGAGAAGAATATTTTAAAGAACATCTACTTAAATTTTCACGGAATCCCCCGTAACTTCAGTTTTCAAGAACTGAATCCTAGCATTGTCATTTGAAAGAAATTCCTATTTCATTTCTATCAGACACAGACTAATCAGTACAATACAGCTAAAATTATCATTTTCTCAGTAGCCAATTTTATACGTGCTCTTAAAACACACAGGTAATTTTAAGCTACTGCACTTTTTCTTTACAACTCAGTGAAGACTAACAGCACATACATCATTGATTACCATAGCTATTAAATGTTAGCTGCAATAACCTAATCATCCAACCAATCTATTCTAAAAAATGTTTACAATTCTCTTTGCAAGTAAATGGGAAGAGGGAAAAAAATGTACCTCCAGAAGAACAGAAACAAAACTATGAGGTGACTTCTACAAAGAGATAATTGGATTAAAAATCAAAAATTAATAAGTTCAAGCTCCTTAGTTCTCCAGATAACACTGTTTGTTTCTTTTGCCCAATAAAGCAGCTTAAGAGCAGCTGATACAAGACTTTACTACAATCCTATTTTTCTCTGGAAAAAATGACTGAGGGTACTAAAAAGCTTTACTTCAAGCAGCAGAAATATTTTCTAGTAAATATTCAGAACTACTAGAACTTGCATTCTCCTTTGACTTCTGTTATTCAGCATATTCTAAAATCTTCCCACATGTTTGGTTCTAGACATAAGACCATGAAATTACTATCCAACTTAAGACTACTTCTACACTCTACCAAAACTGTCAGTTCTTTTAGCTTTGGAAAAAAGCAAAATATATAGCGCTAAAGAAAAAGCTGTACCAATGGATGAATACTTTTCATACATAACTGATATATATATTTTCCTTTCTGTACCAAAATAGAGTATTTTAATTTAAATAGGCATTTAGAAAGCATAAGCAATGTTTCACTAAAAATATTTAGCAGAAGTGCCCTACTGTACAAGGCATCCAAGATATCAATTTTAAAGATACTTTTCAGTACTTCTAATCAAAACACTATTAGTATACAGGTAACCAAGATGGAACTAATGCCCAGTTAACATTTTCTGAAAAATTTTAAACAGCTTTTCAAGGCTGCAGATTCTGAAATCTGAAATACAAAAATAGACTTTAAAGAAATTCAAGATTTATTCATGTAGTCTGGTGCACTACAAATATAGGTAAATACCTTCACAAAGCTTTATCTCTGCCTTAATAATGCTACAATATTTCAGCTGCAAAGCTTATATTGATTTTCATTTCAAGAGCTGAGAGTACAATACTACGTACAGGGACTTAGAACACAGTGATTTCTTGTCAGAAACTACAGACTGTGCCATTAATACAGCAAGCAAAGGACTGCTTCTTTGATTGGTATTCTTACCTGGTTAGGTTGGCTAGGAAAACAGGCTCTCCTGGTGTTGAAATCCTCAAATGCTGAAGGCCTTAAATTTGCACTGTTGTACGTTTCACTGGTTACTACAGTTTCGTGTTGAAAAAGGTGATCTTTCAGTAATGAACCTGATGTATTTTCTTGAGCAGTCTAGAACACATAAGAACTCCTTTGAAATTATTTTGCATTTACATAAAAATCACACCAAACCCACCAAGTTCATACATAAATGTGTTAGTATTCTATATAATGTTAGAGGCATCTATAAACGCAAGTATTTTTAAATGCACATTTTTTAAAGCATTTAAAAGTAGGCAAGTATTTTTTTCAACTATGAGTCAGCCTTGGTAAATACAGAATTTCTTCTCTGCACACAGTTCAGAAGTTGGGCACTAGAAATATATGCCTTTGAAACTCTGCTGGCAAATCAGACTTCTTTAAGAGATTAACCTGTCTCTGAGCTTATGTGTTGTCTACACATGAGGCTGCCAGTATTTACAAAAATACAACTGGAGAAAAAAATTTTCTGGAACTAATAAGGCAACAGCTAGTCAGACCTTTTAATTAATTAAAAGCAAAATCAGCTGGAAAGGAAGAGAAAGTCAGTTTTAACCTATACTGGCCCAATTAAAATATCTAATTACAGGAAGTGTGTATTAAACAACTCATGACTGTCTTTTTGAAACTAATTTGATACAAAAGTGAGACCATGAAGCAACATATAATGAGATATCTGCAGGACCTGTGCCATTCAGAATAAGGAAGAGGAAGTATGTTTGGGTGGAATACTGGCTTGTAAGATGAACCAATTTCTGAAATGAACGGAAAAACAAGCAGTTCTCATTCTTTAACCTTAACTGACTGGGACATACTTAGGATACAGCAGAGCATTTTTAGACTAATCCCATTGGGCTGCCAAAAATGTACTGTATGATGTTTTGTTTGCATTGAGACACACTGTTAAGTTAACTGGCTGTCATCATCTGATAGCACTGAGAAAATTCTGGCATCATCCAACTTCCAACAATGAGAATGTTTCAGCTTTATCGTAACGATTTGTATGCTTCAAGAAAACATTAAAAGGAAAAGAATAAAAATACCGCAGAAAAATACTGAGGCAGAAGCACACAAAATTCTGGCAGGTTAAGTATTAACACCAAATCATTAGTTTTCACTTATCAAAACACTTAAGGAATTTATTCCAAGATTACATTAGCACCTCACATGAATAAAAGCCTAATGTATCAACTTCTAACTCATCTAGATAATGTGGAAGTAGCTGGTCTGTAGCTGATTTTGTAAGAGAAAGAAAATCATCACATCACTAAGAATTTATGTATTGTTCAGAAGCACTGTGTGGGAAAATATTAAATTTAGTAATTAATTAATGATCAGCATAATTAATACTAGAGAGCATACACCCCAAGAAAGACAACGGCTCGCTCAATCAGGTTAAAGTTCCCTTGAAAAATTTTGAAGGCAGGCAAAGCTCCAAAAAGAAGTACTATTTGCAGATCCTTGAGCATGACACCACCACAAAGTAATTGACCCTGTTATTGTCAAAATTAAATTTTCTGGTCAAACACTGTTGGGAAAGGAGCATAAAAGAAGTGTTGGAATGACTGGCAACGGTTAGACTTTGTAGATGTATATTTACTTTAAGAGCAAAAATCATCAAATATTAGTGCAATAGCAAACATCTTCCTACCAGGAAGTACTCCTGCAGATACACTGCCTAGTAACACAAAAAATTTCCAAAACAGCGGTTCAAACCACAGAAGAGCTGTATTCAAAATGAGGAAGAAATACCTACAACTATTTTTAGTTTGAGCAACGTTAAAAATGATTACAAACATTTAAGCTAACAGCTAGAAGCCATTTTACAGAAACCACAGTGATAAGCATCCCCTTTCCCCCTTGCCCCTTCCCCTGGCTATTATAAATTTGAATGGTCTAGGGAGAAGGGAGCAAGCTGCAAAAACTTCTACTTCTTCCTTCCCACGGAAAAAATGCATACTACCCACAAGTCAGTCTTCATCCCTGGGTGGGACTTGCAGCAGCCTGCATTATTTCCTATCCCTGAAGGTGATTCACACCTTTTTTCTTCACAAAAAAACTACCTACACTATAGAGCAAAAAGGACACATGCATATGCTCACACCGGCAGACTCATGTATTCACTCCCCTTGGCAGTCAGGAAGGGCTGCTTCTAACGAAGGACACAGGCACAGATCATCTATTACTGTGCTAACTAACAGTGCCAGATGATGTACGAAACCCAAACCTTAATCTTAAAGCAAACCTTTGTGCCCTACACACAGCAATTATCAAAGAATGCTTTTAGAAAATTCCAACACATACCACAACTCAAGCTAACTGACTTCAAGGTCAAATTTTGGGGTGGCAGGAGACAGAGAACGGCATCCGACCTTTTGTAAGGCAAGAATTCACCAAACAGCCTTTCGGAAAGCACAATGCTCAGCTTACCAGCCTAGACACTACAGGTAAGTGGACACAGCCTAACCTCTGGTATTAAAATGAAAACAATCATGTCAGTTATGATCTTCTTTAGCCAATAAATATTCACTATGCCAAACTACAGAAATGCCAGATAAACGTGGTGAACTTCGTGTTTTTAATGAAACTGTAGTTTAGATACAATCAAACCACACTTATTAGTATCCAAAAAGCTTTTCCTTGTACAACACTTCCTGCTCCAATGTGATGTTTTATGACAAGGTCATAAACACCTGAAAACCTACATTTATAATGGAAACACTGAGAGTCTGAAGGAGGAGGCCCTAGAAACAAAAATGGTATTGTGTTGAGAATGCATTTAAGAAGCAAACGTATAAAGTTTTCCACAAGAACATATACAGAATAAATATACAGAATATCACACGCTAACATAAAGGCAGACATTCCCCTTTTCTACTGTCCAAAGCAATTACACCGCCCACATTCAATATTCTTTAACCACAGCCTGCAAAGTACAGTACTGGCATAGGTTATTCAGTATCATCTGTAAAGTAACCTACGCCAGTTTTTAATGCACAACGGAAATCTGGTTTGCTCCCAGCTGCTGGTATAATAATTACTGTCCTATGGTTGCTAAGAGATACTCTGAATTTTTTTCCAAGACTACTAAAACATTTCTGTGCGCACAAGCAAAAGGATGCTGGGTAAAGCAATAAAATGACTCCAGCTGTAGCTCTCCAGCAGAATTCAAAGCCAGATGACAGCTGTAGAGAAAATGAAAACCAGACTGAGCTTCTCTTGTTCTTTAAATTTTCTCTCCGTACTTCTTCCAGTTTGCCAGAGTTAAGTCTGGGAGAGAATTCAACATTGTTCTGCAAACATTGTTAAAAATGTTCTCCTCTAAGTAAGTTTAATGATTATACAGAAGGATGGATGAGAGACCACATTTCCGCTGCATCTCAGTTCTTGCATCTACTTCCCATGAGGCCTGAAAATCTGCTGTTTGATGCTAACCAACACAAGAAACATTTGAATGTTTTTTTTCCTTAATTTTTCAATTGTGAATAAATGATACAGGTTTCAAAAACATCTGAATGACTTCCTTCTGCTTTAGCCATTTCTAAGACTGATGGAGCAATATATTTGACAAAGAAACTATTATTTTCAGGTATGTGTTTCTGACATGGGCTGAAATATTACCTAGATTACTCTGAATATTTTGTACAGTTTAAACTAAAAAATAAGACATTTGACATGCCTCTTTCTTCAAAGGCTGTTCTACCTGAATATATACAGCAGACTACATGTAAAGAGGCTGCTAGGGGTAGTGGTGAGGAAAAATTACAATTCCTCTTGTTTTTTGAATACAACTCCAATAAAAAAAGTTTAGTAAACCCAAATATTTTAGCACAATATATGAATAGATTTATTTTAAATTGACAGCATGAATTAGTATTACTTTTAAGTTCTAAAAACTGGACCTAGGCAATTTATTATTGCTAATCTTTAGTGTTTTACCATATAGTACTGTCTTCTCCATAAAAACGATAGAGTGTGTCAAGGGTAAATTATTTCACATTTCCTTACAAGTCATAATATTAAGTTATTTTTGTAAAATAAAACTCCTGCCAACCTTTTGTTAGAGACAAAATAAATTGAGCGGTCATTAAATGCACTTACGAAGATGTCACTAAATAGTGTATTTACAAAGAGGCACACGAAGCATTAATGTCTTCCGTGCCTGCACCAAAACCACTTAAGATGCATGTACACTGCAGGCCTTTTCTCCTTCCTATTAACAAAAAGTCCAGTGTATTTGCTTCTGAAAGAACAAGCCAAATTTTTTATTTTCTGCTTACAACTTATCAGTCTACAGTCTTCTTTCACCAGTAGTAAGAAACTCAAAAGCATAAGTGATCCATTTCTTATTACTTCAAAACTGTTAAAATGTAGCCTGTAAATAACACCAATATGGGTGAATCAACAAAACCTGAAAGAAAGTAAAGCTCAACTGCTGTATTTTTCAGTTCGCCAAAGGAAGACCTACGCATTACAGGATCCAAAACCCACACCAAAAATTTTAAATGCGCGAGCTCTAGATTTCATTTAGATTTACTTTTAAGGAAAAAAAAAAAAAAAAGATTTTTATGCTTTTTTTTTCAGTTAGGGTAGATGAGTTTTAGGGGAAGAAGTTCATATTTGGTAGAGGAAAATAATCTGAGCCAATCTTTTAACAAGCAAGCAAACTGACTTCAATAAACTGCTCCTTTACTACATTCAAAAAGCAAGGTTTTATACCAAAAACATCTAAACTTCCTTACAAAACAAATTCCCAAAGTATACTTCCATGTAAGTACATATACATTTCCAGGATCCATTTACCAACATTACAGGAAGTCAGATAGCTCTGCATTAACTCATTTGTGTATTTCTATTTGAAATTCACCTGGTAAGACTAGGGCTTATTTGATGATATAAACAATTTGCATCTAATAAGCTAATTAAAGAACTACCAATAATTGTAATAATTTAAGCAACCTTTATAAGCAAGCATGAGAACCCTTAAGTGATCATATTCTTTTAATACTAAGATTTTAACATTACTTGTGAACAACAGAGAGGCTAAAGAAACTATAACAAAGCTACGTCTTCTTAAAATGATAAATTTAATCTTCAGCAAAAAGAATGCTTCCTCTGGGAGATTTTATTTACAAAATGCAAATTAAAAAAATCAGAAATCTAGTGACCCAGGACATAACATAGCAGGCCAATTGCTAGCCTAGAAAGCACAACGTAAGAGTTCAGTTTTTGAATTTACATTTAAGAGATGCACATACAACTTTTGGACAACCACTATTTTTGCTTACTACTTCTATAAAATGTGATAACTACACGGAAACATTGAGGTTTCACAGCAGCACCACTGAGATGATCACTTTTGATCTTATCTGAATCATTTTAGTTGCTCTCTGTAGCACCAAATACAACCAGCTAGTAAAATAACTTAGGAGGATGTTTAGCTTTCTTCATCACTAGAGAACTTCATCAAAAAAAACCCCAAACAACAAAAACAAGCCAGTATTAATGAAATTTATGTACAAACTAAATACGATATTTATGCTTCAAATGTACACTAAATGTAGGATTCCAGCTGTGTAAGATGGCTAGAACAGCATACGCAAAACTACTCTAACATTCTATCCACTCTAAAATGCCCTTTCACAGATATACTCCAAAACTTACTCAAAAACACTAATAGAGACTTATAAAATAAGCATATAGCTTATAAAATAAACAGGGAAACAAAAAATCACTAAGCCTTTTAAACTACATAGAGGTGGCAAGAAATGGGGGACAAGTCAACTCTTCAAATACACAATATGTTATCTTTAAAGAAAGATGGTCCTATCCATCAAGTTAAAAAGACTCTGGAGTATCAAGTTTGACTTACTACAGCATAAGTCTTGGAAGCGGAAAGAATTAAAAATTTGAAAGAGAATATGGACTATTTGGTACGTCAAAGACATTCTTGTAGACTAGACTTGGTGCCTGTAACTAAAACGCTGTAGCTTTTCTACACTGATGTTCATAACCCTGCAATTACAGCTTTGTTATTAGTACATAAACCTGGCTTAGATGAAGCATAGCTAAACCGGGGTGGATTCAGTCTTCCCTGCAGCATTTCTTTTTCTTTCCTCCCTTCTGGTATTGTTATTGATAGGCAATGCTAGTATCGCTTATTTTACTTTGGTATCCAGAGATATGGTAATAGATATTGGCTAGCTTTTTTGCCTTTAGAAAACAAGACATCTATCCCCAGCAAAAATCCACAATTAAGCAATGTGTATTGTGATGAAGTCATTAGGTATGTTTTCCTGTCCAGAATGTAAAAGACAGTTCTACCAGCAGTTTGTACCACACAGGATTGTTTGTGCCTGTAATACATATATATATAGCATGTGTATTTATATATATATAATTTATTTTAAAGATAATTTTTTAAAATATATGCATTTATTTTTAAAAATAGAATACAAAGTAAACCTATACTTAGATATGTAAATAGGTGGTGTATTTATATTCACACGTATATACAATAGATGTTGTAAATACACTTTTCTCCACTTTTCCAATAACTAATTTGTACCTTTAAAGAACCCCAGATATTTTCCTCAATTTTGGCATCCTTATATAGAAACGTAATAAGTAGGCAGCAAAATCAAGAGGTAATTAGTTTGTTCTAATCTCATTAGGCCTGCGGAAACTGTTCAATTATTAATCCTTGCAACAAAGCATGTTTAAGCAAGTCTTTTAAGAGCTGATTAGGACCGCATCAACTTTGGCACACATTTCCTTCACCCTGTCAAAATCTCATTCCTTTTTTAAATCTGAAATATCTAATATTTATAGCAATTTTACTTTCAAGTGCCTTAAAATAAAGCACTGCAAATAAAGAACAACAGGTGGTTGCGCAGCCAACACTTACACAAAGAAATACATTTCTTCTACCATAAAATGAAAATGTATCAGGAGACTTCTGTATTGCCACTGCATTGCAGTACCCTTTCTAAATACTTGACCCTCAATTTCCTATCATAATATCTTCAAAGTCAGCTGCTAATTTTCTTGATTTTGTGTTGCTGAGGTTCCACACTGGATCTATCTACACTGATACAGAATTTATTACTGCACTCTGAAAACTGAATATATGTGTGAATAAAGATAAGGCTTTCCCTAAAACCATAAATAAGAAGGAAAAATTGACAAGCATACATAGACACAAGTAGGATTTACTCAGCTACTACAGCTATTTACTCTGTGTATATATATATATATCTATCTCCATAATTTTTTTTATACTGGCTTTTTAATTACATGGATTCTTGGATATTACCAGACAATGCTATGCATCAGTGTTACAGTACTTATGGTAGATGATATGGAATACATGCAAAGCACTGTAACTCTGAATCAATAAAAACTTGAATCTCAACAAGCGACTACTTTACCTTCAGTGTGTTTTTAAGAATTGTCTGAACTTCTGCCTTTCTTTGGTCTAGATTCTTTTAACCGTTATCTCAGCATCTTTTCAACTCTAACCATACGATGTTAGAAGTGTCTGATCACTGCAAAGTGAAATCTAAGCAAACAAATAGGATGTGCAAGTAAAAAGATTCCTCACCCCTCTGTTTTCTTTTTCCCAGAAGAATATTTCATATTTCAATAAGTTCAAAGAGGACACATAACTTGAACAGACATTTTGAACTTAAAACTTAAACTCAGGATAGTTAATGATCCTATTGATTAGACTACTTACTTTAGGAAAGACAATACTGTAAGTCTTCTAGATAATTACTTTGAAACTTTCATCAAACTGAATGTTGCTATTGCTCTCATTTTGGTTATTCTCACTAATGAGCGCAAAATCTGTTCAGTATGTTTATAAAAGAAAAATGCATAATTAATTAAAAAATTTACTCACTTGAAAGCAGTCTTCTGCCACTTCACCATCGTTTTGAGAGGGTGGATAACCTACACATAAAGAAGAAAAAAGCCAAAGTAGACAAGGTTATTTTCTTTTTATTTACAGCTTACTGCTTCCAGCAATCCACACCATCTCTCAAAATCCAGCTATGATGATATAAATATTCTTGTTTACTCTTTTAACGCACAGATAACTGTATTTCAAGTTGATTTAGTAAGCACCATTCATTTCTATACTCTGCATTTTATATACTGAGTATTCCTAGCCACACTCCTCTCCTTCACACCTTTCTTGTAAAAGCATTTTCAATGTGTCATCAGCAGTCAGAAGCAAGGGAGTATATCCCTTTTACTGTAGCATGTTGAAAATTAAAGGCAGGAACATTTGGTTGGGTGAATGCACACTGTGCTGTAGAGACCCTAAGAGAAAAAATGACTCTCATGTTCTCTAATTATTTGTCTTGAATGGATATGGATGTTATCAACACAATTCAAAAGCAGTCATTCTAGTACGTCAAAAACCATTTCCCTTCAGAAACATGTTCCTCCCTTTGTTAATAGGATAACACACATTAAATCCCTAAAGTTACTTTTTACAAGCCTGAAAGAGATGTTCTTTCAGTTCAATAGACACCTGTTCTCCTCCCTCTGTCTCAATCCAGCAATGCATTTATCATATTTTCGGCTCAAAATCTAGGCTTGATGATCTTCTTCAGTTTGCTCACTGTTTTCCAGGAGGTCAGTGAAGCTCTGGAACCAGTTAGCCAATATTACTATTTGAGTAAATTCTTCTACTGTTCCTAAAAAACCTGTCCTCAGAACTACACTGTCAGCTGTTAGTAAAAAATAAAACTATTAACTGAAGGTATGTGCAGATAAAGAGAGAACTTAACAGGTCACAAATCATTCAGCTTCACAGCTTATCCTATAAGAACACAGCAGTTGCAAAAAACTTCTGAGAATAAGATCCAAATGAGAGAATATACACTCCAGCTTCCTCCATTTCTTCAAGTCTAAAAGAAAGAGGCAATGCTTTATTATGTAGGGATGTTTCAGGAAATTACCTTATCAGTGTTTGTGAAACAATTTAAGACACTTGGATAAATGGCACTTCAGAAATGCCAGAAGTACTATTTCAAAAACTTAAAATCTCAATATACTATAGATTAATCCACATCCTTAAACACTATCAGCATTAATGTTACTCAAAATGCTTTGACATCTCGTTTAGTAAACACTCAATTATCCCTCCACCCCACCAAATCTTTCATCTGAAATATGTACCTTGAGAAATATCCTCTACTGCTCTGCGAATACCTCTATCAAATGCTCTTGCATCAGCAGGACTCTGAAATGTGAGGCCGAACTTTTTGTCATCAATCTTCCAGTGGTAAAAAGTAGGAGTAACTTTGTTGTAAACAAGGTCTTTCTTTAATGTGCATTCCAAGACCACCTTCCAGAAAGAAAACAGAAGGAAAAGATATCAGTGACCAACATATCAAATTTGAGAACAAAAGGTAGTCTTTGTGAACTACCTAAAAACATACATCATAAGAGCAGATAGAAGTCTCTCTTTAAATTTCTTCCTGCTACAAGGATGTAATTTTAACTTCATTTCCATTATGGCCAAATTATTCACTACCAGTTGCTCGTAAGTGGTATGGTTTAAAGACACTATTTGTATTCTGAGGCAATCTTCCTATTCAAAAATCTCATATCCACCTGCAGCAAGCACGTCTGTCAGTAAGTAGATGCTCAGCAAATGAAATAGGCCACATCCCCCCGAAAAGCATTATGTGTGCTGATACCAAATTTTACCATATCACTGGGATGTACAAAACTTTTGAGCACTACACTAACTTCATGCTGCTTTCAGGACACATTAGATTTCTCCCAAAAAGGCTACTAGACAAGTGACAATAATACAAGAGAATTGTTTTAAAAAATGAAATTAATAAAATCTAAGATCTTTATGAACGTATTACTGCCTGCTCCTAGACAAAAATACATTTGTGGCTCATGTTCAACTATAACAAAAACAGTAACCAGGAATAATTAACAGAATTATTTGGCTACAAAATCATTACAGGTATACATGCACATTCAGTTATGAAGCAAAGTCACAGTCTTCACATAGAATCATAAAATGGTTTGGGTTGAAAGAAACCTTGAAGACCATCTAGTTCCAACCCCGCTGCAACAGGCAGGGATACTTTCCACACATCAGGTTGCTCAAAGCCCCATCCAAGATGACCTTTAGCACTCCCAGGAATGGAGCATTCCCTACTTTTCTGGACAACCTGTTCCAGAGCCTCACCACCCTCACAGTAAAGAATTTTTTCCTAGTATCTAATCTAAATCTACCTTCTTTAAATTTGAAGCCATTCCTCCTTGTCTTGTCACTACATGCTCTATTAAATAGTCCCTCTCCAGCTTTTTTGTAGGCTCCCTTCAAGTACTGGAAAGCCTCATCATTTCCCCTTTAAATAGTCTGGTTTTAAAAATATATTTGCATATTTACTGGCAAAAATTATTTTAAGCAACATTGTTACACTGCGTGTTTCTTGATTAAAAAAAAATCCAATATGAACAAGAAAGTATGGAGGGAGATGCACTGATCTGCTCCCGCAGCAGCACGTATAATAAAGCTCACAGCAAGACAACCTGTATCTCTGTATTAGTATTTGATGCTGAAAGCCTACACTGAGAGATGAATGAGGAATTTTAATATTTTATCATTTCAACATTAATGTACTTTTAGAATTTTAATTTTTTATTTCATTACATATGTGGCTTTTTGAGAGAAAAAAAATACAAAATTCCTCACAGGATGTGGTAAAATTAGTTTAATTATAAACATTACTGAGAAAAAACCCCTCAATTAAAATAAAATATATACATCTGTATTTAGGCTATTCTTACATATTCTTTGTGTTCTTCCTCTCCTTTCACTGTCTAATTATTACATAGGCAAATAGGTTTTTTCTCTTGCTTTTCATTATTTATTCCCCCTACACCATACCAGTAATCATCTCCTCTCAACTCTTACTGCCTTTTGCCTCTGCCTCTAGAAGGATGACACTCTCTGCACACAAACTCCTTCAGCATTAAAATAATTTTTCGTTACTCCACTCGGAACCCCCTAAATGGTCAACAAAATGTAGGTAAAACTGCCTACAAGAAAAGACAGAAAGGAATCTAACTATTTGCTGTAGGTGTGCAGGGGGAAAAAAGTATCATTCTGTAGTTCTAAGGTGTGTTAAATAATCGTTCTTTGTTCCTTTGGATGATTTTATACTTGCTTCCTCCTTCAAAGAGGAGTTAAAAATGAAGGCTTCTCACACCACTGCCTTTTCTAGGTCTGTGAGTTCTTTACGGGGATCTCTAAATATATTAACATCAACTAAAAGTATCGCAAGCTCAATTTTATAGTATCACAATGAACCTCTGGTCCGAAAGGAATTCATCCAGATTATTTCATACTGAAAATTCATATCCAGTAACAATTTTACCACTAGAGATAAATAACCAGATTAAAACTTCACTGAGTAGAAGCTATGATTTTCAAAGACACATAAACCAAACCACAAAACCCTCAAAACAACTCCCTACAGCCCAAAAAGCAACACTGGTACCACTCACCCATCACTTCTAACCCTCACAACATTTTATACGATAAGCAATCATTAACAAAACAAGCAAACATCCCATCCAACACTGTAATTCTTTTCAACTTGGTTTAAGGAAATAACACATTTGAGGGGATGACACTGATTTTTCACATCTAGACCTGTATGAAAACAGACCAGTTAACATAGAAGATATAAGTGAAAGGGCATTGAAAAGGGAAAAATATATTGCATCAAAATTGTCTGTTATCAGATATAAGAATCCATACAAGCAAGACTTGATGCCGGCCCTACCTGAGAGAAAACTCGAAAGCTGTAGGTCAGAATTAGCGGTATGTGTATAAATTTGTGTCCCACTGCCCTTTTTTGTTTTGTTGCATCCAGAAATACTAAAAATCAAAATCAAACAAAAAAACATACCAACAATCCCCTAAAGCATTTTTCTCTCCCTGAAACACTTCTATGCTTTGCAGCAATAACACATTTTTTCCCTTGTAAAACTTAATTTGGCCAAAGGCTTCTTTATGCTCAAGCAGGCAAACTATCATTGGGGCTGGGGAGGAAGTATCCTAATACATGTATTCTCCAAAGCCTGGAAATGGAAACCAAGCTTTTTCAATGCAGATATATTTCAAGAACTCCAATTATTTTTTAGTGCACTTTGCTATGGTTCAGAACTCTCCACATCAGAGGTGAAGATGATATACTCTCCAATATGGTTACCCAAAATATGCACTCCCAAACCTTTTTAATTTTTAAGTAGGCCTTCCCCAAGATCTCCAGGGATGAGCACAGTGAAGACCTGAAAAATTGTAAATAAAGTGCCTACAGCTTAACTAAGTTGCATTTCAAAAAAACCTCCATGGGTTGCTGTTCTGAAGGTGGTCTTCTTTTGGAAACTTGATATAAGACTTCCATGCCATTATGAAGCATTCACCTTGGCACATAATGGAAAATGTTGCTGAATCATGAGCCAAGACAGAAGAAAACCAGATCCACATGATCAAAATTTAAATTTTCAGGGCATAAATAGGGCTGTATGTCTCCTATTATTTAACGAAAAAATCCTTTTATTATCTACATGTTATTAAGTGTAACACTAATGAATTCACTGCTACTCAAAAATACTTGTTTGCTTAATGTTTCTTTTCGCACCTCTAAAAGCTACATTCTTTAATAACAGAAACTATTTGGCTTATGTAGACAAGATCAATCTCCAGAATCAGAAGTTTTCTACTTCAGCACTTCAAAACCAAGTATTTTTAAACAAAAATAAAATGAGTATTTAAGATATTATACCATTACTTAGAGCTTCTTTCAGAAACAAATAAGAAAAAACTTTTGCATTTGATACAAATTTCTCTCTTGATAACAGACCCAATACTCGAACATTTTGAGATGCTGGATACTATTTTACTGGTTTTAGCTGTACTTTCAAAGCCTACAAGAGTACATGTAAAATAGACAACTTCACTGTTTCTCATTCCCAACCCCAATCTACAAACATATAAACACAGTTTTTGAAGCTTTGGAATGCCTTCTCTGCTTTAGTCTTGGGAACGAGCAGCATGACCTATGTATATTCACACTTCAGAGTATGTGGACCCAATGCCACGGTAACCATATAACATAATTATTCTATGCACTTTTTTTGGATTCAGTTCAAAAAACAAGATGATGTAGGGGCTGTACTACAGCCCATCAGAATCAATCTTTTCTCAAACTTCAAAGACAATTTAAAAAGTAAAGTTTTTAAACAGCAGATTTTTAGAAGAGAATGGTATTTATATTCAGTTTTAGCTTTTTATCTCTTCCTTTACACAACTACTTGTTCTTCAAAGGAAAGATTTTAAACTTTGTCACTCCTGATTCATGATCCAAAAGATAGTAGTAGTATTTTTTTTTTCTCCTTTGATAAAAACTAGCATGGCAAAAGCCTGGAGCAGAAAATAAAACACAGAAGTTTAGTAGACTTTTCATTCAAGAAAGTAAAATTCACCACAGCCTGAAAACCTGTGAGTTTGAGCCTAAAGTATGTTTAACACTAGTGCTACTAAGATAGAAGAGACCCACTGTAAACACAGTAAGAGAGAACAGCAGACCTGACCAGGTTGTGAGGGAGTCAAATTGTTCCCAACAGACTGGCTGGAGCCAGATCTAAGAAGGTGAGAATAACAAAGGGGGAAATGTGTAATTAAGTGAAAAGTCTTCACAAAGTACCCTTACATTCTAACACAAATCTAAACAACCTGAGCAAACTAGCAGGGAACATTCTCTCTCAAATTAATTCAATGGTGCCACCAGATTTTCTTCTCAGATAACTAGGATGCTTTTTGTGAACACCATGAGATGTTTTAAGTAACTCTGTACTGCGCAAAAATTTTGGAAGTCTGAAACTGGTTCTTAGAAGCGCTGACACCAACCTGCCTCTCAGGTCTAAAAAGAAACAACATGAGCACTCTCCAACAAGGAACTTCAATATTTTGACATTCAGTCCTGAAGTATTTAATTTATACAGCTGACTTACAGACTGAGATCTACAGTTGTAATTAAATGCCTGCATAGCCTATAAAATATATGGAAAGGTCTGGCACATTGGAATGGAACTGCAATGTAGTGTCAGAAGCAGCACTTGGAGAAGCAGCAACTGAAACTAATTCATTGCCCTTCAGTATAACCATTTAAGAAGCATCTGGAAGATACTACTATTGAATACCTCACCCATGGATTTAAAGTTGCTTTGGTGTGAATTCCACCTTTCTACTGACCATAGGTTAAACAGTTATACTGGCATTATGATTACCATTTATCTTAGGAAAAACCCATAGATCTGAACTCCATTTGCTCTCTAACCTATTATATTTCAAAACCTATGCTTCCCTGTGTCACAGGAAAGTGCTTGAACTTCTATGCTCTAGGTTTTCTAGGGTAAGGGAATTTCTGCACATTTTCTGGAAACTAAGCCAGTTCACAAAAGGAAAGACTTACTGGCCAGAGGAAACACAGATATCATCTAGTTAGAAAGGTATTTTAACAATGTGTAATTTGACTATAGAGTATCGGGGGAACTTCATTTGTGAAGATGACTTTCTTTTTTAATCCATAGAAGTATTTTCAGAAACACCTGTGTGTAACCTTGCAAAAAGGTTAGTGAACTATAAACCATGGTCCAAGTGACTTCTAGATATTACAGTAGATTAAACATTCCTGAAGACACATGTACTCAAAGTCTGAATAACTGAAATGTCCAAAACTGTTCAGGAAGTTTTTTTTTTTTTAATATTGTTACATTCTCTTTGCAAATACAATGGCAGAGCAACCAACTAAACAGCATACGACTAACTTCAAAGATTATTCAGGCATACAGGTTTACCAAGAGCATTCTAAAACGAGACTAGAGGGATGCTGAGGAACAGAAACAGCAGACTCAGTATAACACTTCCTTGAAATCTGAAGATGATCAAAATATTTGGTCTCCACTCAATAGCAAATACAATGGCTTTCACTTTTACTTTATTTTAAAATAAAAAATAAAATATATAATTATTATGAAATATAATAGTCACCTGTCAATTCTATTTGGACTAAACCCCCAATTGTTTGGCTTCATTAAAGAAAAGGTTAAAAATTGTGCCTGAACAGTGAATCCACAGGAATATCCTAGTAATAAATGTAAAACCATTAACTATATTGAAAGCATAAGGATCAGAACAGTTTTAGAATCAGTGACAATGTCCAACAGAATTTCTCTTTCAGTCCCTCTACCTTCTGCCTTTCTAATTAAGTGTCATGACCTAACTTTTTCGTCACAGATCTCGCTGTAGGACCTTGTTTCTTCTATGCCAAGAAGGGTCTTGTTGTATACCATACAACTTGGCTATTAATTCATTACACATTAGCTGTTGTTATAATCGCATTATCTGATGTCTGTGGAAATACATGTATACATAGTGTCCTTTCACTCAGTTATCAAAGAATCACTGGCTCTCCAGTATTCTTCTCCACACCCTAGATCTGTATTTGTTAGTTCCCTGAGCTTTATTCAATGTACACTGGAGAGATGTTCATCTTAGCTTGCATTTCTTCCACCTTTTATCCTGTGTTTGAGGAGCTGACTTCCAACAGCAACTTCCCAAAACTACAGCAAGATCGCAATCTACCCTAACAGACCAGTCAGGTCACATTTTGGGGGGTAAGGAAAGGGAAGACAGATGGACACACGATGGGATACAAACATGAAAACGAAAACAAACCAAACTGTTCAAGACAATAAAGGTTTGGAAAATATATTCACGCTAACATGAGCTTGATTTTAGACAGGAAGAGGAGGAGAAACATTTAATATCTGCTACCGGAAGTGGAAAAAAACAAGGCTTGCCCAGGGGTAACAGTAAAGAGAGTGCAAACAGATCAGAACACTGACGGCTGGACATTTTCATATGCATGCAGGCAAAACATAAGACCAGCCTTCAGTTCTGAGCATTTTATTATTAAGGCAAGCTCTGAATGTTGCAAGTATTAAAAATTAAGAGAAAATTATCAAGTATCTCTAAATGTAATTAAGCTTCCCAAAAACAGCCTCAACAAGGCTAAAAAAAGGGAACTACTGCAAAGTGAGGAAGGAACTGCAGGTGCACGTAGCCATGCGGGAACACAGGGTACTCTGCTAATAGCACTACGCCCCACTGAAACAGCTGAGTCAGCAGAATTTCTATTTATATGATCTCTTCCTACAATAGTCACAGTCAAGGCAGAAAACTCAGCAGTCCTGCCTCAAGGGAGAAACTGGTGTGCTTGAGGAAGGGTCAGCAGTACAGTATAAGAAGTAATTCTTCCTTTTAAGCTTACAGAGGAATCAAAATTCATTGGCGGAAAAGAATAAGTTCTTGATAAAAGTCATTAAGATGGAGCTTTTGTGCCTTATCCACTTCTCTTTGTTTCCACAGTAAGACACAGCTCCATTCAGAAACCTGTTTATCACATGAGCAACCAAGCAATCCTAAGTAAGCCCATTTTGTCTTCCCTAGGTCTGTATGTAGAAATGGCTGAGATCCTACACCAGTTTTCCTTTTATGAGGCTGATCTTCATGATGCTATTTAAGAGATGTTCATTACTAGTGTTTTATGTAAAACCAGCTGATGAATGAATACTGTCTGTGTGTTCACCAAACCATGTCAATTCTTGGACCTGTCAGCTTCATGCTGTCTTTCAATACAAAGTTGTTCTCATGTAAAATGGCTACTTTTTGTCATAGTCAAATTCCACAACAAACCAAATCATTACTGAGGAATTCCATCTGATTTCATGTTCTAAATAAATTCTCATTTCCAACACTCCTACTAAATGCAGTATCACTGGTATACAAACAATATTTAACTCTAATCTTTCACTGGAAAAGAGATTAATAGCAAAATGTTTCCCAAAATGGGTGGAAATCTGCAATGAAAAATACATGTAAAATGTCTAAAAAATCGATGTGCTTAATTCTAAAAAAGCATGGTAGTGCATCTCAAACAACTGGCTCTTTTGATACACAATCATTGACATAGAAAAGTTCAGCAACAGCATTAGACTGAGACTATAAATTTACTTTGTAGTCTACAGGCAACAACAAGCGAGCATCTATACTTATGTCCCATATAGTTTTAATATGATCATTAAATGGACGCAAATTGTTACCGTTTTATCCCTGAGTCGTTCTCCATGGATAAGAAAATCAGCACAGCTATTCTCTTCCTGGGGAATGACTTTGAAGACTGTGACACAGCTTAGTCCACCCCCTCCAAGTGGTAACCATCCACCACTTGAGTCATCCCGGGTCATCACCACAGCTCGCACTCGTGCATAACTATTACTGAAAGAGAAGCAAAAGCAGAAATTAGTATTCCATAAACACAAACCACCTAAGTCTAGTTAAAAACAAGAAAAAACAACAAACCCACAACCAAGATCACAATAATTAACACTGTCTTTCCATAGACATCACCTAGAAGAAACCAATTTAAGACCACTCTCTAAAAAATGTTCCTCTGTATGTTTACGCCTTCATTAGGACTTCTTGGAACTTCTGATTTTTTGTCAAGAAGCTTAACCAGAGAATTTAGTTGCCAAATCAAAACTCATATTCTTCTAAAAACGTTACACTCAGTTATCTAGCTAGAGGGCTGGAAAGAGAATAAGAATCAACTCCTGATTTATTTTAGACTAATCATGAAGCCAGTCAACCACCATGAAATTGCACAGAAAAGAGAACAAGAAAACAGAAAGAGGTCAGGCTGTCTGTCACTGAAATCTGAACAAGAACAGGCTTCTAGCCAGAAACCCTGCCTCCCTTCATCCACCCCTCCTCCCCATGCATCTAACCTGTCCTTTGCAAGGGTAGGTCAGGACTTACATTGTGGGGTTCAACAACAGAACCAGTTACGACTACTTAAAATCAATATTTGCAGTGTCTACTTGTTGGTTCTCTCCTGTGTTTGCAATGTGTGTAAAATTACTTGCATTTTACAGTTTAACACCTTTTTCCATCATTTAGTATTTTCGTACTTAAAAGCCAAATTCCAGAGTATTGGAAAAAGAGGTTTTGGTCATTTCTCTCTCTGCTTTTAGTTTTTTCTTTTAAATTAAATGAAAAATTTTAGCTTTGGTTATGAATTTGCCACTACATCACTTGGAAAACCCCATGGTTTACCAAGGGATGTTATAGGATGCTGCATTTGAAGTACAGTTTACTGGATGAATGTGGCAGCTGATAAATGAACATTTCTACACCTTAAAAGAAATGATTTGTGTTATCTTTTTGCAACATATTCCTGATTGAGGGTTTAAGTACTTATGCCAGTTCGCACTAGTGATGTCAAATTTAAGAGCTGAAGAGTAAATATTAGAAGAAGACAAAGTGTTGTTCCTTCTGTACTTGTGATAAAACTGTTCACCAAGCTGTTGCACTTTTAAAAGATCACTGCTTTATTTTTTCCCCAAATATCCCAAAATAACAAAGGTAGGCTTTTTTGCATAATTAATATTTTACATTCTCACACACATGTATGATTCACACATATGATTCACTTGTGTGTGTGTGTGCATATATATATATACACACATAAAAATTTTGCTGCAAGCATCTAACACTTAAATACATATTGGTTTGCAAAATGGAAAATAAAACAAGACTCTAAATTTTTAGTTTATAGGCAGCTGAATTTTGTTTGCCCCCTCCAAGCAAAACCCAGCTCCCTCCTCTCTCTAAACCTCATAGTTAAAATGATGGTTCACTCAATGTTTCTCACCATTTCTTTACCAGCATATTTTATTTAAGTACTCAAACACAGCAGACAAATATAACAAAGAAAAATCCAATCCTTCATTGTACGCATCTATCACAATTCTAACATCTGCAAATAAAAATGGCTACATCTTGATGTTTAATAATATTATTGGAAGCTGAATCATTCATTCACTGGTCTCTATCACCATGTTTCACTCAGAGCTAAGTTCAGATTGGAGTTGTACACTTCATACACAGGTAGTCTTTCATCTTATTTCTCTCAGAAGAGCCTCTTCTGACAGAAACTGAGGACACCAGGACTTTCCTCTAAAACAGTAAAAAATAGGATGCATCAACTGGTTAAGCCTACAGGCTGCCTTTGCTATTCTGCACTCAAGTGAACCAAAAATCTAGCTTTTAAGTTATTCACTCTATAAATTTGGTTGTAAATCTGAATATTAGAGCTTCCTTTTGTATATCAACAGACTGGAGAAAGAGTTCATTTAAAGAGAACTTCCCTTAGGCTATGCAAGAAAACCTTAACTACAACATTATTTTTTTCTTAAAATGAAAGTTCACACTCCACATCCATTTTCTTTCCGAGAACTGCTAAGGAGAAGTAAAGATGGAGGCTCCAGCTACTTCCATTCAATAGAGTTTTCTGTCAGCGTTGGGGGTTTTCCCCCCTTTCCTATACTGAGATGCCTAGTCTGGTCTAGTTAACAATCTTGTGGTTTGCTTTCCATGTATTCCAAACTATTTTAAAAACATTTGTATTTTCGAATATTTAGAAACTACCATCATATCTACTGCATTAGTGCAAAAGCCAAAATAAAATTCCCCAAAAGGTAATATTTAATGAATAATCTCTTAAATTGAAACAAGACAGTTTTTCCATATAACCACCCTGTAGATTAACTAGACAAATTCTGTACTTGTAACAATGCCAAAGTCTGCAAAGAGATTTTTTAGTTTTACATTTCTGTTGGTGGCTGTTTCTTAGTATTATTTTTCATATTTGAATGGAACTCACAACTGGTAACAATACCTATTTTTACTAACAACACAAACTGGTTTGCAGTTAGCCACAATGCAGCAGCAGGACCTGTGAATGATTCCCATTTCCAAAATCCTCTGCAAACAAAAGAGCATCTGCCTGTCACACTACTGGCACTACCGAAAGCACTCAGAAGTCTTGCATCTGTAAGCATTATAGCCCCATCTACTCTTGGGAATCTTAGAACAAACTGTACAGCTATGGTGTACCTTAGCTGTGGGAAAAAGGGCAGACAAGGCTCCAGTGTTTTCCTAACACAGCCCAAGATTTTTATCTACTCTCGCATATTTAGCAGCTCTATCAGAAATACCTGAACGGAAGAAAAACCAAATAAACAGAGCGATCAGTTGAGCATTGTTCTTACAAAGCCTTTTACCAGAGCTATTACAAGCATGTGGAGCATGCAAATGGAGCATGAAGAGCAGCACTGCCACAGCAAGTCCAAAGCTACTGTACTGCAGCCAGCTTTTCCAGAGACTCCCTGATTTTGGTTGTGGCCACTGGAAGTTCTTGAGGCAGAGCACGGTTTACAGGAAACGGTATTCTGGCCAAAGGAGCATGCTGCTTTACTAAAGTCAGTGCTGAGGATCAGTCAAAACTGGGGACAACTACACTGGAATCCAAGATCAATTCCTAACAACCAAGGAAACAGATCTCTCCATCATCTGAGTCCTTCAGGTAGGACATACGAGTGTGGTATTCCTATGTAATTAAAGGGAATTATAAATTGGGATAAAGGAGAGAAAGAAAAAAAAAGGTTATCTACAACGTTTTTTCCCTCCAGCAGTGAAGACTTTACTGAAGAGTACAAGTACAGCATGTGTCTGAATGCTATACCTAGTAAACCTGAAACGAGGCAATTTTAAGATAGCATAACATATTGTGCAAAGTTGCATTCTAAAAATATTATCAAATGAAGATGATGTTGTACCAAAATCAAAAGCTGAAGTGGGGGTGAACTAAGCAGCCTGAGAAAGCATTAGGGGCAAAACCAAAGGGTTTCAGACCAGAAGTGGACAGGAAAGATATGACTTACAGTTCTTGCACGCCATTAGGCTTATTTTAAAAGCATGAAGCATTAAAGTCTCACAACAAGTTTTAAAGGCTCTCTCCTCCCTCCAAAAACTGTGTGTTTATATCATTGTAATGCTCTTGGGCCCAAATTGACTTATGAGCTGGATGACCAAACTGTTGTTCAAGCTCAAGAAGCACATCACTGGCCAAGACAGGCTGGGACCTTCAGCTCAACAACTAAGGAGCAATCCTGCTTTTGGTGGCTGGGGAAGGAACACAATTGTAATTTCACCACTGTGATTATTTTTTTTTTTGTAAAAAACAGATTTTTACAATTTGGGGAATTTCTTACATTTAATATCGAGACAGTTAAAGGTGACAAATATTATTAGATTTGTCCTTTATTCCATTAGCCAACCAAAAGAGAATGAATATTAAGAATTTTCTGCCAAAATACTTTTCCCAGAGAAAAAGGGGAAGGAGGAAGAAGCAGCCATCTTGTTGCTTTACATTTATTTTAACCTAGTTTCAACAGTATGCAAATCTTCCCTCTCCTAACTCATATTAAACATCACCATTCTTTTATTTGTACTGCATTTTGCACATTTCTATTTTAACATAGGACTGAAAAATAAAAGTGATTTCAGAAATGTTTGTTAAAGCAATTGTACTCTAATTGCAAATTTGTTTTTTTAGTACTATACAGCAACTATACATTACCATCAAGAAACCTGGATCTGCAAGTAGAATTATAAACTGAACCATAGGAGAAACTGACTCTTTCAGTTTTGGTAAAAATATTTAGAACTATAATTTCTTTCAAAGCTGGAAAGCAGACTTGAAGCAAAGGACCTCAAGTTTCATACGGACACCAAGCTGAACACAAGCCAAAAGCATGCCCTTGGGACAACGGAGGCCAAAGATGTCCCAGCTGCATTAGAAGTGTTGCCAGCAGGTCACAGGAGGTGATCCTCTATCTCTACTCAGTACTACTGAGGCCACATTGGGAGAGCTGTGTCCAGTGTTGGGCTTTCCAATACACAAGAGACATGGAGCTCCTGCAGCGGGTCCAGCAGAGTGCAACAGAAATAATTAAGGGACTGAAGCATCCATCATATGAGGGAAGCGTGAGAGAGCTGGGACTACTCAGCCTGGAGAAGAAAACACCTGTGGGTATCTTATCAAACAGCTGAAGGGAGGGTGCAAAGAGGATAGGGACAGGCTCTTTTCAGTGGTGCCCAGTGAAAGGACTAGAGGCAATGGACACAAACTGAAACACAGGAAGTTCCATTTGAACATCAGCAACCACTTTTTCACTGTGAGGGTACCTGATCACTGGCACAGGTTGCCCAGAGAAGTTGTGGAGACTCCATCCTTGGAGAGTTTCAAAAGCCATCTGGACACAGTCCTGGGTAATCTGCTTTAGGTGACCCTTCCTTGAGAAGCCCGGATGGACAAGATGACCTTCAGAGGTGCCTTCCAATCTCAATTATTCTTTATTTAATATCATATTTAAAAGCACAGCAATTTCAATAAAATACAAATTCATAGATATAACCAATATGGGTTAATTTACAAGAATTCATGATACTTTGAAGCAAGAGTTGTCACTGTGCACAACTGCTATTTAAACACTTCTGACAAGGCTTAAGGAAAAAAAAGGCGTTCTGAAAAATCGTGACACACTCTGCTATGAAATTACACTATCTTTGCTGGCACGCAAGTAACAGCTCCAGGCTGATCTCCAAATGTGAAATGGTCATGGATCAAGGCTCTTTACCTTTGACTGGCACTTTACACACGTACTTTAACCCCTCCAACTTCTGCTGCAATATACTTGTGTGTGTAGCCTTACCCAAAGAGCATAGATGAACCACACTCGGCTTTTTATGATTCTTATTATCCAAACAGCTTAGCAGAAGACTTTATAATTCCCATCCAGAGAAGTGCTCATGAGTACGTGCATGTCCAGAGTACCAAAACGTACAATCAGACCACTGAGCTAAAGTCTGTTTTAGTTGCAGATAGCATTTTTTGAGTATTGATTCGATTTAGAAAGAAAAATAATTTCACCAATATCACGAGTTTATCGGTGATGATGTTATAAACTGCTGATGTTATAAACGGCTGATGTTATAAATGTATTGTTACTAAAAGTTCAGAGAATGAGTGCCACTGGCACAAAATATCAATGACTTACCTAGAACAGGAGATGCAAATGTAGCACAAGTGCTAAAGACATAAATTACATCAAGAAAACATACAACAGCATATCCTATCATTTTTTAATGAAGAGGATATTGCCATAATAACAGCTACTAAATGAGGCTCTGCCTAACATGACTGCTACCTTTCTCCTCTCAAAATTATATCAGCAAATCAGAATATACATCGAACTCTTATGGTGGTAGAATGCAAGACTTGGCAGATTTTCTCCTTTAGAAAGAGGCAAAAGGTATTCCTCACAATAAACAGCAAATGTGCATGGCTAGGATGCCTAGGAAGTTTATTTCTGTGAGGAGTTTAGCAAGGAAAGACAGGGATTTCCAGGAGGAACTATAGACAAATGCTGTTACATTTATGATACTGATACCCACGCTGATTGACTGAAGAGCTTTGGATTCTGTCAAAAAACCTGAATTGGACATTTCTGCTGGAATAAAAAAAAAACAAAAAACCAACAAAACAAAACAAGAAGATGATAATCTACTTACAGAAACTTGAACTACCAAGCTAAATGTCTTGAACCCAAAATGGCAGAAGGAAAAAGCTACATGGGAAACTGTATTATGTAAGGCAGGGATAACTGGTATCCTGAAAGAGCCAAAAATACTTGATTACAATTATTATTTAATAGAAGAGGCTCATAAAACAAAGTGTTTGACAGTGCATCAACAATTTGAAAGGGAAAATGAGACAAAGGAACAAGTATCAAAACAGCATATTGCACTCATGAAGTGTTCTCTTGGACACAGCATAAGAATAATGAAAAAAATTAAAAAATAGGAATGGGATTCTAGATCCCCCTGCTCCTCAGCATCTTCTCTTGTTTAATAACTGTAGCTAGTTTCTATTGTTTCTGTATGTCATCCATGAGGGCTTGTTAAATGAAGTAATATTTTATCACACTGAAGGAGATCACAACACACTTGGATTCCACCCCTTTTAAAGAAACTGCCTTCTGAAGGCCGAAGTTTTCATAATAGACTGGGTTCTGTAACACCATCTGGTCAAGGCATATTACTTAGAAAATGGCATCTAATATAAAATACACTATCAAATAAAAACCCACAACAAACTTATTTTTCTTTCTACCCTTCCCCACGAAAGTCAAGAAGAATCAAAGTAACATTCAAAGATGCCTCTATAGGTTTTGGACATGTGTAGCAGAACTAAATAAATAGCACGTAGCATGCAATTCCCCTTTGTAGTAGTCGATAAGCCGGACATGGAAGATACTTTTTGACCACTTCCACAGCTGCCTGCTTAACAACAGAGGACTGCTGGTACCAAGGACTCCTGGATTAAATTCCATCCAGTTTTAGGCAGATGGGTAACATAATTCAAGTGGTCAGATCCCAGTACTCATATACCCCCCAAGTTTAATGGGCTTCCTCCAGATAACCCTAAATTTGGTTCATTTTTAAAAGCTGTAACTCCAGAAATATCCACTCTTCATCCTAGCCTGGTTTCTCTTGTCTGCATATATTCTCATAGTTTTTTGCTTCATCCTTACCTCAGAATTTCTGAAGATCCACAAGAATCTCTTCACTCCATTTATAGCACAGAACTGTCTGTACCCTCTTTTAATTCTGTTAAATCATTACTTGCTGCTTACCAAGCTATTGGATACTGATGCCATGTATTAATTCTGATTTGCTTACCATGGAAATGTGTAGAGAAAGATGAAAGAGCCCACAAGTAAAACAAGAGAAAGATGTTTAGCTTTTGGGGTTTTTTTTCTAAGAAAAGTTAACATTACTTTCCAACCTTGCAAAAACAAAGGAACATCTAAAGAAAGGATGGAAGACAAGCTTTCCATTTTCTCCAGCTCTTCAGCAAACTTAGGACAAGCACAAGTCTGCAGCCCAAGGCAGATTTCACTGAAACTAAGACAATTTGACACTTCCAGTAAATGTCGTCAGACAACATCCATCCAGTCTAGAAAGATTTTTTTTTTCCAATGAAGATTACAGATTCAGTTGTGCTCTTCATTCTCCTGGGAATAGCAATTATTACTACAGTTCAGGATAATAATTTATGGAAAATTTTTTAGGTAATAGTTGTATCTGAACAGGTCAGAATTCTCTCTTCTCTCAGAGCCATTTTCCTCCAATTTTACATGCTCACAAAGTCCAAGTATCAAGTATGCAAGCACAATTAGATTACTCTCATAGTCAAAGCTATTTGGTCATCTAGCCATTGAGATTATGGGTGGCAGGACTGGAGGCCCCATTAACAGATGTGAATACATTAATCAACAAGCCTTAGGAAAGATAAACTTGTGAACTTACAGAACTATTTTAAAGGCATATGTTCACTGACCAAGTGGAAGCTACCATTCCCTCGCTATGCAGCACCACATTTTGTGGCTTGAATCAGTCTTTTCTGTAGTTTTACCAAACCATGAATATTTCAGAGAGAGGAAGTAAACTGAAACAAATAAGTGCAAGACAAATGCAAATATTTCTACTACAACCACAAAACCCGAAAGATTAATAAATTTTACAAAATGTTTCAATGGCATGCCCTTTATATTTGCCATATGTCAGCATGAATAATGTGACTTACATAGCCATGATATAATTTTATGACTTATGTTTGATAATCTCAGTAATAATTAGCAGCCTAACCAGCAGTCTTAAGCATAGAAACAGGTGATTCACAAGCCCTAAGGTCAGAACATTGAAATACTAACAGTGCATCCCAAAAAAGTGCAACTAAGACTGGTTTACTACATTCCCCACTCCAACTACTGCTAAAGTAATATTCTTCACAAGTTTCTACAAAAAGCAGCATGTAATGAATCCATGGGTCACGCATGCACATAAAGCAATAACAACACTGAAAGGCCTCAGAGTTCAAAATGAAGGTTATTTAAGTTCCATTATTTGCTGCTATTACAAAAGAAAGGTTTAGAAACTTGTAACCACACCGAAAAAGAATATGAAGTAGACATGCATTCCCCCTCCCCACCAAATACGTACGAAACCAAAATAAGAACAAATTCACACTTTATAAATGATAGTCATGAGAACTCCTACCATAATCACTGAATCTCTCAGTCTACTCAGCAACTGAAAAGGGATCCACAAGACCCATTTTCCTTGTTCTGGCAACAACAGAATCCTAAACAAAGGGTTACAACACTGAGATAATGAGATATAATTATAACACTAAATTATCTCATTGTTTCCTCTTTGGACTTTTAAAACCATTAATGCCATTAGGAGGGTAACAGCCTTAAACTGATGAAGGCTAGGTTTAGATTTGATATTAGAGAGAAGTTCTTTAGTGTGAGGGTGGTGAGGCACTGGAACAGGTTGCCCAGAAAAGTGGTGAATGCTTCATTTCTGAAAGTGTTCAAGGCCATCTTGGATGGGGCTTTGAGCGACTTGGTCTAGTGGAAGATGCCTCTGCCCATGGTAGAGGGGTAGAACTAGGTGACCTCTGAGGCCCCTTCTAATGCAAATCATTCTATGATTCTGTGATATATTATGGTTTAGGGCGGAACTTCACCCTCAGAAGGAAGTTCTGAAAGAGGTGATGGAGAGAGCTAAGTCAAACTGCACAAAATATACAATTAGAGTACCAAGAAAGTAAGTGCAACATGACACAATGCAAGCTTAGAACAGTTTTTAGACAGTAGAATCCGAGCAAGGAGTGAAAGAAAGATTTTTTAGCTGCAGTCAATCTATGAGACAGAAATGTCATGTAGGAAGAACTAAGCAGATTTTTTTTTTTGGTGCAGCTATGTTGCACAGCTTTACTGGACAAAACTGATTGCTATCCACTGTAAAAATGTTTTAGGTGGCTATTTGCCACGTTTGTTATACAAAATAGGGTGTACCAAAAAGCTTATAAAACATAGGCTAAAGTACAAAACTAAAAAAATCTTACTAAATTAATGAAATATACATTAAGCCATTCCAGAAATATTTGTGTTCTTGTATTTAAGAGCACTGGAAACAAATCCTGACTGCATAATTGAAGAAATAAAACCAGAAAATTAAATAGCTCTGCTTAGAGAGACAGAGGAAGACATTATATATTCAATAAATAGAAGGAGAAATTAAACTGGTAGAACTGTTTAGGTGTAGATGGAGAAGATCAAACTCAAGAATTTTAATTTGGCCATTTCATTAGTACCCACATGTTTTGTTACAGACCTTTGCTCTTCTTCCAGCAACAGAAGGACCTTCTATAGTCATATTCCAAGGACAGGGTCTACTATCAAAACAGTGAGGATTACAAATAATTTTCCCTTATTATGAATAACAGTGAATTTTGAGTACTTTCATTTGCAAGGATACTGTCCAAGTAATTCAAATAAGCCAGGAGAAGTCATTAACTGTTTTATTAGCTGAAGAAAAGCAATCAGCATTTTATTATGCATCCGGAAAAGCAAGGTCAAAAGACCAACAGCCTATTACAAGTAACTGCTTTATTGGTGCTAACAAATAATCTCTAAATTTTGAGCCAAAATTTTCACTTTAGGAATTTAAGCCTCAAGTATTGGCTGTATCATACAAGTTCATTTGACGTAATTCCGTAGATTTCGCTCAAAACCCAACACTGGGAATGCATTCATCACATACGAACTTTACACACCGGATGTAAAATAGGGTTTTTAAAGGCTCTGCTGCTTAAATTTGGTTACTCAAATATCAGAAGTTGTACTGGGTTGGAAGAGAAGAATATTGTCTAGTCATTCAGCAATTCCTAGACAGAATTCATTTGCCCATAATTTTAATAATACTGGGAGGAATAGCTGTAAGATTTTTTTAGTCAATAAGTTCTTAAAAATAATAATACTAATAGAAAGAAGTGATTGTTTGAGCAGAAGAATTCTAGAACTGTCACTCTGCAATTTTAGCTACCATTAGGTAGCTAAATCCTTGTAGCTCCTCCTTGTTTTCTTCAACCGTGTTGACTGGGAAGTGTTGTGTGACCAATACTCAACTATCTATAGGAGGCATTTTCACAAAAGACTGAATAGAAAACCCGATATTGCCTATTCTACATAAAAAGATGATTAAAAAAAAAACCAAACAAAAAACAGCTGACAGAGTAGTTTCTTCAGGAAGCATTAAAAAAAAAAAAGATTGCCTAAGAGTTATTTAAGGGGAAGAAAAGGGAGCTAAAAATGCCAGATCTCAAGTAAGTAGGAGTGAAGTAATAGCTGTTTCAAAAGTCAGTGATATGAAAAGATTGGGGGTGAAAATATGGCTTGTATAAATTCTCCCCCACCAAGTAAATAATGAGCAGAGAAAAAAAAGGAGGAGAAAAAAAGGAGGAGAAAAAAAGGAGGAGAAAAAAAGGAGGAGAAAAAAAGGAGGAGAAAAAAAGGAGGAGAAAAAAAGGAGNAAAAAAAGGAGGAGAAAAAAAGGAGGAGAAAAAAAGGAGGAGAAAAAAAGGAGGAGAAAAAAAGGAGGAGAAAAAAAGGAGGAGAAAAAAAGGAGGAGAAAAAAATAAAACAAGGGACACAGAAGGAATAGGAAAGAGAGAGGAAACAGCATCTTCGTCTCCCAAACAAGAAGCAGACACATGAGGAAAAACTAGGTGCCCTTCATCAATGAGAAGCATAATCACAACGCACATCACTGTTTAACGTGCAATTGTTATGCTATGGCTTTCTATAATACACTGATTTTTTCCTAGATTAAAAGGGCAGTATAAAATCTTGTAGCCAAATTTGAATTGGAAAAAAGTTGGTTAGATTGGTTCCAATTAAAAAACCCACAGTAATAGAGTTTTTCACTTTTAACTGCATATTGATTAAGTAATTTCCAGCAAATACAAGTTATTGTATCACAATCTATACCATATTAACAGTTTTAAAAGGTGGAAAACTGCTAAGCATCACGAAGGAGTGGAAAGAAGGGTTCTAAGAAGCATTTCCAATGAGTAAGCAGAGACAGTTGAAAATGCACAGCAATCAGATCTCTTTTAATCTTTCCTGAAACTACTCTGGGCAGCATGATTCTCAGGAGGTCCTTTAATAAAGACTTCTAAGAGAACATGAAACTACTGACAGTTCTACACTACCTTCTACCAATAAATCCAATGCAACTTGCACACCTGCACTACAATTATTGTTATAAGCACTTTAAAATAATATCTGGCACTGTTGCCAGAAGCACCCTCTATCCTTCTCTTGCCCTGATCATTTATTCCTACCATGCACGTTCTACACTGCTTCTGCAGCTTTGCAGTAGTCAACATTGGGAAAGCTGATGTGAATCAAGAATAATCCAGAAGAAAAAGTAACTTCAGTCCAGAACAATTATCTAACCTTAATCAGTAAATTACTCATTTTGCCACAGGGCTATCCTTAACTGCTCAAAGTGGTTCTGTAGATAGGATACTTAGCACAAGTTCCAGAGCAGAGTCTGAACACAGGTATGAGTGTTTGATTCACCGTCAGCAACTGCTGCCAAACTCTCATTTGCATAAGTCCATACAGATCAGAAAAAGGGGTCAGTCACATTACAGTCCAGTTGGAGCCTGCCTGCTTATCTACATTATGTATGTATTTTGAGATTAAGACACAACTAACAATACAAACACCCAGGATTTAAGTCGAAGTTTGGCACATTTGACCTTCTTCTCCGGTATCAACATAAAGGGAAAATTTAACACTCGAGTTTTTTGGCTTCACATGTGTGGAATTATGAGGACCAAACATGTAAAAAAGTAATGAAAAGAAAGTTCTTCCTCCCAAGAAACATGCATTCGCTTTCTCTGAATTCTTACTGCAGGAGGTTTTGGTTCTCTTTGTATTAGTAAAGCCCAGTTTACATAGGAAAGCACTCTGGATTCCAGAAGGTGCAAAGGGATTAACTCTGGTAGCACAGAAAATGAGTATTCTGAACACTAGGAAGTTCATCCCATAATGTAGTGAGAGAAACCACAATATTCAAGAAATACAGTTGAAAATACATCACAAGAAGAGAATCAATTGTAAGTGCATATAACTTGCATGTAGATTTAAATTTGTGCATTATTAATCCATGTAAAACCTAGTATTTTCAGTGCAGACATAAAAGAAACAAGTACTACCTTCCCGCAGATTAAAACATTGATACAGCGTATCTGGCCGAACTTTTATACTCCTAAAACAATAATTTTACAATAAATTAGCAATAAAGATTGTAGTCCTACTGTACGAATTTAGAAGTCTGAATGCAAACTATAATAAGACTCAGGAAGGGTTAAGAGTACTCAGTCTGGATCTTTTCACTGGAAAGGAATTATACCATCCTCTGTTTGGAAGAAGTTTAATATATACCAAATAAATGTAATTTGCCTGAAGTGATTCATCATCTCATCTTCATTGATGCACAGTCACCAATACTCACAGAAATATCACCCCAATAAGGTTTTAAAATAGAAAACTAGCTTTTAAAAACAACCTAGAAAAATTCACTTGGCAACTAAACCTTTTCTGCTACAAAACATTTATTCATAATAAAGAATAACAAAAACTGAGGAAGTGATTGTACCGTTAACTAACTACTTGTAAAGGAGATGCTTTAAATTTAAATTGAGATTAGGCAATTTATTGGTAAAACACATTTTCCAAACTACAGTTCTACGGGCATCATGAACCACTGTTGCTTGTAACCACTTTTTTTCCCCCCCAGTTTGTGCTCCTGCATTATTATGCCAAACGCATAAGGGAGAGGAAATACAAATCTCCTCTTTACAAAAGAGGAAGAAGAAAAAAACAACTCCAAAACATGAAAACCCTACAAGTTATGCAGCTATTAATCCTTTAACAAGGATCATTATTTACAGAAAGTTATTGAGTATTGTTGAGAATGCAGGGAAATACAAAATCCATGGATTTCAAGCTTTAAACACTGGGTTCCAGTAAACTGGCACTCAAAAGAAAAACAGCTTCCAGATTACACTAATGTAAGCATTTTGACACAGACAGACGATGCATCTCCAGGAGACAAATTAAAGGGCGATGCTCCATTGAACAGTTACTTGACAGGAGTACACTATACTATGCATAGCACATCAATGCTACAGAGATATCTCATAGTTTGAGTTGCTTATTAATTGCAAGGTATTATTCATAGGAGATGTCTAAGAAGCCATAAATGTAGAGTCTATCAGTGATTCAGCATCTGTAGGTCTGCAGCAAAAATTATTTACTTTTGTGGGATAATGGGAAGGCAACTAAACCTACACACCTAAATCCAGCCTGAATTCCCACCCCTTTCTTCTCCAGTCTTGGGGTACAATTCTCCTACCTCCTTTGCGTTAACTTAAATCAGTATGCAACTGTAAAGTAAATTCCTCGTGCAACCAAACCAGAAAACCCATCCTCCCCAAAAGATTCTTCTGAGAGATCAGTGCCCCAACTTACCTTCAGTCATGTGTCCATTAAATCCACAGCCAAGGCTCTGTAGGCAAATGCAAACTATGCCTTTCATTGGCAGCCCAAAACTATATTTCACCATTAGAAATGCAGCTTTACACCTGCAGTTTTTTAAAGATTTATCTAAAATACTCATTTTGGGGGAGGCACGTATGTATAAAATCATTTACCCACAGGAAAGCCATAAAAGTTGCTCTCTAGTCTCTACAAAATTTTAAATTCTAAATAGACTGATCTTTTGTTGTTTACTACTTTAACTCAGTAAAGCAGTAAAAATTAAAATCAGACTGTAACTGATGACCAATATCATAGCCGTTTGGCTAACATAAAAATCCATTTGTCCCTCCTGTACACTCTGGCAATAATTAAATAACATTATCCTTTTGCTTTAAGGGACCCAGAAACCAAGAAAAAATTTCTGTTGCATGTGGCATATTTCCATCACTGCAGATCTATTTATACACATACCACCAGGTGTGAACTCTAGGAAAGTCTCATTCGCTCAGGATACTGTACAGCAGTGTTTTCCAGATACAGCCAGTAGTGCGTACATTCAGTTGAGTGTAGAGTTTGAAAAAAATTGAAGTTAAAAACAAACAAACAAAAAAAATCAAGGCATGATCAACTTCACACAGCTAGAGGCTGAGAGCACTAGAGCCTTGTTTCAGATACGAAATAAATACTTTTATAATTTTAAACTGAAATTAGCCCTTTAAGTCTATTTATGCATTTATGCTTCATAGTCATGTTCCAGCTTCCTCAGCAGCATACACACGGTTAAAACCCGATGCTTATTAGAATAGACTTCTGGTGGGAAGTGCTAAGAATTCACCCCACTGCCTACCAATCTATCCAGAAATCTGTTCTCACTCCTACTTCCTCCAGTCTGTTCCTTTCTGAAACAGCAGCAGGGGGGTTGGGAGTTTGCCTTTCCTCTACTGGATCACAGTTGTGTACATGAACTATACCAGACCATATGGCAATCTCTCTCAATTTGTAAGAGGCAAAACAAGCTTCCTACCAAGCCAATCTGAAGAGAAGCAGGTAAGAGCAAAAGCCTGCAGATCCCAGTGTCCACATGGCTATGTTCTACCAGTTACTACATCTTGCCTATACATTAATGTAACAAGTAGAAAGTACAGAAAATGTTACTTCAAGGATAAGAGCAACCCTGTCCATACTCACACAAGCATGCTCCAGCTTCTCACAAAACTATCTAGCTGCCTATATGCAACTTCAAGTAGTCTGGAGAAAAACCAAAGACTCAGAAGTATTGTTCAGCGTGCAGGAAGGCTCTGACATAAAGAAAATTACTGTATTGAAGAAAAAACAGTGCCTGTTTGATGAGCAATGCATGCAGAGGATAAGCCCACTGACGGAGAGTGAGACTAAAGAGAAAAGGTTAGAAACTGGAAAGGAACCTCCATAGCTGCCTGGAAGCTGCCAGGCAAAGCCAGGCCAATCAGAAACACAGTGGAGATAGATTTTCCTTTCATAAGGGGAAAACATTCAAGTTTTATTGCACACCAAATTGCAGAAGTCCAGTAGGAAAACCACTCCAGGACACAACACCTCAGGAGATATTCCACGACTCACTCTCCGTGAAGAGCTGACATGATTCTCAAAAGGGCTCAACCTTAAGATACATGAACCTGTGTTTAACTCTGATAAAACAAGAATTGTCTGATGAAATACACTGAAACAGGATCTTGCTCATTTTCTTTTCTGAGAAGTTAAAAATGATTTTTACTGAGACTTTATTTTCAATCTAATAGATTAATAATTGCATTTTACAACAGCTTTTAGCCCAGCAACCAAGTTCTTGCGTAAAAGAATACAAAATTTTGTCAACATTTTTATACTAAGTTTTAGGATACACAACTTACATGAACATGCAAGGAAGTGACTTGATAGAAAATATCTCCCTCATCTGGAGCTGTGTAATTTTTGCTTTTGAGTTTAATTCAAATACTAGGGTCATTACATTTGTATAACACCACAGTAATCTAATTTTGCTGTTTTACCTTTTATGCTCACTGCTATGTTCTCAAGCTCTTTACTACCACATAGATAACCTACTGAGAATAACAACAAGCAGCACTACCAGAGGGAGCAGGGAGCAAAAGCAAAGCAGCAGAAGGCATTGCCTATTACCTGCCCTGAAGAAACATGAAAACCACCAGCAAGAAACAACTGTCAAGTAGCTGCAGATACATCCAGGATCTGCCTATATTAAAACATAACTACAATAAAGACCAAAAGTAAACCACAGTTTCCCATAGCATCATTTCTTCATCAATATCCTACACAATACGGAAGCAGACACGGGCCATACAGGACAAGACTGCATAATATCCTGCCTTTAATTTATTGGTGTTAATGCACCTGTAACCTGCAACCAATGATCTGTGACACTTGATACACACGTACCAGAAGTGTTATTGTAAAGAACCATTCAGTAGTCATGTTAAGGTTAAAAATTCATCCCTCTCAATTTAAGAGATTGCACATTTCACTCTGTCCACACTATGTTAAAAAAAAAGTACATAAGCTATTACAGAAATAAGGAAATAATTAATTTTAACAAAATCTCTAAGCACTAAACTAAGAAGAAGCCTGACCACATCTGTATTTCCCTTAGAGAGAAAAAGTCATCCTCTACTGAAACACTGCTCTAGACATGACAAAAGTCACACTTCCAGAATACCAAAGAAAAATAATTTTCTTTTCACTGATAAGCAGCTATGAAAAGATGGCACCTCTTTATTTTCTAGGTTCTGCTTTACGTCATAACTGCACAATATGAAGATTAAACATCCAAAAATCTTAAAGGTTCAAATGTTAGTGTGAAAAAGTTGAAGGGTTATAACTTTCCGTCACTTGAACATCACAATGAATACCAGCAAGAGAAAGTGAAAGATGCCACCAGCCTATCACATTTTCAAGTTTCACAAGACAGCTGTAAAAAAACCCAGAACCCAAAAACCAAACCAACAAACAAAAAATCACAAAAAAACCCCAAAGAAACCCACCTTTGATAGAAACTTAAAAATCTGCGTTTAACAGCAATGAATTTAAATACTAAATCCTACAAGTCCTATAGGGCAATATGGATTTGAGAAATCTCACGGAACCTCTTTAGGAACAAGGTTCTCTAATTCACAGAACAATAATTTGAGGTTCACTTAATATCAAGCACCATTATTTCTTAAGGGTTTTTCCCAGGCAGATTATATGTCAAATAAATTTAACCCCAGAGATGTAACATGATCTTACAATAGTTTGACTAAATTACAAGTTTTAAAGTAGACGGCCATCAAAGTAAGGAGAACAGGCAATCATGAATTCAGGAAATGTACACTGCCCCATAGTCAGCTAATGGCAACTTTAATAGGATGTGATGGATTTTTCTCCACTAGGAGAAAATACTGACTGCATTTTTGCTTCAACAACCCACGCCAGCTGACTAATGGAGTTATATTTTTGTCTCGTATGAGGATGGTTACTTGCCCATCCTCTAGCAGTTGCAGAATGAAACATTAATAGCAGCTGTGGGGTGAACAGAAAAGCTGCTCTATTTGGTAGCCAAGATCCAAAGTACAGGCCTTTCCTCTCAAACAGTGGAGCTCATTTTCTGTCACAGGGTGACGAAAAGACATGGCACAGAACAAAGCCACTTTTAGGGCTTGAAGTAGCTACTGAAGATACTTCTAAGGAGTAATAAATCTTCATGGGAAAGAAAAGTAAATTCACAGAAATTAAAAATAGGGTACTTGGACAGATAAGAGCCCTTTGGAGCTTAGAAGTTGTTGCTGCAAAGAAATACTGGTGGATCCAAACAGGTTTCCTAAAACAACTCTTATCAAATACCATTAAATATAAAACTCTTTAGCGTGGCATAATAACAATCCTAATTGTAACAGACCAATCCCAAAGAAACACTCCTTCCACACTACTGAATAATCAGCATATGCCTGCAACTAGAAACATCTTTTTATGCAAACACTTGGGCTTCAGTCCTGCAAAAATTTAAATATATCACTCTGAGTAGACCTACAGATCTCTGTGGAAGTCTGTAGAGTTTATCACACACATAAAAGCTAACACATATTTATAAGTCTTGCAGGATAATTGCTTTTGGCAGAATATAAATAACATTGCTCTAATGTGTTTCAGCATCATGGTCTCCTGCTTTAAGAGCCAGACATTCTGGTGAAGCCTGTCATTCTTCATATAAAGAGTGGCAGCTGCATAGCCCACAGAGACATTTAAACTTCTCTTTGCATTTTCTTTAAAGTTTCAGAACAGTATTTGGGCATTCTTTAAAAGTAGCAAGAAAGCTAACAAGTAAAGCTGATAAAAACTGCCTAAAAACGCTTTCTTACTAGTGCCATGGATACCACCGGTAGGACTGGAAGCAATTCTTAGACAAACTATCTATAGCTTCTAACACTGCCAAACAGATCATCAATTAGGCTGTGGCATTTACTAGGTATTTTTCCAGAATCCAATGCACTGAGCAAGAGGGCAATAATTCTATATGAGAAGCAGTCTTAATAAAGGACTTTAATGTTCACTGTACTATATACTTCAATGAAAAAGCTCAAAAATCTAAATCTTAAAAAAAATCTTTAAAAAGCTACAAGAAGAGTTCTCAAATTGCAAGACAGGCATCTGAAATAATTTTAGAAACAATGTCAGCAGTTTGCCTAATTGATTTTTAAATGTATACCTAAAACTAGGCCTTAGGTTTCTCTCCTTGTCAGTCTTTTTTTTTTTCCCCTAGCATTGTCTTATTGTCTCTATTGCCTTTCAACCTCTAACAAGGATAGACTTGAGCAAAGAAAAGCAGCTTCAGTTACCATCAATGCCATTGAGAATTAAAAGAATGCTATATATCACCTCCTGCAAGGCCCAGGTAGAACAGCGGACCTGGCAGAAGGTCCAGCTCTAATAAGAGGAAAGGAATTAATGTATTTTGTAGACATACGTAGGCCTTACAGCAGCTTTACTTTTTGCCCTTCCACATTGCCTGCCCTTATTTTCATTTGATACCTTCATCTCTCTAATACCACCTTGAAAAAAGATTTTAAAGCTGAGAAAGCGTTAAATGCAACAAAATCAGCCCTGTTGTCGTTTAACTCTAGTCCAACAACACTAACAGCTATGAGGGGAAAAAAATAATTGAAAACACTCAGCAGCTCTCTCAAACCCATATGAATTCACATTTATAGTCAGTATTGCCTTGACCCAGTTAGAATTTCCTTGAATTCAATTGATCTACATTAAGCACATTTTGTTTTGTGTATGAAAACAGACCTACAGTTCAATGGAACACACAGGTAAATTTTGAAGTATTTACCTAACTTAATCAATAAATCCTTTGTTTGCACCTCAATTGTATCTTGTGTAAAGCAGCATCTTAAAAAAAAAAAAACCCACAAAAATCCCAACAACAAAAAACCCAACAAAACAAACAAACTAACAACAAACATCCAGTTTCCAAGTATTAATGAACGAGCCTTGACGGAAATGAGACTGAAGGAAAATGACACAGGCAATCCCCTCCCTGCTTCAAGAGGTCCTTGTTCAAGGCCAAAACCCAAGAGCACCAGCACCTCCCAATCCCCTTCTCTATCTGCTAAAGCACCACCTTAGCATCAGAAAGCAAGCAGCTGACACTGACATGACCATAAATTCAATGCATTTCCTAACAAAACCGAATTACTAAATTCTTCCCTAGAACATCATGCTTACCATTTCCCCCCATCACCTTATTCACATGGTTCTTGTGAGACAAATGGTTTCAAGAAAAAAAATACCCATGCAGTACACAGATACTGAAAGACTTCACTTAGGTAAGACTAACTTCAAGTTCTACCATCAAGCACCAAAAGATTAAAACTGTATAATCTGCCATAGTGATTTCTGTTTGCTTTAACTTCTGAATGCCTGAAAACACAATTCTTGAATTAAAAACAGCTAAACCACCCAAACCTAAATTTCTGCTCAAGTCAAATGAAGCCCTACCGAACAACTACATGGTAAAGTTTCCCACCAAAGAATCCACAAACAAATAATATATTTCAGCTCAAACCTCCTGATGAGGAAACAGATGCATATGGAATTTAACCGAGTTCCATAGCAAGTGGAAAAGTCTGAGAGAGGATGTCAACAAGAATTTTTGCCAGATTCTTTATGGGAACTCTTATGTTTTTATGTAAAACATTATCGTCTTCAGGTAACAGCAGCATTAAGACATTAAGATAATAAAATTAAAATACAGTGCTAAATTATCACTCATTTGTGATGCTTGTGAAACACTGTGCAAGTATTAATGGCATCTCTGAACATCTTCAATATCTACTGAGTTTCTCAAACATTTCCAAAGGGACATTTCCAATCTCCCAGAAAGGAGAAACTGTAGCTGACCCCCCTGTGGTCTTCAAACAGTTCTGAATCATCATCTGCCTTGTCACAACTTCCTTAAACCACTTCAAACCACAGATCTGTTTTACCATTAAAAAGCAAACAAGTGAGCATTTAAGTTCAGCGGATTTTAAATAAATCTACTCCCACTCTCCCTCATTAACTGATTTCAACTGTAAATTTGCTTTAGTTGCTTTAAGAGGGGACTATTAACTACATAGAGACAAAGTTATTTTGTGTGTCAAAATGACAGCACCAGTACTATTATATTTAGTGAAACTGGATTTGTCAGTGTTGATAAAACGCAGTGCATTAATGGAATTCTTTTTTATTTCTATTTTAAATGGCTTGTGTACTTATACAACTGTAATTTAGTCTGAAATACTTCACAGGTTAACAGAATGGGTCTGAAAAAAACCGTCAAACCCAAACAAAAACCTCAAACCTATCCTGAAGAGTTAAGTATTTCAAATTACGTAGTATATCAGAAACCACTACAACAAACCCACCCATAGCACCTATCAGGTATATCATTACAAATCTTCATACTGCTTGGGGGAGGGGGCATTTACTTACATCTCTTAGGAACACCCATAGAATTATGAAGATTTGCTTGTGAGTGTACCTTTTCTGTGTAGTTTTATAAAGGAGCAGGAATTTCCAGACCCTTCAGAGCCACAGATAAATAATTTTGTGTAATCTCAAGTAATGTTATTAATACTGAATTCAACTTAACTCCTGTTGATCTTGGAACCTCACTTGGTAGCAGCCAAGACTGGGCAACTGCAGTACAAGGCTACTACTGAAATGCATAAAGCACACACACAACATTTTCCTTTGTGAAGAAAATGGTACATAATGGAGCTCGAGGGACTTAATGAGCGTAAGTTTTATCACTAGGAAAAGACAAACCTTAAAAAGCAATAGACAGAAGTAATACATAAACCTCCCTACTTCCACTGCCAGATACTAGAGCAATTTCTGATCATATGGTCATGGAAATTAAAGGCATACAAATATTACCTGGCTATTTAAACCGTGAGAAGTATTGACCTGAGCTTCTTGTGATCTACTGGGATATTGCATCAAGAAAGGGTTAGACCAAAAGATCTTCCTACTTTTTGACCAGCCTTGTTATGGACAAACAAGAGCACATCCTGCCAGAATTATTTGCTGAGTTACAGTAAGAACTCATCACAGAAGAAAGCAAAAACAGTCCTTTGGAGAACACAGTTTTCCAGTGTAAATAAAGATAACAGAAGTTATATCCTATTGAAAACATGATATAATCAAATTTTTTTTTGTTAATGATAGAATATTGAACAGTATCTTTCAATTCAACTGTTAAGACTGAATTCCTCAGGAATCAGTTTTATTAAGTAGACAAAATAAGGGAATGTTTTTCTCAGTCAAGTAGTAACAACACAGAAAAAAAATGTTCTCTCACCAAATACACCCTAGATCATAGTTATTAATGCTGTAACTGGGAATGACAGTTAGGTTTTCTCCACTTTAAAATATGTAGGTATAAGTTAGTGAAGAAACAACAAAATATAGAAAGCAAATAATTTCTACTGTAGGATACCATCATTTCTGCACTACCTGATTGTAACTGCGTTTAAAACAAACTGTGAGTAATCTCAGAAAAGCTGACCAAAATCACTCTTGCCCTTGAGAAGTGACACTTGTTCCTTCCTCCTTTGCAATGTGAAATAGAATTCAGATATCTCTTGCAACTTCTCTACTGAAATGATCTTTTCCTGAAGCACATGGCAGAGATTTGGATCATCATGCCTTATTTAGGATGCCAAGTTGATCAAAGCTCATTTTTTGCATGCTCCTGCTGAAAGGAGCATGAGGATCTTAAAACTAATTAAAAGCTCTTACTTCATCCATTGAGCTTCAGTCATGGGGCTCAAGCTCAAGCAGCACAGATTTGCCAAATGGTAGAAAAGCCAATCCTGTATCTGCCAGTAGCTGCTCAGACCTAAAAACACAGCTGAAATAACAGACTTGGTAAGCTTATTTCCAGTTATTCTCCAAGTCTAATCCATACATTTTGTTCAGAAAAGGAGCTATACATGCAACTGTAGTTCTACTTCAGGAAGATTTGTTAGCAAATATAAAAAAAGTTGAATTTTCTGTAGCAGAGAAGTGACTCAACATTGATTTTCAACATTTCTGTAATGTCATCTTCTTTCACTGCTGAAAAGTGGATGAACTTGTAGCCTGTGGGAAGCATTCTCTCTTTCAACAGCAAAGGAAACACATGTTTTTATTTGGGTTATGTTTTTATTGTTCCAGAGTGGTAAAAAACAGGCTTCTTGCTAGCATTGCTCTAGGGTAAACCATGGTATTAAGACCTGTAAGGATGCTCAAAGGGCCAGTGAAAACATCTCAGAGACACTACCCAGTGCCTTATTTTTCAGAGAAGCTTTTCAGGATAACCTGTATACGAACACTAATACAGAGAAATACTCAGAAAAAATGCTTCCTAAAAATACCAGAAACAGAACAAAACTTACGAGGATGGGTAGAGACCCAGACAGACACTTCAAAGTCAACACATTCAAAACATGAAAAAAGATATGCCACTTTCAGCAGTAACAAGACAATCAAACGAAAAACAACCAACCAACCACAAAGAAGCAAAACAAACAAAGTAATCAATGCAAACCCCCCATTTTAAAAATGTACAGTAAAGAAAGGAGAACCTGAAAAAGCTCCTCTAATTAGCCAACTAAGCTTATCAGTTTTTCCCCTCGTTAACCACAACTTACTCCAGAATAAGGAGAATAAAAGGCCCTCACAGGAAATTACACTATACTAAACTACAGCACTCTAAATTAATGTCTCATTCTGGAATAGCTTCCTTGAATAGAGCTGTTCTTCATCCAGAATTCAACTAAGAGATGAAGAAGAGCTCACGTTTTCTACCTTGCTTCAGGGGAATGAATGTGGACATATTGTCCTTTTGCAGGTGGCCATAACTGAGAAACGAAAGCTCATGAGTTCACACATCGTCAGCCCAGGCAGTCCAAAGAAAAACAAAATCAGGTTTGTGCCAGTGACAAACACACAACGTGCTTGCCCAAGCATCTCCTTTACACTATGCAGAACACCCCAAGTATACGATGGAAGATACTTAAAAGTATGTGATAATTCAACTTCTGAAACTATTACCAAAAAGTCATCTTCGTCCCTCAGACAACCTGAAAACACGGAAGCGTGTAATCTCAAAAAAGATTCCCTCAGCCTGCCTGCAGCCAAGAGGCTGGGGTGGAGGTATGGTCACAGACTCGGTTTGCTGTGCCCGAGGCAGATGCTTTACTGATTTCTGCAAATCCTCCATTACCTAACAAGGGTTGTTAACATGCACGATTCTTCTCCATCACCATAGTAACAAAGCACATACATTTTAAGGTGCATATGGGGGCTCTTCTAGAGGATGTGTCAAGTTAAAAACACCTAAGACAATATAAGATATTTTAAGCTAGGCCCGTTCAGTACAAGTACAGAAAGCATGAAAGTACTGTGCTAGAGGTATCACAAGACTGCTCAGCGGTTACACATCCATTAAAAAGTTTTCTGGAGGCTGAAAGAAGTAGAAGGTGAAGCAAGATTCTCTTAAGACACTTACGGGCCTTAATGCATTAAAACAGCTGTGTAATAATGGCCTGATTTTACACACTTTAACTTCTTTGGGAACCACAAAGCACAACATAGTAAAAGATTTTATGAACACAGTTTATCTACAAGTTGCCCCACCCACCCCACTCCCCCCCAAAAAGGAAAAAAAATCCAGATAGAAAACATGTTTGCTCATTAAGAAATGGCAAGCAGCTGGCATTTTCATTTCAATGAGAGCTGCAAGTACCTTGCACTTACATGCCTGAACTATGACACTATTCCTGGAGGGTACATGAGTGACACAGAAAAACCGGGCTTAATAGTAACCCTTACATTAGGTGCCTCCACAGCAAATAAGCCCACACATGTCAACAGCCTCACTGGCACTGTGTGACTTGCACACTAGACACACGCATCTCCTCGTGGCATGACGTCTCAGAATAGACGCCACTACTGCCTTAAAAAAACCAAACCAAAATAAAGTTCAACACAGCAAACGTATTATTCCCTCAAAAAAACTTTGCAAAAAACTAGAGAAAGCTTCCAAATTGGGGGGAAAAACCCCCAACACCAAAACCCCAACTTTCAAATTAGAGTTAATAAAACCACATTAGCAGAAAGAATATAAGAAACAGCATGCTACAAGTCTGGATGCAATTACAGTAATATTACCAACATCTGAAGTACTCCCATAGTTGAAATCTGAAGATTAAGGACTAAAATCAGACTAAACTGAAGAAACAAACAAAACAAAAACACCCTAACAAACCTGTCAGAACATTGCTTTACCTTTCAATATTAGTCTTTACAGAATTTTAATGCTTATTAAGATGCAACCTTCAATTACACAGGACCACCTGTGCATGACCTGAAGGTGCAGTCCTCCTCTCTGGCACAGGAGGAGCAGTAAATGAGGCAAGGAGTTGAAAGAAAGAAAATGGGCATTTCCTAGTATCGAAGGTTTGAAAGATCCAGACAATCTCTGATTACAAACCTGGATCTATCTTGTTACCAAAATCATCAAAATTCATACACCCCGGCCACATGGATTGTATTTGCACAAACAATCTCAGTTCCCAAGCCTGAAAATTCTCAAGCATTTAATTTTACAACTTTGCATTCCCTTGGCATGCTCATTATCTACAACTGGTACCAGCAATCAATTTGTTCTTAAAAAATCTTGCAGAATTTTTTTGCATCATCAGTAGCACAGATCAGTATCATCTGAATCACAAGTGGAACTTGTGGATGAGACGGTTAATTAACCCCTAAAGAGGGCACACACATACCTATCCTACATCTATCCTAATAGGAAGCTTCCAAATAATTTATTCTTAAATAAAGAATAAAAAGAATTTTTAATAAAGAATAATAAGGAATTTAAAAGAGCAAAGACCAGTAATTGTCAACAATAACTAGTGCTTAAAAACATACTGCTTTAGTACATAAGGTCAGCTCCATGCATAGATTAAAAAAACCCTCAGGATTTCCCATTTTAAATATATAGGTTTCAGCTCTAAATCCAGAATTAGCTTCTTTACACCTTTTAAAAATGTGTTCCTGTTCAAAGTTCAACATGTATCAGGCTCAATCACAGGCCTCATATTAAGACATGCTATACTGGGATCAAAATAAGCACACCATGCACAGAAAGAAATACCCAGGGCTCAGAATACTTTATCACATCTGAGAGGCTGAAAAGTTTCTAGGAAGCTACATAAAAATTCCTAAATCAGAGCAGGCTCTGTACTCCCACCTTTCACTACCCTTACTTAATCCTTTCAAAAGGCTAAGGAGAGAGAAATCACTTCTGCCCTCAAGGTTTATACCACTTCACCAAAACAGTTCTGCACAATTTCTCAAGGAATAAAAATGCCTGGCAGGAATCCTCATTGACAGCTATATCTTACCAGTTCCAGGGTTATTTAGGGAAGACAGTCTCAGTACCAATTTTTAATAAACCTGACAGTAGATTTCAGTAATGACTTGTTTCATTAAATAAATTCTTGATGTTTCTTGTTGGTATGCTTGTTTGTTCACAGCATTTGACTTTACATAAAACTGAAATAAGTAAGTTTCATTTCTGCTTTGACAAACTTCAGTTTAGTATCTCAACTAACCAGCAGGAGTCAAAGAAAAAGGGTAATTGTCAACAGTTGTCAGATCGTTTTGGGGAAGGCCTATTTATTTAGTACTGTTTTTCTGGAGTTTCTTAAAAAATAACCTCAAAAAACCCCAGCTCTTCCACAGATTTTAATGCCACCTGCTCTCACAAACCATTCCACTCAAAACGCGGCTCACAACACCATCCAAGCCAAACCATTTGGGCCACAGAATTCCTTCTGGGATTCTGAATAGGTGAGTGTTAAACTTGCTGTAACAGAATTAGACTTCCTTACCTAAATAAAATATCACAAACAGCAGTAGTCAAGACACAGGAATGAATACATCTGGAGGGGGGCAGAAGAAATAGATCCTATACAACTTAATTTTTAAGATGGTTTAGATGTTTCAATGGCACACATTTGGGGAATTCTTGTCACAGTGCACATAAGAAAAATATTTTGTTCTGAATGGAAGCTTGGCATCAGGCAGCAGTGCAAATGGAACACAGCAATTGGTGAAGTTTCTACGGCCTGTTCTCCCTGTTGAGTGATTTACTGTCATATGACAGTGAGTTCTTACAGAAAAAATGGCTTGTGAGCGATCACCTTTCACAGATAGATTCATTTATTGTCATTATATTGGGACATAATAATAATAATAATAATAATAATAATAATAATAATAATAATAATAATAATATTAACAACAACAGCAGCATCACCATCATCATCTATTCTCCCCACCTTAAGTGGACCATTGGGAGTTAGTTAGTTATTATACCCTGTGTATAGCAAGTGAATTGCTATTTAATCAGAATCATATTTATAAACAAATTCTAGCACTCAGAGCACTTAAATGCAAATTTTTTGTCCCTTAGCATATCTAAAGACTTGTAGGTTTTGGTTTTTTTTCTTTTTCTTGTTCATATGTAGGAGAAAATTTGAAAAAAGCACTGAATATAGACAAATTAATACATATCTTTAAACAAACATATCACAGATATCAGCACAAACACTGCAGTAAAGATATGCCTGAAAAGATTGGAAAGCATATGCACTTAAAATGTCTGCTTACTTCATACAAGTAAGTGATGTTCAATACCACCATAGTCTTACAGATTGATTCTTATTACAATTTTCAGGTAGGAGAGGTACTGTGCCTACACTAGCATGATAAACCATAAAATATGTTACCATACACAAAATGTTACCAGCTTATGAATGAGAAAAAACACAGGGAATAGTGCCAACCAACAGATTTTACTAGAGCATAGTCTAAGCATTAACAAAAAAAGAAAAAATCCTCACTTACAGAGTACAAAAAAAATAAGCACAACAGAAGTATGTATTGCTATTGTCTTAAGTCTAGAAATTTATGCCAATACAGAAGAGCATTCAGTCCTCTTCCTTCCCTTAAAAAACAAGCATTGCTGAAGATAGGAGAAACACCTAACAAAGTATTAGAAAGTATAAAAAAACGTTGCAAATGTGTTCACATCTTATTGAATTTTAATTTGGAAGCTTTGTAGCACATTAGGTGTCAGTAATTAAAAAGATACTTAACAACAGAAAGTGCTTTGAGAAAGAAGTATGAATATTTTCAAGGGAGAAAAGAGGAACAAATTTTATATTTTTGTGGACCATTAAATTTTTGTTTGCAATCAATTCCAGCCATTCAATAACTGTGCTAGTTAAAATTTACTTGCTTCAGTGCTGTTGCACACTAGAACAGAAAGGAAAAAGTAAAAGGTACTTCCTTTTTAAAGCAGCCATAAAGAAACTGGGATTCTGAACAACATGGCAACTTCCAGACATCTTTCAAATTCCTTTAAATAAACTGCAACATGGTCTAACTGAGAAAGAAGACTAGAAGGGAGAAAGGAAACATTTAAACAACATTTGAACAACAGCATTTAAGACAACATACACTGCATGTCCTATCAGTCACTTCTTTTTGAACCAGGGGAGCAAAAACCCAAAAAAGACAAAATTATTTCCTTTGTCTCCTTTTTAAACTTGTGTTAATACTCCGAAAAGTATTTTTTATTTCTAGTATTTGTCATAATCCCATCAAGTCATCACCAATATATACAATTTCTCCACATATACATAAGAATGGATAAATAACAAACAAAACTGCCAGCATTTACCCCAAAACCCACCATGACTGCCTTCAGCTTTAATCCCGTCACTTCCGACCCTGTCAGGATATATTCCTTTCAAGAAACATCTCTACTTTTAAAAGACATGCTGATGTCCTCGCTGTCACTTTAACACTTCAAGAACATTAAATTTTAAATGAACAAGGGAAACACGCGGCATTCTTGAATTCAAATATTATTACTGGCTCCAGTTAGGCTGAAACATCCAAAAACATTTTTCTGCAATATCACAGTAATCAAGGATTGTTGCTAGGGTGAACCTATTTTTTAAAAGAAAAAAGTAAAAGTAACCCCCCCCAACTGACTCTCAGATTATGTAACATGCAAATTCAGTTTCACCTTCAAAATACTGTCACACAACATAAAGCCAAACCGACAGCAAGAAGCAGTTCATAAAACTGGAAAAGCCTCCCAAGGACTCCATAAGGATCCGTTCCCTCAAATGAAAATATATCAGAATTTTAATGATTTAATATAATCAACTGGGTAAGAAGATCCTTTCCTTTAAAAAAAATATACTTCTGTTTACAAATTCCTTTCATTAAGGGATGAAGAATTTCAAAGTCTATATATGCCCTAAACAGCAGAAAAAAAATTACCCTGCTGAAAAGTGTTAAAATCCTCCCTTAGAACTAATAAACGCAAACTAATTGGCATTACTTTCTGCGATACAATTTCACATTCATCTTTCAGTATCTGGGCTTGTAAGACAAATTCAATACAATTCTGAAGCACAAATGAGGTACAAACAATATTTTCATATATATTAAAGGAAGACATGAATAAATATCTTATTTAAAAACTTGGTTCACCTTTACTTTTTCAAATCAACACTTGAGGATGTTTATAGCATCATAATCTAAAGGCTAGTAAGAACACGGCATTAGAATATACTCTGTGTTTAATTTATAATCTCTTTAATGAAATTATCTAGGACAATGAGTATAAGGTTACCCATATTTATGTGGTGAAACAATTAGCATGTGACAGTCTGAATCTGTAAAAATACAGTATGTAAAAGCAACTCCGCATATGATCCAAGAACAGTAGCATTCCCTGAAATAAAAAGCAGCCACCTGCAATACAGAGGAAAGTAAACAAGCCAGCAAAGCAGTGGTCCTACTTTCCGATTGCAGCAACTCAGACTCCATCTTAAGCCTGTCATCATTCATCCCTACTGAATGAGGACTACACAACACAATTATTCTGTTTTACCTAACACTGAAATTCAGTAGCATTTCTAGATAGCAATAAAAATCTGCCACCAAAACAGGAATTTGGTGGTGTTCACCGACATGCCTGCTGTAACATGATTATGTTAAGTTGCATAAGTGGTGAATTGACTCCTGAGTCCACAAATCGTACAAATTCCTTCATTTAAAAACTGACAGTATTTGTGAATATATCGTCTTGATTCTGACCACACTGACTGCAAAACATCCCTGAGAAAGAAGAAGAAGAAAATTATCTGGAGGTATAGATAATTTAACTAATCATTTAACTAATCATTTAACTAATACCTAACTGACAAATACAATAACATCATTACAAGAACAATGTAAAAATCACCAATGAAGCTTCATCTGTAGCAATCAGAATTTTATAAGACTGCCTTCAATATGTTCATGATGAAGAAGAAACCTAGTACTCCTTAATGTCGTTTTTAATTAATCTTTCCCACCACCACTGAGAATTTATTACCAACTTAGGTCAAACTCTAGACACTACAAATATTTATATCTTACTCCATAATATGAAGTTTTATAAACAAAGAATAATGCTCAATTACCAGAATATTCCTGGTAGCCACAATGACACAAAATGCATTGCAAAGTACCCGTATTCACTCCTATATGCCAAAAGGATATGTTAATGAATTCAAGGCCATTGATGTCATCAATTCTACTGATATAATTAAACATAGTGAACTTTTAATATATGACGAATTTCAATTTGTAGATCTGTCCTATTTTCACAAACAGTTTATCTGGTGTTTCAATCATATTTCCCAACCGTTTAAAGTGACACACTTGTGCTATGTGCAAGAGCAACCAGGTAGAAATGATGACTCTGGCCTTGCTGGAAATGCTGTCAAAAAAAGCAAAGCAACTGAGAAACATTTTTTGTATTTTTCTTTTGATATTTTAATAACTGAAGTCAAAAAAGAAAAAAATCCAATATATTCTTTAAGAAAAAGTATTGTTCATAGTGCTTCGTAAGGGTATTTATATAAGAACACAGTTCTATAACAACACCAAAAAAACTCAGAGCAAATACTGCATGTGAACTTTCCTTTCTCATATTAAGTATAGATTAGTAATATTTCAGGTATTCTCTTAGGTTGTACTGACAACAAGGCTCCTCCACTCCATTAATGTATAATTAAGGATCACCTCAGTGTAATTTGTTAAGATAATGAAACAGTGTACTCATGAGCAATGAACATCACCATTTTAACTCTGGCAACCACAAAACAGTTACATCAAACAAATATGCTGTCTGCTCCGAGGATCCTTCATCAGTAAATTACACTGTGGGTTCTTTTTTTAATTTTCAATATATTTAAAATGAAAGTTAATACACTGACCTCTAAACAATTTACGCCATACTAAAAACATGCGGTATTCTGGTATTTCAGCGGTTTCTTTAGGCACAGTATAGGTTAAAGAGAAACGAAGATTGCTAATGTGCCGTAAAATTCTCAAAAGAAACAGATAAAAATGAACCGCAGTGCTTATTTCTATTAGTTGTCTTCACTGTCACCTGTATTTTACAATAGGCAACATTTTCAGATGCCTCATTAGATATGACCGACTTCCTTCTGCACCATGTTGATATCTTGCAGATATAAGGCAGTATTGTTCAATAAAATGTAAATTACTCCAAGTGGATTAACACGCTGCCTTGAAAATACGTTCATTATAATAAAATTGATTTTCAGTATTCTATTTTTGAGTCAGTATTTCTGGAGGGGAAAATATTTCAACATTTTCCGAATAAAACTCTTCACTGCTTAAATATAAGGTGGTACAGCAAGAAGGCACTTCTGAATTAATGCTCCTTTATAGGAAAAGGACCAACAGAACCCATAAAAGTAAGCCGCCTTGTCTCCTCACATGCCCCTTCCAATGCTCGCAGCCATAAGCCCTCTTTCTGCAGCCCTCTCCGATAAACCTGCCGGCCTGGCTGCCTCTCCCTTTCCATGGAGGTCTGATCTGCGAGGCTGCTGAATGCAGACACTGTACTGCACTGTGAATGGACAGCCAGGTATTTTATGAATGGAGCGGATCACGTGCTCCCAGCACCTCCCCAAGCTGATATTTCCCACATAACTGTGTCAACAAGCAGCGAACAGCACATATTAATACAACAGGTCCTGGAGACCTTCCGCCGTCGGCCGCGGGCCGCAGGTCGGCCCTCGGCCCGGGAGCAGCCGCTCCGGGCGCTCCGCAGGGCAGGTTCCGCCGCAGGTCAGCGGTGGTGACAGCAATTCTTTTTTCGTAATTTTTTTTTTTATGAATGGAGATTGTGGTATGCAAATGAGAGCGATTCACAAAAAAGGAAACATGGCGGCGGCGGCCCCGGCTGCCGGCCCCGCGGGCGCCGCGGCGGCTCCCCCCCAGCCCGGCTCCCCCCCGGCCCGCTCAGCGCCGCGGGCGGCAGCGCGCCGAGCCCCGCATTCCGCTGGGCTCCGCTCCCCGCGGGGCCCGGCCCGCGCCGCTCCCCGGGGACCCGAACGCCGCGCTTGGGGAACGCACGGGAAGGTGCGCAGGCTTTGCTCAGAGGAAGGCAGAGAAATGGGAAATCCGTCTTTCCTGCCGAAGGAGCCCCGTCCGCACCCTGCCTTTCAGCTCGGCTGCCCCTCGGCCGCTCACCGCTACCTACGGATACAATGGGCGCAGCGCTCCCTCCCCGCCATGGCCGCGGCCGTCACCGCATCATTCATAAAATCAGCCCGAGCAAACACCGACATCGCAAATCGTAACGCTACGGCTCGGAGACCGCAGCGATCAACTTTAAACTTCCCGATCACAAGAAAAGTTTCAAAATACTTCATATTCCTTCTTCAATGCCACAAAGACCTCGGATGTTTTCTGACAAATACTTATCGCCTCCGACCCAAATGTATTTCAAAGCCTGATGACATGCAGGGGAATACAGCCGCGCACACACACACACACACACAGACACACACAAAATCTCCTCTGGATTTCCTCCAAACCGGTCACAGTAAAAATATTAAGAGATCCATGAACTATCCCTTTCTTCTCTGGAGGGAAGGAGGGTAGGAGAGGAAGGGGGGAAAAGTCCCAAGCGCTCCTTAAAAGAAAAAAAAAAAGGGCTTTAGGGTAGGTTTAAGCTGTATTTACACTGACTGACTCATCCAATTAAAATTCAGGAGCAGTTTCCTGCAGGATGAAGCTCCCACACACTAGTTTCCATGTGAAATATCTACAAATAATAGGATATTATCAGAGGTAGTACGTGCCGATACTTCTCTGAGCATTTCAGATCCATTCTCCCCCTCCAAGACTCCACCGTTACCTGCACCGTTTTCTACCGGGCTTTAACTAAACCAGGCTTTTCGGGCCGCCGACTCGTAGCCCTTCCAAACCCAGCTCCTTCACAAAGAGGGAGCTTCTGGGCTTCCACGTACGCGAGCAGAAATGCGCAGTCCGCGCAGGGGGAGGACAGCACACGTACGTGCGCGGGTAAAGGCCCCGCGGAGCTCGGAGCCGAAGGGACGCGCCGAGCCCCATCCCCATTCCGATCCCAGGGCGGAGAGGAGGGGGAGCACGGCCACTTACTCGTTAGAAGTCGCCGTCTCTTCGCTCATTTTCTCCTCACCACGATCCGACAGGCACACGGAGCAGCACCGACGCAGCCAGGGCGCAGCCAGAACTCACCAGAAACTTCACCATTGTTACCCCCCCCCCGGTCTGCCGCCCCCGGCCAGGGCACGGGCCGTGCGGTGAGTGAGGGGGGGGGGAAGGGGGAGGAGAGCGATCTTTATCCTGGAAACACGAAATCCTCTTGTCCGGCGGTGCAGCGTATTTCCCCTGTCTTTGGAGATGATGATGATGAAGGTAGTGGTGTAAACAGCAGCAACAACCACGGATCTTCTGCTCTTGAGCTGCTCCCAGTTAACGGGGGACAGAGTTGTGGAGACAAGGGAGGGCTCCCCGCCGCAAAAAGCTGCACCGCACCGTCCTCCCGCTGCAGCTCATCTCCCGCTGCAGCCGCCTTCGCTGCTGCCCTCCTCCTTCTCCTCCTCCTGCTGCTGCTGCTGCTGCTCGGCCGCCTCCCTCCCTCCCTCCCTCCCTCCCTGCCCGCCCGCCTCCCGCGCACAGCCGGGGCAGGCGGCGGCAGAAATTCCTCCAGACACTGGAGCCGCCACAGGCCGGGGCAGCCGTGGAGGGAAGGGGAAAAGGGGGGCCAGAGAGGCTCGGCGGGGATCGCCCACCCCCTCCAAAGCGACGGCTAGCACTGCGGAGGGAGGACGCGCCGGCCCCAAGGAGAAGGCTGGCGACGGGGGGAGGGAGGCGTTTTAAACCAGCCTGGGGGTGGGAAGGGGGGGACGGCGGAGAGCGAGGATGCGTCACGGCTGTTTGTGTGAGGAGAGGCGCGGAGAGGGAGGGGGAGCAGAGCTGGCAGGGCGAGAGAGGAGCCCTCGGCTGCAGGACGAGGGGGAGAGGAGGGAGAAAGCCCGCAGGGAAGTTCAGCGGCGGCGCTTCCTCCCCGGTGGCAACTCCATTAGCGGCCGCTGCCGCCGCCTCGGCTCCTCGCGGCCGCCCCCGCCTCCTCCTCACAGGAAAACTGGGCGGAAGCGTTGACTTCAGGCTCCTTCCGCCGCGACAGCTTAATCCAAAATAACCACGGGGGAAAGGGAGGCGGGAGAGGAGGGAAGAGCGAGGGGAGGAAAGTAATCCCCTTGACCTGCGCCCGCCATCGGACGGGCTCGCGCCGCCGCCCTCCCCGCGGCGCCCTGCGCTGCCCGACGCTCGAGTTTCCTGAAAGTAGTTCCCTCCCCCCGGCTCTGCCTCACGCGCTTCCCGAGGAGCCGCCGCACACGCACGCACGGCGCCGCGGAGGGATACGCGGGCTACCCGCTGCCGCGCTCCTTCCTGCTCCGAGGGCGCGGGGCCGTCGCTCCCGGGTCTCGCCGGCCCCGGCGCGCCGGGCGGTCCCTGCTCGGCTCTGGGCCGCGCAAACTCTCGGGGCCGCCGCCGTGGGCCGGGGAGTGATGGGAGTAAACGGGCCGCCGGTGGCGAGGGGCCCGGCTCGACCGCCTGCAGCGGTGGGGGGCTAGGGGCGGGCGCGGCTGAGCGTCGGAGTCTCCGCCTGCGGGCTGGGCTCCCACTGTTTGCTACTTTTTAAAGCTGAAGTGAACGTAGCCGCGAAAGTGCGGCTGTCTCTGGGCAGCGCGAGGGGCTGGTGGACCGGGACCCCCTACCCGATACCTGCCACGGGCGTCCCTTCCCGTACCGCCCGCACGCGGCCCCGGGTCCTGCTGGAACGCGGCGTGGAGCAGCGGCACCGGCGAACCGAGGAGAGCGGTCACGGCAGCCCGGGCTGCGCTGCGTCCAGCGGTGCCATGGGAGGCTGTTGCCAATCTACTCTCCCAAAACGTGAAAAAGCGGGGCCCTTTTTGTAATTATTTCCGTAACTCTGTAACTGTGGTTGTAAGTGGGTGACGGCACGGGAGGGTGTGTGTAAACTCGAGTTGTCCCTTCTAAATTCACGCTGAAATGGAAACATTTGTACGTGATCTAGGTAAAGCACTGAAATCAAGAAGCAGCAGCAACCATATCCAAATCCCTTTTCAGGAACTTACATGGCAATTGCGCTGCTTGATCTGATGAAAAAGTGGAGCAGTGCTGCAAACCCGGAGGACTCAAAAATCATGAGTCAGACTATGAAGTAAATTAGGTTATAATAAATTGTTATACTGTGGTTTTGTCTGTCAGTTGGATTTTTATTTCTTCCGTCTTAGTCTTTGTATGCATGCTTTCCAGCTGATATATTTCATTGTCCAAACTTCAAGGAGAACCCAAAACATGGTGGTGCTGCTGTAAGACATCCCTTTCCCAGTGCACATTCCATTATGTCAGGGTTCCGGTGTTCTCTCTCACTTTTTCACAGCTGCTTTCTAAGAACCTTCTCTGCCGACTGTAATCCCATTTTGTTTTTTCTTGTAACTGTGAGATGTTTTCCCAAATCCAGTGGTGCCATAGGAGTGATGATGAGCTGTTCTCTCTTCCTGTTTGAAAAAGGTGGGGTAAGCTCCTCTGGCAATAATACGTGTCTGATTTCCATGCTACTGTTGATTGACTTTTTCCCAAGGAAAGGAGACACTGGAACATCAGGAGAAGGAGTTTTCAGCATTTCAAGGGAATCTAGAGTGCCTCATATCATTGAAGGCCAGACTATAAACTTGCATCATGTGTTTGAATGCACAGAAGCAGGGCAGTATTGCATTTGTGAAGGGTATTTGTTAAGGAAATTGTTCCTTTTCACTAAGCATATACAGTTTCAGTCAGATTTTTATTTTGTGGAGTGGTTACTTAGAGCATTTTAAACAAAATCTATTTTTATCTTACCTAGCAGCCGAAGAAAGGTACATTTCATTTCTAGATAGTTTATGTTGCAATATTCCTATGGATCAAAATTCCATGTTTCTATAAAAGGGTTCTGCCATAAACAAAATAGTACAATTACAGTAAACTGCTATCATGCTTTCTCTGATAAAGATACTTGAACATATTTGAAGCAGCACACATCTCAAACCTGCAGTAATAAAGTTTGCTTCCTTATCTGGGGAGCTTTGGGGGAAAATTTCCAATTGTTTGGAAATTTTGGTTTTTTCTTCTGGAAAAGTACATTCAAAAATGGAACAGTTATTCATGGCACAACCTCATCCAAATACTAAAAATACATTACAAACCTGATTTTGTAGAATTTTACAATTCACATGAATCAAAAGTGTTTAAAACTCAGCTGTGGGCACAATATAATATTCTACTTAACAATGAGAATCCTTTCAGAGAACTTTCTGTCTTGTGACTGGCAGATAATGCGACTTCCTGCTAATTTAGTTCTCATTTTCTTCTGGCTTCAAAGTTGAAATATTTAACATTGTGTAAGTTGTTGTTTTGATTAAGTCAATTAACATGGTCCTGTACAAGAATGCTTAAGAATAGCTCAGTTTGTCAGAGGGCGGTATAGCTCTATTCGCTGCACCTGGGAGACACAATGAAAAGAAAGGTCATTAATCTAGCTGTGCAGTTTTTATTTTGATTCATTAAATATATTTAATGTAAAATAATTTGCATGGTAGCAATACAATAAAATGAACTGTTTCGTAATATACCACAAATATTTTCAAATTGTTTCAGTCTCCTTAAGGTTTTCATGAGTGTCTTTCTTAAGAATAAAATGTGTACTCAGTTGTCAAGTGAAAGATGTGAGTCTCATCCTGGGCTTTTATTTTTCTGTGTGGGGGTAGTAAGGGGAGAAGGACCCACTGCTTCTTCACCCGTGGTAGCTCTTCAGCTTCTGCAAACAGTCTCATGCTGCTGTATGTGAAGCAAAGGTCTTGCAAACAGTTTCTCTCCCTTCACCTGAATATCCTAAAGCAGACAGAAAATCTGCACTGACTTGTGTCTCAATCCTGAAATCCTGTTTGTTTGTTTATCTCTGCCGAGGTTAGAAATGTTGAAGAACACAATCCCGGAGTACTGGTGTTATTTTGCTGAGCAGCAGCTGGTTTCAGGGCTTTCCAGGTTTGATTTTTTTGAGCAGAATTGGGTGATTGAGTGTTTCCAATGCAAATGGTTTATTTCAGAAGTACATATGAGCCCTGCCTGCACAAACAAGGCAGAAGCAAGTTAGGCGTATGTGTCACCATCCAGAAACCTGGGACAAATGACTGCTTCGTGCCCCAACCACCACGTTTTGGGGCCTTGTCTTGCTGTGTACATTCTGTGCTTCTTTGCTTTCTGTTGTTAGAAACTGTACAATTTAAGTGTCCTAAGTTGAAATCTGGCCTTCTCTATCACCTGGAAAAGTAACCTCTAAAAAGAAAAGCTTCTGTTACTCTTCACTAGTTGGTGTGGGTACAGGGGTGACTCCTTGACTAGAGATGAGGTATGCTTAGTATGGAATAGGGTAAATGAGATTAAAAATAATGATTTTTTACATTGCATTTGATATTTTCCTATATCAAATGCCTCTTTAGTTGCACTTAACAAAAACGAATTTATATGTCAGTGCCATTGTTCTGCTGTAACATTTTGATAGCTGTGGACCTTTTGAAAAGAAAGATAGGGAGGCGACTTACTGCTAATGGAAAATGAAGGTAATGTATGTTATTAGGAAGCCATATAACATACAAGAAGAAATCTGTGTAAGTGTAGGGAGCTGACTGTGGCTGGACACCAGGCACCCACCAGAGCTTCTCTGTCACTCCCCTCCACAACTGGACGGGGGAGAGAAAACATAATGAAAGGTTCATGGATTGAGATAAGGTCTGGGAGAGCGATCACTCACCAAATACTGTCATGGGCAAACCAGACTCGAGTAGGGGATGTTAATTGAATTTGTTACTAACAAAATCAGAGCAGTATAATGTGAAGTAAAATAAATCTTAAAAATGCTTTCCGCTTACCCTTCCCTCCTTCCCAAGCTCTACCTTCTCCCCTACAATGGCACAGGTAGACAGGGAATAGGGTTATGGTCAGTTCATCAGTTCTGCCACTGCTCAGGGAGAGGAGTCCTTCCCCTGCTCCAACGTATGGTTCCTCCCATGAGAGAGTTCTCCATGAGCTTCTCTAATGTGAGTCCATCACACAAGCAACAGTTCTCCTCTAACTGCTGCAAGGTGGGTCACTCTTCCATGATGTGCAGTCCTTCAGGCACAACCTTTCCAGCCTTCGTCCCTCACAGGCTCACAAGTCCTACCAGGAGACCTGTTCCAGCATGGGCTCCTCTCTCCATGGGACTGCAGGTCCCTGCCAGGATCTGCTCTAGCAGGGGTTTCCCATGAGTTCACAGCCTTCTCTCAGGCATCCACCTGCTCCTGCGTGGGTCTCCATCATAAGCTGCAGGTGGATCTCTGCATTCCTGTGGTGCTCCATGGGCTGCAGGGGCACAACTGCCTCATCATGGTCTTCACCACGGGCTGCAGGGACATCTCAGCTCCAGTGCTTGGAGCACCTTCTCCCCCTCCTTCTGCACTGTCCTTGGTGTCTGCAGGGCTCTTCCTCTCACATATTCTCACCCCGCTTGTGTCTGGACACAATTACATCTGCACAAGAACTTTTTTTTTCCTTTTAAATGTGTTGTCACAGAGGTGTTACCACCATTTCTAATTGGCCCAGCCTTGGCCAGCAGCACGTCCATCTTGAACATGTCTGGCATTGGCTCTGCCAGACCTGAGGAAAGCTTCTGGGAGCTTCTCATAGAAGTCACCCCTATTGGTCCCCTGCTACCACAACCTGGCCATGCAAACCCAATACAGTAAGTGAAATAGTCTGAATTCTGAATTTCTGTGTTTTTGTAATTTTCACACGTGTGCGTCCCAAACTCATTGGCGTTTGTCCTTGTGTGACTAACATTAGGCTTGAAAATGCTCAGTTAACCAGGAGTAATTATGAAGAGGCAGCAGTCAGCTCTGTGTTAAAAAATATATTTGCTTGACTAAGTGAGACTAAAACATTTCTCATATGCTACAGCTGGATGTAGAGCCAGCATACACTTGGCCCAATCTTCTTATTCATCATTCCTTGAAATGGTTCCACCTGTGTCTGTGAACGTCTCTGATGAAGGAGGTAGTTGGGAGTGGCCATGGAGTGTGGCAGGACTCTGAGTCTGTGACAGAAGAATTATATATAGATGTACTATGGAGGTTAAGTTGCATAATTCTGATTGGCATGGCATTCACATCTTAAAATCCGTAATAGGATCAGTGGAAGTTAAGTAATGCAATCCAGATTAGTCAGTCATTGCAGAACTTAAGTGACCAATTCATAGCTCTAGCTCCTAAATATGAAAGTTTTGAAACCTGCCTCCGCAAAACACAGTGATGCCTGTGTTTGTATCCAGATGCTAGTTATCAATGTACAAAAAATGGAGGTCAGGTGGATGTTCTGCGATTGTGAGGAGAATTGTTAGAGGTCATTTGGGAACTTCTTCTGCGTTAGCTTTCATTCACAATCCTAGTGTGAGTTAAAACACTGGGTGGTCATTACACATATCTTAATAAGGATTCAACTAAACCGAGCTGATTAAATCTATATTAGTATATCAGCAAAGTCAGATTTTGTTAAGTTCTAAGCAGGAGTCCTGTTATTGCATATGGGATAAAAAAGTTATTTGTTCTACTTGATGCTACTGTCTCAAAAATGTTTTCCAGCAAGATACAAAATAATGTTAGAGTCAAATCCTTATTAATTCCAATGTATTTGAGATGGATCTAACTCATCAGAATATCAAAGTTTCATGAATTATTCCAGTTACTGATTTGCCATAAACTAGAACTATCTGGATGGAAAAATGCTAGCAATTACTGCTACGTGTTGGAAAAATGGAGACCCAGGTGGGAGGATGGGGAACACACCTTGTGGCTTTTCAGATGTGTTAGCTGATGTGGCAGGTGTGGCTGATGTGCACAGTATTTGTAGTGGTGATCTGTGGTATCAGTTGTTCAGGAAGTTTACTCTGTCCTTTCTGAGCATGCTTACAGGATGTTTTGGGATTAACATCTGTTTGATTTTGGTGATACCTTATGTGCTTTAAGGTACTGCCAGCTAGGGCAGCACTGCCACTGAAAGAATCTACCGCCTCCTGTTCTGTTCCCTTACCTATCTTGCACCTTAGGTGGCCCAAATATTTGTGTGTTGGGCAATGAACTTCTCTAGGATATTCACCTAGATTAAAACTAGCGTGGGAAAAACACCCTGATTAGACTTTCAGTATTTGCAGTCAACCATGTGACTAGATAAACACCCATGGTCACCCAAGAATGGGTAACGTGGAGGGGGGAGTAAGGAGACAGTAAGAGTGCAAAACTGCTTTTTATGGAGGCAGTGGTGATTTGTGCCAGCCTAAAGTGTGGCTTGGTACAAAATTTGGGTAAATCCAAGGAAGAAACCAGGCTGAGTACACTGAAAATGGCTGCGATCTCATTTGTTCACAAATGGTTATGCTAAGAAGTAATTATTCTGTGAAGAACATGTGAAAATCTTATTTAGAATCTCATTCTTAATTTATTTGTTTTTTAATTTTTGACTTTTTATTATCAATAGTCACCTAGAAAATCAGTTCTCAGGATCCTCCAGAGGTAAAGTCCCAAAGGTATTTAGAAATTACAGTGGTACCTGCTGGCCAGCAACTGGGGACAGATTCATTGCAGTCATTTCCGCCTACATAAAATAGGAACAGGAGACACATTTCTGTACCTTATGCAGAAATGTGCTGAGGGAAACTGGCCTCTAACGTGCTGAACACAGAATGACTCCTCAGCAGTCCTGGTTCTCCTCCCAGTCCTGCCAACCCTGTGTTGTGCAGTCTTTGGCAATTCATTTTAAAAATTTGCAGGGTACGGCGTGATGGAACAAGAGTTTGCAATGTAGCTTAAGAGATTTCAGCTGAGATGCTGTGGTCAGTTTTATGCAGACTTTTAATTCATTTCAGGTCACAGCTGGGTAAGTTTCAGCTTACCACTGCAGGGAGTTGAAGCAAACCTGTTTCTTTTGCAGTAAAATGAACAAGGAGCGTTTACACAACTGTTTAATATGTTCAATCATGAGAAAGTAAGTTCCTACATCACTTGACTTCCATGGGAGGGTAATTCTTATTCCACCCTTATTTCTCTCACTTCTAGAAATGAGAATGGAAATACCCACTATATTTTTAAGAGTCCCTCAGATATGCAAAGAGATACCTAACTCTCTCAAGCTTTTCTGTTCTGACAGAAGCAGAAAGAAGTCAGGAATGGATAAGCAAGGTCTGAATGGAGTGTTAGGGCAAGTGCAAGTGAATGTTGCACATAGTCTTTGCTTTAGAAAATAGACTGCACAGTAACAAGGTAGCAAAGAGAGAACTTGCCTTGCACCACTTCCGGTGCCCAGTTACTCCAATATCTTCTTCCATCACGCTTATTTTTGCCATTTCATCAAAATAATTTAGTTTAAAAGAATGTTAAACCCAGACGCTTTCTGCACTGTGCTTGTTTCTTTTCCTACAAATGGTCTTGTGCTGCAAACTGATGTGACGACTACTCTGTATGTGTCATTATTTCTAGGAGCCACACAGAGTTGTGCTAAATTAACTAATGACGTGATTGTACCATCAAACAAATTCAATTTAATCATTATACATGCATACTGCCTCTTGTAGAAAAGCTTTAACTCAGGGAAGGGTAGCAAAAATTTAAAACACCAATATAAACTAATTTAAAAATCGATTATCAGTATAGATGGGGTTTTTGGTACTTGTACCACATATTTCCATTCCTACTACTTTACTGCATGTTTCGATTCCTACTTCTTTACTACAGAGCAAATTCATCCTTTTATTTTAGAAAAAACTCTGTCTTTCATCTAGAGTAGTGTAGATTATGAATATTATTTTAGAATTGTAGTCTACTTCAAAACTGGGCTATTTTTAATTCCATTTGCCTAAGAGATTTTTTTTCCTAAGAAGGTCTTGAAGGAAAAAGTCCTCTTGCTTACTTCCTCAATTCAAGCTCATTACGTGCAACCCTAAAAATTCACTGCTTCTAGTTATCAGCACTCAGACTGGGTTGTATTTCTGGTTTAGTGACTAGCTTAGACCTCTCTACTTTTAGATGGCTAAACGAATCCTACTCACGAGTGCTTTCTATACTGTAAAAAATGATCAGTCTGGCAAATTGGTATAATACTCTAGGGTCTCTCAGATCCTCAATTGCTCTGATGTCTCTCAGCTGAGAAATAAAACAAGGTCTTGATTAGCAGTGTTTATTAAAAGCCCTGTGGCACTTTTTGCCCGAGCTGACTATAGATGGGTAATCACATCCACAGTTACATAACAAAGATAAACATTTCACGGCATTATAAACTCTCCTGCTGTGAAGCACAAGCCACCCACCAACTGCCTGATTTTAGGAAGAACCCTCTCTATTACATAAGTGTTCAGTATGGGGGTTTCTTGCACCTGCCTCTGAAGCATCTGGTACTTGTCACCTTCAAAAACAGGATTCAAGACTCGATGGACAACTAATCTGAGCCAATCTGGCAATTTTTATGTAACCAAAGGCTCTTTGTGACAGGGGGACGTGTCGTGGTTCTCACTGATATATCTGCTGAGTTCCCAGGGCTATTTAAAATGTGTATTGTATGTTCTTCCTTAAAAGTTCATTTTTAGGCTGCTTGATACAAGGTAATATTGTAGGAATCGCTGTACAAATGTGCGAGTGGGACTGTATTCATATGTGTGATTGTGGGTGACTTTTAAGTACATTTCTGTTCATAAAGAAGCAATGAATTGCTAGCAGAGAAAGTGGGAGTACTATTACATAAGTTGGAGCTATTCAAGATATCTTTAACTCGTTCTCATATGCTTTGTACATTTTTTCTGTCCTCGCAGAAAGTGCAGAACAGGTGTAACTATTTAACATTGTCTGTATCTCACTCTAGATTCTGTTAGTGTGGATTCCTGATTTCTCTCACAAGCAGATCACACAAATGCTACCAAAATGCTTGTGAAAGAATTTACTCAATAGATTTGTACCAAGTGACTTTATCTTTCCTAAGAAGAAAAATTTTAGATACCTTCTACTGAGGTAATGTTTTTGATTTCAAAGCAATCTACGAATTGCAAATAGGAAACCTGTTATTTTTCAAGAGGATGTGTTGGGCTCTGTGATGGTACATGGTCGTGTTAAAATCAAATCGTTTTCTTTCTATCCCATATTTAAATCTCACTGATGTTTCTAAGAGTTAAGCTCATGCATAAAGTTAATGACATTCGTGATCACTTTGCAGCTTTAGGATAGTGTAACTTGCTGCCTGTATTAAAACACATCTAAACATTTCCTAAACAAAAGTCTTGTAGTGCACAGCAACAGAGTGAAACATTTTATTGTGGGACATTAACAAAACTGTATCTAATTGAAACATAATGCTCTTTAAATAAAAAAAATTGGCAGCATTAGATGCTGTATACATGTTCCATGGTAATGGTATTTAATATTTTAAACATCAGATTAATCTGAAACTCTCCAGCCAATAGACTTCTTGAAAAGCTCTCCCAACATTTTCATCCATTGCTGTGGGTTCCAAATGTATTGGCTCTTTGTCTTTTTCCTGGTTGCACTGATTGCAACTGTCACTGAGTCACACAGCTTGCTTTGGGCCTGCAGCCAAGTTGATTACAACAACAACTTGTGAACCATGAAAAGGTAGTCTCGGATCTCAGAGAGAGCTGAATTATAAAGAAAAAGATACACTAAATCCTTCTGAAAAAAAGACTGGACTCAATAAATATTTTTGCATTGTTCTTACTACTTTCTCAAGAATAAATTAGTTATCAATGATGAAATTAATTCTTTTGAGACATCACAGTCAGCTACAAATGGAAAAGATGTTGAAGCTGTCTGTAGTCTGTCAGATGTTCAGGCAGTACCTGTTAGCGCACAGGTCACAAACACACAAGTTTAGGGACAAATGTATCAAAATAATTATTAGTTCTTTTCAGTGTATTTCAGTGTTACATGGGCATGTCAGTAAAATCACTGCTCACCAGCTGTCTAGGAATATTTGACATTTCCAGCGTTCAAACAGTAAAACTAACAAATTTCTTTTTATAGTAACATTTACACAGATTGTCTTTATACAATGGATGGTAAACATACCAAGTAGGAAGGCATTAAGCTGTTGGCTTTTGGGGAGCCCTGGGAAACACTGTTATTAAAATAATATCACAGCCTTTTTGGATGACTGACTCTCCGTCTTCCACAGCAATCATTTGGGCAAAAATACTTGACTTCCAATATTTTAACCCATATATTTTATTTGAGTAGTTCAATGGGGTTGGGTATACAGATAACTTTCAATGGGTTCAGTTTCCCTGGTGAAACACCACTTCAATTTAAAAATGAAGTTTTGCATAGATAGCTAAAAGAATTCTATAAAGTAATAAGGAAAAACCATTAACTTATGTGGCTCTGCTCACATGAGCACCTATGTTAGATAAATTTTCTTTTGTACTGACCTGTTAGTGTTAGAACAACCTCTTGTGTTAGAACAACCCAATGTGTTTCTCCTCCATACTTAGTGAGAAGCTGATCTCTGTCTTCATTCCCTAATTAAGAGAAAAAATGTTAATATAGAGCCTTAATTTATTCATGATCAGATTATACCCGTGTTCTTATGACAACACTGTCCACTAGCTTAAATAGTTATTTTCCCCCTTGATATGTTTAGTCCATCATGATATCAGTCCTCATGAACCAGACCACAATCTTCCATTTTCTTCTCATCTGTATATGGAATGTATATGTATATGGAATATATATGTATATACCCTTGCCTGTCCCTGGTATAGCCTCTGAATTTATTTCTCATTTTCTTTGTTTATAGCAGATTGGTAGCTCAAATAGTTTTTGTATCCAGTTGATGTATACGTGGCATTCTCCTCCTGGGTTGCCTCTAGCTGAAGAGCTCGGAATTTACAGTAAAACTTGCATTCTTAGTTTCTAAATCCTTGATTTTAGCCTTTGAATTTCACTTCATTTCTGCTACTCCAGTTCTCAAAGTTACCCAAAGTTCTGGTGTAATATCTCCCTTTGTTGCCATTACTTTGCTTTGTCAGTCCATCTCATAACCACAGATGTTTTCAGTGACATCTGCATCAATCCAGATGCAAATAGAACTAATCCAAGAACAGTGTATTAGGAACTCTGCTTGCTGCCTCCTTCCAACTTGCCGATTTCCTTTGAACAATTGATTAGAAACATCTGCGCTTTGTAAGATGGCATGGAGACCACTGCTCCTGCATATATTCTTAAATGAGATTTGAAGATGCGTTTTGTAAATAGAAGTAGAAACAGGATAACTGGTTTTTTTTTTCGGAAAGATATTAGAATCATCATGCAAGGCCTTAAAGCTATTTTTGTCCATCAAATTTCCCCCTGCTACCTCAGTCTAACATTTGCAGGCAGTTCAGTAGTTTATATGAGAGCATTTTAAAAACTTCAGAACAGTTAAGGTAAAATAAACAGTATTAATATTCAGATTTAGTATAAAGAACTGTGATCTAATTTTGATGCTTCATTTGATTTAGAATACTGATTAGAAGGCATCAGAAAACCTACAGCATGTCTCCCCTTTCATCCAAGTTTGATTAAAAACCTGTGGAAGTAAAACTAAAAGCCTTTGTGAGAAAGAAGGTTGTCAGGTTCATTCAGATCCAGAAATTCAAATATGTCTTGGAACAGTAAGGCAGAAACCATACTTAGTTTCAGTTTAACCTGCAAATCAGAAAGCTGCATCAGAACTAGCAACAATTTATATAATTCTTTACAGTTTCAGTATACAAGGCAAGACATAAAGAGTAACAACCCCTATCTGCTTTCTCTCATTTCTTAGATTATAAACTATTTGAGGTAGGGCTAGTTTTTTCTGTTTCCATAGTGCTTAGAAAAATGGGCTCTTATTCTTAGTTGTCTCTATTGTAAGAAACACCATTTCTGAAGAAGTACGGACAAAAACTGCCCTGTTGTCAACGAATCATGGATAATAGTAATGCTTTACATATTTCCTCTTAGCCTCCATATTCTGTAAGGATAAAAAAAATCTCCCACTGTAAATAACAAAGTATGTGTATTTGCTGTACAAAGAACGGTGTTCAGTTAATTTAATGACTAAATCTAATTCACAAATATATGAAAAAATTAGTAAGGTTTTAGAAACTATTCTTCATTCTTTCCATTCTACACACCAGCTGCAACATATGATATGACATTCCTACATCTCTGATCTTCCCTGAGAAGGGAATTTTAAACCCTATTCTTGATTTTCTGAGATTGATTAAAATGCTTCAGCACAGCTGAATTGTGCAGGTGTAAATTGTCTGTGTGTGGGAGGAAGAGACAGAATTGCTTCTCTTCAGCCTGATCTGACTTACACTACAGCAAACAGCCTTTTCTCCTTTAAAAAATGTGTGGTAGTTAAGAAGCATCCTGCTCCTCTTGTGATCTGGTGTACTGACAGAGTGTTTCCAGTTATTCATTCTAGATGGAAATGCAGACAAGTACAATGAAGAACACATGGCTGGAAATGTGCTCTGGGTTTTTGGTGGAGTTCTTCCATTGCTAAATCAATCTTCTAAATGCTTGTGAAGTAACCTTGTTTTTACACTCTCTTACACAAACACACACACACACACATACTCTCATTCACGGACACGCATGGATAGCCATGCACACATACACAAGTGTGTGTGCAGATGTATGTATATGTATGAACACGTATCTCATGCATGAATCACAGAATGGGTCAGAATGGGTCATCTGGTCCAACTTCCTGCTCAAGCAAGGTCATCCTACAGCATATAGCACAGGATTGTGTCCAGATGGTTCTTGAATATCTCCGGTGAGGGAGAGTCCCCAACACCTTGGGACAATCTGTTCCAGTTCTCAGTCACCTGCACAGTAAAAAAGTTCTTCCTTGTGTTCAGGTGGAACTTCCTGTGCCTTGTTTTGTTCCCATTGTCTCTTGTCCTATTGCTCGGCACCACTGAGAGGAGTCTGGTTCCATCTTCTTCACACCCTCCCTTTAGACAAGGTCCCTTCTCAGTTGTGTCTTCTCAAGGCTGAACAGGCCCAGGTCCCTCAGCCTATCCTCGTAAGAGGATACTCCAGTTCCTAAAAATCTGTATCTCATTGTTCCTGAAAAATTAAGCATTTTTAAATTAATAAACCTTTTCAGCTATTTTTCTTCCATGATATACCTACTTGGTAGGCTCTGATGCTGCTGGTGTCAGAGTGTCTATTTTGAGAGCTGGTTATTCAATGGCCAGCTCTCAAAATCTGGGCTTCGTTGCACTGGCCATTGAATGAGCACACAGAGAATAATCCAGTAAGGAGTGGAAGTCCAATTGTGTTTGCAGACACAAATAGGAGACACTTACAACTATTGTCTGTCCATTGCCTGAAGTTAGATAGGGAGACTACATTGTGAGTGAGGCACATAGATCATCAGAGGCCTAAGAATATGTGTTGTGTATTTTTTTCTGCTGTGATTAGCCCAAGGTTGTACTGAGTCCCTGTGGTAAGAGCTTGAATTGATTCTAGATCTCTTGATTTCACTCTAATATGTTAACCGTACATTATGCTCCTACTAGAACTATTACTAGAAAGTGTGTACCTGAAAATGCTGCGTATCTGAGATTGCTGGGAACTGTTATTTAGCTTGACTGGCTATGAATCAATTTAGAACAGTAAAAGTGGGCATACTAAAAGTGAATTGGTAAAGCATTTTGGGAAATTAAGAAATTAAACCCTGAGAGCATCAAAGTGAAACTTTCTTGGAGGTCAATGGAGAAAGCAGCTGACAGACATATATTTTATAGAGAAATCCACCTAGTGTGGAAAAGCAAATGTTAATGTAATAGCAAATAACCTTTTTTTTCCAGTCATTTGGCTAGAAACTTGCTGTGCAGAGACTCCTAGTGAGCTGCAAAGGGCCATCCAGTGAAAAATGCATTTTGAGAATGTTCTGTGGACTCTTGTCTTTTTAGATTCCCATCAATGAAGTCTTGAGATATCATCTCTCTGCTGATATGCCCTCCTAAATCAACATAGTAATTACCTCTGTTAAAATAGCAAAAACCACCTGAGAAGCACTCCTATAACCACAGTTCATGTTTCAAAACAGATAAAGAAAATAAGAAAATAAGTTTTATCTTCAGAAATGAGAAGGAGTCAAGCAAAACAGCCATTCAGCACATTTGTCTATTTTGTGTCCCGGATCTCCTGAAAACCATCAGAAAAATTTTGCTGTGGTGTGCTTCATAGTATTAATGGTCTGATAGGATAAATGGTTTTTGCTAAAGTTTTTAAAAGTTCAGGAATAGACAAACGGGGACAAAGACATAATAGAAAGAATCAAAGAGAGCAATTTTCTTAATCTGGTGCTAAATTTGTTAGTACTCACAAGCTTTCAAAATCAGCTGCTCTATTTTGAGGTGGAGAAGTTGGTTACAATATATAGCAATAAGTTTTCGCTAGTTTTTATTAGTTTAGCATTTATGTAGATGACATTGACTGTAACAGTTAACTTGGACTTTCAGGCAATAATTGTTTATGGCCTATTATTCCTGTATGTATTTTCAAGTTCTGTGTTGTATGAATCCTATTGTCAGGAATTTTCTGTCCTCCACTGAATTACTGATCTAACAAATATTACAAATGTTCAAATTGCCAAATATGCATATATTTACATATACATTTTCAGTTTTGCTTTTAGAAATGTTGCTGTGTTTTGTGTGACTTATAGGAGGTTTGGGATCAAATTTCTGCCTGGTGCGAGAATGTAAAATTATATTACTGGAAAAACATTATCTTATGGCAGCCATAAATTTATATGAAATGTAAAGCAAACATATTCTCCTAGATTACAGAAAATAGACTTGATATCTTCTGCCAACCCATCAGTGCAAGGGATGTTTCCAAAGGAAAGACACTGTTATTGGGAATATATAGTTTTGCAATAATTTGCTGACAAACCCTTTCTTGATCTCATGATTTAGGTACAAGGCAGCCCTGAAGCAGTCTGATCTTGGGACCAACGACTTCAAGACTTTGGGAATGCAAAAGGAGCAGCCTCTTGCCACTACTAATCTGAACATTTCAGCTGCATTCAGCTGGGTTCAGATAGATCAGGGTGTCTGTTGTTTAATCTTTCCACATCTCATTTTCCTTTCTCCGATAATGTTGATGCTTTTATTTGATTTTCCATTAGAAATAGAGTTGTAATCAATGGCTTTCAGGACTGGTGAGTGGCTGACATTTGCTTTGGGATTACCTCAAACTGTGAGACCGTTACTATCTTCTATGTTGGCCGTGACTAGATTTCACTGCTCATATATGTGCTAGCTACTGTATAGTGATTGCTTCTATTAAATGAAACACATGGAAGAAACTTTGCCAGCATCTTAATGAATCTTCTGAGAATGATTCTCTTGTGGTTCAGCTGCAATGCTGAAGCCTCCAGATCTTTCATTTTCAAATTTACCACTTACATTTCCATAGACTTTTGTCATTAGCTCACGGATAAGGCGAAGAAATATGAAGCCCGAGATGTGGTGCATGCTCTTGCTTTCCAAATCTGACAACCATGGTAGACCAGAAAATTTCTTAAGCACGTCAAGCTATTGTAAATGGAAACAAGTCAGATGCAAAAAAAAACCCCAAAACACAAAAACTGTTGTACAATTATATACATTTATGTTTCAAATGCTTTCATGGGATTCAGAAACACAGAATAGATGCTGCTCTCAAATTACTCACAGGATTGCTATAGAAGTCATCCTGCTATTCTTAGAAACAGTTCTGAGAACATTTCTTTTGCTCACGAATAAATCCTACTTCATCTCAAAACCCACAGAGACTCAGAAGCCCTTTCTGTGCCACCTTCGGATGGATCAGGATACCCCATTCCATCACTTAGGATGAATCACTGAATCTGTCCAAGCAAGACTGTTACTAACACATAACTACCACCCAGGTAAAAGAAATGGTGCTATCTCTTCTTACTGCTGAGCAAATAATCATCAGCTGGAAAAAGCAGTAGCAGGTATCAGGCAATACACAAAAGGCTGGTATCAGGCAATACACAAATACACTTTCAGCCAATGTGATGAAGCACTGAGCTGGAGTATTTTTCTCTAGCTTCAAATAATTCTCTTTAATATTACATTGGAGTCTTTTTTTCATAAATCATGGCTCTCAGGCTGCACCTCACAAAATGTGGTCACCATTTAAAATAAAATCCCTTTCAGTTTGCTGCAAATAATATTTTAAGCAGAGATCCCTTGCGCAGGATAAGACTAATTCTACTCCTATTTGTATCAATTTGAAAGCTTTATTTTTAGATTTCAAAACTGTCCCTGACTTGGCTTCACACTTTTCTCTTCACACAAAAGAGATTTTGTGTTCCCTTTTCCCATCCATTTCCCAGTTTTAGATATTTCTCTGCCTTCTTTTTCTGCCCTTTCCTTCTGTGAATCATTCTTGTATGTATACTACACATCCTTTCTACCAAACGCATGTGTCTGGTAACTCTTACATGGAAACTAGAATTGGTGAAAATTGCAGTAATGCACATGAAAAAGCAACAGCATATTTATATTTTCATAATGGTATCACTGAAAATCTTATTTTTTACTTTCAATAGACTTCCTGTGCAATGTGTTAGTGATTTAGTATATTTAGTATGATATACAAATCTGTCAGGTTTTGTAATGGAAAAATACATTAATAAACAAGTCTTAAGAATCAGGAAGAGGAATTATATCTTCACAGAGAACAGAAGTGTCCATTAAGACTGGCAGGTTCACTAATGGTCTGTTGGACTATTTGCATGAGAAAGCCTTCCCTAGTAATACCATGCAATCATACAGCACAGAATATTCCTATGAGGCATCTGCTTGGGGTTTATTTTACCACTTCCATGTTGTGCTATTTTGGCATGACCATCATTAGGCTTTTGAGGTCTGAAACAAACCTACAATAAAATGCTATTTTTTTAGTATAGTTATAAAACACCCACAGCATGAAATCCATCACTGCCTCCTCATACACCACAAGTAAGGAAATGGTGTGGGATCACATTTGCCTGTTTCTATTTTCTTAGTGTAATTTGAATTTTTTTTCAGCTTTTAAAAATTTTTTTTTAAATTTTTAAATTTTTTATTTACAATCCTTGTATTTTCAATAGAGGAGGGTGAGCTAACAGAAACTAAGACACAAAAAACTATTCAAGATATATCAAGACATGGCAAAAAAGAGAGAAGTCTGAGAAGGAAAGTGTTATGTTTTTTGAGAAGACAGTAGGGAAACCCACTGATGAAATGTAGCTTGTGCCCTTTCTTCTTCCTCTCATTTGAAATACAGTATTAGATGCTATTTGAGATTAGAAAACACACGAAACCAAATCTATATATGCAACTAATTTAATCAAAGGAGTGGGAGGGGTGACTAGAGCAGATCAAATGCCAAAACCAGACTTTGCCACAAGAAAAAGTGGAACTAGGAATGGAGTGGGTAAAAAATTTGGTCCATATGGTTTAATTATTGATGTTCAACATCTTTGTCATCTGCTAAACACAGGAAGATGCAACTTGAAGTATGTTGTCCTGGTTGAACTTTCTGGTGGCTGCTTTCCCCGTAGTTCTCTTTACAGAATGATGAATCACCAAGGACTCCTGCATAACAGCATTTTCTTATTATTCAAGTAAAGGCTGTACTTCCTGTCCCCTCCAAATATAGCTTAATATGGAGTCTGTGGAGAGAAGGACAAGAGGGCATGGGGTGTTTCTTACTATGCAGTAAGATGGGCTGCTTGCCTGTGGCACTCAGGGGAAGGCTTTAAGCAACATAATTTTTCTTTTGATCCTGAAAAAGATTCAGCAGTAAAACTACATTGTTGGTGCAAGAGTCCTTGAATCAGAGTAAGCTTCCTGCTGTTGGGACACATGGGCGAGGCTGTGCTTGCCCAGCGAAAGTAGTAGGAGTTACCATGTTTAGGGAACTGGGCCAGGCAAGCTCTAGGAAATGGACCTTGCAGTTATGGAGAGACAGATGAGATATTTTCCCAGTGACTAGAACTGTTTTCTGTATCCCAGATTCTCTTGGGTTATAAACTAAGGATATTGGAAGAGAGGGGCGGACCCTTTGTTGCAGTTCCCCTGGGATCAGGAAGGAAAAGTGAGCAGGAAGTACAAAACAACCTAGAATTCATGGTTTTAGCCCTCAAATAGTGCTTAAATAGTTGATACCGCTGCTATTAGTTCTCATGAGCTACAAATTAAGCTTGGGAGTTGTGCAGCACAGAGACATTGCCAGCAGTCTTTTTGTTGGGATTCAATTTGGCACAGGATTGCAGGACATAGGATGGAGGGGCCATGGGACCTGGCTGGCAGGTACTACAGCACAGGTGTACAGTGAACAGCACAGAGTTTGTCCTCCAGGTTGTCTCATTGTTATTCTAGTGTTTTCTCACAGTGGGATGTGTTTTCCCCCACTATGAGAAATAAATTTAACTCACATTACTCTTATTACTCAAATGGGATGAGGCATGCATGTTTAATATCAGTGCTGGCATTTTTGGAAAGCATTGCAGATTATGTTTCCTGCTGTGTTCAGAATTCTCATCCGTTAAATAAAACAGTTTCTGTCCCTGTCCACTCCCCCAGGCAAACAGAATTGCCAATTTACAAATCAAAATACTCCAGATCTTTTGAGCTTCTTCCTCTTAGCAAAGGTGTAACAGATTTAGTGCCAAGCTTCTGCTTGATCCAGTCACACATTTTGATCAAACTTTCAGAACTGAGTAAAGCATTAAGCACACTTCTTCCAGTATTCATTTTTTTGTGAATTATTCAGTAAGTCTAAAGCAGTAATTGGCTGCTGTGTGTTGTGAAAGATAGCCTCCCCCTCTGCTGAACCACAAGTATGAATATTGAAGAAGTCATCTAATTCAGACTCAGGAGGATAAGATTGTTATACTGATTTTTTTTCAGCTGGGTCAATAGCTAACATCTCCACTTATGGGCAAGAACATTTTAATCCACGAAAGGATTAAACATCCAATTGATATTTACATGAATTTTACCAGCAAATTTAACAAGATCAAGATTAGGTCTCAAACAAACCATTTGAAACCCAAGCAAATGAATTTTTACTGCCCAGATTTTTATCACTTCCGTGTTACTGGTTGCAGATAAGTTCAAGTCCATGAAAAAGCAAGTATCTGTCATTTAGCTCTCTAAGAAAGATGCTCGTGTATAAGCTGCAATTTTCACCGCCTTACTTCAGTAAAAGCTGTATGAGTAGCTCTCATCAATGCAGAACTATACTGTGCTCTAGAGCAATCTAATCAATTGCCAATTTTAATTTCCAAAACTGTTCATTAGACATTCAAGAGCAAATATATATGCAGGCAAAAGCCTGATTTTTAAAGGAACTCAGATAACTTAGAAATAACCCTGCTTATTAGGAAGGAAAATAAACAGACCCCCAAAACCTGAAGTAAAAAGTATGGTCCCAGGCTGAAATTATTCTAAGTTTGCAAAGAAATTTAAATATTGCCTATAATTTCATGCAAAGTGGTTTAAGTATTACCATTATAGTTCCAAATGTTTGCCCTTGCTCTGCATGAGTGTAATGACAGTCAGGCCTCAACTGATCAGAATAATGAAATCATATGGTGATAATACAGTGAATAAACATTACAAAGAAAATCATATAATTTCTTTCATTAACTCTGCATGGCATATTCTCTGGCAGTGTATAGGAATGCCAACAAAATGCATAACACAACATCTTATCATGCAAATATTACACATTTAAATGAACTGAAACCCGATCATTTAATTAACAATTATCTTGCTGTATAAAAGACTTTAAATATGTTTGAGCATATTAAAATATACAGTAAATATTTCCTAAATTTTAAATCCACATTTCATTCAGCAGGTGGGGAATAACTCTGTGTGTCATATTATTACCCTGGAACTTCTGCTTCCTAGCAAAGATCAGTCAGATTGGTTGTACTGATAAGACTGAAGTGTTACTAATTTAGGGAGCCAGTTGTGGATTGGATATTTGTGTGTTTCTACCAGTTTTCATCTTAATGTATGTGTATCTTTCTGTATACACACATGCACATATAGAATAGAAGACGGTGAAGAATGCTGTAAAGTAACTTGCAAATTAGTAACTTGATAGGACACCTGCACACAAAGAGGATGTTACCTACCTTAAGTGCAATGCAAAAGCTGTACCCATACGTATTGATAGCTGTTATCTATAGCTGTGCCATAATGGAGGAGGCTGTGGTGACTGGGATTTTTAAAATGAGGATAGCAATGTTCAAATAAGCACCATGAAGGTAGATTTGGACAAGCTCATTAAAGGAGTTCGTGTGCTGTAGCACAGTTACTAAGGGTTTCAGGAAGCGCTTAGTTTTAGTTAAGGGATGGAAAATAGATTAACTGATTTTATTAATGAAGGAAAACAATTTTTGGCCAGTAATATATAAAAAAAACCCAAAATCCATTTCAGGCTTTCATATTACGAACAGTCGTATTTTATAACTGAACACAAATATATTTTGAACTATCGCCTGTCCAGTTCTCTCTTTCTAAAAGGGAGCTTTGCAATCACATTGCCCCTCAAGAACAGAGATGCATCTTACTCTGATGTGTGTCAGTTTCCACCTTAGTCACTCTGCTTTCCTGAAGAGCAGCATCGAGTTGCTTATGTGTTAGCACTTCTCTTAACATTATTTTAAAGTGTTCAAGAAGTACATCCTACAGAACCTTCTGCTGGTAGCAGGCTTAGTTCTAAATTAAAAGTCAAAACAGTACTTTCCTCCAATGAAAGTCAAAGAACCAAGCTAAGTTTTGGTAGTGCTTTAACCACAGTAACCTATGCACGTCTATGCTGCTGTAATTCAGTACAGGTTAGCTTTTGTCCCAACCTTTGTCAAGTCTGAGATCATGGATATTTGGGTATTCTTGGTGCTCAGAAACTGGTATTTTGCTCATGAAGGAAATAATAATACATATTACTATTAGTACTACTACTACTACTACTAGTGAAATAGACAAATGTAAAATCTACACCTACGACAAAAGATTTCCAGCACTAAAAATTGTTCCAGAGATGAACGGAGTTACAACTCTGAAAAGACTGGAAGCTTGAATCCAGCCAATCTGGTCTCAGCACCTTCCTTGGTGTTTTTACTGCTGATTTCCAGATATAAGGTACTCTTCAAATTATTTTCTTGTCAGTCCTGGGTGTTTTGATGATGACAATGAGCAGTGAACCTAATACAGTGCTCTTTCTGTACCCCTGAACCGACACTATTATCAGTACTTCATGCTAGGGTTTTAAGATTTAGTTTAGAATATTTGTACAGTCCCTTTGGGGTTTTATGCAAAAGGCATAGTGGAGATAGAAGTTACTTTCAATAGATCTTTATGAAGATCCTTTGATACTGCAAAACATGATTTAATTCTTCCTATTTTGTGAGGCAATTAAAAAGAAGAAACTAAGTTCTGATTTATGTACTATAAGAAGCACTTACAACTCAGAAATTATGCTACTAACACAATTAAGTGAACATGTTCAAATTTTTTTCAAAACAAGCTCTTTTTGAAGCAAAGTTAGCACTAATAACTGATTTGAAATAGGTTCCTTTATTTTGTAAACATAACATTCTTTCTAAACCCTAATTAATAGAATCTTTGGCCCAAAGTAACATATATAATGAAAATGCAAAATAAGGAACTGTATAAACCCCTTTGTTTGTGTGTGAATTTGTACGTTTTATTCCATACAGCATATAATCAGGATAATACATGCCCTGGCTCTTCTTCTTCAAGTTCTGTTTGCCATTGCTCTTTATGGTGAGTAATGATTTGTACTGGAACTGAGTGCAGAGAGTGTAAGGTAACATCTCCGCATTCAGGAGCACTTTATACCCAGTTTAGGCTGCATTTGTGCAAGTGCTATGCAAGAAGAACGAGTGAAGCCCTTCAACTGTAAAAATGGGTGATTCAACAAACTATTGCTTATATGAGTCACCCTTACTTTGCTGAACAGAGTTTTGATCTAAACAACTGTCTACACCATCCTGAGAAAGCATCCCAAAGAAAAGCTGTAAGTAAACTAACTCTGACCCATTGCACCCCTGCTTTGTAGGAAAAAACTACATATTACCTATAGTCAACTTGTCTGGATCTCGCTGGCAGTTTATAAACTGGACATGTTCAATTCCAGGTTTGTCTGGCTACAATGAAAACCATACTTTCAGGTTTGTTGTCCACATACATAAACACAGCACTTGCAAATAAATCTGCAGCACAGAACGATTTTATTCAACAAATCACTAATTTATCATTGGGATGACCAACCAATTTCAGCACTTAGGCTGGTGACCTAGCCTTTGCATAGAAATCCCAGGTGAAGGACTTGTTTTGCATCTCATGCATGAAAGCATGAAAGGACAGGAAAGCCAAAAGAAAACATTCAGAAATTGCTTTAAATGCTTTTTAAGGGCCAGACTTAAGTCTTTAGTTGCAGAAAAGCATTCTATGTTTGTTGTATTTGTAAAATGCTGTCTGGAATGACCAACAGGTAAATTAAATTTCCAAATCAATTGTTGTCTCCCTGTGAGCAAAACTCATCAGTTGAAATTATGGTCTTTTTTTTCTTCTTTTTTTTTTCTCAAATAGCAGTTTTCTATGCAGGTCATAAAAAGTTCAATCCCAAATGAGAAACTTTTCAAAGGTTGTGTCCAATTACAAACCAGTAATTTAGGTCAGCATGACTGTGTGACCAATTTGTAAGGCAAGATGATGCAAGGACTGGATAACTGAGTTCACTGCAAAAATGGGGGGTTTTTTTGAAGTAAACTAAACTTTCCAAGGTTGATTACTTCTATATTTGTTGTATTATTTACCCTAGTAAAGAGTACTGCCCAGTCTAAGATTCTTTAGTTTCTTATCTGTCCTGTTTACATAATTGGCAATGACCTGCATGTGCAAAGCAGTAGAAGATTCATTGCAGTCCTGTATTGAGAAGCATCTGCCAGAACTGCATGTTGTCTTTTAAAGTGGAGGTACTTTTTGGTTAAATAATGCTTTCCTTGACAAATTCCAGTCTTAATCCTACCAACATGCATACCAAATGTGGAAACCTTTTAAATCCTCTGACATTCCATTTATATGCCAGATCACAGACTAAAGGTGAACAAGGGTATCCTTCTTGCTGGAAGTCATCAGATAGATACTCCTCTGTGTTATACATCACCTACTAAGTATGTCTGTCACTCATGAATGGGTAATTACTTAGAGGGCAACAACTGTGGTCCAGTCACTTTTGATACCCACAAAAATGTTTTGGTTTTGTACCTGTGGTGGACGGCACAAAAGTCTTTTGCTTATATTAAGTGCAACCTTTAGGGTTCCAATCATGATTGCTATAATAAAACTTGAGGACTACAGAAATGTTTCACCAGTTTATCTCATAATATTTCACAAAGAAGTATGGTTTAACACCATTTTATAGCTGGACAAACTGAGTGTGAGAAAGATAGTGTCAAGACTGAGGCCATGAAAACAGCTAAGCAGAGGCAGAAAACAATTGAAGCTGTCTGTGTTGCAGTACCTTAGCCACATTCATGAAGGATTTATGTAATTTTGTATAGAAGAGATTCAAACATTGGGCTCTGCTCTGAGTTTTGGAATTTTGAGTTGTGATCTCAGCTGGGATCAGTCTCTAACTGATTTATGGTTATTTAATACTAGGCTATTCTTGGAAGAATGAAAATATACATATTGTGCCTTATATATTGGCTAATACTGGAGCATGCTTGAAATCATAAGAGAGAGTATCTTAAGAGGGATGTGAGCACAGCTAAAAAATGTGTTTACTAAGTTTGGGGGGTAAAATACAGTCCAGTCCCACCAGAAGGTGACAGGTCGTGTTCTCCTTTAAGTGAACTGATTCTGAAAAAGAATTCAAAGAGTGGACAAAGAAAAAAACTTTTCATTAAGAGAAGTTAAAGGACCACTGCTTAAACTCCGCATTTCAGGCAGAGATGAATCTGACAGGAACACACCCACCTTCTCCCAGAGAGCTGTTCATGCCAAGTCTTTGGAAAAGGGAAAGCCAAACATTCTGTGGCCACTGAATCTACAGAAGGAAAGAGAAAAGTATTATTTTTGTATAAAGCCTATCACCAGTTAAAACTGTTTTGTCTCATTGGAGTAATGCAGAGCTGCTAAGCTGGACTGTAGGTCAGTGTCTTCGTATTACAGATGAGAAATTCAGAGACTTCTCCAACTATAACATCAAGTAAAGAAACTTGATTTGTGGCCTTCATAAATCCAGTCTTCTGTTTAAACAAGAAAAAGGCTTTTGGATTTATTAACCATGCCAAGAAGGGATTTGGAAATACCAGAGTCGAAACCTCTAGCGTTGCTCTAGTTCAAAAAGATAATTGTTAAGTAAACAGAACTTTCAAAGCAAGAGCTTTGCTCTGCATAGCAAATAAGCGCTTAATCAGGCATGTAAATGGAAGAGAGAGAGGCATCTCAGGTATTTTCTGAAGGTAATTTAGGGGCACTTAGGACTGCTGTTATGCGCTCAAGTTGGTACCCTGACTAGATTTACAGAAGTGGTCAAAAGAGATTTTGAGAAAATAGATAAAGGCTCTTCAGAGCTACAAAGAAGACTGAAGGTCATCCTGGAAAGGCAAAAATTGCTAGGAAGCACTTCAGATTTCTTTTTTGTTGTTATTGTTTTCTAGTCCCACATATTTGAGGAATATGGAAAGAATCTTGCTAAAACTGAAAAAGGATAGGAAAAATCACACAAGAAGCTGTGTAATACAGAATTGAATTATGCATGCATATATTTGAGGTTCTATATTGAGAAAGAAAAGACAGCAATGAAGAACATCAGGATGTACCGGGAAGAGGATGCAAATGTTGTGAGGGGAATTACTGTTGCTCATTTCTCTTCCCCAGCTGGTTGGTCTGCTTTCGGGTGAATTACTGAGAAGATGCATCACAAATTATGTCTCTGTCGCTGCAAGGGTTGTAATTAAAGTGGACTTGAGGCACGCGATTTGCTCCGGTCTGCTGCCAGTGTGGGTTTGGTTGGGAGGGATGGGTTCCTGGCTGAGCAGGAAGCGTCACAGCACGGGGACGGCGGTGCCGCTGGAGGGGAGCTCTGCACGTTGGATGCTCTTGTTCCTCTCCTCTGCTGCCCACACGCCTTCCAAGGGGCTGCTCTTTTAGCCAGCTGACACAGGACCACCTTTGTGACTGGGACTCCATGGGTTTTTGGGTAGTTACTGGAGAAGGGAGCAATGTGGATGTTCTCCACGGAAAAGACTAAGTGCACTTGTTGTCTAGTAGTTCTCTAGTCAAAACACAGCATAAATTCATTTATGCAGCTGAGGTGTCACTTCTGGAAGCCGCTTCATCATGTTCTGTGCTCTGCCACGTGTTTCCTGTTTGACAGAGGTCACCACCAGTTTCCAGGAATACTTCACAGGATACAGCTAGATATTTTTTCCTCTACATACATTGAACATATTTAGAATAAACACATAAGTAATTTCCCTCAGCTTTTTTTTTTTTTTCATTTTTTTAAGTGTTGTGGAGGAATGTAACCTCATCTTCAAAACTGGACAAAATTTGTCAAACATGGTTTTTTTCTCATTTTGACTTATGCATCCATAAAAAGAAATTAATTGCAAAACTAACAGAATTTTCCTGTTAACTGTTCACATTTCCAAATGGAAATAAATTGCTTTTGGACACTGTCCTCCAAATAAGTAAAGCTATATTCAATGGATAAGTTGAATGACATATTACATATAGCTTCAAACAAAATATCTTTTGTGAAAAAAATGAATAATGAATATAAAAAGAGAGATAGACACAAACATTTAAAGCCAGGCTGACTTCAGCCCATACAATAAAGGCATGTAGCACCAATGCAGGATAATTCTGTGGTTCTTAAAATTGCAGTCTATTATATTGTGCCGATCATTTGCTAAATCTGCCATCAAAACCACATACCTCAGTAACAGAGGTTTTTTTTTACAGGCAGCAAACCTGTTATTTTCCTGACTTAAAGCCATATGGTCTCTCTGAGACTTTCCTGTGCAGCACAAATTTACTTGTAATATTGAGATTAATTCTCTGTTCGGTAAATGCTTGTGAATCACACCTTTACCCATCTGTCATCCTGTGTCAAAAAAGTGGCACTCCTGTATCTACAAACATTTCATTCACCTTGGGTTTTTGAGTGATGCTCTCAGACTACATTTTCCACAGATTTTATTTTTATTGATTCTTCAGTTTCATGTGTGAGTCTCATGTGTTCAGTCTCTTGTGGTGAATGCACTGAAATGTGATTGTAATAGGTGAAGTCACCAAACTGCTGACCTGATTCAAGCTAGATTTTCTGAAAATAGGCCACATGATCCCATTTTAATAGACAATAGATCAGAAACTGTCCTGCACAGACGTTCTTTGCATTGCCATTAGGCGGTTGTGCTTGTGAATATGTAAATATTGCTTTAGGTTTTGTAATTAACTTTATTGTAGCAAAAACTGATTCTTCTGTTCACATGATAATAAAGTCCTTAGGTTGTTTGTAAAAAAGCTTACAAAAGACAATTCTATGTCGAATTTTGTTAATTTTTAGAGTGTATTTTGACAATGGTGAGTATGTTACAGTTTTCAATCCCACACTGAGAGAAATAAGTAAGGTTGCTATTTAAGGAGAAGACCCTGTGTGCACACAGGGCTTTCCATAGTTGGTGACACCAGTCCTTTGCTGGAGCTCATAAAGCCGACTGTATAATAACTGTATAATGAGAGTAATATGACATAGGCAGGAGATCAAGGAACATAAATCAACAGTGTTCTATGTTCCTTCTGACTTCTACTTTTTAATAGATACAGGTTGGAACTAATTTGGCACCACGCTTAAAATACCCCAAGACCTGTTCTTCTTCCTGTTTTCAGAGGTCTTGCCAGTGTTACGATAGAAGTACAAATCACTGGCTTTACTTCCCATCCTTTTTTTTTTTTTTTTGCTATGTAGAAGCTGCTGACATTTCAAATGACAAATCTAGTTTCCTCCAGTTCTCAAAAGAGGAAGACTGACTTCAGTGAACATGTGAATCAGAAACTACTGCCAAATGGAAATGGTGTCTTTTGGGTCTAAAGCTTAAAAGAAAGGATCCTGTATTAGCAACACTGAGCTTACATGTCTTGAACACAAAGCCAGACAATGACCCTCAAATTTGAATATGCAGAAGGTACCTTTACTAGCAGGTCTCCCAACACTCCCAAGAAAAGAGGATTTGGCAGCCAAACTAAGGAAGTTCTGCTGTCACTCTCATGTGCATTAAACAAGGAAAAGCTGAGAAAGGTAGAAAAAGGCAATGTAGGTGGGTGAGAAGGTGGGGTGAATATTTTTTTTACCTGTCCTTTCAAGTTCTGAGAGGAATCACTGGATAGATAAATTAAGTAGCAAGCCACAAGGATCATTTGGTAACTCTTTCTACTTTGTTAAACCTAAAGTGGCAGGGAATTGGGAGTTCAGTGTGTTTGTGAATTTTTAGAGATAAGGTCACCCATTAGGTTCACAGATAAAGCCTCTTGGTATCTGAAGAGGGAAAAATTCTTTTGTTCTAGTGAAACAGCCTGTGCTGTTTTTCTCTTATTTCTCTCTGTAGGGTTCTCTTTTGCAAGCTTTACTATGGTTGGGATGCAAATTAAAACACAGGGTGGGGAAATATAAATTATGACCTATGACAGAGCAGTTTAAAATAGAGTGAAATCTAAATACAGGTGTAAATAAAAAAAAAGTATAAAAGAAAGTGGGGGTCACGTCTACTCAGCACAGTCACGTTGTTTTTATTGTGGGAGTGACAAGGAACTCCAACAGCAACACAGATTCCAACTCTGATCATTGCTACTCAAAGACAGAATGTAACAGGTATCTCTGCCACCAAGAACTTCTAAGTACAGCCTAATTTTATTCAGCATCTTTACTGAAGAACATATTTTAAAAGAAAGTCATGTGTCTTTGAAAGAGGGAAGACACCATAGACTATTACATACTGTCACAAAAGGTATTGTGTGAGAAATGCTTTCACTGATTCCAGTGCAAAGAGAACAGATTTATATTTATATCTTTTTCACGTAGATGTCTTTAGAGATCATGTTACTTGCAGCCCTCAGAAAAGTACAGTCTTTTTAAACCCCCTTTTGAGAAAACCATGTATGATTATAGAACAGTACTGAGTGGCATTAAAGCAAAAGTATCTAGTGTGTTCTGAAAAGCACTAGATAATGTTTAGGACACTATATCACTATATTAATCACCTTTATTATCACAAAAGGAAGCATTCAATTAGAAACAGACATCTGAAATTTTGAGTGACAACACAGTAGACCACAGAGACTGGTAAAGTGAGAAAAAGCATAATGACACCCTTGTGCTGGGCTGGTATTAATGTTTAGTACCAGGGCAACTGGGAATCAGAAAAATGTTACTTGCCAAATAGTTGTTTTGCTGTAGTGGATACAGTTACAAGTAACTTTGAATGACAATCTTGGCATATAAATGGTTAGCAGATATGAAAATCTTGGCATATAAATGGTTAGCAGATATTCTTTCCAGAGTTTAGGCAGCTGTCTTGTGCAACCCAATATATGTTGTTAGTAGTTTTCCATATGAAATGTCTCGCAGAAGGCTTTACAGCTAATCATCCTTTGTATGTGCACACACAAGAGGATACCAGTTGGAATATAATCCATATTTGGCATACAGAGACATAGTATAGGCAGAGGGAAATGAATTAGGAGCTACTGTAAAGGCAGACACTCATAAACAGCAGCTAATTAAGTTTACCAGCATGTCACTGTGCATAACAAACCCTAGTATTTCAGTAAAGTATAGTGGCTTGTGCAAGCTCAGCTGTCATATCTTGTCAGATTGGAGGCTTATGTGAGGTAGGGCCATGACACTGCACACAGCACTGTGCTGTATGTGGGAGTAGCAGGATACAGGATGACAGCATGGTTCCTCTGTAAATTCTCATCACTGCTTACATTTTTCAGAATTAAAGCCTTACAAAAATGCCTACTCTATACAACTTTTTACCTTTATTAAGGTAAGCCATTGGGTTCTTTGTCCTAAAAATAGAAAACAAGAACAAAGTGTAAGGTATTAATATGAAAAAACATCCTACATTATCAGAAGATGGATGCTTTCTCAACACCAAGGAGGCAGCTGAACAAAGGAACAGTGTCTTTAGCTGCTGCTAGACATTCCACAATGTGCATATGCTGTGAGTGTATGAACTATGTGAGCACATCACTCTTTCAGTGGCAGAAATATGACAGAACTAAAGTACTTATTATGCCAATATGAAAAATATTCTTGTTTCCTTCCATTTTTTGTTAGTCCTATGGAACTCACCTTTATCTCAGCACAAAGGTGCAAAGATTGCACAGCAATGATATGAAACAGATGCTTGCTATTTAAGCTTCAACTTGTGATCCCTCCATCGTGATCACTAATGGTGCAGCTTAGGGCTCACTCTGAGTCTCACAGCTTTGCAATATTGCTGAGAGGTCAGCTGGGACAGAGTCAAAATATCCCGAATGATCAGGCTTCAGTTTGGCAGCTGCAAGTCTCTAACTGTCTGATATCTGTATCACTACAGAAAGTCTTGTTTCCAAGTTTCCTTATCTGTTTGCTCAGGATCAGAAGAAGATTCATTACTCACGCTTGAAATCTTTCAAGTGCCTGCTGCCTGGCTTCTGGATTGCCAGGGGCATTATGCAGAAAGTGCTGCTGAAATCCACAAACTCTGAGGGAATGGGAAAAGCTTTTGATCTGGAAAAGTTTCTTAGAGAAAGGGAAGAGACTTTCCCTTCTGTCAATGCAGAAAGTGGGCCTGATGAAGCCATTTGCTTTTTGAAAAGGGGAAATAAGATTCTGAGCTACATCAGAATCCCCCTGACTGTAATTTTAATCTTTCCAACATTTATTAACATGGACCAAATGCTTGCAAGTCTATCAGTTGCAAGTAGTGACCATCCAATTAAGCTATTAGCAGTTAAATTCAAAGCAGAAGGCCTGTGAAACTTGTTACCAGAGGACACTGCGGATTTAGGCAATTTACAGCATTTCAGGGAAATGTTGCCTAACTGGGAGAGAGATCTGTTGGTGGATTACTGAACAAATGGTATCAGGATTAGGAAGCCTTCAAATCTGAAAGTATCAAGAGACTGGGAAAGTGTGTGTTTGATCCACTTTTACTGGGTTCTATGCATCTAATTATGGACATGTCGGAGATAGAATATGAGGCTAGCAAACCCTAGGCTCTTATGTAAAGGATTTTCTGAATTTGAAACTGCTAGCTATCCAGATCTTCCAAATACCAGGGAATGTTGACAATATAGTCATCCTGTTCTTACACTCTTCTGCAGGTCCCTGCTGTTGACCAGTCCTGGAGCCAGGATGTGGGGCTACATGGTCCTTCAGATCTAGTATAGCTGTTCTTATGCTCAAGAACAGCTATTTAATTCAGGAAAATACTCTTCCAGTCACCCTTTTTATCAAGACTTTTCAGAGGCATCTTCTGGCATATCCTGCTACTTTTCATCTCTCAAGTAGTGTCTGTGGGTCATTCCAGAAAAAGGAAGTAAAAACAGAGTACTTAAGAGAATGACTGTGATAGTGGCTTGGTTACACAGCTACAAAATTTTGAACCCTCCCACTATTCACAGTCTCACAGAATATAAGACCATTAGAATTGGTCTTGAAATTTTTGAGAACAGTTGTTTATATAAACAACTCTTTTATCTTCAAAAGAGAAGATCATACTGCACCTATGATCACAAATTTCTGCTTATTATGTGGCTTAAAATAAATAAACAAATGACAATAGAAAAATTGCAGTAGGCCCTTTTGCTTAATTTCCTGAAAATACAGAAGTGGCTTCTTGGTGGGACTTTCCAGACGTATGTACTTAAGTCAGTTTTCTCTGAAACCACAAAAATGTCTCAAAGTTTATGCCTGTTTGTAATTGTACATTTTAGAACATTTCGGATTCTCTGTTAGTCAGAACTTGATGAAATATTACAGGAATGTGTGCTTCTTTTTTTTTTTTTTTTTTTTGTTAATGCTAAAGCTAACAAAGGATGATAAAAAAATATCCAAGTCAGGCATCTAAGCTGGTTTTCAAAAGCGACTTTTCCATTCAGAAGCCCAAGTTACAATGAAAATTAAAGTAATGTATTCATGAGATGTTTAATTGAGGAAATAAATGTTTTAAGTAATTAACTAGGTCTGTTTTCAAACTTTATGAAATGTAAAGTGTCATCTAAGGTCCCCAACTAAACTTGTTGGAAAGTTCTTTTTTATACCCATATTAGTACCACATGCACAATATATGAGAAAGAGCCTACAGAAATTACCAGAACTGGAGTTTAAAATACAATTTTAATAATGCCAGAACAGAGAAACTTGTTTTCTCACCATCTTCTACCTTATGAAATTTATTAACATCAATGCTTAAAAACACAGTGAGTGGGAGTAGAGGTTTCCGAAGGTCTATATTGACTTTTAATGAGTATAAGTAACAAGGTAGCAAATGTCCAGTTTCAGCATTTTCTGCATATTACTGCTTTCTTTTGAAACTGAGTCACGGTGGAATGTGGCAATTCCCTTTTCCAACGAGGGCTATGTGTTTTTCATGTTGTCCACAAACATATTGCAAGTAAATTGTGGCCACATTTTTCTGGTCTCATATCAGAACACTGGAAATCTAAAATGTGAGTGACAAACTTTGTCCTTGACATGTAAAAACCTGTTCTATATGCTCAAAACAGCAAGTGTTCTGCAATGTAACTGCTTCTGTTAGTCATATGCATTTATTATTTCTTCAAAGATATGTAAAGGTTTTGCAAGAAGGCACAATCATAAAATCATAGAATGGTTTGGGTTGGAAAGTATCTTAAAGTGCATCCAGTCCAACCTCCCTGCCATGGCCAGGAACACCTTTCACTGGACCAGGTTGTTCAAAGCACTATCCAACCTGGCCTTGAACACTTCCAGGGGTGGGTCGTGTAATTTTACTGAAGAAGCTGTTAAATTAAGTGGCAGGGATTTATTACACTATATGTCATTACACACTAGCTTGCTCCTGTATTTGAGTACATACCTTTTCTAGAAATTCTTTTCATATTGACCCACTGACAGGAGTTCCTGGATTCCTTTAATGAGAAGATATTAGACTACGAAAAAAATCTAGACGTGAATGGGAAAATGGGAGAGTGTAGGTAAAACTTAAGAACTATATGGCTATACTGTGGAAGCACATAGCAAGTGGCATTCTAGGCAACATTAATTTCTCTTAATCTAAGCAAGTCTGCATCTGATTTGATACATAAATTATGGAATGACTGAGTTTCTACTTTTCAAGAGGATCACACAGAATACAATTTCTCAGTAAAGGCAGAAAGAAAGGAAGGAACTATGAGCCAGGAGAGCCATTAACGGCTTTTTTTTTTCCTTCCTCTAAATAGCACAAAAGAAATAGCAGTGGAGAGAAGGAATTAAGTCTAAGAAGCTTTCAGGAATTTGCATGGAAATTGTTCAGTTGTGAATGAATGTACTTTTCAATTTTTCATCCAATCTAGTGGAGGAAGAGGTAAAAGCACAGTCATTTATGATTCTAATAATGTAGGAATGCTTACATGCATTTTGCTGTGTGCATCTTTGGACACCACAATATAAGAAGGATATAGAGCCATTAGAGAGTGTTCAAAGGAGGGCTGTGAAGGTACTGAAGGGTCTAGAGGACAAGACATCTGAGGTCACTTGGTCTGTTCGGTCTGGAGAAAAAGAGACTGAGGGGAGACTTCATAGCTGTCTACAACTTCCTCATGAGGGGACGAGGAGGGGAAGACACTGATCTCTTCTTTGTAGTGACCAGTGACTGGGCCCAAGGGAATGGCATGAAGCTGAGTCAGAGAAGGTTTAGGCTGGATATCAGGAAAAAGTTCTTCACCCAAAGGGTGGTTGAGCACTGGAACTGGCTCCCCAAGGAAGTGGTCACAGCCCCAAGCCTGATAGAGCTCAAGAAGCTTTTGGACAACTCTCTCAGGCACGTGGTGTGATCTTGGGGATGGTGCTGTGCAGGGTTAGGAGCTGGACTAGATGATCCTTGAGGGTCCGTTACAACTCAGGATATTACATGATTTTATGATCTTAGCTCTTGCTAGTTACCTCTAATTGCTGATAAAATTCCAAGCAAAACCTGAATAGAAAGACAGGTCCCAGGCCAGAAAACTTTAACCATTTTTACAGATTATGGTTTCAGTCATATTTTTAAGCATTTCAGAACATATGGCTCTGATTTTTGTTATTTTACAAATATCTTGAGAGTATCATGTACAGAACCTGTCCAATTCATCTGTTATATGAAAAAAAAAAAGAGAGTTTATTTTGAAATTCAGGATATCTTACAGCCCTATTCACAGAAAAAGCATCTGAAGTAATTAAGAAACAGATAATCTGCATTCAGAAAAATATGGTACAAGTTGATCTTTCTAAAATGAAAAAAGGAAAGATTTTCCTAAATTTGCAAAATAATTATTATTCAAGTCTATAAATTTTTCATAGGTGTCTTGATAGAAAACTGTTTACAGGGTGTTGATATTAGATTTTAGCCTCTACATGCTCACTTAGACAGGTAAGCAAGTAGACTGAAAATGGATACATATTTGAATAGCAAAGACAGAGGTGATTCTTAAATACAAACTTTGAAAATATTAAAAATGGGATTAGGAAGTCTTTATTCAGGGAGTGATAGAAGGGAAACTTCTGGACCCAAACTAAGGCAGCCTTAGTAGACCATTTGTACAGATGAGTCTGTGAATTTGTAGCCATCCAGCCCTGTAGATTGTGCAAGCCAAAGTGAGAGAGACCCTTAATCTGTAAAGACAAAACTTTGTGTGCACTTGCATCCATCTTTATCACCGTGCCGGTGAGCTTCTTGGTAGCAGCTGCAGAGGTGGCTTCAAGGACTATTATGCTTCCGCTCTGTGTTATCTATTAGTTTTTTTATAGATAAATCCAGAGAGGTTTGTGATTCAGAGAAGAGCTGCTTCTTTGATTCTTCCTATTCTCACTCAAAGGCTGCTGTATGTAAGCAGAAGGGCATTGGCAGGGTCGCAGGCAGGAAGGGGTGGAAGCCATGCCCGGAAATAAGGACGGCTTTCCTCAAAACATGGGTGGGGAGACACTTAGAGATACCTGCTTCTTTTTGCATTCAATTCAAAGAGGAATTTGGCTTGTGTGCAGCATAAAGATTTTTGGACATTGAGTAATATCCCCATTCCAAAGTAAGGAAGCAAGAGGAAATAGTGTCATTCATCTAATGACTTCTACATTTTAAAATGTCTGAAAATTCTCAACACAGTTAGTAAGGAAACATACACTAATTGTTCAGAATTAGAAATCATCTAAAAATCTTAACAAAAATCAAGGTTGGACTTTGTATCTCACTCAAAATATGCTTTCGCTGTGCTTCGCCAACACCTGGAATGCAGTATGCATTTGACTCCCAGTGGTAGGCAGAATTGTTTAATTTAGTTTTCTATATACAGCCTGTAGGTTAGGAACAGCAGACAGTACTCTGCAATTTTAGTGATTGTTGTCTGTTTACCATAATTACAGAGATATTTTAAATTTCCACATTTTGTTGCAGGCATAATATTAGGTAGGGGATAGCAGCAGAAAATTTTGTGTAATCTGTTATTGTGGACACATCCTGAAGACTAGCTGATGCTATATTTAGTCACTATGTGGTTAGCTGTGATGTTATTTTATGTTTTGTGTTTAAAGTTGCAAATGTTGATTTTTCCCGTCTGAAATTGGTCAATTAAAGACATAATAATAGATTTAACTCAAAGCCGTGCATATGCATCAGGTTTTTCCTTTTGCTTTCTAGTGATTAGTTTATATTGCTGTAGTTCAATTTAATGCAGCTAAGTTTCTCTTGAAGCAAACTAGCTGTACAATATAAAAATGTAAATTCACACCCAACTCCAATATAAAATTTACAAGGGATATATCCATAATGTACTTTTTAGACGCTTGTATACATACCCAGATCCTGTATCCTGATCTTGTTCCCACTACATAGAATCAAAGAGAGAACACTGTAAAGAAACAGAAGTTTAAGAAAACATACACAAAAGTTATTCAGCAGCTACATTTAAAATGTTCAGTCTTTAAAAAAGAGCCGTACAACTTAAAAAAAAAAAATCTTTTTTGAATTGGTAGTATTCCTGGCTGCAAGGACCCAATTTAGCATTTTAGGTTGAGCTGTGACTGCTATAATCTCCTCTTAGTTTTGTGGCTACTGTAAGTACCAGCAGCAAATGCAGCCTCTGTTCAGAGAGGATCAGGAATTCCTTTTCAACAGGGTCAGGAGCCCAGAGGCATGGAGGAATAAGGGAGGAAACCGAGTCATGCTGTTTCCTCTGCACAGGACAATACACTTAGCAAATTACAGACAAATACAGTTAGTAAATTACAGACATTACTTGCAAAAAGCAAAGGTGATCTGTGAAACAATTTTAATTGATTTTGGGCTAAGGGTAAAGTTCTGTTTTATATCAAAGATTCCATTTATTGCAGTGAAGCCACAGAGGTCCCCTGAAATTTTGTGGCTAAGGTTTACTGAGATGTATGATTAGTAAGTGTTTATATAATTTTGTTATATGTGCGGACCCAAAACCTTTATAATGTCTTATGTTTCTACAATAATATTTTTGATAATCTGCATTGTTGCTTTTAGGAAGGTGTACAACATATGCCTTTCTTAGGACACAAAGGATCACACAAAAACCCCTCTGGATTTCAAAAAAAAAATTCAACATCACAAAATTTAGAGAAATATTAATTTGGCAGCCATCAGTCAGTCGTTCCAGATATTAATTTTCCCATTTGTCATGACCTTTCTGAAAGAAATTCCCCTTGCAGCTTCTTTACTAGTAGAATGGTTCCTAATCCACAACAGGCAAAACCAGGAGGTAAATTCAAGTGTCAGCTAAAGGAAGCTGTTTTTAACACTGTGAGTTAGGGAGTGCTCCAAGGACCAGCCACCTTAAAAACAAGAGAGGAAATGTAGCTGGAGGTTTAAAATCTAAGTGACAGCACAAGAATTGCAAATTGCTCCTGCCTTTTTTCAAAAGAGTACGTCTGCTGTTTAAGTCACCTAGGTGTGCCTAAAAATTTTACCCTGTGTTAGTAGAAAATGATTCATGTTTCTAGGAGATCCAAGCATGTTAATTATGAGAAAATCCTAGGCATTTCAGGAGCACACCCTGTGTTTTCCAGCTTATAGTATGTACTCAATTCAAGTGACCATTCTAAAGACAGTCTGAAATAGCATCCCTTACACACAGAACATAGTATTTAAAATCCTCAATACCAATTGTTTTAGTCTCCATACCCCTGCTCCTTTTTGCCTTTTCATGGTTCATCTCATTTATTGCACTTGGCCAGCAAGCCAAAGTCTACCAGCTGCCAGCTGCTTAAAGAAAATAAAGAGAAGCAGCATCCATACTAAAGTGTTTCTCTGTCTTTCATGAAAACAGTTTGCATTCTACACAAAAAATTCTTTCGTGGTGTAAGGGAATTGACGTCAGTACTGTTACAACCAGGATGATTTTGGCCCTGCATATCTATTATGCAATACTTTCAGATGCACAGTTCTATGATGAACAAATGACTGCCAGATGTGAGAGTAGTATTTTCCCTTTTTTTTTTTGAGATCCATGAACAAATTCTTGTATGTGGACTGTAAACTTCACCAGTGTATATATGTGTATATACTCTAAGAATAATTCTATAGAAAATATTTAAAATGGCTACATAAGAAAATACAACAAAAGAAGCCTTACATTTATTGCTTTTAAAAAAATAAAACTCTTATAACTATCTTTCATACGTGTGAAAGGCTCCTCTTTCCTTTCTGCCACGCAGAAACTGACAACTTCTATCAAAATACTGACCACCTCCATCTTTGGGAGAGAAGCCTCTGGAAGGAAGGAAAGATAAAATTGATAATTTGGCCTTCTCCCAAAGTTATGATAGAAAGCTGTATAAAGACACCTGTAGTTAAAGATGGTTAGTGTCACAGGATGTGTGGAAGAATCCAGTGGCATGGAACCATCTGTTGACTTTCCAAGTATATCTGCAATTTTTTTCAATTAACCATAGTAAAAAACTATGAAGCTTTCAAAACTGTATTTCTGCATTTAAGCATTTAGGCAAGGACCTAAACGCCTATGGTCATTGTTCCAATGGATTTAATCTTGATTTCATGAATAGTAGGTACCTGCAATGATATGCTTTGCAAGGATACTGCACCAAATACTGTTTTGCTTCCCTCAGGTTGTTTCCACCCTTAATGACAAACATCATGGATTCCTGGTTCTTCTTGAAAAGATCTTCCCACCTAATCTGTTTACTTTACAATTGCTTCTTTTGCCTACTGCCTAGGATCCTAATAGTACTGATACTGCATCTAGCAGTTTACTGCAGAAAATGAATAGCTCAGGTGAGGAAAAAAGTTCCTTCCAGATCATGTTTTCCCTGTATTTTGTTGAAATCTCACCTTCTATAAATGTAGGTGATAAGTAGAAAACATTTCTTGCTCTGTGCTTTCCTCTAGTTTAATTTGTTATTTGTGCTTGTATTTGGCTTGTGTGGCAAGGTTTTGGTAGCAGGGGTCTGCAGAGGTGGCTTCTGTGAGAAGCTGCCAGAAACTTCCCCCGAGTCCAACAGAGCCAATGCCAGGTGTCTCCAGGACGGACCCGCTGCTGGCCAAGGCCGAGCCCATCAGCAACAGTGTCAGCACCTCTGAGATAACAGAGTTAGGAAGGAGGAAACTGCTGCACAACACCAGCAGCAGTCAGGAGAAAGGAGAGAGAGAATATGTGAGAGGAACAACTCTGCAGACACCAAGATCAGTGAAGAAGGAGCGGAAGGAGGTGCCAGAGCAGAGATTCCCCTGCAGCCCATGGGGAAGACCACGGTGAGGCAGCTGTGCTCCTGCGGTCCATGGAGGCCACAGTGGAGCACATATCCACCTGCAGCCTATGGAGAATGCCATACTGGTGCAGATGGGTGCCTGAAGGAGACTGTGATCCTGTGGGAAGCTGGAGAAGTTCTGCAGCATGGTTTGTGAAAAACTGCAGCCTGTAGGAAGGACTCACATTGGAGAAGATTACGGAGAACTATCTCCTGAGGGAGGGACCCCATGGTGAAGCAGGGGCAGAGTGTGAGGAGCCCCCACTGTGGAGGAAGGAGTGGCAGAGGCAATGTGTGATGAACTGACTGCAGCCTTCATTTCCCAACCCCCTGACCTGCTCATATGGAGGAGGAGAATTTGAAGATGAATTTAAGCCATGGAAGAAGGGAGGGGTGGGGGGAACATGGTTTAAGATTTGGGTTTATTTCTCACGACCCTACTCTGATTTGATTGTTTATAAATTAAACTAAGTTTCCCAAGCTGAATCTGTTTTGCCTATGACACTAATTGGTGAGTGATCTCTCTCTGTCCTTATCTCAACCCACGAGGCTTCCATTGTATTTTGTCTTCCCTATCCAGCTGAGGAGAGGAATGACAGAGTGGCTTTGGTGGGCACCCCACCCCACAGTGCTAACAACTCCCCTGAGTGCCAAACGCATTGGACTTTCAGTATTTAGGGCTGGAACTGAAGTATCACTTACAGAGTTGATTCCCTTCTGAACAAACTGCATGCAAAAGTCAACACATTATTATATGACTTGGGTTCTGCTTGCAGTGCATCCAGCACCTGAAGCTGAGTCAGTCTCCTGCACAGAATAGTTGTGCTCTAAATGGTAACAGCTTAAGCTGACCATCAGTTCTGCCTGATGTTTGTAGTTAGATGGAGAGGTTGACTGGGCTTGAGTTGTATGCAAAAAGCAAATACAATGTATCTAAGAACTTCAAGACTGTGACCAAGATATCCGTTGAACAAGAAGAGGGGGAGGGGGAGAAGGTGTTGACAGAGATTCCACCTTTTTGCCTCAACAATTAGGTAAATGAACACTGAAAATAAGTCTATGTAGTTCTCGATCTTTCTGAGTGGTAGGTCTCCTTCTTTGGGTTAATCTCAGGTTTCTGTCTCCCATCTCCAGGAAAGCTAGGAAAAATTGTAGAAGCTCATAGGAAATAATTAAAATAGATGAAACTTTAAAGGGCCACTTCAGATGGATGGCTCAGGCACAGAGACACTTAAGATCTGCTGTGGGAAGTCACACTTGCTGCTGCGTGTATATTTTCAGACACAATGTATCTTAAATAAAACACAGTTTCCTTGTGAGTAAGCATTCACTATTTGTTTCTCTGCCTTTCTGCTGAGGACAGAAATGCATTTTTTTCCTGACAGACAGGAGGCAAGATTCTGTATGAAGCAATACTCATCTCCTAGTCATGCTGAAACATATATGGGGATGGTGGGGTGAAAAGACTAATGGAGGGCAACAAAATCTTCTCCCTGGCAATAAGAGACCCAGCTTGGGAGATCCAAAGCAGTGAAGTCAACAGGAAGGAAAGCTGCATAGAACAGAATTGCAGAAGCAGAAGCAGTCCCTAGTGGAGAATCACTTTTGGGTGGCTCAGCCCAGTTTGTTTTTCACCTTACAAACACAGAGGACTGGAAAGCATGGAAAAATGGAAAAGCTGAGACAAAAGAAGGCCAAGATACCTAAAGTGGAAACAATCTTTAGATCTGTTTCTAGTCAGTGCTGCACATCTGTATGCATAACAAAAGCACTACCCAGTTCATCACAAAATTAACAGCATAGAGTGATCCAAACCAAGAGCAGCAGAGGAATTGTGGATGAAGGCAGAGCACTAGAGCTGGGGGAGCTGGGGAGTTGTGTAACACCTGCTTGCAGTACTGTTGGCGCTAGCTACCACTCTGAAACCGTCACTTTCCAAGTTTACTAAAATAGTATAATATAACAATCTTTAGACAAAAGGACTGGTATTTCTGCAGAATTCCCTCTCTCTTATTCACAGCCATCATATATCAACCAATTTCTGAGATAATGTATTCAGTATCCTATGGAACTCTGATTTATACCCTAAATAACTTCATTGAATTCATTAGAGTCAGTTTTGATCTGTTTCCTTTAGATTTCATACGCTTATTACCCTCAAAACTAGCTGGTCCCTCCTCCTTTTATTTCTGCAACTCATTTCCCACAGCTGTAGTATTTATTCAAAATCCTTGGCTCTTGTTTTGCCTCTCATTCTGCTGCCTGAATAATTTGATCCTCTGGAGTATACTACTTTAAAACCGTTGCACACACCAGATGAGAGATATTTTTGCACCTCTTTTCCAAGGCCAGATTAGAAATGAAATTATTTCTGTTTAGATAGCTAAAGACTGATCTCCAACTTTTTTTTTTTTTCCTTCTTGAGTGTGAATCTCTCTTTTTCAGTACACACATTGAAATACAGTCTCTGCCATGATTTTTTAAGATGGCAAGCAGGGAGTTGAATGGGAGCCAGGGTATTATTTATTAAGACAGTCTGGGCAGTCAGTGAGGTAAAAGCAAGTAATTTGTTTTGTATATAATGCCCCTTGTTGTTATTTCTGTTTGTCATGCTAATATTGTTCTAGATCTCTGCTGTGTCAAGTGCAAGACAGGAAACTAGTCAAGAGTGGTGTGTCCTTGACAAAAAGTACATTTAGAAACAATAAAAAATAATTACTTTGAACATTCGGTAAAACCATTAATTGTTAATTTCTGAGGTCCTTGTGGAGATAGCTGTTTCTAGAAAGGCCAGCTTTGAAACAAAATGAACTAACAGCTGTTTCTTGTTGACTCTATATGTTTAAATTCTCAAAAGAAAATGTCCAAAATTCATGGAGTATACAAGTCTTAATTTCAAATAGAATCACAGAATCATAGAATGAGAGAATGGTTTGGGTTGGAAGGGCCTTTAAAGATCATTTTGTTCCAAGCCCCCTGCCATGGGCAGGGATGCCACCCACTAGATCTGGTTACTTAGAGCCCCATCCAACCAGCCCCAAAACACTGCCACGGATGGGGCATCCACAACGCCTCTAGGCAACCTGTTCCAGTGTTTCACTATACTCTAAGTAAAAAATTTCTTCCTAACATCTAATCTAAATTTGCCCTCTTTCAGTTTAAAACCATTGTCCCTTGTCCTGTCACAATCCAGCTGTATAAAAAGTCTCTCCCCTTTTTATAAGCCCTCTTTAGGTACTGGAAGGCTGCTGTAATGTCTCATTGAAGCCTTCTCTTTTCCAGGATGAACAACCCCACCTTCCTCAGCCTGTCTTCATAAGAGAGGTTCTCCAGCCCCTGGTCATCTTCATGGCCTTCATCTGGACTCTCTTCAACAGGTCCGCATCATTCTTGTGCTGAGGACCTCAAAGCTGGATGCAGCACTCCAGGTAGGATCTCACAAGCACTGAGTAGAGGGGCAGAATTCCCTCCCTTGCCCTGCTGGCCACTCTGCTTTTGGTGCAGCCCAGGATGTGGTTGGCCTTCTAGGCTGTGAGCACACACTGTTGGCTCATGTCCAACTTTTCATCAAATAGTAATATAATATCAATACAAATACTTAGCTTTAAACATAAGGATTGAAATTTCAGTCTTTTCATCTTTTCAACCACACGTCATCAAAACAATGTTGTAGGATAACTGCTGATCTGTTTCCTCTGAACTTATTACTTTCATGTATTACAGAATCACAGAATCATTTAGGTTGGAAAAGACCAAGATCATCCAGTCCAACCTTTGAACAACCACCATCTTGTCAACTAGACCACAGCACTAAGTGCCACATCCAGTTGTTTCTTGAACACTTCCAGGGATGGTGGCTCCACCACCTCTCTGGGGAGCCCATTCCAATGCTTGACAATCCTTTCCATGAATAAATTCTTCCTGCCTGATGTCTAACCTAAACCTCCCCTGGCACAGCTTGAGACCGTATCCTCTTGTCCTCTTGCAGCATGAGACCATGTCCTCTTGTCCTGTCACTTGTTGCTCAGCAGAAGAGGCCGACTCCTGCCTCACTACAACCTCCTTTCAGGCAGTTGTAGAGAGCAATAAGACATCTTCCCTGAGCCTCCTTTTCTCCAGGCTAAACAATCTCAGCTGCCTCAGCCTCTCCTCATAGGACTCACTCTCTACACCCTTCACCAGCTTCACGACCCTTCTCTGGACATGCGCCAGCACCCCAATGTCTTTCTTGAAGTGAGGGGCCCAGAACTGGACACAGCAGTCCTTCAAGTTCCAGATGAAAGTTCAGACTGTTGTTTTCTGTTAATAGTTTGGCTTGACATATGTTTGCCTGGTTTCTGAAAATATATTTCAGTTAAAGTGACCTCTAGTGCTAAGTTCAGAGCTAGGACTTGGAATGCAGTTTGCCAAAATAAGAGCTGGAGACAACACGTACCATTTTTTGTCCATACATACTTTTATTTATTATAAAAGAATATACATTTATAATAAAAGATATATTATGTGTATATCAACATTGAAATATTTTACACACACACAAACATATCTGTGTATGTATGTATGTACATAAACATGCATATACATATAACAGGCATGACAATTTACAGTTTGTAACTAACTGTAACAATTACTTGGCATTGCAGAGATCTGGATTAGTCCAGAACAGAAAAGTCTGTAACAGTTTTCTTCTCTGCTACCAGGAAGATTTTCACATTCTCTTGTAAGATACTGAAATTTTCTATCCGTTTGACCCCTTCTGTAGCGCCTGGTGAAATCTGACAGGCCTCCTTATACTTTACAAGTGGGACTATTTTACAGGTTAGCCAACTTCCTCTTTAGTCATATTTTTCCCCAGTAGTAGTTGTGAGGCAATGCTATGCATTTCCTCATCCAGTTTTAATTTTTTTATTAGTCAATGTATTTCGGGTCAAATTATCTCTTCAGTCTTCTGTGGGACAAGTGCAAAGTGGTGACAATCAGCAACGATGCCTCAAAGCTGATAAAAAAACCACCACTAATTTTACAGTGATAGAGTGATCCAGTCATGGCTCTGGACACTCAGCAATCAATTGTTGCTAGTTATTGGCCAACACACAGTTTTTAAACTGTAGCAGCAATGTAAGATGCCTTAGGGCATACTTTGATATCATGTGCTTTAGCAAAAATGGAACATGAAGCAGTACAAACAATAAAGATATCCCCTTTGACTTGCTAAAGAGCATCTTTTAAATTTGGAATAAAGTTTCACACGAAATGTTTCTCATTATCATTTTCAATACAAAGCTAATGTTTAAGACAATGGTTAGAACATTAATCATGTAGAGAGTGGAGGAAATGTCCCAGCTGAACTGACTAAGCAGAGGCATTCTGGAGAATGTTTGCTCTACGAGTTAGTCACCCTTCCACAGTTACAGAGCTGGCTTCCACTAACAGAGAGGTAGTTGGCTGTGGGGTTGACTATTTTTAGTATGAATACATAAAGATGACTAACACTGCATCATGCCTTGGAGTGAACACGTATCATTTGTCAGAAATACATGTTCAACAGAATTTAAGAAATACCATGAGTGACTGTATCTGTGTCTAATGAATTTATCATAGAAAGGAAGTGATTGAGCACATAAGGCAACTTCTTTATATGAAGAAATAATGAGTTTTGTGAGCACAGAGGAAAAAATGTGTCTCTATTAAAATTATCATCAAGGAAAAGAAAGTAATGAAATAAGCCAGAAAGACCATCATATTATAAATTGTTTCACTATCTATCATGATGCTTGTGAAAAAGAAGTCCAGTGGAAATGGGTGTGTATATATGAGATCAACCAAATATCAGTGGGGAGGACAGGATCTGAGAATTGTGCATTTTGTGTTAAGTATTCGAAAGATGTAAAACATGTAAGGCTGTAAGATGAGGTACTGAAGGAGATACGAGATACGTCTCTTTGTGCTATTATACTTTTTATCTCATAGAAGAAATATTATTGTGACCTAAAACAGAATAAAGGAACAGAAAACAAGTATAAATAGCAAGGAAGCCCCTAAATTACTCCTTCTCCATATATATACACAATACGTCTTTTCAAGAGGCAAAAGGGGAGTTGAAGTTCAGCTTCTAGTGCACAAAGAAGTATAGCAAGTACTCAGTCCACTTGCATAAATATCAGAATATAGCATGGTAAAACACTCAGCCAAGTTGTATGAAAATTTGAAGAGAAAAAAAGGAGGAATAACAGGAGTGAGCTAGTTCAGAGCAAACAGACAGTAGTCTGTCATGCAAATGGAAGTATTTTTTCCATTTTCACATGCAAATCATCTGCAGATTTCTTTCTACTGTTGCATTGTGTTCACTTATTTCTAACCTTTATTGTTTGAGGAGGAATGATATTTTATCACCAACAAGTACTATCTACATAAATGAGCTTGTCCTCCACACCCTGTCATACCACACAGTGAGTAGTGCAGTGTAGTACATGAGAGCCCATGGTGTCATTTTGACACGAGGACCTTTGCATGTTCTGGCTTGGCAGGATTGCTTGGAACTGACTTGGTTGAGCTACTAATGAAATAACAAAATAAAAGCATCAGACAAGACACAAGAAAGACTCACATGTACACAAGAGCCATATGTAGCTTCCATACAGTGAGGGCTCTGGTTAGGAACTGAAGCTGGCTAAATAAAGTTTGTTGAAAGGACTGGAAAGAAATTCTGTCTCAGGTTTTATTCCATGCARTTCAGTGACTTTTGTACCCTGGTAAATGTAGATACTAGAGAGAATGTAGCCTGTAAAATCCATAGTACAATCATGACAATTTTGATGATTTCCATTTACTGTGAAGGGTGCTGAAAAGGTCCTAAATACTAATATTTTCTTCTTCTTTTTTTTTTTTTTTTCCGCAGAAACAGCATCAGCTGTCCTCTCTGTATGTGAGAATGTAGTCATTTGTATTAAATCAAGGATGCTTCTGTTTGAAATTACATAAATAGGCCATCTTCAAAAACAAAGAAGAAAAGATGGGATACAGATTGTCACACGTGTACGGACAATGAAGGTCTTCTCATTAGAATCATATAATCGTTAAAGTTGGACAAGACCTCTAAGATCATCAAGTCCAACTTAACCCAATGCTGCCGTGTTCACCATTGAACCATATCCCCAAGTGCTACATCTACATGCCTTTTGAACACTTGCAGGGACGGTATTCCACCACTTCCCTGGGCAGCCTGTTCCAATCCATGACCACCCTTTCAGTGCAGAATTTTTTCCTAATATCCGATCTAAACCTCCACTGGTATAACTTGAGGCCATTTCCTCTTGTCCTGTCACTTGTTACCTGGGAGAATAGACTGACTGACCCCCACCTCATTACAACCTCTAGAATCATAAATTAAGGTTGGAAAAGACCTCTAAGATCATCAAGTTCACCTGGTAATCCAGCACTGCCATGTTCACTACTAAACCACATCCCCAAGTGCCACATTAGGGGACTTGAGAGCCACACAGGAAACACTGTGTAGTGTACTGTAGGGTTGAACCTACTATGTGTGTTACAGACCATGTGTGGAAGAGCACAGAGTCAATGAAATTTCACTGTAGGTTTTCCAGCTGTCTGACATAGGTCCAGTGGAAAAATAAGGGGAAGAGATACATTTTACAATTGTTTCACCTTTGCAACTGGCCATGTCTCAGCTACCTCACATTAAGTGGGGCTTAGGAGACCAGACATGCCATCTTCCCACACAGGAGAAAGATGACCAAACACAACACAAACTGAAAATATAACTCAGGCACTGAGTCACTCGTTTGTGACATTCTCTGCTATGGTATGGGAAGAAACTTCAGCATATTCTTTTCCTGTCGTGTCCAACTGTGGATCTAATTTCAAATGAAGCCACACACATATCTGACACACCCAAACCCATACTTCACTATGAGGGATGTCCAATGTTTTAGACCCAAATTTACATCAGTTATGTAAGGACACGGTGTCCTCATTTCAATTATAGTAAATTACTTCATGAGAAACACTGAATCCTAAAGATCAGATTTAAAGCCTTTATATTTAATTTTAACCCCCTTGCCCTCTTTCTTTGTATATTCATTCTAGGATTTTGACTATGTCACCAGGCTTTATTAAAAAACCTCTCTAAGTCTTATAGAATGTTGGTAATAATTCTTTTCTTTATAGAAATTAAATCAGTAAATAAATTATCTTGTAAGCCACCTTCTGTAAAAACCTTGTCTCAGAAAATACATTTTTTATACTTAGCAGTCAGTATGAAGTAATAGCATATGAACTCGCCTTTCAATTATCAAAGAAAGTTCTACAAAAACCAGTAAAACATTTTTGTAAGAATAATTCTAGGGCATAGTATTTTACTTTTGAAGAAAAATAAATCTATTGACTATGTGTTGCTTACTTTTTTTTTCTTTTTTTTTTGTTTATTCTGTTTTCTGAAGAAATATTTTTGAAAGCCACTTTTCTAAATGGCATTTGTTCTGGAGCATTTCCTTTATTTTTTGCAGTAATGTTTATATCTCCTTTTGGAAGGACTTGGATATTTCATAACCAAAACTTACACTTCAGTACAGCCATTTCTGAGGTGCAATAGAGAAGCTATTGTGGTAGCAAAAATATTCCCTAATGGATTAAATAACAACTCCTCTTTTATTGCCCCTGCCTTAATAACATATTAGTTATTTCGATGATTGTATACTGAGAAACATCAGTCAGCATTATTTTTTAGTAAACCAAAATCTGTAAAAGTAGCTGGTCTCATCTTGCTATAAATGCTATTTGTCAAATTTGTCATCTTTCCATAAATCTCTGAATGTCCAACTTACAAAGAGATCACTGTAAACTTGAACAGCTGTGATTTTCTAAGAAACGGATGAACCAGAGAATGTAGGGGAGAAGAGACTATTTTCCCAAGCTGTGCACATTCTTAATATGCATATATAATTTTGGTCCTGCTGCTTGCTTCCTTTTGTTTTAAACAAGTCTTTGTTCCTGTTTCTGACATCTGAAACTATGTCAGATGCAAGGAGGGAGACCAAGCTGACAAATTCAGGTACCATCATCTCTCAGGATACTTAGCGACTCAGAGAAATATAGCAAAAGTGGTACTCCACTGCTTGCTAACTCTCCTTTAACTCCATTAGAAAAAAAATGAAATGTTTAAAACAGGGCCAAAGATTCGAACAGGAAAAGCAGAAAGGAGCTTGATTATCTTGTTCCTATTACCTTTAACAGTAAACATATTAAATGAATTGTATTAAAATGTAATTTATTGAGGTATTGAATTCATTTGCTGTCATCCTTTGTCTCAGTGAATACAGAGCTGTGCAGAATTCAAGTATATTGTAAAATCAAAGAGGAAGCATCAGCTGAAATACAGTCACATTTCTGCGTTAAGCACATATGGCTGACAATACCAAACGTAATGCATCACTGAGTCATATGGAATGGTAAAATGCATTTATTTTTCTCTTTATTTTATATTTGTTTACATTAGCTTTTGACAGCATTTTTCCTGTTTCTCATATAAAGTCTGTCCCCCCTGTTGCTTTGTGGATCTTTCAGGCAGCACAAAGGATCTTAAGGACAGGGTTCTGAGTCATACTCCAGTACTTGAAATATCTTAACTTTCTTTTTAAAGATCTGACATTTCAATAAGTCTGATACTTTATGTATGAAATAGTAACTGTATATGCACATACACTAGTAGAATGATACATTGTGCCTGCTTTAGCTTATTTCTCATTCCACTAAATCACTTTTCATATTCAAAGCCTAATATAAGCATTTATTTATTCATCTTCAATGCTCAGCTCTGAGATCAGTCAATATGGCTGGTTCTTTCTTCCAACATAGGAAAATAAGGGTCAAGAAGTATCTCATCTTATTCAAACCAACAGCTGTTTCCTAAGTTTTCAGACTTAGGAAAATTCTCTGGATTTTAGGCCTACAAGTGGATTGCAATATTGAACTTCTTACAGATCCCATTAAATTTTTTTTTCCTCATTTAAATGCCCCGGAGATTTTCGATCTTCTTCCATTCGCCCTTCCCAGCAATGACCCAACCAGGACATAGCCTACTACAGAAATCAGACCAATTTCAAATGACAGTTTACATCAGAAATGCTTTTAACCACAGAGAAGCAATCAAGTACCAATTAAACTGACCTACCAGTTACCTGGAAAAAAAGTAGAATTTGAAGTTCAGTTCTCAAAGTAATTACCTGGCTCTAACTGACAGGACTTGGACTGAATCTTGCCTGGCGGCAGGCTTTTCTAACACAAAAATGAGTCCAAAGGAAAACAACCAACATAACCCGCCCCAACCTAATAGATGTGTAATCAGGTTACAGAAGCTGAAGCTAGAGCGGACAGAACAGAATTTTCAGGATTTTTCTATCTCAACCAGACTAATTTTACTGTGTCACCCTGTACGCAGCAGTAGTGTTGTGTGCCACAGATTAGTGATGACGCTCTTATAAGCCTTGAACTTTTAATTTGATTGTTTTTCCTGCATGGAACTTCACTGACTTCACGGAAGTAAGGATCTGTTTACACGAATCTAACAAAGAGAGAAAAAAACCTCCTTCAAATTATTAACATCAGATGCGAAAACAGGAAGAAACTTTGGACAGTCTTAAGCTTATGTGTATGCAATACTGAGGAGAAAGGAGCATGGATCTCTAACTGATGCTAACGGTGTTGCAATGATTCAAATGAGATTGATAAAAAATAGCTGTCAATGACTTTTTTTTTTACTACCGAGATTTTGATTTTTGTATTCTTGTACTTCTCTGCTTGTAAGTTTTGAAGACACATAAGGCAAATGATATCAGGGTCTCACACAGATGAAGATGGAATTTCTTACAATGGTGTATACAGAAGTTGTCCAAAACTCAAGAAAATCATAATGCCTGTGACTGATATCAAATTTGTTTACTAACCTGAGTTGAAAGGGACTGGTATTCTCTACATGCATTTATTTGTTATATTTGTTATATTGTTATATTCTTATTTGTAATTTCACTTTATTATAAAATTCACAGTACTCCATAGGCAGTCACATTGATTTCTTTCTTGGACAAACATAGATGAATGCTGGCAGTCCCCTAAAATTAAGCATGGTATTACTGCTTTAAAAGATAAACATCCTTTGGGTGCTCCATTCGCTGGACTCCATGAGGGTACAAGAAGAATTAAGACAGCTTTGCAGCACTACAGCATATTTCACAGGCCACCACAGTATGAAATATCAGTTAACTGACTAGATATACTCCAATTTATGGCAAATATTGTAATACACTCTTAGACATTAATGTTTGGAGTATTGTCATCCTTTTATACTACTGCACATATGGCAGATACAGAACTAGAGAGTATTACTGAAAAAGAGTAAGGTGCTTAGGCAGAAGTGTATTCCAGAATGTTAAATATGATTAAAAATAATGGGTGAGATTTTGAATACAAGAACTCTCCGCAGATGAAACTAACTGCAGGCCCATTCTGTGCTGCTAGGGAAGGGGCACCAATTCTGCAGCCAGAAGAGCCTGACTTCAAACAGCCACCATAGCTGCATAAACTTGAAAAAGTTATTTGTTAAATTTGTTATTTTCCATTTACAGCTGAGGATAATGATTCTGTTCTAATTTCACAAGTATAAGGAGAAAACAAATTTGTAAGTTTTTACAAAATACTTTGGTCATCTAACTACCATGTCTGATGGGAAACAGATGCTACACAGCTCTTAATGCAACAAAATACTTAAACAATTACCACATTTAAACATGTAATGTTATGTTGATGAAGGCCTAATATACAAGGCTTCTAGATGCTTCAGATTTCTAAATAATATCGAAATTTTCTGGGAATTATATGAACAGGTAATTATTTTAAACCGGTTTCATTATGTTGCCACAACAGTCACAAACTCACTTATTTATGTCTCTGTTTACTTATAAATCAGGCTAATTCAGCTAGTTCAATGCTGTAAAATAACTTGGTTGAGTTTTACACTGTAAGAGTAGAGTAACCTTTTTTTCTATCTGGTGGTTCTGTGGTAATTCAGTATCACCACATCTCACCCACCATGCTTTGTCAGTGGATGATTATAGAATTGCCATAAAGAGGAGGGAGAGGTAGATTAAAAAACCCTCAGGCTGAGAAAGACATTAGTTCTGCATCTCCCATGTCCTAAATAATGTCACTAACCATTATCCCAAACACAACCGGCAGCAAGTCAACTTCTGTTTTCCGTGTAAGAACAAGTATGGGATAATCTCTTTCATAGAAAGCTCGTATTTCTGGAGTGTTTATGGGCAGAGACTGAATTTTAACATACAGTCTTACTGCATATCCTAGAGAGGGATGAGGTTTCTGGATGTTTGAGGAGAACCAGAGCCAATATGGAAAAACATTGGTAACATGGAAGTCTGAACACTGAGATTTGTAGTTCATCTTAGCTCTCCTGAATGTGGCAACAAATAAATATTCACAAACCCCTGCATAACAAAACCATCAAGTTTCACCTGTCCTAAAACTGCTTAAGGAATTTGAGAGATGTGCAGATCACTAACTAGGTGAATCTAAGTCCATGGCTAGCATTTGCTGCTGCATTTAGTTTTAATAAGACACAGACAGGAAAGATATACTCCCTTTCATTTTTATTTTTTTGTTAGACAGAAGATACAGCATTTCCTGTGTGGTTTCAACTTTTACAAATGCCAGAGTCATATAAACATGTTACATTGCTTTAAGTTACCTGTTGATTTACATTTCTTTTTCCAGGTATCTTTTAAAATACTCCTAAGTAGAATGTGAGAAAAAAACATTGTAGGCATTATTTCTTTGATTAGGTCATTAGACTCTACAAAGTAAACCGTCTTTCATGAAATCCAGCAAAAGATAGGCAGAAAAGCAACAGAACTCTCTGAACCTCATTAGGTGAGAGTATTGCCCAGTTTTGGTCACTAAGTTACCATGGGACTCATGACTATGATTATTTTAAAGCCATTCGTCCACTTAGGTAAGTAATCAACTCAATGGAATTGGCTTTATAGAACAGCTGAACTAAATCTAGTCACACATGTGAGCTTTATGAAATGAGAAAACATCTGCTACACTGATGCACCAGCATAAAAAATAATTGTGAACTTTACATACCCTGGATATGCAAATTAAAATTACAAAAGCTGGAAATCTTTAAAATTAAAAAAAAATGTGCAGGTAGCAAGTGTTTTCTGAAAAAATCTGCCTAATGCTGTCAATTTAAGGAAGTGTAAATTACTTCAACTTGTAACAGCAACTTGTTAAATTAGTTGGCCAGTTAAAAAAGCCTCAAAAATTTGATCTTTAATTAAATGTTGATATTAATAATTCCCACAGTGTTAGGGTATCTGTCACAGATATTTTAGTTTTGAAATATGTTACATGACCCTAGAACTGTTAAATACTTTTCCTGCACAGAGGTTACAGTAAAGTGTTAAAGGTATATAGACATGGCTGCCAAAAGCAGCAACTGAAATGCATAAAGGCTTTAATACCTTGTAAAGTCTGAATTGTACAGTCTAAATTGATTTGTAAACTGTAGACAAACAGTAAGTTAAAGGAAATTCTGATTTGACATTTTCATAGCAATGAATAAATATAGGTACTTGCACTGGACAAGTGCAGCCCTTGTTGTTATCAAAATGAATGCTAATGATATTCTTGAGAAAGTACAGGGTCTGTAATCATACCAGCATTTTTCAGTAAGTGTATCTTTAATTAGATTTCAGATGTTCCAGTAATTCATCCCGTGTAATCCAGTAATTGACAACAACAAAGAATAGAAGACAAACCAATTGGCATGGCAACTTTATAGTTAAGGACGGACAACATGTGGTGGTAAGAATGCAGAACTGAAAACCAGCTGAGTTCTCCTTTTGTGGTTTCTGCTTGTTGTGTTGCCTCGTTGCTTGCCACAGTCTGACACGAGTCTTCCCAGCCCAGGTTTCTATCAGCATATACTGGCTGAGTACCAACTGACGGACACAAGCCGGGAAGGTGCACTCCCATCGGTGCTGGGGAAACATAACATGGCTGAGTTGAAATTGTCACTAGATGAGTGCAGCTGTGCTCTATGTTTCATTAAATGGGGACAAGAATCAAAACAACCATCTGTCATACCTTTTCTTTTTTCTCCTCAAGTCTTAATTTTAGTGGTGCAGGGATTGGCTTCTGCTGGAAACAACTGCAGCTTCTATGGGAATGATTTAGCCAACAAGTTATGGAAACAGTTTCTGCCCTGAAACTGGGAACTCAGCAGGCTTGTACTGAGAAGCTTTGGGTAACATGAAGTTGATTTCATTAAACTCGGACTTCTATCTTCTCATGGATTAGCAAAAGATGTTTTAGACTGAAATTTGTATTTTTGAAACCGAGAAAAATGTCTCCCACCATTATAAATACTCCTAGAAATGTGTGTGGAAATCACTGCAGATGCCAACAAACATATGAAATTAGCAACTTAAGAGATTTGGAATTATCTTATTGGTTATGGTTGTTTTGGTTATTTTTCTTACAAAGAAAAGAGACAGAAAACAGGTATAAAGACAAAATAATTGGTAAAAATATTATCCAGGTTTCATTTGATGCTACATGGTGATGGAATCAAACAGCGTAATGTAGTCTAAAAAAGCCAGAGTAGAAAAGAAAACAAAGATAGTGTAGAATGGATGGTAAAAGAACTCCACCAGTCACAAACTGATAGGTAAGTTTTTTTAACCAATTATCTGAATTATATAAAGCACGCTGATAGCGCACTGTAGCTAAAGTAAATCTGGGCTCAAAGTTTTGAATATCTTGCTCCTTTGACAGGAAAAGTCAAAGGATTTTGTGTCTCTCTGTGTGGGGATTTAAGCTGACTTTAGCATGAGAAGTTTTGGTCTGACACAATTACAGCAATATGGTGCAAGAAAATGAATGTAGGACATTATTGTATTAATCTTATTTTTAATGTGGGTGAGTACCCTTCTTTTATATGGTTACCACATTATCACAGAATGGATAAAGAAAACCTTATAGTTTTCCATTTTTACTTCCAAGGTTCCACGAAGAAAACAGAAGTGTCTGTTCGAAGTCATGTAAACTACCCAAAAGCATCCTGCCAAACATGAAAAAAATAAGGCTGCTGTTCTTGGTGTTGTCAGTCACAAGATTAGCCATGGGAATTCAGCTTGTCATAAATACAGTCCTTTGGTGCTATAAAAGGATGAAAAGATGGCATTTTGCCGATGTGGAATGGTAATGATATGCACAGTGGAATCTCAATTCCCACTTCTTGGGTAAGTTCTGCCTCAGGAGAACCTGAAAATTACCTGACAAGAACAAATAATGGTAAACATGATGTGCATTTCAGTGAAGCTGCAAATACTTTGAAAGAAATCTTTCTTCATACACAAATGTAGGGCCACATGTGAAAAAATTTCCATTCTATAGCCAGAAGTTCACTCAGAGCAGTTTTCAATACTAGTAACTCAGTGCTAGTATTATTTACATGGATAATCTTCACAAAGCTCATGACAGTTTTTCTGGGGATGGCTGCAGAACTTTTCAGGAAGGGAAAGGCAAGGCAAGGCAAGGCAAAGAAAAGAAAAGAAAGGCAAGGCAAGGCAAGGCAAGGCAAAAGATAGATGCGAGATGTACTAAGTCCCAAATATTTAAAGCTAGGTACATTACATAAGATGCAAATGAAGAAGAATTAAGGTTTCTGACATTTCACATACATTTGTATATACAGGTCCATGGTTTCCACGTGGAGGTTTAGAAAAGTCTGAGCTTTAGATTTCAGAAGGTTGAATTAGCATCCTTTGCTTAATTTGACTTGGGTGAGGAGTTAGAGGCTCCCCCAGAAGACATTGCCTCAGAGATATTCCAACATCTTGCTAGGGTATCAGAGCACAAGTTTCAGCATGTCTAAAACTAAACTGAATAGGTAAGAAATATAATAAATAAATAAATAAATATAATTTGGTGCTTATATTTGAAAGTAACTATAATTACAGAAGAGCTTGAAAGGGTCTAGACTAGGTGACTATTTTTCCCCAAGTTGAATTTCTATGTTTCTGTAGTGCAAAATTTGAATGACTGAATTCCTATGTTTTATCATCTTGTCCATGTTAAAAAATGGAATCAGATTTCAGACCTTGAACAAGACACAGCTATGTGCCTTACTATTAAACATCTTACTTGAGCTTTCGTCATTTGTCTTGATCACTTTGAAAGAACATATTGAGCCCATATTCCTGGGGAGTGCTGAGCACGTGGACTGCCCCCAAACCTAAACCAGGACTCAATATACCAACGTATCATAGGACAGTAGTTTCTTGCTAGAGATGCCCGGAACTATGAAGATTAGGGCCTGCTTTGTTCTTTGGGAAGAATTTGATTCCATATGAAGCTAAAAATTAGAGTTCAACTTGAGGAAAAAAGAGGAATATGATAGTAATAAAGACTTTGGTTGGTAAAGGTTAATAACATTGCTAGAACAATCTTAAACTTTTACAAGGCATTTAACTAAACTATAATAAAAAAAAGGATAAATCAAACAGTAAGAGATTGTTTTGTGAACACCACAATTAAGGAAGGTTGGTGTTCTGTGGATTTATACATGGATAGATACTCTTAGCTCAATACCTCAGGCTCCTACCTACATCTTACATCATGTCATTGCTCTCAACACCTTCTGTAGCCTGCAGAGCCATGCAATTAAAGATTCCACAAGTACAAGCTATGTATTTACGAAAAAAATACTTTCTTAGGAAGTATTAGAGAATGAAGAAATATTGGGTGTTAAAAATCTACAAAGTCCTTGTAGATTATACTGATGATGAGGGTGACATGGAGATGGGGAAGAAGTGAAAAGGTGGTTAGAGCAAAGAACAGTCTGTAAGACTGCCTGCCTTCCACTCTCAGTTTTATCACTTGCTTTTTTTGGTGTACCACATGCTTTCCATTGTTAGAACCACTAAAGAGTCTATTATCACCTGATTTTTCTCTTTTGTTATGTGGAAATAAACATTAAATTCTTTACCTGAAGTTGTAACATAAATACAAGAAAAGCTTTCATCTGAAAGGGTTTTTTCCCTGAATGCTCCTGGCCCCATGCTCTGGGTAAATCCATAGTCAAACCCAAAGAATGACATATGAAAACCTGAGATGCACACAGGAGTGAAGGACTGCTAGGGAAGTTTTGCACTTGTGATCATCAATAACTGCCTTTGAAGAATGCCAAAGTCATTCACATGCTCTGTGTGACAGGAGTTGGACTTGCATTAAATATTCTATTCATTAATATGTAATACAACAGTAAATAAAAAATGATCCCTCTCTCACTAGAAAAATAGAGATTATGACAAATAGATTTCAATAGCTGAAGTATGTACTGAAGGAAGTGTGATGGAATGTGGATACAAAAAAGTGTCTATGATCAAAACATGATATTTTATAATACCTGGTAGTATAATACATGACATATGATGCATTGGGATGCTCTTTGTAGTAATGAATCAGTGAAAAAAAATTCTCATAATTTCTGTCTTGTAGATATTGGAAAGCTTTTTTAAAAATAAACAAGTAAAACTTCCTTTTTTTTTTTTTAGTTTGTTGAAATCTCTCTGCATTATTTCTCCAACATAACATTTTATTTTTGTTTAGTTAATGATTTTTGAATTAAAATAATGAAGATGATCTTCATAACTTGGACTGAACCACAGTGCTTCTTGGTAAAGCCAGCAGTATTTTGAGTATTACAGTTTATTGACAAAAGCCATTGGAAGCTAAATTCAGAAATTCTGAAATATTATGAACAATTCATTCATCATGCACACAAGGATTTTTCTAGACCTCGAGTAACTTCAAGGGGAGTTTTCACTAGGGACAGCTATATACTATAAAAATGAATGTCCAAAAAGCTCATTCTGTCTACTCACTTCTTTGTTTCTATTGCAACAAGTAGTTACTAGGTCAGGTAGTATCATTAAAGAACAAGGGATATTCTTTTATGTAAGCAAAGAACATCAGTAAATTTCTGAGTTACAAAACTGGTTTTAAGACAAACTATATCACTTTATTCAACTAAAGCAAGGACTTGCACATTTTATAATCAGACACTGACTAGAAACAAGCTATCACCATAAAATTAGAAGATGATTTTGTACAGATCAAATGTCTGAACATTCTCCTAAATGCACAAAAAGTCCCACTTACTTTACTGAACATCTTTTTTACCATCCGGTTTAATTTCATCCCTAGGAATCTCAAGGACTTCATGTAAATGCCCTGATCTCCTTATGATGAATTTACAGATTTCTTTGCTCTAAAATACTTGGCAGCTCCCAGTCAGTGATGAAGCAGAAAGAAGTAAACACACAAACAATGAAAAAAAATCAAAGGGATCTCACACAGTTTGTTTAAGGCAAATGCTATTGGCTCAGTCAAAAAATAATTGTGAATCTTCTTACCAAAACAAATGATAAAATGCTTGAGCAGATCCCTATAACTGGGTTTCTTACACAGAAACTGTTTTGAATGAAAAAAACAAAATCAACTCAACAACAGTTCATGTAGGTACTTCTTGTGATTGATGAACATTCTGTATTTTGTCTGACTTTTAAACACTTCATCCAAGATAGTTAAAGTATAGCCTTGTGGATTCTGTTTCGCTGATCAGAAGACAGACTAGACCCTAAAACAAGCCAGGTTTTTACTGATCTACTCCTTCTCCATATCAAAGCCATGTTAGCAAGCAACTTCAAATACAAGTGAGTAAAAGTACACCCACTTTAAAAGGTTCTTTTGTTATGAATCTAGATAACTCAATTCTATTACAAAGTGACTATTTATAATTTGTATAAGCAAAAAATCACAGCAGGATGTGGGCTATTGAGAGATAACCACATGCCCAGTGGCTTTGCTTTTATACCCATAAATATTCATTTAATACATTCCTCTCTCATTGAAGTTGGTGACAAAACACCCACTCCATTCAGTGGGAACAGACTCAGGCCTTAATGCAAGAAACACATAAAATGCTATCTTCTTCTGGTTCTGGAAACCCCACAGAAACCTATGGGATTCTTGAGCAAACTTGGGACCAAAGTAGTCCAATTTAGTTTGTACTAATAGGATGGGAAGTTCTTTCTAATCAGGCTTGATCTGAATGAAAATCAGACCGTCATCTGTTTGAGACTAGTAATATTGCTATACATCCTTTCATCTCAGAATGAAACAAGAGCTGAAATTCCTATTTATTGTGATGTGTTAGTCTGAAAAATTCCAGTGCAGAAATAAGGAAATACTTAATTTCAGCATTTTCACAACTGAAATATTTTCATATGGCCAAACTGAAGTCTTTTGCTTAATACCCAGGTCATGTGTCTTTGCTGAAGCACCAGCCATCTCATTGGAAAAGAGAGTTTGGCCAAGAAACACTAGCCTGCAAGAGGGAACATGAGTGTGAGACATATATAGCAAAGCAGCTGCAGGGAGGTATAGATTTCAGTGTGTGCTGACTTCAAATGAAGTATTTCAGATTAGTTCAGCAAACCAGAATATTTGGTTTCATATTCAGCCAATGGGAAAGAATTTTTTTCTTGATTTTCCTAATGGGTAAGGGGAGAGGTTCTACACAAAATCTTTCCTCCTGTGAAAAAAAAAAAAAAAGAGATATTACAACACTGTATTTTCTATACGGAAAAAAAGAAAGCCCCAAAAATTTTGATATAAGGTCTTCAGCTAGCTCTAAGGTATATGAAATCCCATGATAGTTCTGCAGGCCAGACCTATTGGTAATAAGAGACAAAAGAAGTTGCTTCTTGACTGCTTCTTAAAAGTTTTCACCAGGCTAACAAAGATGCAAGGTTGCTTTCATTTCATGGCTTCTTGCTTTAGTGTGAGCAAGATGACATTTTCCAGGAACTTCCTTTTAATGGCCAAGAATTTTTATGAAATAAAAAAATAGAAAAGCTGGAATTAATTGGCACTTTATTTTTAGAGACGTTAGATGATCAGTCACTGACCTGGAGACCTTTCTATGGTAAGAGATCTTAGAGTAATTTTTTTCAAGAAATTAGTAGACAACATACCAAAAGCTTACATTTCCATGATTATTGCTTTCATTAATTTCTTTAAACAATGGCTAACAAAAGAATTTGTGTCCCAAAGATTGTAAATCTACTGGCAACAACTAGCATTAAAGGTATTTATAGATAATCCAAAAGGTCAGAAGAGAATAAAACAGAATGGATGGACTTTCTATTGGGTTATGCTCTATGTCTTGGTGAAATAGGAAAGACTAATTCCTTGCCATTTGCAGCTGCTTAGGCCTCAGGATTCTTTACTACAGTAGCATCAAATTGGCTGCATCATTTGGTTTCTTAACTTCTATCTATATCTTAGTTCCTTTTTTTCTTATTCAAACTCTATTCTCCTTTGTAGACCTCTTCAGTACAAACATGTAAAACAAGTTGTGTTCATCATTCAAAAGTATGAGGGAAGAGGGAAAAAAATCAGATCAGTCAGCTTTGCAGCCAACAAAATTCACATTCACTCGTGTAGCTGGAAAACACTGCCTCCATTAAACTCCATTAGAATTCACTGACATCCTACAAGTGTAAGGCTGCCATATCATCTGGGTTATTTTTAGCAGAAAGTGTTATATATGAATTTTGTTTGGACACTTGTGTGAGAGATTGCTGCTTAAGAGCAGCGTAGGTGTGTGGCTTACAAGTGCAGCCTGCAAAAGTTGGATTTCAGGAATGAAAGTCCAAATACATGTGTGTGTATGTGTTTTTGTCAAAATACAGGAAACAGGAGTATCAGAATGAAATAATGCAAAATACATCCCACATCCATGAGTTGTTTTCTTCAACTGCTTTCTCTAAAATTTATCTTCATTCTTCTGGAAGCTGGTTCTTAAGAGTTTAAAAACTGATTACTCAAACAAGTTTATGCAAATGACTAACCCATTTTAATTGCAGATGAGGACTGTTTATTCCCCTATAGTGAATACAAGAAATATAATAAAAATAAATTGAAAGTCGGAAGTTTTAGGCAATATCACTGCTAAAGATTATTCTCCCATCTTGGACTGTAATCCTGATGCAAATGTTTCAAAAATTCTTATTCACACAACTATAGGACTTCCTAATACAGAATATTGCCAGGTAAGATGTAAGAGCATTCTGCCTTGTTTGCTGTAGTATAAATGATTCTGTTAGTAACAATACTCTCAATAAATCTATCCATGTCATTTAGTCTAAGGTAAGTGTACTACTAAGTATACTTAGAGTTAGGTTAAAAAGTGCTGAAAAAAATACTTGCTAATAGTCCAGTAATTTTTCTATGTAATTATGTGCCAGCTAGTTTTCACACTCCACTGAAATTGCTTTATTCTTTGAATAATGCTGCTGGACAAATTGGTCAGTAAAGAAATTGGTCAGGAAAGAAACTAGGGACATTATTGTGTGCAAATGGCTGTATCAGCCCACCTAGAATAAAATTAACATGAAATTCAAAACAACAGGGAGTGTATCTAATCTCTTAAAAATGTTTTGTAAGCTATTGCAAAGCTATGTCTGGACACTTCTCTGTTTCAGCCAGAACTGAAATCGGAAATGCCAAAATACTGTTCTTGTACTACGGCTGACCTGAATGAAAGAAGGAAGCACCGCAAAGTCAGAAGACAGACTGTTTTTAGGAAATTGCCATCTATTGTCTCAGCTGGAGAAGTTTGGATAAGATCAGGTAAACTCTGGAAACGGCTAAACTTCTGGATGTATATCTGAATTGAACCACCAATTCTTTGTGACTCATCTGTTACTGAAGTCCACGTTTTGTGGAGATGACATGAATATATATAAATTTATATTTTATAAATAAAATAGTTTTACTTTGAGAAAGGAGGAAACAAAACATGCTACACAAATCAGAAGTTTTCCTGCAGTAACCCTCAAATTAGAACTGTACTGTACATTCAATTGTACTGATTGATCATAGTGATTTAAATACAGAGTATGACCCTGAAGTCACTGGAGCTAAACTGGTTTATCTGGGAGAAGATTTCTGCCATATCTGTTCATGACATGTAGGTAAACTGCAGACATACTGGGCCTTATTCATCCATGATCTAAACTTCCATCAGTTCAATGATATTTCATTAGGAATAAAGTTGATCAACTAATCCCAGCTTGACTTATCTTTCTCTTTAATCCCTGGCTTCTGATTTTGTACTGGCACAGTTCATAATGGTGACTTTGTGTTGAAATGGTGCTTACAGTCATGGTGACTTAGCCTCTGTTATCCATATCTGTTTATCTACAAAGAAAAGCCTGCCTTGCAAATCTAGTATGGGTACTATGTAATTTAGGGCTTGAAAATGAAGTGACCTTGTTTTGCTCTCTAAAAAACAGATGTGTTGAAGATTGGCATGAACTCTTGCTAAAAGGTGTTAAGCTTTTTATGGAGCTTTAACAATTTTTGTATATTTTTCATCAACCTAAAGTCTGAAAATGAACCAACACTATGAATAAGGTGTTCCTTTCTCTTTAGACACTTAGTTTATGACTTAATCCTAGTTTAATTATTTAAATCAGCAACTGCCTCTATTAATTTTCTTAAGAAAAATGATGAACTAAAGTAATTTCTTTTACGTGCATAATGTAGGAATACGGGAAAATACATCACTTATTTAGTTAGTTTACAAAGTTACAGGGAATGGGAACTTTCAAGAGACTGGATTGAAATGACGTAAAAGTCAGGAAATGACCTCTGTGATGGGATTTCAGAGGTGGCAGATTAGAAAAAGTGTCCTTTTACAGCTTCTGTAACTTTGGAACATCCCAGCATACACTTGCGGTAGTGGAACCAGCCACCTGAGCTACAACGAGCAATAGTTTCGTGAAGTGTGATCCCAAAGAATATGTCTGTATGTAAAGAGAGGGGAAACAAAAGCAAGCCACAGCTGTCTTTCAGCACTCGTGCCAGTGCTAAAAAGGAAGTCTTCATCCCACTGGACTAATTCAGGATGCCAAACGGGTGTCCTTGGGGAGTTTTGTTCAGGCAGTGAATCCTGTGTGGGTCAGATAGCGTGCTCCAGCCAAGCTCGCCGTGGCCAGAGCGCGGTGCGGAAGGGAAGCTGCTCTCCATGCTGAATGGTGCCTTTGTTCGCCCTGCTGCAGCAGTTACATTCTGCAGGCCCTGCAGATACAACAGTGGCTGTATGAGAGTGGAATGGAAATGAGATGTTGGCTCCCCCAAAAAAGTTCTGCTTCTTTCCATTAAAACTGCAAAGGAATTCTGGCAACTGAAAAAGAACCCTTCCTATCGAGCAATATTTTCCTGCCTCTAAAAGCCAAAGGAGCCAAAAGCATAAAGTGAAGCTAAAATATGGCCTAGATGGGCATATTACAGGTTGAACATTTTCTAGGTTGGTTTCCCTCCAAAACAGAACCAAGGCTTTTTGGTAAATTGAAGACAAAAATCATACAGTGGCTTCAAACCACCTGTAAATCCCTACATTCACCTAGGCCCTAAATAACAGTGGAATTGCAATGCTCCCAGGACTGATCTGTTTGCTAAACAAGTTCTTTAATATCTACTAGTTGGAAATATAAACAGTTTAGCCCTTGATCTGTGCACCTCTTTCAGTCTTTTTCTGAGCCAAAATCCCTGTCTGTTAATAAAGAAGGCCATTTTAAAATGACCACAGATTGAGCTCTTCCCTGTAGGGGTAAACTGTCAGCAAGATATGGGATATCATATTGTCTTCTAACTAGAGGAAGGGAATCTCCTTCTTTGGCTTATGTCCAGTGGGAATCAGCCCATTAATAGAGAACTCTTTACTCTGTTTTCATAATTAATTTTGGAAAAGCAACATTGAGTGCTTTTTTCCTTAATTGTCTGCTTCCATACAAACCTTGCTTATATTCAAAGTGACATAAAATATCAACATTTCTTTAAAATGAGGCTTTGGGATAGTCTTCACAGAGAAACCAGAGCTGTATGGCAAATGTAAAGCAGGAACTGTATCATATATTACAACTGAACGACATTACTACTTGTGGCCAAATTTGCTTTTCTATCCAATTTTATGTAACGAAAGGGCAGTTCGTTTGCAGTAGCAGAGCTATTTGCTGTTGTGATCATTGGTTTGCTTACCATATAGCTGTGATTTGCTAGATTCTGAGGTGTGTATTATAGTTCTAAGACTATCAGTAGTTTTTTTTGACTCTCAGTGGTTCCTACAGCCTGTATGATTTCTTTTCTAATACTTTTAGTTAAGGGAACTCATAAAAAAAAAACCCCTTACAGTCATGTGGAAAATCTTACAATTTAATTTTGGAAATGCTTCTGTTACCAGCCCTTTTAAAAACAAGAAGTCCCATTGGTGTAAATAAATACAGAATGTAGGATAGATAAAACTCTTCATTTTTAACAGTTCACTCATAGGCCCCAGCTGTGTTTTCTCAGGGAAATAAAGGCAAAGTAAGAAACTCTCATATTCCCTGGCATGGCCTAAGTATTTCATGAGATCAAGCACAACTACAGCAGCAGTTCTACTTTCCAACCTTTAAGGAGCATGTTGACCAGAGAAATGGCATTCATCACCTTCAAGGAGGTGCTCAGCTGCCCAAAAGATCAGGTCATAAATATTTAAGTGTTCATGAGCACAAAATAACCAAAATTATACTATTATGTACCTACAGGAAATACTATGAAAATGAATGGTCTTAGGGGTGAACGGAGTCCTTGAGAGGAAATCTTTCTGCCCACTAGACCATCAGCATTGTCAGTGAATGTGAATGAAGAATTTGAACCTGGAATGGCAGAATTTGCAATGAGGATTTTGTGAAGCTTTAAAGCGATAATTGAAAAGAGAGCTTTTTCAAACATAACTGGTGTGTTAGATGCTGAACCTTGAAAATCTGGAACACAGCAATCACAAACGTGTGTTGAACCAAATCCACTGAGGTACTGATAACAGACTACAGTTTAAGGACATTTGTTCGTACCCATCCCTAGGAAGCGTTAATGTCCTGAGCTACAGGAATATTGTGGCTATACACAGATAGGAGTTGAACTGAAATGAAAAAATAAACGGTAAATATTCATTTTTAAAAGTACATCTAGTCATTCTTTCAACTTGAGTTCGATGCTAAACATTTGTAGCTCTTGAAGATACATAAAGACAAAATATAATCTGATAGAATAAAGCAAAGCATTCTTCATAAACTGGTGCAATCAGTAACACATTCAAGATAACATCTGCAACAGTATCTAACGCAGATTATTTTTGAAAATTTAAAAGCTTTATTTGCTTATTAACTTGTGGATGCTTTCCTACACTTGTTATTTACCTAGAGGCTAGAAAAGTAGAACAAAGCCAAGCCTCTATTTGCTTAGCAACTTATCGAGTAATTGCACAGAATTATTTTTAAGTAGGTCCAATGGCAGCTCTTTTGAATTGTGTGTTGAGTTTTTGTTTACCTTGCTGTTACAGCAATAATAGCAAGGTGGGGTCATATTCACTCAGTAGGTAGGACCCTAAAATTCTGAATGCTTCATTGTTTACCAAGTCACCAGACACATGAGTGCTGGGTTGGTCCATGTTTACCCAAATCCTGGTCCACTGACAACTAGGTGTGGCTTTATTGGACTGTTACTCATACAGCTTTGACAGACAAGCTCAGCTTCTTAGCTGCAGTGCTTTAAGGAAATTATGGAGACATGCAGGGATGAATTAATACATTTATGGCAATACATATTAATTGGGAATGTTTGATTATGGGAACACAAGGACCAAGGGCCGGAAATTAACAAGCTGTAACAAAGAAAAAAAATCTATTTGTGCTAACTTTGCTGGCAGCAGTTAAATAAAGGGGACATGTGTTTATCAAAGACAATGTGCTGCTTCTAATTAAACCATCATCTTGCTTGATGCTAAATTAGTAACTAGGGATGCAGATCACACCCTTAAACAGACAAACTTTAAGGCTTCTCTCTACAGTCTTCTACATTGTCAGAGGAAAAACCCAAAAATTTCCTGTTTCCTATTTTGAATAGGTGTTGTCTCATAATTACTGTTGTAAGACTGAGAAAGACATTATGTAATGCAGTTCTTGCTGCAATGTATGTTTAAAATTGCAGCTTAAAAACTTGAGGGAAAATTTAATTGAGTGGGAGTTTAGCTGCTGTGAACTTTAACCAGGGAAAGTTGTCATATTGTTTACAATGACAAGGATTTTCAAATACTTTAAGGAATGATGAACAGTTTGAAGTACTATATTAGTTATGATCATAAGGCCTGAATCTTGGAAGTAAGTTACTACAGCTCTGAATATCTCATGATCTTCTGCTAAAATAGTTTCATTGCGCAGCTGATCTATTCCAAAGGAATTATAATGCTTCCAAGAAAAAATGAAAATTTATTTTTAATAGTCGTCATCTAAACCAGGAAATCACGACATCATTTTTTTTTTTAATTCCCAGTGTGCTTATTCATAGTGAAGAAAAAAAAAAAAGAACCTCTGCTCTGTTCCCAAGCAGGCAGGTGTGATGTTTGAAAAGATTTTAGAAAGAATGTTTTGGCAAAGCTGGTATAAAGTGGCTACAGTAAACAATTCTCTTTTCCCCCTTCCTTCCCTCACCATGAGAAATATTCTATGTAGCCAAATCTACAATAACACAGAAGATCACAACGCAGAACATGTCTTAAGGGCATTACACATCCAAGAATAATTTCCGAGATGTTGGTAAAGTCATTAATTTTAACAGTATGATGTCCTGATCTACAGCTATCTCATCCTGCTTTGGAGACTGCCTGCTTAAAATCCTTTTCAAGCAACTATGAGCTTCTCCTCTCCATGTCTCCTATTTTTAAAAGAACATATCTCAAAACACCTTATGTTGAAGCAACAGCCACCTGAAAACCTATGATTGCCACTTGTGACACTGTTGCTGTCTGTAATTAAAGCATCCAATGAAAACACACAACACATCTTCCTATAGGGTCAACCCTTAGGATTCCAAGAAACCATTAGATTTTTTTTTGGTTTATATGTGTCCATAGCCATGGTGAACAAGATACCATTTTCTATCCAGGCTAATAGAAATCTGAATTTAGGTAGTATCTACATTTGGGGTTTTTTTTGTTTGATAGTTTCAAGAAACTGTAATCTGATAAATTTAAAGAACAGCTTACACAGTATTCAGACTCTTTTTAAACTGTCTGAAGAGGATAGAAATATACTGCACAACCAGGTATGAATAATCTTAACTACTGACTCCAGAAACCTTTTCTCAATAGCAGCTCTGGTGGTCACAGTCCATGCTTCATCAAATCTTATAGGCTTATTTAAAATCAGATTTTTTACAAGACTGTTGCTCTCTTTACATTTGTCAAATACCCTAGAATGGCTACCAGGAATAATAAAATCTCTCCCATCCTTGTATTAAATTTACAAATCATACCTTGTTTTTTTAGTTTAAAAGACGAATCTTTTTTGGACACAGTTTACAATTTGGTAATTAGGTTAGCATTTTTCTCCTAGAAATATACCCTCCTCCTATAAATTAAAGAGGAATAGTAATAATAAATAGAGAAACTTTCCCTTGTCAGGAATTAAGGCCAAAGTCATTGTCTTCTCTGTGAGTACATTGACAGGTAATTACTATAAATGCCTGCATGCATAAAGCACCGGTCCCCACTTCTGATGAAAGGAAGGCACTATGGCCTGAATTTGAAGTTAATCACGGACAATTTAGTTTTGTACAATCCAGTACATTAGTGTCATCTTATTTCCTCTTCGAGTGCTTCAAGACAGCATTTTTGTAACAGCTAACTCCCCATGTCTATTGAACATCTTTGTATACTAATACTCCCAGGTTGCTCGTTTGGTGACTTTGATTAGGCACAACTTACAGCTTTACATTTCATCATCCCAAGAAATCTGTTTTCCTTGTTATGTTAGGTCTTTTAACTGGTCTACTTTTGCATTCAGAACACTTTTTTTTATGACCTGCTGTTCAGAAACTACTAAGAACCATGGAACTGAAGGATATTTGCTTCATTAACTGACTCAGTTTTTACTAGTATACATTGTGTAATTTGAATCTCTGCACAATATAACAATCCATTCTCAGTGGCTTATGCCAGAGCTGGCACAAGCTCTCCATAGAATAGGTGCTGCTCCCCATAGAATGAGAATACATATATTTATTGAATATCTGGTAAAGGAGAATTCACAAGGATGCAAACATTAAATTTAGAATACAAATTTCTGTCATTTAATTATTTCTAGAAATACATAACGGTGACTCAGAATTGACAAATACTTGCCTATTCACTTTTGTCATAAAAGGAAATGTTACCTTTGTTCCATTGATCAGCAAACATCCTTTGGAAAGTGAAATTTGGATGGATGGAGTAACAGGTGAGAAAATATACTGGAGCATTGAAATTATAAATCTCACATGGTTCAGGAAGCAAGCAGGTGATTAGTAACATTGAAAGTGATAAAGTCAGGGTTAATAGCATAGTTTAGGGGAGGCTTCTTATCTGTAAAGCCTGTCTACAGATTTTCCAAGGTGTAAAATGGTAACTTGATTCCATAATATAAATTTGCTAGTATTCATTCTCTTAATGGTGGTCTCATAATTTTTTGAAGAGTATAAAATTTATGCAATTTGTGTCATGACTATTAAGCTGAACAGCAAAGGTGGGGTTAGCAGACATGATCACAAAAGACATGTAAAATTCATGACTCAGTTCACAAATATGAGTTCAACAACAATAACCCTTCCTTCCTCTTTTCATTTTCTCCATACTTTGGTTTCCTTAGGAAAAAAATACAGGTGTATATGTAGAAACTCCAGCACATTCCAGCCTTTGATCTGAATAGCTGCAGGACCAGGATTGTTGGGTAAGCTTGGGAGCATACTTCAGGATAGACACAGACAAAGAAAGGCTCCAACCAGTTCAAAAGCAAGGGAGATTAAATGTTTCTTCTGGGAGGATGGGAAGAAAGATTCATGGAGAGACAGTTAAGCACAGTACACTGTGGAAATGCACAAGTACAAAAAGCTGCACCAAAGGAACTGATGGTTAGATCCTTGTTACGGTTTTGTACACCAAAACGAAGAGAACAAAAATAACATGGGAGAAGACAGTGAACATTCTCAACAGACAGACAGTACAGTATACCATTAACTGTTCGCATGAATAGCACTTCTTCTTCCCCACCCCGCTCTTTTTGGTAATCTGTAAGTGATATTATTGATTGAACTCTTAGAAAAACAAGCTGCATGTAAGGTACCCAACAGAACTCAACAGATAAAATTTATGAACAAAAATTATTTGCTGTAAGCTGAAATCTGAATTTGGAGGAACATATAGTGTTGATGGTGCAAGGGAAACACATACTGAAACACATACTGAAACATATACTGAAAAACATGTTGAGGAATAAGCTTTCCATAAATGTGTTCTCACAGCATTAAAGACAGAGTTGAAAAAAGCTAAATCAAAAGCAACAGATGGCCAACAATCTCACGTGAGGAAAGGAAACAGCATATTCAAAACAGACAGCAATTCACTTGAAAACATGATAATTGCTATTCAAAGCTCAGACTTGGACATTAGGGAATTACTGGTATCCACTACCAATCTTCTACCTGATGCTAGAAATATATGAATTACTAAAAAAAGTAACCAAAGCAAGCATAAGTAAAGAAAGAGTAGAACAGCTCCATTAAAATTCTCCCCATGCTATTTGTATTCATGATGGAGTAAGTCTGGATCAGAGAGGGAAGAGTGTTCATGACACATCTGGAGAATATGAAGCATTTGTTTAGCGTTTTGTAACGTTAAAGGTACAGAAAGCCATGGAACTTGGGATGTGTTTGATATTTACTGGAAAAAGAGATGCAAGACCTCATATCAGATTTGCTTCAGGAGTGTAGCAGCAGATCAAAAAACTTAGCAGTGGTGACAAGCCTCACCAAATAATTATTTAAAGAATGAAAAAGTTTATAAACACAGAGTACATGACAGCTCTGTATACAGGAAGTAAGGTTATATGTAACGTGCTTCAAGCTAACTAAAAACAGTTTTGAGGGATACAAGATTCTCATGCACAAGCTTTTGCTATCTACTGCTGTGTGTATTCCCATGTTTGAAATTAAATGTAAGTCACACTTAGAGAAGGGTGCTAATAACCCCAAGCTTGTGGGTTTGATCCCTGTATGGGCCATTCACTTAAGAGTTGGACTCAATGATCCTTGTGGTCCATTCCCACTCAGAATATGCTGTGATTTTGTGATTCTGGAATCCTTGTGTGCTGCCTTACATTTCACGATGAAAGGTCTTACCCAGTCTACGAGAAAGAGTTGGACAAGGCCAAGCTCACACACAGAAACCAGTATGATGTCTTGGGAGTTGGAGAGCACTGACTGGACTGTATGGCCTTTTTGTTTTGGTATGGTGTTTTTCATCAGGGTTTGTTTCTTCTTGTTCCTTTGTTTTATTTTGTTTTCTTCAGGTTTTGAACCATAAATTTTTTAGATCTTTTGTAGGTCAAAGAAATGTTTACGCAAAGGGAACAGAGTCCATACTTTAGAGACTAGGCAATAGGAGCTATTACTGCATCTCTTCTAGAAATGGCAGGCTTCAGTATGTCTGTAGAGGTGTGACAACTGACTAAAAGTATACTTTTATTAGCTATTATCAACAGATATGAAACTGATTCCACATAATTAGCACTAAGCAAAGACTACTTCATGATGCACTTATGCAAAAGCTCAAACAGGTATTTAGAGGCAATCTTTGAAGTGATATACACAAGTAATGGCTGGATAACTCAAGCAAAAATGAAAATGTGGTAAACCTGAAGAATTAGAAACGCAACTGTGTCCATTCCTTTCAAAGAAATACATCTCTATGTTTTAGTAACAGACTGAGATATACAAAAATGTATGAGCTTAAAACGCTGTTAATCAATGTATCAGCACTGAAAATGCAAGTGTTCATATACTCAGCACAATTGCTGTAAACTGTCCTCTAGAGTATTGAATATGCTTTTATGATGGGATAATATTGTACTATGTATTTACAGTTTTTGATACAGTCAATCAATAAAAATATTTTAGTTCTTCATTTCTTATAATGCAAAAACATTTTAGCATGATACTTGTTGTTAATGTCAAAATGACCACTGAGCAACAACTCAGCCAAAGTTACTACAACTAAGAAATCCTGCCAGCAGACATCTTGAAAACACAGCTCCAAATTTTGTACCTCAGGTGGACGCATCAACTAATTTTTATAACCTTAATTTATTGACTAACACAGTAATATATAGCAGGTGAACATTTTCAGTAATGATAGTAATTTCATCTTTTACAACTAGGATGTGTTTTAAGTGAATCTGAAAAGAAACAAAAGTTTAAAATGTACTTGGCTGTATTGACACCTGTACCTCAAAAACAAAAGTGAAGATAAAGTGGGTCTAAACTCAGTTATCCATCACACTTAATGTTGTCCTTCAAATAATTCTATTCCATTTCAACAAAGCAGTATACATTTCTCATGTCAACACTTGATACACTTAAATGTTAACCATGTGTTATCTGAATTTTGAAGCTGGTGAATCTCTTCTTTGGGTTTATATTTACTACAAATGAATCTGAGAAAGATTAATCATGGTACTTTAAAAAAAGAATACTCAAAAATGCAGTACTTTCAACTACTTTAAGCTGTGAAGAGGTACATATGTAGTCAACAAGCTGTCTCTGTTCATGGTAGCGGCAGGGAAAGGGAGACATGGAGATTCATTCCACCTATGCAAGACACTTATCTTTAGACGGGATGAATCACCCTTTAGGAGTTTCTACCTCTCTTCATTTATGACAGAAGTGCAGATGACTTGCTTAGACTCAATGCCTAAATTTAGATTGCTAAAATTAGATGGGATGCATTCTACTTTCATTCATTTATTTAATTAATCTGGTTAAAAGAATGATCTATTAGTTATACTGGAAAAAAAAATTGGTATAATTTTGTTGAAAGCTGTGATAATACTGTCCTGCCTAGAACAGTCTGGAGTTTAAGTAATATGTGGGTGAAATGAAGTATCATCACTGTTTTATGTAGAGGGAATTCAGGATGCAGAAAGACGATGTGAATCACTCTAACTTGCACTTAAACTTTGTGTCAGAGTAAAAAGACAGTGATAGCCTTTTAGGCAGCACAGAAAACATTAGTCAGTTCTTTAAGAGAGCCATCGTATTTCAGTTCACAAATAGAAATAATACAAGACACAAAAGTTCTGTTCTGTTATAAACATACTTGTAGTGGCTTGGACCACAACTATCTAAATGATAACTAATCTTTCAGCATTCATTGAAACAGCTACAGTCAGCCTAAGATCTCGATCCTCCACCAGAATGCTAGAAGTCTGATGGCACCATGTTACATTTACAGAACCAAAAATTGCTATATAGACTAATCTGTCGTTATTCAAAAGGTAACTGTGGCAAAAAACCCCCAAACCTTTTACATTTTCATGGCTTTGGAAAACACAGTATTATGCTTTCAGATTTGAAAGAGTTCTCTTACTATGTTCTACATTTAACCTTTGGCAATGGATAGATGTTATTAATCACAGCAATATAACATTGAGAAAATGCCTTCCTGAATCTAATTCATTACCCCTTGAGAATGTGTCTGGTAAATTCATAACATAATGAAGTCCTACAGAACAAGACTATAGCTATTAAAGCAATAATGTTTATTGGAATACATTTGGAAATAGTCCAAATTACTCCATTTTAATAAGGATTTTGTGCTTTTTAAGATCACTGTTCCAGTTATTAATACAGAACAATATTAAGGCAACAAATTAAATCAAGATTTTGATATCAAATGAAGTAAGGCCTTTTGGGTCAAATGGGAGATTTACGATAAATCCTGAAAGTACTGCACTGCCACAGTCCCACTCCAGACTAATCATGATTTATAATACCTGTCTCATTCCTCCATTTGTTCATGTGTATGTACATATGAGTTTGTGTGTGTTTGTGTGCAAGTGTACATACACATGTATATAAATGCATGAGCTTTATGTGTAGATGTAGTGTAGATGTCAATTCCAAGCTCAGTTAGTAACTACACTAAGCACAGAAGAGCTTGATTCCTTCAAGAATCAAGGAGAGGAGAGAGAGTGCCAGACAGTTTCCTGTCATTCTATGTAGAAAATATTTTGGAACATTTGTGGAATATTCAATTTAAGATGTTATATATAATAAAGGTAATTAACATGTGTGTGAGACATCTTAGCCTTACTCCTCTGCATCTCTAATTTGATCTGCTGCACACCATATTAACAAGGCTGCTGCACGCTATATTGGTGAATAGTCATAAAAATGAAATGTTTTTTTCCTCAAATGTGCAATTTTACAACCTGCTCTGTTTAATTTTAATCCTTGAATTGTTCACAGTAAGCACAAATTGCATGGATTACCAAAATACCATCATATGGAAACATTGCATTAATGCCTGATTTTAAGAGCTAATGGTGATGATCAGATGTTTTTATAGGGCCTGCATTATCATATATTATAACGGTTCTCTGTTGATTAGTGTAATGTTAGAAATATGTTAAGGACTGCATTTATCTGCAAAAATCCATATTATTTTTCCATCTCTGATATTCAGAGCCTCTTCTACCAGTATGTTAAACAATTTGCTTAAATCAAGAGTAGAAACATGACAGTGGCATGGTGTGTATTTCTAATCTGAATCTTTTCTTTGTATTGTCTATGAATATCCAAATATTCAGAATGTATAACGTAGAAAGAAGAGTTGTGATTTGACAGGCAGCTTGTGTAAACCACCGAATCTTTTGCAGAGTGGCATTAAAACAGATTTACAATGGAGCCACAGGCAATCTTCTCGCAAATCTATTATATGCCGCTAAAAGTACTATCTTGAAGACCATCTGATAACAATCAACTTGGTCAAGAATGCTTACTATTACTCAAAAACTGGTTAGAACACATTTATTACAGTGATAGATGGTCGTAATCCTAATAAGCCTGTATTCGTTCCTTGTTATGCTAGTGGTCCTTGGCATTTATTCTTTTCTCTGCTACATAGGCAATCTAACTAATGATATTGTCTTCCACTTCTTTGTTCTATTTTCAGCCGGTTTTTTGCAGCATCCATATTACCACACACAGCTGGTTTTCTAGCAGAGATGCCACAAATATTCTGTGTATTTTTCTAGCCTTGTGATCTTTGCACTCAAAATAAAATAGAATAAACATCTGTACTCTCAAAGATGCAGTGATGTTTCTAGTTCAAGCCAAACATGGAGATATAGGATCTTCTCTCTACCTCTTTTAGCCTTGAATTAGCCTAAGTATGTACCTTTATTTTTTTTTTTAACATTTCTGATATCTTCATGTATAAAATTGTGTAGTTGAATAAAATATAATTTTTTATGTGTTTGCTCCCAATATTCTCACAATGTGGTAGCAATTTTACATTTCAGAATAGACCATCTGTTTCTTCTCTGTTGCTTGGAGGGTCCACTTTATGCAGTCACACATATGAAAACTGTAAAGCCATCTTTGTACCAATAAGACCTTGATATCTTGACAGACTCTGAGATACTCTTCTTTGTCAATTTGTCCTTGCTTTCACTAACACTGAACACACAGTAAGCAATATCTTTCAGATGCCAGTAAAATGTTTCTCTTTTCAAATGTTACCAACAGAACTATTTTAGATCATTCATCAAAAGCAATTTTTACATGTGTCAAACACGGAAGGCTTCAGTGAGAGTGAACAATCCTGGATAAACTCTTCATTTTAGGTTAAGGCAGTCTGCAAAGGAACTTACTGGTGACACTAGTATGGTTATTAAATTTCACTGTAAAAGTGGGCAGATATATAAAAAATCACAGTATTGGAAGAAATTAATCCACCAATGATCAAGTAAGTGATGAGATGATGACTTTCCAACAGAATAAAGTTATGCAGGATGAACTGAACAGAAAAAGAAACCAACTCTTTCATACTGTCTCTTCTCATCATATTGTAGAACTATTGGTTCAGTTTTGGAAGATTTGAATGTTCTGAGATCTACATAGTTTCCTTAGGAACCTGGACTGCTGAAACCTCTTACACGCTTACCATGGGCAGAGGGGAACCTGTGTTCCACTCCAAATTAACAATCTCTTTTGGACTACTATTTGCAGTGAAAATATTGCAATACCACATTGGCTGTGGTGTCTAGGGATTTACAACTACTGCAACCAAGCTTTAAGCTTCACTGTTAGATCTTGGTTCATTCTTCTCCATCTACAATGGTTAACTTAACAACATTTTTCTCAAAGTTTTGAATTACAATAGGGCCAACTGCAGCATTTTTCTTCCAGAAGATCCATTTAAATAAATAAATACATTAAGAAAAAGATTCCCTTAGTGCTGAGACTTCTGAAATCAGACGTATACTAATTTTCCATTGCATCTTTGTTATGCTCTATATCTAGCTCTTACTTGCTCATAGATAAGCCTTTTTGGGCCACATCTGATTGCTCTGTTTGCCCATGTATAGTATATTGTGGCATATATATTTTCAAATTGGAAAGGGTACAGAGAAAAATCCATGAAAAATTAGCTGAGTGGTAAGAGACATGACTGACAATAATACATTTAATTTATCGATCTATTTAACTTAGAAGTTGGAGAGAAGAGACGCTTGTAATGTGAAAAAAATACATTGATAGACAATATTAACTATAAACAGTTATTTAATCTGATGAAGAAAACTAAATAATCGCTAGATAAAAAAACGGACTATCAAGCTAGAAATGTACTTCTTATAGATCTCTGTTTAAAAAAAACACCAAACATTTTAACTATTATGGTGAAAATACAAGCATAAAACTTAAGCATTACAATGTCTTGATTATAAGAGCTCAGACTTGATGACCTAATGGTAGCTTCAAAATTACATACCACTAAAAACAAATGTAGGACTTGTTACACTATATGGATGTCAAAGAAAATCCATACTATCCACCATTAATGACGCACTACCCACCTTCCTCATCGCTCTGTGCAATTTTAAGTTATATAACATGAACATCAACAGCAATGAGTTGCTGTCAGATGTGGTCAGATGTGGTCAGATCAGGTCAGACCAGATCAGGTCAGACCTTCTAAAGATCTTCTAAAACTGTAAAGCACTGACTTATTTTCTGTTTTGGCATCTATTTCAGATATAGTAACATTTGAAAAGGATCACATTCCACCATAAATCTACAATAGTCTTTCTGTCCTCCATCACCTCCTTAAAACAAGCTTTCAATTTGGCTTAAGAAAAGATTAATTTTCATTCAAGATCTTTAGTGCCTGTCAACACTCCTGAATAGGGAGCCATTTTCCTTACTTGATGTCAAGGACACTCACACTAGTGATGCACATTCTAATCCCTCCCCTCCACCTGTAACAGCTGTACTGGTTATACACTGAAGGTTAAGTGTGCCAGTCATACTTTAAATATTGTGTTATTGTGTTTGCCCTTTGATTAGAGTACTTGTAATACTGAAAAAAGGGGCGACTCCACTGATATATTTGCAGGAAATAACATGAAAGTATTACAAGACCCGTGTTGTAAAAAGTATATTCATAGTCTGGTCTAATATCACTCTATGGGGAATATGGTACATATCTCCTATCATTGCTATATTTCTACAATAAATTTATATAATGGCAAAACCAAATGCAGTTAAACTAATACATATCAAACATATTTCTCACTTCACCACAAGATTCATTTTGATTTACTTAATCTAATATTTATTAATTATCATTTTTATCCCTTTTTAACCTCTTTCCAAACTTGTTAGGATATTTGTAAATTATAAGCAAGGGCATTGTAATGTATACAAGAAACTTGAATTAATTTGCTGGGATAACAAAAAGTGTAGATGGTTTTTCAGACGGCATTTGTGCTAAAGAATCTCTGTTTATTTTTTACAATTGTTCTTCAGATGAGAGGATTCCTGTAGTGTGAGACGTCCTTGTTAAATAGACTGTATATGCATCATACGCCACATGACCTCCCGGTAAAAGCAAAAGTCTAGCAGACAGAAGCTTCTCTGGTAGAAACACCAACCAAGTTAATAACTCATATGTACTCTAGGACATGTGATTTTCTTGTGCTTTTAGTCACTGATAGTGAAAACTGGCCGAATGGCAGAATGAGAAGAATTTCTGATAAATATGTTCTTGTTTCTAGAAATTATCTGACTTGAGACAAAACATTTGAGAATTAGTTAACACTGGCAAACCTTAAAGTTTTGGTAAGCACTTGAGACAACATTGGAAAAATTTATTGTGCTCATTAAAGAGTAAGCATTTTGTCTTTCATTGACAGAAAAGAAAAATTTAACTTTGCTCACCTTTTCAAGAATCTCATAAATTTGAACGTCAAGTGAAGGAACATGAAAAATTTTTTCCAGATTTCTGTATGGAGGAAGATGCACAATTGCTGTAACGCACCTTTTTTTGCTATAACGCACCTAGGTTACTGAAAATCTTGTTAGAAATATTCCACATAATCTTTACATTCATTCTTGCTGATTTATAAAGTTTCCTCTAAAATTTTAACTAAAGTCTCTTCTCATACAGGAAAAACGACCACACCAACTTCTTTCACTGTAATAAGGACATTGAAATGATTAATAAACGTGTCCTTTATTTTCACGGCATCTGTCCTTTCTACTAAATCTAGCTTTCAACTTTTCTGATTTAGTAATGACCAGGAGTACGGTTCTGTTGTTCTCAGGTTCGAATAAACACACGGACACAGCTGTCAGGGTTCTCCAACAGGCAGAGGCCAAAATGGAGGACGAGGTGAGGAGGAAGAGAGAGCTGGCCTCTGCCCTCATTTTATTTATATGTTTTCCAAATTCACTGTGGATTGGAGGATGGAGATACCACCTCCTGCTGTCCACTGGTTAGTAATAATGTCTATCACATAGGTTAGGAATTCATAACAATCCTTGCCGTTAGGTCAACAATTCATGTTTACACAAAAGTGCGTGAGAAACTATTTCGCTGAACCAAAAACACTGCACATCTGAAGAACTGCAAAATGCAAGGCCACACGGTTCTATTCCTGAGACATCCAAACCAGCTGTTATTTTCTGCCAACTTGTCTATCCACGATTCATTAAAGGTTGCTATGCCTAAAATTGTGGAGCTTGGTAATTTCTGGGCATGATTTCATTTGTTTATATATTTTCAAAATCTACCATTTGAAAATATTTATAAGAAAGCAGGAAACATGAAGGAAATCCGACAGCTAAACACTAGCTGTGGTTCTGACTCACAGACAAAAGGAAGCTACAATCTTCTTTTCCACTCACTCCTGCACCCACTTCTAGGGAAAACAGTGAATAAAGAAGATGGACGAGGAATTCAAAAGCAACTGATAATAACCTATGCCTCCCTGTCATGATGCTTGATAGTTCCACAGTATCTGTAAGAAATCTCTTTGCCAAGGGTTGTCCTGTTGGTGCAAGATGCGAGTAAAAGTGTAAAGTTTTCCCAGTATAAATATGCTAACTGCATAAATCATGGTGAATGAGGTATGTATTTTGGGCACCTCCGACACAGAAACTTGTCAAGAGAATGTTACAAGCATTTTTGCCCCTTTCTGGAAAAAAGTAAATTAATTTAGACTTCTCCATATCACAGGTAAATATATATATATATATAAAAAAATAAAATTTATTTTCATTTTCTGTATTTAAAACCATGAAAATGGCAGTCTTTAACATGTCATAACATAAGATGGCATGCTTAAATACACCTGGAAAGTAATGCTGAGATTATTCTTATTACTTATAAATGCAACCTCACAAAAAGAGTTTATATAAACCATAAAAACATACGCAGAAATGCATACATTCAATCTCAGATGTTCTTAGGTTGTAGATAAGTTGCAACGTAAGATAGTGTTCATCACTTGAAATTTTACTCTGGAGGCATTTTTATGAATAGTTGATGATCTTTCATATGTAGCTCACTGAGTTTATTCAAAATTATTGATTCTACAGATTATAGGGTAGTCATCTCATCTGTATGAACTAGTCAGTCTTCATTTGTTTTAGAATCAGATTCGTGTAACTAACACTTGCCAATATAAATGTAAAATTTGGTGTATGAAATTAACTGTTAACACTGTGATTTAATAATCATAGTAACATGAATAACATGGTATATACAAAAAACCCTTCAGAAGAAAATAAATCAATCTAAATATTAGTTTTTCTTTTGGAAAGGACAAAGCTTGTAATGTTTATCACCAGAAAGGGGTTCTTCCAACTATATTTTGCTTGCTCAGGTCTGCTACTCTATGTACTTTGAGATATCAGCATAACAGGAAATATAAAGGAAGCTAGACTTCCCCTGCAGCCTTGCAATTTCAAACATGCAGAATGCAGATATAACAACAAAACAAAATCGATGCTTCTCCCTTTGATTTCTCAGGACAAAATCTCTTTCCTAAGCCATTTTTTTGAAAAATCTCTAGTGTTCACATTTCTATTTATAGCATATAGTGCCCCACAAGGAGATGGAATTAGGCTTGAGAGAGTATTTTCTGGCATAAAAATATATTACCACAACCATTTATTTACATTGGTGTAATGTGTAACAGTCCTGGTCCAAGACCATATCCCAGTTGTCCTTGATGCTGTTCAAACACAAATGCAAAACAGAACCATTCCCCAGCAAAGAAGGAAAAGATGAAAAAGAGATAAGTGAAACAAGGAGACAACATTCTTCAGAAAGACAGATGGTAGTTTCAGCCACTGAATCACATCCCACATTCTCTAGTTTTGAAAGAGGATTATATATTAGCATACATGACCATATTTGGATGGCCATGGGGACTTCCTCTCAAGTATGAGAAACAACATGAGGTAAAAGATGTAAAAATTTTGTAAATGGTTCCCAGTCAAATGGAGGCTAATGTTGCGGACAAGTTAAAGGCAGGATCCCACATTCCCAGGTAGTGAGGGAGAGCTTATAAAGAACTTGAAAACGCCATGCAAATTATTTGAGTTAATACAGAAGCTTAGACATGTCCAAGCACTGAACTAGGGAAATGATTTTGCAGAAACATTCTGTGTAGGTGCTCATCTGTAAAAACCTGCACAGGGAAGAGATGGCTGAAAGCAAAAAATGAATCCAACAAGATGGAAATAGTGGCATTTGCTGTGTGAATGGACAGAATTATTTTAATTATGCAGAAAGAATGAACAAAACCTAAGCACTGAACTAATTATAAGAGGTCAGAAACTGAAAACTTGTAAGAGGTCAGAATTGCAAAAAATGTTCAGGCTAACAGCTTGAACAGGCAGGATGTGGTATTGCTTAGGATAAATTATGAAGTGAAGAAGGCTTTGGGGAAGGACTGATAAACTTTGGTTTGATCATGTTGAGATTGAGCTAAACCTCCATGGTTACAACAGGGTGCAATTTTAGTTTGGATATGAAATAAATTTGTAGTAAATTAAAATCATATAATCAGTATGAAGCATCAGTGAAACAAATTAACTGAATTTGTGCTTATGCTTTAGACTGCCATTAGTCAATGTGCAAAGTGAGAAAAGCAAGGGAATTCTGAAAAGGCTGCTGGTGACAACATGCGAGGTATGTCTTGCAAGCACGCACCTATGCCGGTACACCATGGCAAGAAATTGCAGAACATCTAGCACAGAACTGGAAGAAAATGTATAAAGTCTCAATTGTTTAGATACAGTACACGAATATTTGTTATCTTAGCAATAATGGATGAAAGACAGCAAGCAGCTGTAGAGGCAACAAGAAACAAAACTTTTTTGGATGGGAAACATAAATAGAACTATATTGTGTATGAAGCACTGAATGAGACTGAGAGACAGAGAAATAAGATGGGATGGGAAGGAGATGGGATGCATGCACTGGGCTGTATGCAGAAACTGGAAGACAATCAGATATCAGACTTCTATTTCTGCTCAAGAGAGACAAAAGATAAACGTGTAGGAAGACTACAGTGAGAAGCTAGGCCAAAGAAAGAGATAAGGTAATTTTGCATTTTGCTATTGTCCTCATTTTTTATGTGAGGAGTTGTAAAGGCAACAGGGATAAAATTAAAACAATAAGTGGAAATGTGAGAACTAGAGCTAAGCTTGTAGATTTGTCAATTAAATCGAAAAAGTCATCAGTCTTTCCAACGGAAAAATTAGCAAAGATGAAATATGAAATGAGAGGAAGTCTGGGTAGTAAGCAGAGATCATAGAGCTTCGGACTGGAGCTGCTGAAACTCCTTTTCTAATCTTAAAGGCTTCCAACTCCTGCTAAAGTGTTAGTTTACAGAAAATCTCAGAATAGGGAAAAGACTGCAAAAGACACAAGAAAGGAAGATCTCACCTTAGTCTCTGCGTTAACAGTGTACAAAGTTTATACAAAAACAACTCAGTCAAAATCTGAGGACCAAGACTAGAAGGAAGAGGTGCTTCCCTCCATCAGCTTCCCAGCAGGACCTGAAACACATGCACTGCTATGTTATCACAAATTCTTTCTCTCTCAGAGAGATATTTTCATCTTTGCTAAGACATCTCTTCAGCATATTTAATAAGTGACTTTATTAGAACCATGAATAAAGTACATCAACTTCCATTTACTAGCTGAACAATAAATGTTTTCATACTTAATCATGAAGTGCTGAGAGTTGTGTTCCCAAATTTAGTGACCAGCACTCTAGTACAGCTACATTCATACCTGATTCAAAACAGTGTGCTACATATTCAAGCAATTCAGGCAGGCACTTATCGATAAATGACACTAAGATTCTTTCAACAGATTCAAGAAACAACAGAACCTCAGCTGCCAATGGTTAAATGATAAAGGAAGAGAAGGCATTACGTTTATGTTAAGCACCTATACTCACCTCCTTCTGGGGTCAAATGGAAAGACAATCTAACCTTTCTGCAGGGAGATGGGAAAAATGCTGAAAGGAGAAGTGGAAAAACCCGTGGATTTATAGAGAAGTGTTTGAAGGACTTTTGACTTTATTTGTAAGTCAGGACTAATCTTATGAAAATCTACCCTCTCTAAACATAATTTAATATGCCTGAATTTTGCTGGATGTGCTATTCTTGACTTCTATAAGGGACCAGCCACATTAATAGTATCCAAACTAACTTCAAAAGTAATTGTTCTTTTTCAAAGTGGTAGAGTTTTAGGCACTCAAATTTACAGATGCCCTTGGATTTTTACAATCAAAATGTTTCCTAATAACTAGAATATTTATTCTTTAAAAATGAGGACTTCTACTGCTTAATGCTTGTACGTGCACTGTCCTTGTCACAATTAAAAGCAGCCCTGTTATTGTCAGGGATTTATACCACAGTCATTGATATCACAGAGAGATGAAAGTCCAAGTCATAAGTAAAATCTTGAGACTGCTGTTATCCATGGGCCTTTGATGTCTAAGGAAAACCTGTATATAAGTACCCCAGATGCTACAGGAACAAACTCATGCAGTACAGGCCTCATTTGTTACGCAAATTTTACATAATTTTAACTAGTAAATTCGAGAAATTAGTCGTGGTGAAATTTTGCTCTGCAATGACACTTCTCCGAAGTTTCAAAAACGCACATGCAGAAAAGAGCATGTGAACTTTGATGTTTTAAGAATAGACTAACAGTTCTGCAGAACGTACACATTACTCTGACTGCAAGAAGCACTTCTTACTTTAATTGAAATAATGGTTGACAGGACACAGGGAGTGGTCAAAGATTATAAAAGAGCACTGAGAACAATTTATCTGTTGCCAGATCAGCAGAGCTTCCTCCCTAGAGATAGGCACTATCTAGTTTTGCCTTGATCCATTGCAAATTGTTGCCTGGTAACTTAAGCTGCTTCCCTTTCAGGTCAGTTTTTATTAGATGAAAACCTTTTAATTACAAGCTTGACTGCTGCAATATTTTTGTTGTACAAAAATATGACCCCAAATGCTTACATAAATCATGTGTAATTCCAGGCACTGCTTTCCCACTGCTACCTCTACACTTATTTATTGTCAGGATTTTCCCCATATGAATTGTTCAATCTGTTTGTTAGGCTACAGTATCAACTTTGAGACAAATAATTAAACATTCATGCTTTTTTTCTGAGAATGTTTTCTGACCATCTCCTGGTTCATGGGATGCTTTCTGCTCTGTGCCAGTCAGCCTTCTGCCCTTTGCATTGAATGTGTTCCTTCTTCTGGAGCCTGCCTGGAGAAGTCTTCCCTGGCAAGTGTGTAGCCAGGACTTATGAAATCCTAATCTTACCACTGCACATTATTTACTGCCCTAGATATAAATATTATTTGTTCTCATTGAAAGTTTTCCTTATCTTTCCAGTAATACTAAAATATCAGAATAATCAGTCTACCCGTAAGAGGCACAAGCTAAGAGCAGTAATCACAGACTAGTCTGAATTGGAAGGGACCCAGAGAATAATTGAGTCCAGCTTTTAAGTGAAGGGTCCATACCCGGATCAAACCTGTGACCCTGGCACCATTGGCACCCTGTTCTAATCAATGGAGATAATCCCAGGGTCTAATCAGGGGAGATTTCCTGATTCCCTAGTGAGGTCAAGTTATTCCCTAGAGCTCTAGAGCTCTCCACTAGCATAAGGCAGCTCCTCCTCCACTCCCTATGGTACCAGAAGAGTAAATGTCACACTACTGTATGTAAGGCTGCATATTTCCAAGAGCTTTCTGAACTGGCACAGCTCATAGCATGAGGGAAGTATTTTTTTTACTGCACATGAAATATATTAGGACATAAGGACTGTTTGTGTTGATTTGATGAATCCCCAGCTGTGGGCTGCTGGGTGTTGACACACAGCTATTTTATCTATCAGTCTACCAGCATATGAGAGTACTGATTTTGGTGATTAACATCCAGAGCCCAACAATCATATAAAATAGCATTCTGTTAGCAGCACTGTCATATTTACTTTGCAATCAGCCTGCTTTTTCTGGTAGAGCATTAGAAGAGCCAGACATGGAGCAATTTGCTGCAGAAGTTACACTGCAGGCCCACATGTGGAAAGTCTTTATTCTTTCCCCTTTGATTACTATCCAACTTCAGTCACAGCAAACATGACTCAATATATAAAACCCCGCTTCTAATGGGAATACTTCTAACATACAACAGATTATACAACCAAATTTACCTCCAAAGGTTTTGAAGTTGCCTAGCTACGGGATTGGAAAGGTTGAGGAACTCCCTGTCAAAGTGGCAGGAAATGAGGCAGATGAACGTTTGAGGACTGAAGCTTCAAGCTCCACCTAGTGACAGAACCTTACTGTTGCCTTTATAGATAGTCGCGGAGAAAGTACAGGATACCATGAAACGTTTCTAAAACTCTGGTGTAGTATTGGCAGGAAATGACAATCAGAGCCAAAAGAAGCACAGGTTTTTTTGTTTGGTTGGTTTTTTTGTGGGTATTTTTAAATTAAATACAAATATAACTTAAAAAACCAATACAAGAGACACTAACTGGCACGGGAATGCTCAATAAAAGTAACACCACACCACCTCGTGCTGAAAAATATGTCTTTACATAGGAGAACAATGTGACCATAGTGACAATAATTTGTGAAATTACTCCACTCCTTGGGAAGGAGATTTTTGCATTAATAAAGGACACAGAACTCTAGTAATCATTAATGTGTTTCTTCATAACAAAGAGTTTTTTGCACTTCATGTCACCACATGCCCGGCAGAATAGCAGTGAGATTTTGTTCACCAGCTACAACAAGAAGTCCAATATTGTTAGCAAAAAATCTGGTGAAATTTTTATTGTATGCATAGTCATTTTATTTTATAAATATGTCAATGAAGATTTTCCTTCATAGCAAACGTAATAAGACTTTGAAGGTTTTGAACTGACCAATTGTATGTCAGACTGTGTAGAGCAAGGACATTTTTTCCAGAGAAATTACTGGTAGCTTTAGAAAAGAAAGCTACATTTTGGTGTATTCGTAGTATGTAGAGAATGACATTCTAGGATGTCTTGATGATCAGAAAATAAAAATTACACTAGACTACATTGATAATTATAAATGCATTATATATTCTGTCAATACCAATGCTCCAATGTTTCCTCAATTAATTTTTATATAGAAATAAAAAAGACATTTTCCCCCCCTAAGTGTATGATTTAGTGAGCATCTAATATATTGATCTTTATTTTATCTTGTATTGAGTATCTGAATAGATGTGGTCTTCAAAAGCAGGCAAGAATTTTCTTGAAGAAGAAAGCCTTATGACCAAGAGGAGTCTAAGGATGTCGATTGAATTGCTAACTTGTTGGATCACAATGTCATCTTAGGTCTAATAATAAGGACAGTAATACTTTGATATCTCAGAAAAATTAATAAGAGTTATTTAATTCATAAAGTGCTTTAACATGGCAGCATTTCTCTGCAATATATTATTTTTTTCTGGAAGTTCCACTTTTGGTTTTGATTGCAATCAGAAAATCTAGTGTAAAAGGAAACACATAAGTTAATAACGCTTATCTACTGAAGGACCCATTCAGATTTAGATGGACAAAGACATTAATCTTGTATTATTCAGACTGTCCTCACCAGAGTTCTGCAGTAGTAGATGACAATAAAATGACATGTGGAGCTTAAGACACACCTTATTTTGAAACAAAAAAAAATAAACTATGTTTCAAAAACATGTAATTCAAAAGAAATGCTGACAAAATTTCCTACATATGTGATATCTTAAAGCCATTTACCACATTGAATGTAGTCACATTCCTGTGTTTCAATTGAGGAAAAGACTATGCAAGTAACATGTTTACATGACAGAAAAGAGAAACACTTACTGGAATAGTATTTACTGGTAGATTCTTCCAAAGTTTCTTTTAATTTGTGGTATTTTAATTCTATTTAGGGTGGCGCCTGCTAGTGGAATCTGGCATTGAGCTACTGTACTTATGCTGTTCATTATGGAATGTACTGTTTTAAAGATTGCGATGTAAAGTACAGATAATTGGGAACTGATCTGTTACCATGCTGGAAAAATATGCAATACAGGTTTCAGCGACAGACTTCTACTGATATGCTAGCCTAAATTGTTTACTAGACTGATTTAGTATATAGAAGAGGCTATAATATGTTACGAGTCTTTTAGCAATTTGTCTAGTCCTTAAGTTGCCTGTATCTATATGAATGAAGCTATTGCAATAATTCCTCTTGGTGCAGATATAATTTATAACAACAAAGCATGACTTTTCACATTCATATTGCCAGGCAGAGCGAAATATTTTATGATGATGGCAAAAAGCACATTAATGTTGTACAATTATAGTTACACTGGGGATTTTTCTTGAATAAAAGTCTTGCCAAGAATTCACAAATGAATCAACATTGCTGGAACATACCGAAAAATTGTAGTTATACAAATACTACTCAGATCTAGCTTTAGAGTAAATAGTCAGAGTACATACTTAAGCAAAATACGTTAAATTAAGCAGAATGGCTATTCATTCAGACCACAACAGGAAGAGAAAGGGGCTAACACAGGAGGATCTGCCAAATATCCCCTGTGCGTCACACAGCCGGGCTGCAGAGGGATGTGCTGAATTCCAATGTCTTCTCCTCAGACCCACACTGATATCCATGCAGTCCCCTTACCGAGCTGGATTTCCTCTCATGAAGGCCCACTGCTGCCTCAGAGCCCCCAGGGGCTCACGCTGTGCTGGGTCCTTTATGTCTAGGAGGATTTATTTTTTTTGTCTTTTGAAAAACGCAACCACAGAGCGCAGCCTCTACAGCTCGGTGCTGGGAACTGCAGAACCCTAACTTTTATGTACCTTTTTTCGTTTTACTGCTTTGCTTGCTGTGTTCCAGGAGCAGCAATCATATGATCCAGGCCTCGCATACAGCCAGTCTCAAAGGGAAGTGTGTGCCTGAGAGTTTCCCTTGATTGCGGCCAGAAATGACATCTCACAATGTTGGTGCACGCTCACATCAGTGACGTACTGGTGCTCTAAGGGAATCTCACAAACTGGGGTTAGCTCAAGGGCAAGCAGGAGGAGCCTAATATTGGTTTGTGGGGTTTTTTGACTGAGAATACCAGAAAAAGGTCAAAGGACCTACTGCAATTCACTACTGAACTCATTTCGGGGTCCCACCAGGCCTGTGGTCCTAAGGCCAGGCCTGTCTGACCAAGGCTGAGCACACAGGGGAAGCCCCCTCGCTGAGTAGCCTCCACACCCCTGGCCCTGTGCTCACTCCTGGCCCCTGGGCACCCACGCTGGATGGCCAGAGGGAGGAAGCAGGGCCTTCCCTGGGAGGTGTGTCCCGGCCAGTTGTCTGGAACGAGGAGTCTTCTTGGCCACAGCCTGTCCTCAGGTGGAATGGTGGCATTGCTGTACGAAAGGACCTTGCGGTGTCCTGGTACCAGCTGGTTGGACATCTTGGGCCAAAGTCTTGTGCAAAATATTTTGTCAGAGTCAGTTTCTGATACTGGAAATGGCTGTGTGCTGAGTTTTAGTAAAACTGCAACTGCTTCAATTGATGTAATGTTTTTGCATGAGAGACTAAACTGAAAAGGAAAGGCAACAATCCTTACATACAAACGTTAAAACAAATCTGGAAAGAGGTTAAAATCTGAGCAGTTAGTAAGAGCACTGTTTTCTGTCAAAATGTAAATTTAGAGTAATATCAAGACATAGCAAAAATTTGATTAACTACAAACTATTCATAATATACGGAAGTTCTATGTTCACTTGAAGGGTAAACAGACATTTAAAAGCCCTTCTAATTATACACATAGTGTTTCAATTAGCAGCACTACAAATTTATTTTATAATCTAATCATCAGTGATGCATTTCAGTGATATAACACTGCTCAGTCACAGATCTCAAAGTGCTTTGATAAAGACAATTATTTTCATTTCACAGAGATAGTTTAAGACAAGAGAATCTTTGTGGCTTGTCTAGGAAAACACAAAAGCTCATTTCCTGTTGCCAGGGGCAAGTGTACTAAGAAAAGATTAAGAAATGCCTTAGGGTAGCAGACACATTTACTTTGTACATACCAGCTGGGTCTGGTCAAGGTTTGCCAGCTTAGGTGGGGCACCAGGCTGATGCAGCTAGCTCCCAGCTAGGCTGGGCTAACTTGTGCCTTGTATTTCTAGTTTCTTGTGCCGATGGAGTCTGGCTGTACCTAGCAAAATACACACAAATATGACTTCCATTCCTGACAGTGAAATACCATGGGGGCTTTTGATTGTTTGCATGCAAACTGAATCAACAGAATTACTGAGCCTGGTTGATCATGGGACCTGCCCATTTTGACTCCAGGGCCCACTACAGTCAATGTCACTTTGTACGGACTCCGAGCCTTGTGGTTCCTTTTTAACTTAGGGTTTAAATGAACTCAATATTCAAGCAAAACACTGAGAAAGGCATCGAGTGTCACATGGTTTCATGTGGTTTTGAGAAAACTCTCTGAACAGGACCAGGCTTACTCAAAACTTACTTGAGGATTTTCTTTAAGGTTTTGCTAATGGCAGCTGAGTTTTGTATTCATGACCAATTCAAGACCAACCTAGTTTCACTGATGAGTAGAGTCTGCAAAGAAATTTTCTGAAGCTATGCTTCCAATCACTGTTAATTTATTTTGAGAAAAGTGATAACAGTGGCAACGGTCAGTTGCGGATAGAGTTTTGATACAGAGAAGAGGTTACTGTCTTGGAGAATGTGCTGTTGGTCCAAAGTGCATTTTCAGTCTCATTTTGCAACTTAGCACATACTTCCTTCCTCTTCTGTCCTGATGCTGCCTGTACAGAAATAGGCTGACACTAATCATTTCTCCCTACCTGCTGAGCTGGACAGCTTTGTTGACTTTGACTTTTTTGACTTTGTGCAGTCATGGGTGGAGATAGTACTTTAATTAATGAGCCAACTTTCTCATGAGACAAGCAGCTAGCTCATTGCTGATTTTCTCTAACCTCAGGTTAGTCTGTACCTACATGTGAAATTGTAGTTTTAGTCTTGGTTTCTGTCTCTCCTTATCTGTTCCTGTCTCTATCTTTCCCAATACTGGATTATGATTTAGTCTTGGGGTGTTAATTTCATCCATTATAGAGCAGTTATGCTTAGGAGTGACCTGTGGTGCTGTTTCGGTAAGAGAGTGTAGAGGACAGCTCAGGACAGACTGTAGAGGGATGCAAATAAAGGCCTAAAGGGATTACTTTTCCCTCCTACATTGAGGAAGAGTGATGATAGGAGCTATAAGTGCCCTGTTTAGCAGTACTGTTACATTATATTTGTTTTGGTGTTTCAGTTATAGCTTCCCTTCCTCCTTCCCCCTCACAAACCTACTCCAAACTGCCCAACATGGAATTAACACACGTAGAAAGCTTTTCTTTCACAAGAGTCAGCCAAAATCCTACTAGGGACCTGCACTGCTAAGTGTATTCACTCCACTCCTCCAGCTCCCTAATGAGTTGTCCTGTGCTGCTGACACCGTGCTCAGTGACTGGCAGCAGTGACTGGTCTGCCAGAGAGCCACTGTAGGAGCCCATGCCTGTCATTAAGCTATTCCCAAAATAAAAAGAGATTTTGTTGTTGTTCCTTATTGTATGTTACACTTATATAGCTCTTGCCCTAAGCTTAGATTTCAAAATAGTAAATAGACAAAACAACTTTTTTACTGCTGCTTGCTCTTGCCATGAAAAAAAGTTGGGCTACTGCCTGACAGAGACCAAGAACCCTAAACATTGTTCACATAAGCTTTAAAACTGCTTAAATAAGCAAAACCAGTTTTAATTTCTTTTTCTTAAGCTATCTGATTTTCCCTAAAATTATCAAGGAAATGATGATCTTGTTGATATACCTTCAAGATTTGGCACTTGAATAGTTTTAAACAATTTTAAACCAATTTTTCTATTTTCCATTTACAGTATCAATACATCAATTTTCTTAGAAATTTTGAGATAGATTTGGTAGCCAGTCACATGTGGTAGGTTCTTTTTCACCGAGAAAATCTCATCATATTTCGGGAGAGAATTATAAATTCGCAAGAAAACTGAAATAAGAAGAATACATTTTTCTTCCTACCTATGCAGTGCATTTGATTGTGACCTATGGGTGTCATAAACCAGGGGTTTATGACTTTTCCTGTTTTTTTCCAATCCTTTGCTAACACCGAATTTTGAATTTTCCTGGTAGGCCTAAAGAGTATATTTAATTCTCAGTGTCACCGGTGAGCATGGGAATTTGGGAGGAACATTAAGTCCACTGTTGCCCATCACAGAGGCTGGAAGATTCCTTTTCTAGAAGAACATTTAAAAGTCACAGAAATCTGAATAATCAAGACAGACATTCACAGGCACCTTGAGATTAGCCTAATTATTATGGTGTTACAAAGCAGATGAATAAATACAGAGATTTTTGCCATTTAGCTTCTATGGCAATTTGGTTTTACAGTTTTCTCTGTAGCCACGCAGGCTCCTTGTTTTCAACAGGAAACTGAGATTCTCACTGGAGATATTTAAATCCAGAAGGTATAGGTTTAGTATAAATGCCAGATATTATGTAACTTTACAGTGAAGTGATGAGTCAGTGACATAATTTACATGTGTTTTAAAAATAGTTTCTAATTCATAGAAAGCGAGCTACTGAAGTCTCTAATCACTTAGTAGTACTTCATGATGAAAAAATCGTTGTTGTTTTTATATGATATTGAAAATCTATTTCTTTGCAGCTTGTGCTACCTTGACTTACTACAAGAGAAATGGCATTTGAGATATCTGTATATGGATTATAAGCAATTATATCTCCTCATAGTTAGTGGGAACAATAAAGAAAGAGGTCAAATGCACTTCAGGTCTATGTATAGCACTGTAATTAAAACTTTTTTCAATTCTGATGACGAGAATAGAGAAGGCAGACTTCTAAAATGCTGTAAACCATAACTGGTGTCAAGTAGATAATCTGGAAGTATGTGGAATTGTTCAGATTTACCTCATCATACAACTACTATTTTTCTTCAGTGTTTTTGACATTTTCAGTTAACCTAATTTTTTTTTTTCATGAAAAAGCAAAATGATGGACATGAGATGATCGAGAAATTGGATAATTTTCTGAGGAAAATTCAAGTACATAGTGTTTCTGCTTAGATGGAAGAAAGCAGACTTGAGATAAGAATTCAAAAAAAGTTAAATGGGACATATAAAAATAAGGTAGATGATCTCTGTGAAGCAGAAGTTGTTAGAAGGCAATTGCTATGGGTTTCTCAGTATTCCAGGATGTACAGGAAGCTTATGTAGATGACGGGGCAAATTGCCTCATGTGTGGGTAGGAGATTCTGATGAGAACCAAAAACGGACCATATTTACTGTCCTTCAACTTCTACTTACTACTTCTATTTACTATGTCATATTTACTTTACTGAGAGTCATTTAGAGCTACACTCTCTTTCATTATTTAAGTAAGTAGCTCTTATTAGCAGCTCTACAAGCAGCTATTCATATGTTATGGAAAGTATGTTCTGATATCAAACTTGAATTTGCCCTTAAGAAATATTCAAAGCCTCACCACTTTGACAAAAAGGACTGGACTGACACCTTCTGAGTCCATGTTTATTGACAAGTCTGGTGATAACCTTGTTATAGATGGCCCATCATGGACTTTTCAAAAACGCTTTTATGTTTCAAAGATTAATGTTGCAATCAGCATCATCAACCAAGCCATTTAAAGTTAATAAGATTAAGAGTCTCAGAATATATTTAGGAGTACATGTGAATAAAACAGGACCAACACAGAAGAGGAGATACCAGATGCAAAGCTTTATCTAAAATAGGGATTCTTTTTTAGAGACAGTGTGCTTACAAGATGTGTCTTGTCCAGTATGCCAGAGGTCTGTTGGTCATGAAAATGGTATTGCCAGTCCTGCTAGTCATGCCTGCTATCTTCTGGCTGAATGAAACACAATCAGGATCCAAAATTAAAACAAGGAGGCATCTTAAAGCACACTACTGTTTTTGTTCTTTGTATTTGTTTCTGGATCTAAAGATTAGCTTTTTGTCAAACCTTTCCTGGCACTAAGAGTGATTTCATAATGGTTGGGAAAATACAGGGTCCTCTTCTGCAAATGGCAAATATAATTACGGAAATATTAAATCGTTCTCCACACCGCTTTTAAAAGCCCTCATGAGCCTGTAGTCTTCACTAAGATGCAATGGCCTAGTTGCAAGCTAGTGTACAAAATACAAATAAAAAAAAATCTTGAGGCAAATGTTAACTGAAGTCTCTGTAAGTGGGCATGAAGTCCAGGACTCAGGTTTCACTCCAGACTTGTCATTCAGAGACTCATTACTAATTTTTTTGTTTAGAATCCTCAAAACCAAATTGCAGGTCTATGCTGATGGGATACTGGGAAAACACTAGTGGAAAGAAACCACAAAAAGGTTGCATCCTAAAAATAAAGCATAGGTAAACAATGTTTAAAAACTGTCGTGGCCTAGTCGTTGGTGACACCATGTGAATCCTCTCAGAATACAAAGTTCATATTACCACTGAGTATTTTAATCCTAAATGTTTTGAATAGAAGGTCAGTGGGGTTTAGAAAAAACCCTACGAATGGGGATCTTTCCCATGCCTTACTAATCTTAGCATATTAGTACTTTGTTGGAGATCAAAACCTGTCTGGGAATGATTTCAGAGCAAAGTGAATACAACATGGCACTGGAAGCAGAGGAATATTTTATCCAGTCACCCTTCCTCATTCAGTCCTTATCTAAGACTCACATATCCCATATATGTGGTAGCTCTAAAGGAGGGCTGATTGACAGAGGAAGGGAAATAGAGCATGACCAAACTTTGGTTCCTTCGCCTCTCACTGTTATAACAGTAAAACCACATGAGCAACACTGGGGATCTCTGGATGTGATGGAGAACAAAAGCAGGAGTATAGCAGGGTGCAGAGTAGATTCACTGTTTGCCACTGTAGGGAGAAAATTCATGCGGCCAAGGCTCAACTGAAGTTGAAGCTAGCCAGAATTGTGGGGGACAATAAACAGAGTTTGTTTCAAATATATTAATGGCAATAGGCAGTGTGAAAATAACATTGGCCTGTTACAGGATGAGGATGGTCACCTCACAAACAGGGACAGAGACAAGGCAGAGCTGTTTAACGCATTCTCTGCCTCTGTCTTTAATACAGATGACAGAGCAAGGGGCTCTCAGATCCCTGAGCTGGAGGACCATGACTGCGAGAATGATCAACTCTCAGTCAACCCTGAAATTGTGTGGGATCTGCTGCTCCAGCTGGATCCCTACAAATCTATGGGGTCTGATGGAACTCATCCAAGAGTCCTCAAAGAGCTGGCTGATGTAATTGTAAAACTTCTCTCGATGATTTTTCAGCAGTCTTGGGAATTCAGAGAGGTCCCAGCTGACTGGAAGCTGGCAAACGTCCTGATTTTCAAGAAGGGCAAGAAGGAGAACCCCAGAAACTACAGACCTGTCAGTCTCACTTCAGTGCCTGAAAAAAAAGTTACGGACAAGATTATTCCAGGAGGTATTGTAAAATGCCTGAAAGACAAGGTCACTGGTCACAGCCAGCACAGCTTCATGAGGAGAAAATCCTGCTTATCAAACCTGATTTCCTTTTACGACAAAGTAACCCACCTAGCTGATGAAGGGAAGCCATCTGATGTAATCCTTTTGGATATAAGTAAAGCTTTTGATACTATCTCTCACAGTATCGTTCTGGACAAAATCTCCAGCACACAGCTGCATAAACACATCATGAGATGGGTGAGCAACTGGCTCACAGGTCGGGTGCAAAGAGTTATACTGAATGGGGTGACATCAGAATGGTGATCTGTCAGTAGTGGGGCTCTGCAGGGCTCCATCCTCGGCCCTGTGCTCTTCTACATCTTCATTAATGACCTGGATGCAGGACTGGAAGGGATACTAAGCAGATGATACAAAAATGGGAGGCGCTGTTGACTCTCTCCAAGGCTTGGAGGCCCTGCAGAGAGACCTCAACAAATTAGAGGACTGGGCAATCACCAGCCATATGAAGCTCAACAAGGGAAACTGTTGGATTCTGCACCTGGGATGGTATAACCCTGGATGTACAGATAGACTGGGGAATGAGGGTCTGGGAAGCAGTGACACAGAAAGGGACCTGGGGATCCTGGTCAATGGCAAGTTGAACACGAGTCAGCAGTGCACTGGCAGGCAGGAGGGCCAGCTGTGTCCTGGGGTGCATCAGGCACAGCATTGCCAGCCGGGCAAGGGAGGGGATTGTCCTGCTCTGCTGTGCACTGGGGTGGCCTCACCGCCTATCCTGTGTGCAGTTTTGGGTGCCACAATATAAGATAGACATTAAGCTATCAGAGAGTGTCCAAACGAGGGCAACAAAGATGAAGGGCCTTGAGGGCAGCTGTATGAGGAGCAGCTGAAGTCACTTGGTCTGTTCAGCCTGGAGAAGATCGAGGGGAGACTTCATTGCAGTCTACAACTTCCTCGTGAGGGGAGGAGGGGCAGGCACGGATCTCTTGTCTGCAGTGACCAGCGGGACAGGACCCGAGCGAATGGCCTGAAGCTGGATCAGGGGAGGTTTAGGTTGGATATTAGGAAAAGTTTCTTCACCCAGAGCGTGGCTGGGCCCTGGAACAGGCTTCCCAGGGAAGTGGTCACAGGGAAGAAGCCCAACAGAGTTTAAGAAGCTTTTGGACAGTGTTCTTGGGCACATGATGTGATACTTGGGGATGGTGCTGTACAGGGCCAGGAGTCGGACTCCATGATCCTTAAGGTTCCCTTCCAGCTCAGGATATTCTGTGATACTGTGATTCTGTGAAAACGAATGCCATGGCTAACTCCATTAATAACAACAGGAGTATTGACACCTTGTATGATACGGTACATACCTTCAGAATCATAGAAGAGAGTGTTTTACGGTTATGCAATCCATGCCTGTGCTTGGCGCAAGAGTGACTATTGCAGTAAGTATAGGGACCCATCAGTAGCCAAAGACTACACTACAACGAGCAAGTGTGCTTAAGCTAGGTGAGAATTCAAGTTGGTTTATGTTGTTCATGCTGCCATTTGGGACTAGATAGCAACTTAGAAATCCAACTCAATAAGTATACTAGCTTCCTTAAATTAAAATTTATATAAGGAAAAATGTAAAGCACATTTTGAAAGGCTTTTTGCCCAGTACTTATTTAAGTTTTGAAGTTATCAAACTGAATATTTTATTTAAGTAAAATGAATGTGCTTCAGAGATCTAAAATAATAGAATATTTGATTAATAGTCTTGCCTGACTCTCTTACTCATCATGTTAATTCTCCTGTCAATAGTTGTTTTTATTCCTGAAAACGCTGATCTCAGTTAACGGTATCCATTTTGCATTTAATATTACTTGTCTTTTACAGAATAAAACATAAAAATGGAAGCTCAACTACCCCAAAATGCATGTTATGTTCTGCATGCTACAGAAAAGATGATAAATGTAGAACTCTGTAAAATCAGAAATTCTGTCATTATCACCTAAAAATATGAATAAAAGACATTCATAATTATCAGTTTAGGAGTCCAAACTAGGAAAGAAATGAAGAACATTACATCTAAAACTCTTATTTAAAAGTAAAAATAATTATTTTTAAAAAATGTATTTTCATCTACCCTGATTAACTTACATCATTTTTAGCCACGGGCCATGAGTATACAGAAGCTCTGCAGCAACTTTTCCCATACCCAAATATACGCATTTCCTCAAAAAATGGAGAAATGACTACTGGAAGAAGTCAGACAAAGTTTAAAATGCAGAAATATTTTCAGGCTCAGAAGTAGCTTACAGCCATGTAGTTAATAAATGAGAAGCTTGCAATTTCTTTACACTGCCTGAATTAGCAGGTGCAGAGGCAGTCAGATGGAATGGTAGATTTTTTAGAATCAGAGACAATCTAGCAAATAATACTTCTCAAAATGCTGTAATCCAGCCATATTGTTTTAATTGGGCAACATGGCATTGTGATAACAGATGGCAACTCCATGTGAACAGATTCAGCCAGACTGATAGCATTCTGCCCCAGCTCCTCTGAATGAACAGCTATGCGCTTCCAGTTTATATTGCAATAGCTTCATTCAGATTTCACACTTGGATAGACACTGTGCCATTATGAAAGCAAATACCATTTAATGCTCTATGCATTAGTGTATGGAGATTTCATGGTAGTTTCCATTACTGAAGTTTCAAGTTGGTTGGAGCTGTAATAGCTGAGCTGCATTATAGTTAAGACATTACTGGTATCTGTCTGCTCCCAGCCAAAGGTTACAGTTCCTGGATCGAAGTTAGCAGAATTAACATGTCTGAATCTTAACTACTCCACCTAGATGGTGCCAGCTGACGTCTGTCTTCCACAGTGGTTTATCCTAGGACACCAGGCGTTTTCAGTGGAAGTGCTACACGTTCTTCTTTACTAACTCTGTGGCAACTCCTGGCAGAGAAACGGGATGGACAGCTGGAGGCAGAAATATCTTTAATTTCAGAGGAAAGATTTGCCAGAACTTGTTTCTCAAAATTCTAAGTGTTAATAACTTCTTTCTGTAGAGATAAGAGCAGTTTCTAGCCCAGTGGATAGCTAACGTAGTGCTGCCACTTTGTAAAGGGAAATACGCTAATGGGGCATTTTGTCAAAACATGCAGAAACATCGGCTACTATGTTCTCCATAAAACTCTTCATATCTGTGCATTACACAGAACAGTGAAGTACAGGAGGGGTGGAACACAAGTCAGTTGTCTTACCCTACTCGTAGGACATTACACCCTTTGGGATATGAGAGCCTCAGCCATTTGCTTCCTTCTGTCAGTAATGTTCCAGGGGTGGGGGAGGAGAAAGAAACCAAATGTGAACAGATTCTGGCTGGCTCCTGTGCTGTGTGTGCTTTCTCACTCCCTTGCTAACTCTCTCAAGAACAATTGTAATCCAGCTGAAGTTTTTCCTGGCTCTTGCCCGATTTAACAGATGTTTAATAATGGTTCTGGATCACTGTTTACATGCTGAACAGTTTTCTGTTAATCTGAGAAATTTCTAGAGAAAAAAGGCTACGTGGGGGGGTGGTTGGAAAAAACGCCAACAAAACAAACAAGCAAAATGCCCAAAATACAAAAAAGATTTTAATTCTCAGGATGTATCTACCCGATCAGCAGCAATTTAGCTGCTTCCAGAGTGACTCTCTTAATGCCCCAGTACTTGAAATGCTTTTGTAGTACACTTGGCAGGCAATACTACAAGAAGATCACAATGTACAAAACCACATTAATTCCAAACAGCAGGCTTTATCTATCTCAGCTGGCCCTTATATGGCCTTCCACCCTACAGTAGCTAAGCTCACAATCTTTTGAGTATTTCTCCTCAATGCTTTAATGAAATACAGAAGTGCTGTATTCTGCACTGTTCTTTAAGAACAATCTCAAGCATGGCTGTGAACATGACACTCATCCTTTTCTCATATCTTCAGACCTAACTGGTAATGCTACGAAACCTCAGGCAGCTGCTGACACCCTTGCTGACCATAACAGGCCACAGCATTAAAGCAGTTAGGTGACACACTGTGTACTTTTAAGGTGACTATCCAGGTATTCCAGGGGCCACACTTTCAGACCTGCTGCCCACAGCCTCTTATCCAACTACAGGTGACTATAATGAAGTTCCTATTACCCTATACTTGAATAGTACCCTAGTACTATTCAATGGAGAGTAATAGACTATTTTAGGGCATGAATCATCTACTTGAAGAACAGATGAATCACACTCTTCAGGGCCCATTTCTCTTCATTTTCCATAGAAAGTCTAGACAATTATTGGGATAGAGAACTCTGCATCTGTTCAGACGATCTCATGCCCTAATCTGGTCATGAAAACTGCCATCACAAGATCCACTGAGGTTGTCAGTCACCTGAATTAAACTACAGCCAGTAGGTATGCCTAGGTATCTTTGAAGATATCTATGTCAAAGTGATTTGTTTGAGGTCTCACACAGTACAGACACAAAGTCTGCATCTCACAAGCCTCAGGTCAAAATGTTGTCTATTGATCTGTCTTCCTTACCAGTCTGGTGGAAATGAATAACCATTATAATTGCCACAAATTCAAAAGTTGCATATAGAAGGTCTTTTTGTTAAATAAAAAATGTCTTAATGATTAATTGCAGGAAGGAAGTGAAATCATGCATGCCTGCGCCCTATGGAGCAGTCTAACAAGAGTTTGAAGCTGTCCTTGTCTTTCACTGTCCTATGAAGACAACATCTTTAAAACTTCCTTAAAGATTACTCATTACTGATAAGAGGAAGCCATATGTAGGCTACTGGGTATACAAATGTAGGTTTTATTCAGCTTCTCATTTTGTGTCTATTATACTGTGTTTGAAATGGGGATTTTGTTGGGTTGCTACGTGTCTTCTCAGATGTCTTCCCCACTGAACACAGAGTTTTTGCACTTGAAGTTCATAAATTACATTACCTCCCTTCTCATTTGCAAAGGTGCAAGGAAGACACATACCTGAGAAACAAGGAACAAAATACTTTTATGAGATTAGGAAAAAAAGCCATTGTTTTAACTGCTATTTAGACACTCAGCTTTCACTTAAAGAAGAAAATAATCCTCCAAAAATTGTGGTCTTGATGAAGCTCATCAAAGTGTGAAGGGAGTATTAGAGATGCAGAAGTGCCTGTACTTGCATTAAACCGGAACTACAATTCTGAGAGATTAACTGTCCCATTAGCTATCACCTCATACAGAAGAAAAAGTTTTTCAAAGGACAGCACATTGTTATTTCAGCACTTATCAAAGTAAAAACAACAATAACAACAGCAATAACAATGACAACAAAAGAAAGGTAAAAGAAAGGTAAAAAAAAGGAATAATTTATTTTTGTGGTGACTTGTCAGAAATATTCCTGGACACCAAGAGTGGGAAAGAGTAAGAGATGAGACTGAGAGAGAATACAAAGAGAGATTGCCAGGGCTGGATCTGAGCATGTTCCTGCCTAGGAGAGATCAATGTATTGCTGATTTAAATGTTACCAAACAGTTGAAAGAAAACCAGTTTGATTCATATTTCATAGCTCGTAATTCTCACTCAGCTCATTTTCAATTTTGTTTTATTAAACAGATTTTCTACCAGTTCAGCTCAAAAGAAAAGATCTTCCTCTGGACTCTTAGGCTGTCTTGGCTTTCACACAACCTTTGGCACAACCACAAAGTGCCAGGAAGTTGCAGTTGGGTATGAATTCGTAGGCAGCACTGTATCTATTATACAGAAGTGTAATGGGGAAAAAAAAAAGCCAACAACAAAACGTTGTAGGGTTGGAAGACAACATTTTCACCCTTTCTAAAAGTTGGGCTTTCACCCTTTAAAACAGCTTACAGACTGCACTACCAGCTTGTAGAGAACAGTTAAATGTTTGACTAAAACACCTGAAGGAGTCTCAGGTTCCAGAGGCGGGAGCCTGACATAGGGAACACCAGGTCTCGTGAGCATCCTTTTTGCTGAACTGTTCCTAGAAGATGTCATTTTTTTGAAATGGAAAAAGGAGATGCATTTTACTACATATCACATTCGGTTGTGTTCCTATCACTTATGCTTGTAGAAAAGGATACTAACTTTTCCTCCTTAATTGACAAGGTAGTTATACAATAAAATACAGACAATTTTTAAGCTTTTGTTGGTATTTCTATTCAGTTGCTTAAATTTACTTCAGACCAAGAAAAAAAGCTGCCCTGTCTTTCTTTGCTGGTTAGCAGAAAATGAAATATTAATGGATCCAGATTTATTCCAGTGAAAGCAGAATCCGCACATCATGTATTAGGCACCTAATAACCAAAGAGATTATATAAAACTGATTAGAACTTATTTTCTGTTGTTCTAATTTTTTTGACTCCAGAAAATATTCATGCAGGTAGAAGGGAACAGGATCAGTCTTCTACTTAAAATGTGAGAAAATAACAACACTTGAATTGTAATTTGCACTACTTAAAATTAACCATAAGTAACTATATATTTTTCTAAAATATGCAAGAAAGAACAAGTTAACTTCTCTGTTGTAAAAAAAGATGACATTCAATTCATTTTTCATCCCTTTTGAAAGAAAATATTAAAGGTCTATGGAAAAAAATGAATGGGCATTTGGCAAAACTTGGCTTCTAACAAACTGGCAGCAGTTACTGCATTACTGAAACCCATTCATAAATGTTGGCTGCTTCTTCCCTGGAGGAATGCCAGGGAAGTACCCACCCTGATGTCTCCCTTTCCAGATACATCAATCCTCACTCTTAGGTCTTGTTGACATACATCAAAATTCACTCACCCCAACTAACTCTAAAACAAGGCAAGTAAGGACCACACCCATCCCTCTAGTTTGGATCTGTGGCTTCAGGTATCAGGCAGGTATATTTTGATCTTCAGCTATGTTTTCAGCATACATAAAAAAGTGTAAGGCAGTAAAACACAGTAAAAATTACCATATGTTAAATGTCTATCACCTGAAGAGCTCAGTATTTCTTTATGATCAGAAGGAACAGCCTCTGTTCCTTAACTAGTTTAACTAACTTAATTTTACTTCAATGCATTCATGTTATTCCGATGAGATGCTCATGTAAATTACAGCAAATTTAAAGCTTTAGTGAAGATAGGGAATAATATAAATTTCCATGAGTCTACTTCTAATCCTTTTTAGTACTCTAATGTATCAGTAAACACGGGCAGCTGTTGATACATATAGACTCATTCCACCCACACTCTGAGCAAGTCAGATGTTGAGCAGTTCCCATTTGGGAGTTCAAGCCAATAGGCACAATGCCTAAGTTAACAGACTTTGCTTCTCCTTGCGGCATGTATGCTCTCCTCTATACCACATCCTGATGTATTTCCTCCGTCCCCTTCAGGTGTCTAACCAGAACAAGCAGGAGATTGTGTGGCAGAAGAACTTCAAGAAGCTTTGCACCCTTACTAAGGATTCTTTCTGCTGGACAGAATGATCTATGTAATTTTTGTTATTATTATTATTGTTGTTATTGTTAATTTTGCAGTGAGATTTGCTGGACCCAATAATAATCACGGCCATGGCGTAGGCAGGCTTCATGTTATAAAGAAGCGAGGCTATGTATCCCAGAATTCTTAGGATACATCGACATCTCGTGGACAAAAAGAATATAACACATTAATTCCTACTGGCAGGACACATGGCAATTTAAACACTGAGAACATATTTAAGCTGAGTTCAAACTACCACTCATGATATTGGGAAGATTGAGTAGTATGCATATCTTCTGAAGGAAAACTTTTTGTTTATTTGTCTATCTATTTTGTTTGGATACTTTTGCAGTCTGCAATGATTTCTGTGCTGGAGCAGCTACACAGAATCACAGAATCACACAGAATCACAGAATGAACTACGTTGGAAAAGACCTTTGAGATCATCAAGTCCAACCTATGACCTACCACCTCGTCATCAACTAAACCACGGCATCGAGTGCCACATCCAGTCTTTTTTTAAACACGTCCAAGGACGGCGACTCCATCAAACTGCTTCTGTACTGTACACTGCTACTGTAGCTGAGGTACTCTGGGTAAACTAAGTTGGACATTATTATACAAGATGGTTCCAGCAGCAATGGCAGTATACAGGTGCAATACGTAGTATAAAGTGTGCGTGAGCCCAGGAAAATGCACAGTTGTGGCATCTTCATGATGGAATAGCCAGATCAGGCAAAGAACTCAGTTCAACCGCTGTGGAAGGGCAGATTACTATTGTTCTTTGCAAATAAGTCATTTTGCATACAGAAATCAGTTTGTTTCCTCATCATTATTATGTCTTTCATCAGATTCATCTATTCCTTCTCTCTATGTGAAGGATATTTCCAGGAAAAATAAAGGGGACAGTGCAAAGCAGATTCTAGTGGCTCTACACTGGCTGCATTTGCAGGTCTTCTCTTTAAAGAATCATTTTTAAATGGCTCTTTTGCACCAGAATAACTTATCTGATCTCACAGTATAGCAGGCAGCCTTGAGTTACCGTATGGAGACAGTGAAGATTCCGGATCTTCTGCCATGACAGAACTTAGAGCAAGAATTTTTAGAATTTTTTTATTTTTTGCAGATGAGTGGTTGACAAGCTATAGCCCTGGGAGAGACCGTTATATATGGTGATAACTCTTAATTTTTGGTTCTCATTGGATCTCTAGATTAAAAATACCTAAAACTAAGTTTAGTGCTTTCTTAACAGAACCTGTCCATAGGATTAATTGCTGGAGTTGTCATAAACAATTGGTGGGAAAAGCAGATTGCAGCCTCACCAGAGAATGATGGTAAGAACAATTTTATCCTAAGATGCACTGAATTTTTTGTATGAAAACCAATAGGAAAACATAGGTCTTGCATAATGCTTTAATTGGAAAAAAAAATTTCAAAGCATTTTGATCCACAGCACTTTATCAGGGTTGTTACTGAGACCCCCGACGTGTATGTCAAGACTAAACATGGAGACATGGTGATTTGCCTAGAATCATCCGGAACACTGGTGTCAGAGATATAGCATCCACAGCATCTCATGCCTTCTAAGTGCTTTTTTTCACTCCCTGATGCCCTTTCAATGCCATGTCTTCCACCTGCACTTCACATATTTGCAGTGTATCTCACTGTTATTCTGAGTTTTCATAGGCCATGCACAAATAACCAGTAGATCTACGATTCTGAATAGAAGACTGGTGTTGCAGCTGGGGAACATGCTAAATGCCATTTGCTAGTTTTAATCAAGTTTTTTGTGCTATATAATCTGAAAGTCCAGGGCCATATTTATCCAAGCTCATAGCATCATTATAACCTCCCCTCTGTCCTGTGATCTGATGTTGTCACACCACACAGTCAAGATGCCGTCACCACAACAGATTTATGTTCAGTCATATTCTGAACTGTTCATGTTTTCATGAACTTTACATGAGTTTTGCTCAGTAACCATTTTTGGTGCTGTGTTCTTTGAATTGCTAAGTTCAATTGGACACTAAAATCAAAGGAAATCTTGAGAGCACAGTAAAGTGTGGAAGGGAAGTTTCAAAGGATTGCTCAGTCAAGCAAGCCACATAGTTTTCCTGTAAAGCAAAATTTCAGAATTTCCAACTCTGTAGTAGAAAACCCAGGGGAAAAATAAACTAGCTTTTAAGAGTTCAAAATAGAAATCATGTTTCTTGGTCACTGCTAGTTACCATTGCATTGTCTGTACGACTAAAACAAACTGAAATAGCTACTAAGAGCCTGAAGTTAATATTGTAACAAAAGAGATGAATTAGACTATATTAGGACTGGATTTATTACAAAGTTACTGCATTTATTATTAACATTACTAAGGCTAATTAATCTAGGTCTAATACTAAACAGATAAATTACTTTCAGTATCTGAAAACAAATCTTTAAATGGTAGTATAGCACACCACATGTCATAGCAAAGTGTTGCTGAAGTATTTTCTATTGTGGGGAGTGAACAGGTTTTTAGTATATTATAGTAACTAGCAACTATCTGAGTAGTTCCCAAATCAGTGTATTATAATTCTGAGTTTACTCTTGGAACATGACACTGCCTCAATCACAAGCATGTTTTTGACTTTTTGTTTGTTTGTTTGTAAAGGTTTTAAGCATTTTTCAGTTTGGATTTTAAGTTTTTGGTAGGAGAGTTCAAGACTTGTAAAACACCTGCAGTGCCAATCTGCAAGTGCAGGGGGAAAATCAAATCAGTTATTTAAAGCATTTTTTTAAATTTAAACAAATTAATTGAAAACATCTTCATTGTCTTTTGCATTTTTCACTGTCCAATTTTTTTATTTTTAATCTTTTGGTGGAAATGCTAAAAGCTGGCAGTATCAACATTTTCCATGGTGTACAGAAGTTGTCCTGGAATAATAACAAAGGTAGGACATGTTGTTTGCGGTAAGAATGGAACAAGAGAACTGCTGGTCACTTTAAAACCACTGTCTGATGTTCATATCTTGTGGGGCTGGGCTTGTGCTCTCCGTGACGGTGACTTCCCCCAGAGCTGTTGGTGTTTGTAAGTAGATTAGCTTTCTAAAGAAATGATGCTGATGCAACAACGCACTGCATCCACTTGCAAGGTTTCCTTCTTCTCCCAGGAACTTTGTAAAGGCATAACGACACAAGTTCATGCATGTGAATAGAGCAGTAGAGGAAAGAGACCTAAACCAGTGCTTCCACTGAGACAAAGGTAGGCAGAATCCAGTCCATTGTAGACATCTACAGTATCAACAGCTAAACAGCATACACACTTACAGGAAGCTTTGAATCAACATTAATAGGTGTGGCCATTAGAGTCCCTCAGAAGGAGCTCAGTAGGGAGGGGATGACCAATTACTATCGGAAGTGGAAGGAGCTCAGAAGGGGGCAGATCACATGTAAATGGTATGGACTGCAAGGAAGCAAGGCTTCTGTATCTTCCCTGATGATTGAATAACTGACTGGTTTTGCTTCTAGTCCATATAAGTGATGTGAAGTTTTGTGGCCTTTGCTACTGCTGAGATCAGATATGATCAGAGGTGATGATAGCTTTCCCTGCTGTTAAAAGCTCATGAACTATGGCTGTTTGGTCTTTTGCAGTTGCATAGAAGACATAAGAAGGCAAAATGTGATTTTTGATTGGACCTTTGCTCGTATTTCTATGACAGTGAAAGATGTTACATCAGAGCAAGTGTTTTGGGGTAATTTGTTTTTCGCTTGCTCTAGAAGGCCTCACTAGTGTACCCTAGCGACAGTGTTCTTCGCAAAGGAAAGGCAATGCTAACACCATGATGTTAGCCTTACTTGAACTGACAGGCATGCCAGTTCACACCATATGGGATTTTGTGTGGAAGACAGCTGTTATCACTGGGAAGTGTACTGAGATTACTAAACTCTCCTCCAAACAACCATCAGTGAGTAAAGACTATTGGCAGTCAAACTTGCGTGGACAACTGGGTCTTTATTGGATATAGCAAGACAGACGTAATGATAAGGAATAATTCAACCTTAATTTTAAATAGCATACAGATTATTTCTCATTCTCAAATTTCCAGCTTTTTGTCTCACAACCAATTGTGCTAATTATCAAAAAAGAAGTGGCATTTTCAGTAAAACTTCCCAGAACTATTATCTGATAGGCAATTTTAGGCACTCTTAATGACTGCAAGTCGTATGTCATATGTCCAGTCTGTACCAAATGTAAACAGATTCTCAGCTGATCTGAGCTGCAAATTTAAGCTTGCATACTCTGACATCGAATGAGAAACTTATTGATACTCATTGTCTAGGAGTTAAGAATCAGACTTAGATTAGCCTTTCTACCTTATAGAAAGTCCATGTCATGAACAGCTGGATGAAGTTCCTCTGTTCACTGCCTTGATGTGTGTATGAATATAAGGCAATCCCCAAATGGTAAGTCAGCTCTCCAGCAAGTAAATAAGAATACAACCCTACATCAGGGATTAAAGAAAGATCCAGGAAGTCATATGCCTATCAGTCTTATCTCAGTCCAGGGAAAAGTTATGGATCAAATCCTCCTTGAACCTATCACAAGTCAGTTGAAGCAGGTGATTAGGAAAACCCAGCATGGGTTCACCAAGCGCAAATGGTTCTTGCCAAACCTGATTGCGTTCTGCAACAAAGTAACCTGCCTGGTTGATGTAGGGTGAGCAGTTGACACTGTCTACCTGGATTTCTCCAAGGCTCTTGGTATGATCTCCCACAGCCTCCTTCCAGAGAAACTGATGTGTTACGGTTCTGGACCAGTGGCCTGTGTGGTGGGTGGGAAGCTGGCTGACAGGCACCACCCAGAGCGGGGTAGTAAATATCTTCTTTTCAAACTGGCAACCTAACATGAGTGGGTTAACCCAGGGATGAATATTGGGCCTGATGCTGTGTAATATCTTCATAAATTATCTGGATGATGGAATCAAGCGTACCATGATGAGATGTGCCAATGATACCAAACTGAGTGGGGAAGTGGACAGTTTGAAGGGGAGAGCCACTCTGTAGGAAGAAATGGATAGGCTGAAAGAGTGGGCTAGTAAGAACCTTAAGAATTTTAACAAGGACAAGTGTAAGTTCTTGCACATGGAAAAACATAATACAGAAGTTTAGCACAGGCTGGGATCTGCTGGGCTAGGGACCAGCTCTCTGGAAAGGGACCTGGAGGTCCTAGTGGGCAGCAAGCTCAGTGTGAATGAACAGTGTGCTGCTGCAGCAAAGAAAGGCAACTGGTGCTGGCTTGCATCAGTAAGGGCATCACCAGCAGAGCTAAAGAAGTCACTATCCCATTCTACTCCACACCTGGAATGTTGCATGCAGGTTTTGTCCCCCCTATGCAAGAAAGCTGTGGACATGTTGGAGAGGGTTCAGAGAAGGGCCACAAAGATGATCCAAGGACTGGAAGCCTGACATATGAGGAATGACTGAGACAAGTGGGTCTGTTCAGTCTTGAGAAAAGGAGCCTTAGGGGACACCTCATCACTGTGTTCCAGTATTTGAAGGGCGACTACAAAGAAGATGGAGACTCCCTTTTATACAAGGAGCCACACGGAAAAGACAAGGGTTAATGGGTACAAGTTATTCCTGGGGAGATTCCGATGGACACAAGAAAAAAGCTTTTCACAATGAGAATGAAAAGCCATTGAAATAATCTCCCAAGGTAAGTGGTGGATTCCCCAACATTTTAAGATTTGGCTGGACAAGGCATTAGGCCATCTTGTCTAGACAGTGCTTTTACCAAGAAAGGTTGGACCAGATGATCTTTGAGGTCCATTCCAATGTGGTGTTCTATGATTCTGTGATTGTGTTTCTCATTTCTGGAGCTTAAGGTTGGGTAAATCCATAAATTTTTAATCCCCTAAATTTCCGGTCTAGCCTCAAGTCTCTGGAAGGAAAATTGGTCTGCCGCTACAGAAAAAATGCAAACCAGTTTAGAATCAAAATTTATTCCTGGCATTAACACAAACTCTGTACTTAACCCATATCTAGAAGTCAGGTATTTATTTCTTTGTGCCTCAACTTCTCTGCTTATGATAATAAAACGAATATCTGTTTACCCATTCTCAAAATACCTGGACAATTAATTTACATCTAAAGTGCTTTGAGCTCCTATGACAGGAATCATTACAGAAATATGAAATATTCTTGTTATTTTTCCAGGGGAATAAACGTATCTAGTCACTCAGCCAATTTGCAAGATGCTTCAGATGCTTTTCACTGTGGATATCTCTGTTTTCCAGGCTTCAGAAGGGTATGTCCAACACCTGATAGCCAGGTTTGGTTTTCCTTCTCTAAAATGAATGATAGCTGTGTTTTGAAACAGAGATAAGGGGAAGGGGGACAGTGAAGGATAATGGCAGCAGTTTGGGCTGTCTCTTTTGGCATGGCCTCAATCCCCTTATCTCACCTAATGGCAGAGTGAGTGCCAATGTTTATTTGGCCATTCTCATTCACCAGCTGCTCCTGTACCGTGGTGTTTTTCTTCCCAGATGGCAGCACGATGTTCCACGATAAAACTGACACCAAAAACAATGCAAAATTTGTCTAAGAGAGGTTCAGCAAAGATGAGAAAAACAGCTGATATCTTTCAGAGCTAGCCAAGTTGCCTGACCTTGATGCCAGAGCAATTAAGGTTTGATTTGAACAGAGGGTAAGAAAAGAAAAGCCACCACCAGATTTATCAGGTATGTCTCTGAAAGAGGAAAAAAATATTACAGCTCCTCTCCACTTTTTGGCTCTGTGACAAAATCAATTGCTGCAATCTGGAAAAGCTCCCAGAAGTCCCATATATTAGTAGGTCTTGTAAACTATTACATGCTGCCTAATTAATGCCCTTCTAGATACGTATATTGTGATCTCATTCAAATGAACATTGTGACGATATAAACAGCTGTATTTTCTTGAGTTTAATATTTCATTAGTCAATTCTTAGCGGTATTTAATAGAGATATAATATTTTATTAATATTTATGTTTTTCTAAAAATAAATATTATCTCCAAACTTCTAGTTAAATTGGTGCAGAAGAGATGTAACGAAATTATTTTGTTTATTACTCTAATCTCTCTGAAAGCAAGGTATTTTTTCCCAACAGCCAGTACATACATGTATACAATTTTTTTTGTTCTGCCTTAAGATCTAATAATTTTAAAATCTAATAACTTTAGAATGGCACCTTTTTAATGATCCTTTAAAAATACCCCAAAATATTACTTCACTTAAATTATGAACTCTTCCAAAAATCTGCATTTTACATCTTGCAATGGTAACTAAGAGATTTTTTTTTCTTGTGGATTTCTGGTTTTCTTGTGTCCTGTGTTCTGATCTTAAAGTCAAGTAAATCATGTCAAAATCTCAGTATCTATAGTTATACAAGAGAAGGTCCATCTGTAAGCCTAGGATTTTTGATTACAGCTTCTTCTTCAGATGCTAAGCCACTTCACTCATGCTGTTTCCTGCAGTAGCTGGCACTTGGGATACACTGCTCCCGTCTCAGAAGTTAGAATCATAAACATATAGAATATCCTGAGTTGGAAGGGACCCACAAGGATCATCGAAGTCCAACTTCCGGCCCTGCAAGAGACATCCCAAAAATCACACCATGAGCCTGAGAGAGTTGTCCAAACATTTCTTGAACTCTTGCACTGAGGTCCTCACTTGCTCCAGCTGCTGGCACCACTATACCCTGTTCTGACTCCAGTTGCTGACACCAAATCCACTCCAAGCTCTTTTTCACAAGTAGCTGCCACTTAGCCCTTACAGCACACACACACTCACAGGGAACAGAGTGAGATTAAACACGCGGATAGTTTAAAAAGTATTTAATAATAGGAAAGGACTGCAGTGATGAGGTGCAGGGCTTGGTCAGACAAGTGTACTGAGCAGCAACAATTTTCACATGGTAACCCCCTTTTACACCCCTCTTGGTCTATTCCATCTTTTGTTTTTCCCTAGACCTCTGCCCCTAAACATTCCTGCAGGAATTTTGCATAGTTTCAGAAAACCCTCTCAAACATCCCAAATTCTCATGGTCATCTTCTTTCCTCCTCCTCCTCAATTGCAATGTCCAGGTTGTCTCTTTCTAATGTGATGCCTGGTAGATGCTTAATAACCCATCGTTTAGTGACTGGACTATTTCAGTCTTTGGTACTGCCTTGTTATTCCTTGTCTGCTAGATCTGTGACTCTGTGAGCCCTTGTTATATCTTTTTGCAATGAAAAATACGAAATAATCTTAATGAAGCAGATAAATCCCAGTTATTCTGATAACTTAAAGACCTTCACTCGATTTTTATATATCTTATTCTAAACCCCTCAAGTTTATACTGTTAACCTCTTCCATTTTACCTACAAATCAGTACTGAGGTTTGCTGAAGAGGACTGCAGGAGCAGCAAGCCTGAAGAAGACCACGCCCATGCTCTGCCAATCACTCCATGGGTGCTTGCCAGACAGCAGTGGAACGGTTCAGTGTTTCAGTTTCTGCTCATGGCAGGTTGCAGTTTAATGGCTACAGACAGCACAGCTAAATGTCACAGTGCTCGTGTTTGGTTCACATGTGGTGCCTGAGCTAGGCATCTCTAATGAAGAACCCTGATGTTCTCTTGTTTGAGTTAAAGAGCCAGAATTTTTATTGTGGAATTGATAGCAGTTACACAACTTCTTGTGTAGCCTAGCCTTTATGAGAATGACGGAGAAACTTGTAGCATGTTCTCTGCCAGAAAAAGAAATGGCCATTCCCACCTGATTATCACTGCCCATGATTACTCATGTCCTCAGATCTGCCTACTGGCCACTCTTGTGCTAGATCACCTCCTGTTCCCCTTAGAATGAGTTAGCTGATGGAACTATCCTGGCATAGGAGGCAATCCTCATACAAGTAATTTAATTGATAGATCTGAGGGACAGGCAACATGTGATTAGAGCTAATAATGAAGAGAGTGTATCACTCTTCTACTGACACTTGGAAAAGATTGATTGTGTCAGTGTAAGTTGCAGGAAGAGCACATTTACTGTGATGGCCAAGGAGATGAGGTTACCTCAGTTGTGCAAAAGCTTTCAACACTGTATGGTGCAGAGACAGGTACTGAAAGTATGGTGGCATTCTCAAAAGTTTTCGTAAGGCATCAGGGTAACAGTTCCTGGTTCTTGGCTTTCCAATTTATTGAATGTTTCCTGGGCTGGAAGGAATTACGTGGGAAATCTTTACTCTCTCTTTCCCAGTTTTCTCCAGGCATTTTATTTGTAGCGAATGCCAGTCAAAAGACAAAAATTACCTTACACATAGACTTCTTCAACAATTCAAATCTGAGCTTTTGTGAAGAGACACAGCACAGATAGATCACTGCATAAATCACCTTCCCTATAGTGTGGCTTCTCTAGCAGTAAAAGGCCATTCCCTTTTAGAAAAATGCATTCTCTTTGCAGATACTTTCCTTAGAACACCTATACCATTAACTTTCACTTGCAAGATTTCTCTTAAGAATCTCCGCGACCATCTTTGCAGGACCTGACTGGAACAGAGGTAGCCTCAATCAGGTGTGTTTGAGGACAGCCACCCAGCTATGTACCGCTTCAATCACTAGCACCTAGGTAAAATGGTATGGATAGAAAACACTGAATATTGCAGACATCTGTGATTCAAATATGGAGATTCTAAAAAAATTAAGATAAAATCTGTGAAATTATTGCATTATCACCTAAATTTGTGTGTCACCGTATATAGTAAAGACCAGTACACTAATAAGAAAAAAGACTAAATTCATCAAGTAGTTTATATATTTTTTGTTCCATTCTGTTGCATGGCTCTTTATGGTTTAGTGACGTTTAAGATATCAGAAGCTTGACAAAAAAAAATCTCCTTTATACATTCTCTAGCTGTACTATTTCAATGTAATGGTGATAGAAGCCAACACTACCTTTTTTGACAACTTTTTGACTAGACTCTGGACTGAATATTTTTAGCAAGACATTGTAAGCTTCTAGTCTTGCGTATCTTCATCAAGGGAACAAAAGAAAATGATGACATGTCAGCAGAGGAACTCAATAGCAGTTTCAGACCATTTGATGTACAACAGCCTTTCCTGGCTTACTATCCTCAAGGAGAGGTGTTTTACCATGTGATAAAGTCTAAAGTCTCTAAAAGTAAATTCTTATTTGCAGGGCTAACAAGGGTCACTTATGCTATAATTCTGTCTGTGTCATATTCATAAATAAAGTGGTATTTCACTGAGTGAGCTACATGTACTTTCCTGGAGGAAAATAAAATACCCTAAAGCAACGAAAGAGTCAAGAAAGTCATAGGATTTGCCAAGTATCATGATGTAATTCTTGGAGTCCACTCATCTCAGAATAAGTTAAGACTCTGGACAATGTCCTTTTACTTGAGATTCCAACAGGATCAGAAGACTGTCCCTATAAACAAGATTAAGTGATAGCTGACTTTATGAAAACTTGGTGCTTAATCAGGAAGTCATTCTAAGTTACTGTGGATTACCTAGCTTCTGAACTCCTTCCAATACAAATGAAAATCTTTTAACTAATAGTATGGCTTAGATCACATTTAGGCTTAAAAACACACTGTGTAAAAGCAATTTCTTACTCAATTGATCTACTCACTGGAGTGCTAAAATTACAGTTTTTCCCTCTTCTAAGCCTCTTTCAAAAGTGCTCGGGAAAGGAAAAGAATCATAGCAGCTATTGTGTCTCATACATCATTGGAATTGTCAAGCAGGACCTAAATTTAACTGGTATATTAAAAAATCGCTAGTAATAATAACCTTTAAATAACCTTGAAAAATGCACATAAAGCAAAGACTGGTTTCTAGACTGACAAAAGATTTCGTTCATATCAACATTAATAAACATTGATTTTCTTTTTTACAAAGATGTCAAATTATTAACTTTTCTGTTAAGTTCAGGTATGTAACAAAGGAGATTCCCTTCTAAACAAGATTTTCTTTTCCCTTTTCCTGGAAGACCCTTCCTGACTAATATTGCATTAGCACCATTTGTCATAAGATGTGCTGAGGAACTGAGTTCATATATAGAAATAATTATTTGTTAAATTTTTATGTTCTTTTGTGTTCATACATAAATGCCCACTGCAAACTCCAGTTTCATAATTTGAAAGTAAAATTAGTGATTATGCAAGAAGGAAGTTATTATAAAGACAGTTAAAGATCCAGAAATATCTTTGGTAATTTATCTTAACACCACATGGGTGTTTTTGTCTTAATTTTTACAACATCTCCACTTTGATTCTATTCAAAAGGGCTTTATTACCCTTTTCTTTTTCTTTTTTTTTTTTTTTTAATTTCACAAGAAGCACTTAACTGGCCAGAGCTGCAAATAATCCTTGACCCCTCTAGGAATCTCAAAAGTCTTGAAATGCTCCCTTAGGCCAGCTCCGAAATGTGTAACTCACAACTCCTGGACTTTTCATCACACACAGTATATGCCCACAGAAACTTAATTCAGTTGTCAGAGATCAAGATTTCCAAGTCATGGTAGTAATTACCTTTCTGAGCCCATATAGCAAAATGACTGAGACATAACATCTGTTTTCTGCTTTTTTAAGTAAACTTCTATTGAGTGAATTCAATCATTGATTAACTGTTCAAGCCAATGAGACATCACATTTTTCAAAGTCAGAAATTATTACAATTTCCATTGAGCCTATGATCTAATTAGAACCGAGTGGAAAACAATTTTCTCATCCTGTTAAAATGCTTGAGATTTCAAGAATTTTCCTCAAATCAAAGAACCCTGTAACAGCCTTTCCAGTGGCAGGAACCTCCAATCTACTGTATGAGAGTTCAAATCTCTTCTACCCTTAATTCAAACCAAAGAATTTGGGTTTTATACATCCTACTAAAAACCAAACCACTAGGAAGTTAGCTATGACTCTGTTGATTTTGATGTGAAATGGCATCATAGTGATGGGGATGAGTCATGACTGATGTGGGATCTGGGAAGCAGGATTCATTTTGAGGTTTGAAGGTGGAGCAATACAAATTATTGGACAAGAGCATTCAAATCACTGTACCAATGTACTATAGGGATATATGAAGGGACTAGAGTAGATTAAATCTTTGCTGAATAGAAGGGTTTGTAACAAAGCCATAATTTCTGACTACCACAAATCTGTATTTTTGAGGAATTGTTCATTCCTAGCTCCAACACAGTTTTCTAGAGATGGATTTCTGATACATGCACACCATGTCTGGCTTTATAAAACTCCTACAAAAACCATTCTTATTCCACAGTATGATGTTGCTTCTCATTGTAGATGAATTTTGATCAGAGTAAATTAGAGAGGTAGAGTTGGAAGAATGGGAAAGGCCTACAGGATGAATTGGAGGCTCAGAAAGCCACAGATAGGAAAGAGTAGAAGTCTAATGTGGAAAGACCAGGGACTAAGAAAGCTGTAGAATGTATCAAGTAATATTGTGAAGCATGTAGGATAGGCTGGTAAAGGGGTAGGGACAGTATGACATCAGAAAAACTTTGGATGCTTGGTTTCTGTTGAGCATGTAAAATCTAAACTGAGGATATTGAGATGGTAGTGCTAAATACTGGGGATCTCTGAAGCTCTGATCCAGGATAGTTAGAGTCACAAAGGAGTGCTCTTGCCTTAGAATACCATCAGCCCTGATTGAGACAGTGGGATGTATATGTGACTGATGTCTTCTCACTTCCATCATTTTCCTTCTTAGCTTGTATTGCACTGTTCTCTTTCTTGACTTCATAAAATACAAAGTACAATTTTCTCTTACTGTCTAATCATTATGAGATCAAAAGAACAAATCTGTAGCATTGAGTCATTCTATCTCCTCTTAAGTGTCCCTCCTTCCTCCTTGTCATCAGATTCTTTATAATCACTGCTGCAGGCAACTGGAGCAACCTTTCTTAGGATGCGTAAAACCTGTAGTCCCTCTTGGATGAACCCTGTGGGGAAGTCAGATATTTAGGTACGTCATTCTCTTGCCTGACTACAAATCTTTCTCAATACAAGGTAAAACATCTTCCCATGCTAATGCTATATAGCAAATGCATATTCACTTTCTAAAACACACTCACCCCTAGGTAAATCTATTCCTCTCTTTAGAATTTACTCCAGATGAGAATTCTGGTCTTCATCAGTAATTCACTGAAGTACATTACAGTACCCAAGAATCCCATGCTTCAGTGCAGAGAACTGAGTCAGAGAAACTGCAGAGAATAGCAACTAATTCCTGCCTTTAACCCTACACTTTTATCTTCAGTCAATTGTCTCAGTTTTATAAGTTCCTCACAATTCTGATGGGTTAATGGGTGATCTTGAAGAGTGAGACTTTAATGTCAAAATCCTTCTGGACTTCACCAAAATAAAAATTTCATTTGATTGTTTTATTAAAAGGTAAAATCCCAGAAACTGTGATTTAAATGAGATTCTTGGCTTTCATTCACTTAAACAAATATTTTTTAGTCTTCACAGTTGCCAAAAATAGATTGAGAATATGAACTCTTAAAAGTTTGAACCCAGAAGATAAATAACCCTCCRAATATAGTGTAAATGTAATTCTCAATTTTGTGAGTGGCTCATCGAGACTTTTGAATTTTTGGAGTAGCCAACACTGCCAAATTAATTACAAAAACCAAGAAGCAAGGGTGATGTGGCTAAATAGTCAGTACTAATCAAGACCTGGTCTTTTAAGAACATCAACCAGCGTAGATGAAACTAATACTGCTTCCAAAAGAGTGAGTGTAAGCTTTGCTAGTCTTTGCAAAATTGGCAGATTTGACCCCCAAATCTTTTCATTCTTGCAGACATTCAGGAAAATTTGCAATGTACCTCTATCTATGGAAGAAAATGCTTCAGGTCTCTGACACTGAATTGGACATTATCAAGAATTTTGTATTTCCTGAAATATGGAAGGAAGCATATCTAATCTACCTACTTAAAGCTGTCAATGCTAGATTATTCCTTACTTCAGGGTAACAATTGATAAATACATACAATGAACAACTTCATGCTCCTCCTCACAGGAACCAGTCCTTTGAAAAGAAAAAACTAATAAGAAATGGGATTATAATTCTGAATGACTAAATGAAAAAAAATCGCAATGAAAGCATGTATGCTTAATAATTTTTCAATTGATGTTAAATAAACTAAAACTTGGGACTTTTTTTTTGGTTTTTTTTGTCTTCACAGTTAGTGGCTGACAAATGCTGTTCTTGATCTGCAGGCAAACACTCCTGTTATTACCATTTTTAAGGGCTGAATCCTTTGCTGAGAACACAGATCCATGAGTAATCAACATGTCTAAAAAATCATGCTAATCTCTTAACTTCAACATTTCTAGAGTGTTCTCAGGTTCTAAATAAAAGTATTTTTAAAATGCTAGTGTACTCATAAATAAATCTCCAGGTAGCACCACCAAATTCAACCTATTAGAACTACCACTTTTGTTCTTTATTAGTTTCTGCCTTGCTTTGAGGAACTTTAAAGTCCTTGTCACATCCTTGATAGCATCATTACTTCTCTTTCCAGCTCTTGTCCATAATATGGAATGGTCATATTTAATAATTTCTGGTTTATCTAACACTTGATAAGATAGTCCTCTCATTCTCTGCCTATTTAGCATGTAAAGCCAAGAAATATTTTGAAAATTGCAAATATACTAACAACTTTGAAATAGTATGCTCCACAATATTATAAATAATTTTCATTAAAAAAAAAAAGTGATGCTGCATCTAAATACCAGAAGAGGTATTGAAATTGCTTACTATAATATAATATAATATAATATAATATAATATAATATAATATAATATAATAATATAATACTTCTTGCTTAGCTAACAATGATATTACAATGACTCCTCTGTCTCCTACCTGCTTACCAAACTCTGCCTTTTTTTGCTACATACTACCTGGCTCTTCATTACATTATGAATAATACATTGCATCCCACATTATAGGAAATGTATTTACAAATGGAGTCTAACTGCATCATGAGATGTGCAGTTTGTAACTTTGCATTTTAGAATGAGCTAAATGATTGAGAGCACTTGAAAGCAACTTCCATTATTTATGTTACAATCAGCCTGAGTTTGACTATCCTCTAAATCTGTCGATTTGAGCCAAGTACCAAGCTTTACTGTATTATTGACTTTTAAACAGTACTGTCCATTGATATAATTGGAGAATCCTGATTAAAAATTGATGTGACAATGTGCCCTATTGCCCTCAGTCTGCACATAAAGCTAGTACTGATGCACGTCTGCAGAGTTATAGTCATTCATATTCAACTGCTGTTCAGCTAGTTCTAGTTAAAATTGCAGCTCATGCTTTTAGGTATAATACCAACAGCAATAAGCAGATACAAAGACCATTTCTTTTATGAGAAAGGGCTGGAAACAGACGTTGTAAGCCATATTCACTTCCTACTAAAATCTTCGTACCTGTTTGAAAAGGAATTTTGATTCAAACCTCCCTCACAAGAACAGAAATTGGGACTCCATAGGACCATCTGCTAAGGAAGAGCTGATCATCTATCTCTTCATCACTGCTGATGTGATCAAAGAAACAGAGATTGACTTGTGTAGAAGGATATAAGAACATCTGTAAAGAATGTTTAAGGCCCAATACAAAATTCATAAAGCACTCTCTTGTAATTTCTTGCTGTATTTGTTAAGCATGTACTTTTAGTGCACCTCTTTTTTCCTGTGGTGACAGTATTCCTTTAGTTGACAGGTAAAATTTAAAGAAGGGACAATTGCCCTTCTGATGCCCTCTAAATCAACAATTTCTACTGATTTTCTTAATGTACTTGACAGAAAACATTACTTAAAATTGAAATTACTTACGATGTTAACTATGTCTGAGCTTCACTCTCAGCACAAATTTGGAGTTAACCGCTAGCAATAACTCTGAATATATTTCAAATTATCATAATAGAAAGTGTTATGGAGGAAGAGGAGTTGAGAAGATACATTCTTTTGTTTTTAGGAATTGGTTGAACAGAGTAAGTACCCAAACTAAAACCATAGGGAACGAGTAGAAAGGAAATTTGCACAGATTAAAGTATCACATGTCTAGACAGCCACCTGGATAGAATACTAGACATAGCAAGATGGCCCAACACAGACATAACAGCTAAACTTGTACAGTCTCCACATTTGTAACTGTATATTCTTAAAAGAAATTACTTTGACCTTTTACTGCATTGTAGAAGTTGGAATTAGAACTTTGCTAGTGTTACATGAGTCTCCATGCCACTGAAAGCCATAGAGACAGTAGGATATAACTACAATGCTCAGTTCAGCAGATAATATTCTGTGAACTATACTTCTAAATATTCTGTGAACTATACTTCTTCTTTCCCTGTGCATATGCATTCCAGATATATTGTCTTTAAGTATAAATACTTCTTGAGGCATCAGAATCAAACCCCAACACTTTGAGAATTTAATATCAGAGCATGGACAGATTATACAACCCATATGAATACTGAGGCACACCATACAATAGGACCTCATATGAAATATAATGCTTTTTTTTTTTTTTTGGCAAATTCCATTTGTATAACATACAACATAGGATTCCCATAAGTTGGAGATTTGTGCTTCCCCAAAACGTTGGTGTTTGTTTGTTTTAAAAAAAGCCTGCTTGCAATTCCTGCAGAATACCAAAAGAGGGCACCTAAAGCTTTCAGTATAAAGCCCAGGAAATCTGCCGGAACTTGGATTACTTTACAACGATATTTTAGAATTCTTCTCCCACTTTACAGCATACTAAGCAGAAATATAAAATCTATCGCTTTACAATGAAATATAACACGCAAAATTTATATTTTTTAAGGGAAAACAACATCTCGATATATTCACATATCCACAAAAAATAATATAAATCATGGCACAAAAAGTAAGAGCAAACATGCAGTTTATGAAAATTGCGACAAAATTCACTAGAAGTGATTAGTTCCAGGAGACAGAAAAGGTGACTGAGCACCATAGCTGTGCAGACTTCCTCCTAGCAGAGAAGAGTGGACTGCCTGGAGGCAGCAGATCCCCATGTAATTACAGTTAGCACTGCTGTGTCGTCAGACTTACTTAAACATAAAAGGTTGTGTGATGTGCCCACAAGTTTTAGTTGGCAAACATAAAGTAAATTCTAGAGGTGTATAACTTGTCCTTGCACAGAGATAGCAAAGGGCTCATTTCAGAGGAGGACTTAGGTACAGGCACTTGTAAACAAATCTTTCTTGAGTCAGACTCCAAACTTTGATATGATTCAGTAATTGTCCTCCGAGAGTCATGTGTTTGATGAGTTTCGGCAATTATTTTGTTACCTACCTGTCTATGCTACATATTTTCCTATTTTCTAAAAATAAGGACACTTGAATAACAAACTTCTTTATGCTGTAACAAAAATACTTGAAGTGCAATGGTTTTATTTGCAACATATAATGATTACCAAGGTACAAGAGTGTATTATACTTTTTGTAATTATATATACATTAATTACAATAATTTGCATTTAACAGAAATCCTCAGTCATAAGTAGCTTTTCACTAGCTGTTGTCTATCAGGAGACTGTAAAGATGTTTCATGTATCCTTCACAGACATGTTCATTTCAGATGCAAAAATAAAACCCACTTAATTCCAAGGCAAAAAATTAAATTAAAATAACCCCAAAGATTTTATTTTCCGCTTTCCTTTAACAAGTAAAAATGTGTATATATCTTAGAAAACATGCACACAGTAAATATTCAACTATTGCTTTAGTGTAGCTGTTTAAATGTCTCCCCATTTTCTTCTTTACTTGCCTTCCACTGCCTGCTTTATGACCAACAGAAAATAGATTTCCAACTGTAAAAATGTGAAATGTAATCCTCTATTAAATGATATTTTCTGTTCTTTGGAATGTGATTAGTGATAACTGACTGCACAACAGGGAACGCAAGAAAGAGAATACTTGTACCGCTTAAAATTTTTTTTATCAAACCACAGTTATTTGCCCTAAAATATCAAGCAAGAACTACAAAAAGGACATAAAGAAGAGCAGTCTGGAAGATATGTGATTCCAAAAGGGGAAAAAGATCCACTTGTTTCTGACATTTCTAATTTCATGTTTCTTGGGCATTTTTACTGTTTTTTTTTTTTTTCTGTAGCTCAAGTTTGTCTGCTGGACATTGCTGTATGTTTTTTGGCTTATTTTTAAAAAGTCCTTCGAGAATGTATAAAGGTATTTCCTAAAGTTTCAGTGATAGTTTTGCTTTGCTACTTTTATAGTTCAGGCAGATTATACTGTTACATTCAGGGAAAGAAGCTCTGAGTGTTAGAAAATTTAGAAATAGATAAATTTAAAGTAAAATATTTTGTTATTAGTGCTTCTAGATATATTCAGAATAAAATATCTTGTTATTATTGTTTTATATTACAGTATTACAACTTCTGTTTTACAAGTATTTTTGCATTTCCTTTCAGCACCAGTATCATTTGTAGGTAAGCAACTATGGCATGCTCAGGGGATTCATGTGCTGAAAGCTGGGCTACCATGTAGGCTTCAGTCTTGACCATCTAATTTTTCAACTACAGGAATAAAAAGAACTTTTTCATTTGGGTTACCTGAAATCTAGATTGTGTGCACAGACCTAAATGGAGCAGAACAGAGGGAGGAGCGTAGGAGGGTTGCAGGGAATGTATGCCTTTCAACAGTGCCAGGGAGTGCATATATAGTGGTGCAACATGCTCAAACATATGGGCCTACATTTGGATGCATCTGTTTTGGGCGCCCAAGCTGAGAGACCTAGAGAGCTGAAACTTCAGCAGACCTTTGGAACGAGCCTCTGAAAATCAGCCCTTTTTGTGCTGTCTCAACTCTTTCTTGTAAAAGTAGAGTCACTAATAATCACCAATCAGGTTTGAAGATACATGTTGAGGAATATTCTCCACTGCACACTTAGAAAAATAAATGAGTACAAAATCAGAGGTTAGAGTTCCAGGTTTTCTTTGAATCTGACCCAAAACTTGAAAAGAAATATGTACTAACTGGAATAGTTGAATCTCCAAGTTTTAACCTGGCTTTGGTTTGATATGCTGAAGAGTATTGTCCTTCAATGGCAAGGGACAGATCTACAGGAATCTTTAATGCTTTTCTTTGCTAGTTTTGATTACCTCTAACAAAATGCTCTAGATGAAAACTTTCTCCCTTGCAAGTCATTGCATATGTTGATTAAACCAGCTCATAAACCACAATCAAATTAACTAGAATACAGTTCCAGTAAAAGATATGTATGATCCTGAGTAGCTGTCTGAACACCCTGCTAATACAGCCACATACAACAGCTCAAATAATATAAAACTGTTCTAGATTTTTCCTCAGTGATGTGTGCTCAATATAAATTAGTTTGCTATGAAAAATAAAATGACAGCTTTAGCTAGATTCAGGATTTCTTTTCCACAGACTCAGTTCTTTGATCAAAAACTACAGTAGATTGAAGTTTTGCTATTGTCAACATATTGTACATACACAGTGTGTTTATTTTTGTGCACTTTTAATGTATTTAACCTTAATGTCTGTTTCTTTAAAGCAAAGAAACTGTGGCTCAGCATCTTGAATTGTCAAAGCAACCTATTGCAGATTTCTTTTTATAGATGAAAAGAAGCGTCCAGATGATGAATGCTATTCACAAAGTGATTGCTGTGGCAGTCATATCATGTCTCAAAGTACACATGGCTGTGCAAATAGAAACTACTGAAACTTGTTCTGACATATAAAACTTTTTCCACGGTGTATGAACTTCTGTGTCACCTAAGTAGATTTAGCTGTAGATCTTACTAAAAATGCAAGTGGTTTTATTTGTTTTTTAATTGTTTTTTGTTTTAATATCACTTCAATGAATGGGCCAAAAGAGAGAGATTCCTCTCCCCCATGAGACCTCCAAGTTTAACATTAGAAGAAGTTTTGTGACAGTTTAGTAAACCTTTAATGAGAATTATTTTTGTGACAGACAGATGTAAATGTATCCCTCTAATCCTATTCTTTCAGGATTTGTCTGCAGATGAGTGTTAATAATTAGTAGTTGCATTCTCCCTCCTCCTTCCTTCATAAAATTGTATTCTTCATAAATTCATCGTCTTTTTTTTCTGTTTTCTCAAAGTACGAGAAGCCCTGACAGCCTCCCTTTGTTCTTATGTTTATAAATAATTTATAATGTAGAAATATCTCTTCTTAGTCTTAAAAAATAAACTAATGGTTGAACATAACATACTGCCAGGAGCAGATCTACCTCTAGCTTTAGAAAAAAAAAAAAGAAGGGAAAAAAGCTTCATGATTAACAAAGAGAGAAAGAAGGAACATCACATGGAAATCTATTTATATGAGTGAACGCCGATTTTTGTTTGCAGATGCTAAATGCATCTGAGCTACTCTCATTTTATGCTCTGTTTCTTTTCTTTTGCAGACTGCACACCTCAATTCACTCCTTAAAAATGTAGCTTCTTTTAAATGTTCTGAACAAACAAAGGGCTACAACATGGAATAAGTTATCAGCATAAATGCGTTTATACTGGTTTAGGTGATTCCTTGAGGAATATACCAGGCCTTATACTGACACTTCATCGACTATTGCTGTCCATGTTGTTGATGCACTGCTAAAGAAAGTCACACATTCAGCCAAGACATTCACTCTATTGTCAACTGCATATGGACCGGTTGTTGGTGTTGAGAGGCTTGCACAAAAATTCAAAAGGCTGTACTGCAGTAGCATATACTTTGTCAAGAACAGTCGCACATGCAACCTCAAACTACAAAGACCTAGCATCCGAATTAGAATTGAAATACACTGAATTTCAACACCTACTGAACACTGAGGAGTGATCCTGTTTCCAAATGTTTGTATGGCTCTCTTATTGTTGTTCTATGCGGTCACAGCAGGAGCAGTATCCACATAAATGACTAGAATTATTGTTAGTTAAGGCAAATACAACTGAACTTGATATTATGTTGTCTAGCCTAATTCTAGCAAGGAATCTTTATTTTGCTGTAGGTTAGCATATGTCAAAGGAGATGGCTTAAAAGTCACTATATGATATACTGGAAATATATTCAGGTCTTTTTAAAAAGAGATCTAGCATGCAATTTAGGTAGGGATCTCGACATTACCTCACAACAGCTGCCAGGATTTTTAACCAAAGATAAGCTGCCATGTCATGTCCTGCCTCAGAATGGTCCCCGTGGTGGTGACATCGGTGAGTAGATGACCTACTACCAAGCTACAGAATCCCTGTATGCAGACTCCATAATTTTACACAAAAAAGTAATTTGGGCGCTACTTTGCTTTACAAGAAGTGAGTGTAGCTCTATTTTAACATACTTTATTTTAAATTCCCCACTAGAATTTGCTAATTTGAGTGTCCTCTGCAGGTGACACTCAATGTTCACCTACTCTTCAAGCATATTATCACAAATAACTATAATTGAATCAATAGCACTACGTAATTTAAGGATAGGAAGTGAGAGGAAAAAGAATACCTTACCCAAGGTCCACATACAGTAGAAGGTGGGGAATTTAGGCAGATATGCAAACCCAATGTAGAAGTGGTTATGACCTGCAGAGCTGAGCTTTGGATCTAAAGGAGAGTTGCAGTCAAGATTTTAGTTTGATTTTCCAAGAAGCAGGCCAGCGACCCTTTGTAAATTATTCATTCTTGCTTTTGGCTTGTTTCTGACTTTGGAGAGTGAAATGAGTTTTGGCCAGAAAGAACACTCACCAAAAATCATTTGAAGTAACTGGTTAGGGAGCTTTCTGACTAAAAGAAGACATCATTCCTAGCAGCTCAGAGATGAATCTGTTTGCACAAAACCAGCTTGTAAAGAGCAAGTTTAAATCTCCATCAGGTGTTCAAAATCAATCTGAACCCCCTTTTTAGGAGTCTGATCTTCTAATCCTCTACCTTTTCTTACCCCTTGCCTTTAACACCACGTAACAAGATTCTCAGTTTCTGTTAAAATACATTTTGTGATAGTCTGTAAATCTCTGCTGAGATTGCTGCTGCTTTCAGATCTTACACGGTGTGATGCAAGGATTCAATGTTTTTCAGGAACTCTACATTCAGAACAGAATCCTGCTTGAAAATCCCCGGGTGCACACATTGTAAAGAAAGCAGGAAGACAGACCTAAAATAGAGTATGCATCAAGACCAGAATTTCATCCAAAGGTAGCACGCTTGAGGAGACATTTGAAAGCTCAGTGCAATCTTTTAAAGGAAACCTTTCAGGTTCCCAAAGACTTCTCAGGATCAAGAGAGAAACTAGTGTCATGGGAAGGGAGGATGAGGTTGAAGGGAATGAAACATTTGATTGCAAAGAGGAAAACAGAGAATGAGACTGGTATAAAAGCATCTCAGACAAGCATTTGACAGAGGTAACTTCATCTTTTCAATACTGTGATGCCAGCACGCAAATTAACCCTTAAATGCTTTTGCATTTAGCTTCAACCCATCACATCTTCATGGTGAAATGTCTGCCTAATAACACTGACACATTACTTTTCAAATTTTCACTAAGCATCTTTCATGACTATATAAAACATTGTAGTTGCAACACTACTTTCTCTTGGCTAAATTATTCCCCTGATTTGCTCTGTTACACAGGTAAAAACATTTCCAATGCATTTGTAAGCTCTGCTTTGTTCCACTCCAAACCTTACCTTGAAAAAACACTGAGACCCTAATGACTGAAAAAGAACTCAGGACCCAAACGTGTATCCAAATATACATATTTTTTTCCCCCCCAGATTATAAAATGGACTAATCAAAACTTTAGCCGTAACACCTCTGATTTTTGTTGGTGTCAATACCTTGATCAAAAAAATTTCAGCTGAAACCCTTTGCTGCATATAGCAATGTATGTTTATAGAACAGAAGCTGCCTGGCTCCCTGGCATTATTAAGAAAATACAGTATACAAAAGCTTTAAGCTTCAAACCATACAGCATGATCATTATGATAGCAGGAGATGTCAGGTGGAGACAAAGACGCATGGATAGAATTGACTTGAGGCGCGTCATCAGAAAATAAGAGTGATGTGATCACAGTACTTATAGCATATGCAGCAGCTGTACAATTCTACATGGCAGCTTCCATCATACCCTTCACATGAAAAAAAAAGAGAGAAGATTCTGAGTAAATGATGGTTGAATACACAATAAATTGTAGTGTATGACAAGACATTTTCTTTTTTGTTTAATATATAAATCAGGAGCACTTATGAATTAATATCAATTAAAATAATGTATTTGCTTTCTTTCGACAGTTATGTCAGCCTCATTAAAAGCCAAGTGCTAAATCTTCATTAGATTTTTCAATATTAAAATACTTCCATGAAATATAAATTAACATTTAACTTGTTGCTGGTCATATTAAGGAAAAGGAGGGGGCAAAACCCATCGGGATTGAAATCCTGACTCAGTGAAATCAATGAGACTTTTGTTTCTGAACTCAGTGGGGCCAAATAATTCCCTCCCTGTTGACAAGAGGCAATACCTTTAAATCTGGCAGAGAAGCAGGCCTCAGGAAGTATTCCGTTTCAGTCTATATTCCTGACTCACATGATGATGGTTAAAATTTTCAAAGTATCCTTGGCAACATAGAGGGTACATGTGCCTGAACAAGAGTAAAAAAGTTTAGATTCCTGGGTAGCTTCAGTGTTTTAGCAAACCTTATGGTGTGCCTAGAATTTTAACAACTCTACCTGATGAAAAGACACAATGGTGCTCTCCCTAGAACGATGCAAAGTCTACTTTTCAGTAGATGAAACCTGCAAAGCGAGTAGTTCACATGTGAACACTGGAATTTATATCGGAGAGCAGACTGTCACTGGTGTGCATCTGGAGAGATGTGCCCTGTCTGATGAACAGCACCGAGCACCGAGCGACGCTGTCTCACAGCTTTGCGTCGTGAATCTTCCCAGGTCTCAGCTCACTACGCAGCTTGTGCAAGATTTCCCAGTGGATGTGAAGTTTAGGAAGACAGATAGGTCAGGAAGGGAGAGAAGCTGAGTAGCTGCAATCAAGTTGAAAGAAACCACCATAATGTGCATATTCAGTCATAGCTGTGATAAGCGACTACCCTTCTTTTTGCAATAGCCACAGTCTTGAATCAGAGCAAACCTACTTGGAACAGCTGGAAAATTAGCCACTAACCCTTTGAAATGGCCAGACCACCTTTCAGAGGTATTGTGCTTGCTGAAGCAGCTTGCGAGCTTTTTGCCTTTCAAAAAGAAAGGAGATATTTTAACAGTGCCTCATCTGACTGTAGCTTGTGTGGGACTGGGAAAGCAGCTCTCACCTCTTGGTGATGCCTCTGCATCACCAAGCCACAAGGTGGTGGTATGGTGTCACTTTATTTTAAACAACAAAAAGAGGTTTTGTTTAATGAGCTTGAACTCACAAGCCTGCTCATCTAGTGAACTGTGACTTTTCAAATACCAACCTATTAATGTCAAAGGCAATACTGAAGGGAACAGTTCTGTTTGATTTAAAAAATACAGACAATGTGAAGTCCACTATGCTCTAATATCTATCACCTATGGGGCTCCATTCATGCCTAATGCTTTATTCAAGCTAAGACCTAGTTTTTATATATCAGATTAATACATATCTACAGCTTTGCACCTTTCTATTTTGATTTTTTTATTATCAGGACTCGCCGGGGCCATTTTCATTCCCTTACTATAGCATCTGCAAGCAGGTGGATTAGAGATAACTCTCATTGTGCTTTGTTTTCTCCTGACACTGTCATTAATCATTCCTTAAGCCACACTTCAACTTATAGTAATCAGGACTGGCTGTTCCCAAGCTGCACAAGAATTGCCTTTCACAATGTAATGTGAAATTGGAAGCGAATGGCTGAAGCCAGACGCTTCTTCTGCATTCCCCATCTATCTCATCATTTAGGTATTTATCCATCTCAGGCTTGTACAGGGAGCATCTCTCTCCTTCCCATGAGGACACAGATTGCAACAGAGGATCAGATTTGTTACCCAGGCTTTGGGCTTTGATTGTCCTCTTATAAGTTCGGGATTAAAGTGAAATTTCCCACAGGGCTATGCAGGATTTGCTAGCATTTAACTGTTTAACCTGGCTGTTTGTGAATGAGAATCCTGTGGTCAACTATTCCATAGAGAATATTATGGTGAGCCAGCTCTGAATGGCAGATATTTCAGTAAATTCCTGTAAAGACTGCTACAGTTGATTCCAATTAAGTTCATACCTGATAACAATTGTTTTCTTGTACACGATGAACAGTAATCTTATGATAAAAAACAATTGTCTAGTCTCTTGTGAAATACTCTTGTCAGTTTCAGAATAAATGCAGACCTTCGAAAAGTTGCAGTCATCTGTTTAAGCTTCTAGAATCACTGTGCACTAATTTGTCTTGAACTAGGTCACATCCCTCACTATGTAGAAGAGCTGTATTCCCTTTTATCTTATCCAATTTTAGTAATAAGTATAAGGTAATAATATCTGTAGTAGCACAGCAGTGGAATGGACAAACATTTTAAACAAACTGCACTTGATGTATTAATAAAGACAAATTGATGGTTCTGGAAAGCATGCTGTTAAATATGTAGCCAAAACAGATGTATTTTTCTTGGCATTTGACGTGATTCTTGCACAAAGGGAAGTACCTATAATGTGCTATTCTCCATGAAACTGAAAGCAAGGGGAAAAATTTTCAGTCCACATTATCTATCTTTTAGTCTTAGTTTTAGAGCCATTTAAGGAAAAAGATTTTAAAACAAGTCAAAATCATTTTGTTATCTAGTTTAAAAAGACTGTATGCTCAACCACTGTATATATATATTCTATTTAATGCGGATGTGTTTTTAAAATGCCTAGGAGGATAGTGCTCATTTCATGTGCTTCTCCAAGAGAGACATAACACCCAAGCAACTGAAGTACATAATTTAACAAAACATTTTAGCTTGCAGTGAAATCAGTTCCCTTGGAGGGAATGGACTGAATCATTAAACTCAATTTTAACCCCACTCCCTGAGAAATTTTTATGTCTTATTCAAAAGTTTGCTTTTTATTTTCTTTGTTGGCTAAAAATGTGCTGAATTTCCAAAATAAGCATTCATGGGATTTAGTTTGGGGATAAAAATCAGAAATATTTTTATTTATCCTTTTAAAAATAAAGAATCACAGAGACTTCAAGGGAGAGGCTCATGGATATTATCAATTACGAATCTATAAATTCTAATGCAGACTCTAATTAACAAATATAAGAGACAAATATATTATTTTTCTTATTCACCTTTCAGCTACATTATGAACCTCTGGTTATGACATTGATCCCGTGTTAACCAGTGTCTCAGTGAAAAGAAACAGTGTTTGGTTGTAGAATGGTACCTGTGAAAGCCTCACTGCCTGAGTGCAAATTACTAAATATCTTTACCATCGTTTACTCTTTCTCTCAGAGCATTAAATGATTACTGAAAAGGCATAAGCAATCCTTTCTATTTATTTGAAATATCCTCCAGATTCACATGAGTAATTTTCAGCTGTGTATAATGCTCCCAAAGTAACCTCTTCATTTCTATTGTTTTAGTGTGAAATCATTTCCTCGGGAGATAATTAGAGTTGCTCCATTTATTACATTAAATGATTAGCATGCACTTGAAATGATTCAGTATATTTTCCTTTATTGCTGATGACTCTTAAATATGGGCCTACATTTTTAATGGATAAATTAAGATTATCTTGACATTTTGTGGCTGCCTCAACAGCAAAACAAGACAGACTTTCTTTCCCAAATACACACACAGGTGTGTTGAACAACACACATTAGCTGAAGGGCTTCTTTTCACCTGCCTATCCCATCTGGCTCAGCTTAAAACCAGTAAGTTTGAAGATAAAATCGGGTTTTAAATGTACCAAAATTGCTACTGCTTCTGTTGCATGTGTAGTTAGTAATTATTCTTAAGTGTCATGGGATCACAATCCCAGCATCTCAGCTGAAGCGTCTGCTTCCTCTGAACAACGAGCATTTTCTTCCAAATGCATATAAAATTACTTTACAGTGGCAGACTTGCACTTTTATCATATTATATTAATTAATCTAAATGAATAAGAGTTTTTTCTGTATGCTAACTAGTGAACTATCATCCACTCATTTATGAGAATAAATTACCCTAGAACCGGTGAAAATATATCCCAATTAATACTCCTTATTAAAACTGAATAAGGTTTAATGTCAAGCTACAGCAACAGCTTTAAGACTTTTAAGAATGGAAGAGTCTGTAGTACTAAGCAGATGGGCTGCAGGCCTGAGCTGTGACCAGTGTAACCAACACCGTGACATGGATTCCTACAGCAGTTGCCAACGCTGACCTGGATGTGGTGGATACGAACAGTGACAGAGGTCAGCAGAATTAAAAGGGCTCCATTTTCCCAAGACCGTGCCATGTCATTCCCAAAAGAAAGCCAAGGAGATATTTAACTGGATTTGAAAGCTTGGTTCATTTGAGTTAAATAACCTACAGCACTCGAACTACATTAGTGGATGTGAAACTGATGTCATTATTAAAGGATACATTCTCTTGTGATGTGATACATTCACCTATCCCTCATTTCTCAAATTTCATCATGGCCCCAAGACTCCTTACACATTCAGTCGACTTAGATTCAAGCATTTTTTGTATTCAATATGTTATAAATATAATGTATTAAAGATTTTAACAGTAAGGAATGTTTTTATTCTCTTGGCAAGATTTTATCCGTTTTCACCTTTTGAAGAGAATATCTACAGGTTATGTGAGGCCAGAAAATGAATGTCATGTTTTATCTGAAAATCCATTTTGTTATCTCAGTAAATAAATTCACTTTTTGATAAAATTTACAAACCATACCTGTACAGAATATGAAAGAAAAGACATAATCCAAAATTCAAAAAACCAGTATTATAAGAACTTTTGTAAGTGTGGCATGCAGTATTAAAAGCCACTTTCATAAAACTCTATCTTAGATCAGAAAATAATATTCTAAATGAAGTGCTTAATACTACAAAGAGAAAATGTATACTTTTTGCCTTACTCACTAATTAAGCACACATAAATAATCTGTCTAGTGGCCTGTTTTCCATCCAGAAACCCACTGCAGGTATTTCTGGCTTACAGAACACTCTAAGCAAAAGAAATAGTTCTCCATGAATTCATAAATATTGCTCATGTTGCATGAACAGGAAGCAGACATTTATTTGGGATAGTAGATCTCATCAAATCCAATAAACTGTGCCCTCACATGCAATGTTACTGTAATTTCATATAGTACTGCTGCATGGAAACAGCAATGGCATGCACCGATTTGTAACATCACTCAGACTGGAAACATTTTTCCGCTTCTTATTTCTTGGCTGATCCCCACTTGAGTTAGATTCTCACCTGTGTCTAAGCAGGACATTTGACCACAGTGTGGTCATATGGGACAGACTTCCTAAATTTAACATTAAAAGTCCAAGAAAATACTTAATTTGGTTATTCCTTGGACAATGGCAAGAGGAGCGGGGATTAAGCCCAAATGGTGAACAGCTCCACGGTTCTAAATGAAAATTGAGCAAACCCAGCCCTGCTCAGCCAAATTCTTACAGCACATGAGTGTTTTCCACCAGTAAACAGATGTAAACAGGAGATTTGATAAACTGGGACTCAGAGATACCTTATGTTCTTATTAAAGTCGTAAATGTGACTCTTCTTTCTATCTCAGTGATACTGGACCATCACAACTGGAGGTGAAAGTCTGCTCACCTCATTAACAGCAAGTAATCCTATTTACTAGCCTCAGGACTAGTTTATGATGTAGGCACATTTATCCTTTAAAACTTCAGCAATATAAAAGCACACCATTAAATAACAGCACTACTATAGGCGTATTATACGAAAAGTGCCATAATGTTGTTTGTATATGACAGGCATTTTTAGCGCAAGAATGCTGAAATTCTACACTGATGTCATTAAAGCATAAATGACACACTACCAAAAGATGGAGATACTAATGTATGGTGGTTAAAACCACGCTTCTTTGTAGGTTTTAGAGTATTTTTAATAGCTTCAAAGCATGTTTTTAATAGATGAAGTTATAACAATACCAACAGTAGTGGCATGAAAGGTTACAATGGATGAACACCATCTCTCTCAAACATTTATTCCATTTAAGTAAAAATACTTGATAGAGAGCATTTCTATTATTCACAAGAAATCATGGAATATAATGGTTCCTAGCACTTCTTTTGTAATAGCTTATTTAAATACTTGGGGCTGCAATTCTGACTCCCACTTTGTTCAGACTTCACAGAAATACTTCTTACAATTGATCACATTTTTATTCTTTATTGTATTCTAAATAGCCTCTGATTTTTCAGAACCCAAGACTAAAAATTAGGTTTGCAGAAGTGAAAAGTACAGTCTTGAAAAAAACCCCTAAACACTTTTCATAACTGAGGAACAGCAACTACAAAATTGAACAAAAAAACTATGCTATGAATCATTTTGTTTACAGAAATGCTTTAAGGAATTATTCCTGAAGTCTAAATGGAGCTTGATGGGCCTTTTCTAAACCCCTGAAATCTGAAATGACCTGAAGGTATAAAGACCACTTGACTTTGGATTTCTTTTCTTTGTAACATTTTCTTCAGTGCTTCCAGCTCAGACTATACTAGTTTACATTAAATTAAGGAAGCCAGTCTGATAAGAAGTTATTAAAATTCTATTTATAATTTTAAGTTTATTTATTGTAAAAGAAGGATTTAAAAGTGGAAGTAGGAATAGAACTTTATTTATGATGAAGTTCGATATCAATGGTTTATAGATGGTGTGTTTCCAACCGTTCTGAAATTATTTAAGAACTTTAAATGTATTTATTATGAGCCCAGGGTAATCTCTCAGTTGATATAAAAGGGTACGAAGTCATCAGAGCTCTTAACTTACATCTGTTGGGGATAAAAATATTTTTTTTAGATTTTTTCAGAACATATCATAGAATCATAAAATACCAGCTCAGAAGCGGGTCACAAGTATCACCTGGTCTAACCATTCTTGGCAAAAGCATGGTCCAGACAATAAAATGGTGATAGTTATTTTAATTTCAGAAGAACTGGACTTCTATCTAAAGAGCAAATTAAAATGAAAATGTATAAACACAGAAGCAAAAGTCTATTTGCATTAAATCTCTGTAAATTTACATTCAAACAGTAAGACTGGAAGATGTGATGTGATTTAGGGTGGTTCTGCTATCTTGCGTCAACCACATTTTGCCAAGGTAATATGGCATATACTTATGTAGAATTACTTACTTAAGAAGAATAATAAGTTTTAGGTTTTAATTTTTAATATTTTATGTTAGAATTAATTATTTGAAGAAAAAACCTAAAATAACTGGTGTAAACACCACTATGCTATGAAGTCCATTAATAGATTCAGTACTGAAATAAACCACTGAATTATATAAATTCATAGGTTATTGTTTTGCCATTTTTTTACAAAGCTTGTTATTTACCTGATTATGAGGATCTTTGGATCATTATGATGTGCAAATGAGGGCACACACATTTTTTAAAGTATGTATTAGATAAATGATGAAGAGAAGCAGCTCTTTTATGGGCATATAAGCCCTCTAATATCAATAAATGCCACGTCTCCTAACTTTCAACTCGTTCTAAAATGGTTTAATATGATAAACTTCATATGGCAGAAGTATTATCAGACCACGGCATGGGATTCTTAGAGCAGTCAACAGCACTCTTTTTAATATTGTTCCCATTTGCATTTTAAATAACCAAATGGTTTTCAGGCATTTAATAGAAAAACATTTTTTTAAATGAATACCAAGAGACATTTGTAAATAGCAGCACAAATTGCTCCTGGGCTATAAACCTGAGTGCCAAGTTTCTCTCCAGTATGAATACAGACAAGTGTTAAAAGTCTGAAAAATGGATTCCTTAATGGATATACTGGCAGACCTGTAAGTGTAATAGAGCTAGAATATTCCTCTTTAATAAAGATATCATATTTCATCTCCTAGATTACACATAGCTTTTCTATTCTAAATAAAAAGATTAGAACAAGAAATTTTTTCCTTGCATATCATATTTAAAAATGTACAAGGGAATGTCATCCAACAATTTGTAAGCATTGAAATTATTTCCTTGAGAACAACAAAATGTAATCCCTAAAGATATGGTAAATATACAGTTCCTTTATTGAACAAACAATAGATTATGCATTGCTTTTTCAGAATCAAATACATCTGCTTTGACTGAGGCAAGGAGACACATCTGGGGGCTTGAATCTTACCATAGTCTCTGTGACTCTCTATATTGTCAGTGTATCAGTAACCTTGTATTTAACCAGATTATTTACAGTCAGAGCCTTATAAGATCACACCCATTGCTGCTGGTGTGAGGGAGGGAAGGAGACCTCTGAAATTGAATACAAATGTGATATTTATTGTTACATTTATTGGGCTATAACCATATATCAAATGTGCTAAATTCACAGAGATAAAATAATACAATCACATCAAGACTGAAAATTTAATACTAGACAGGGACCTACAAGTTCCCTTCCATCACGGCTTGCTTTGCAGCTCATCTGAACAAACATTCTGCCCTGGAATTTACTGGACGATTCTTGTCTGCTGCTTATTAAATGCAAGGGCTATTTCCTTCAAAAGTTATGCTAACTGCATGTAAACCTACTTGAACACCTAATTTGTAAAACAAAACATCTGCTTTCTTGCTTTTGCCAGAAAAAAAAAAATTAAACAATCTCCACAGATATATAAGTGTGATGGTAGGAAGGCAGGAGATCTAAGCATTGCTATTAATGTGAAAATGCATCTTGGTCTTTGGAAGAATTTTGACTGTGGGGTAAATTAGTTTGGATTTCACCTCCCTATATTATCCCCAGTTGCTATGCTAAAAATACAGCTAGAACGTAATGCATATTGGCAGTGTCAGACTTGAGAACCTGACACTGGCATGGCTGAAGTGTTTAGGCTTTTCTTTTCACAAGTACTGCTTTTGGCTTTAGAGAAAGGGTTCAAGAAGTCACTGCAGCTATAGATCCATTTTAGTGGAAAAGCAGACAATATGTTTGGGAGGTGGAGCATGAGTTCTCTGGATTGCACCATATTTCCTCTTGGTCAACCAAATAACAGCAAGGTTCAACTAGAGAAACAACCTTCAGCTTGTGCTTCGCTTTCTTAGACTGAAAATAATGATCCACTTCAGAGTATATGTTTTCTAATATACTTTAACTACTCATTCTGTATATACCCATATAACATGATTATGTTTCTGTCAAGACCTAAGTGGTGTGGATTGACAACTATAGTAACCTGCTAGAAGAAAACTAAGCAAAATTCACCCCCATGTCACTCATTGATGCCAGTAGGTGAAACAGGCACTTGTTACTGACAAGTATAGCAGGCATGTTCCACACTCCATTAAAAATAACAAATGAAAATACAGGTGGATAGGGAAAAAAAGGGCTTAGCTTGTTTACAAATGCTTTTCTTACTTTCCCTAAGAAAGATCTTAAAAATATAAAGTTGGATGCAAGAGAAGTATTCATTAATATATTGGAGCGACTTTCAAATGCTTGGGGGAAGGTCTGAGTCTTCCCTCTTTTGAACTCATGTTAATTTGAATGGCTTCTTTCCATGGCAGTGGAATTACACCAGCTTTACACTCATGTAACAGGCAGCAGAATTTAACACTTGATATACAGGATGGAACTTTATCCTGAATGGGAAAGTAAGGCTGTTTTTCTTTCTAATAGCATAACTCAAATTTATTTATAGCAACTTTTTTTTTTAAATTGTGGCAGTAGCTGAGCTTTGAGCTTTATGAGTAAATTAACTACTTATATGGGACAAAAAGAAAGACAAGCAGCAAAAGCATAGAACCAGATAATGCCTCTTAAACAAGAGAGATTGTGGTTACTTTTTCTGACAGCTGTGATTGTAGAACCTGCAAAATTATTTCAATATAGATTTTAGGGATTTTTCTTCCAATTATCTTTCTTTATGCAGAATACTTTCATAATACTTAAAAGTGGTATCCTTTATTACAACTCTTATTACAGTAAAATCGATGGAAGCCTGAGTGGTGGGTGTATTGTTGTGACACTTAAACTATTTGTAAATATTGCTCAAAGCTTTCTTAGCGTATTTAGCAAGGCAACATTACAGCAAAGTATAATTTATTGCACATGATATATCCTGTATGCTTCAAAGACAATCACACTGGAAAACAGACTCATGAAAAAGAAGCCACAAGTGTGTCTTGCTTTCCAGTAAAAGCATTTTTTTCAGTCTTTGGGTTTGGAGGGTTACTCTGCAATCACGAAACACACAGAGGTGGGCCAGCTTTGCTTTCAGTGCCCGGTACTAAACAGCCAGTACCTTGATTGATGAGATTTCTTTTGGTTCTGCAGCTTTCCCTTCCTTCTTATGCTTTATACTGAAGCAAGCTCCTCTGACTGCAGGATTGGAGCCATGACACCAGCACGCTTTCATTACCTTCTCATCCCGGATATGAAAAGAATTCATTGGTTTACAGTAATATTACATTCAGCAAGGGCTTTGTTTAGACTCTCTTAAAATTTTTCTAAGTGACTCTGTAAGAGGAGCTTCAAAATTGTAAAAAAACCAGCCTTCCAGTCTGTATCAACCAGCTTGTAAAAGGAATGTAAACACCTCCCTACACTTTCTGAAAAATAAAATGTTGTAGCTGCCAGCCTGCATGCTAGGGACTAAAAACAACAACAAAAATATTTATATTGGCTCTGCTGTCTTTTATAATCACCTCCAGGGCATAGTTTATGGAAGATGTTTCAAACATTTTATGTTGAACAGTGTGATCATAGAGTGATCTGTACTTACTAGCAAACAGGGAGTTTGACCACTATCTGGCTGCTCAGTAAAGCCTTAACTGCTCTAGCAAGTAATCCCCAGATACTGATCATGTATCATACATAATGAAGCTTTTATATTCTTATTATAGTAATAAAGGATGATTTTGTGACATTTACTGCCGAAGATGGTCACATCACAGGTAAATATTACAGGTTTCCAGTGACATCATGCTGGTGAGGAAACTACATTGTGACTTTAGTTCTCAAATGTATGGACATTTTGAAGAAGTTCCAAAATTTGATCCAATCTGGATTGCCTTACTTGCCCATTACTTATATCAAGAATGAATCAAAATATCTAAGTAACTATCTATATATGTTAAAAGTCCTTTAAGCACCTTTAAAGTCCATTCAAGCCTATATTTTTTGTCATTTGTAGGTTTCAATTTAGATGTCCTTCAATAAAATATTTATTAAGGCTTATACCATAATTTCAGGGGGAAGGTCAATTTTTGGGCTATTTATTTGAAGTAAAATATCTGACTGGAATTACCAGTCAGATTTTCACCAAAACGTGGATTGGAAGATTTGACACACTGTTAACAGGCTTGATATTCTTGTTTTCTATTTGTGTAAGTCTATGCCTTACTTTCTTTTTTTTTACCAAAAACGTGGGCTAACAAGGAATAGAATATTTTAGAAGTAATACTGTGACTTTGCAGAAATGTTTGTATTAGTGATTCTCAGGCAGAGAGGGAAACAAAAGCATCTGAAATCAGTGTAGAGAGGCAAGCAGGTGAGAATTTAGCTCAGTCCATTATGAGGTTAAATTAAGGCCATGCCTTGCTCTCCCTGACATCAATTAAGTTGTAATCTTTCATCATTGTATCATTTTACAATCACAGAACAGTTTGCATTTCTTTCTACCTTAAAAAATACATCCCGGATCATTATGATTATATGGACACATTGCACAAGGTATTACAACCCCCTTTCCAAATAAAACCTTCCACTTTGACAGTGCTCTGTGTTCTGACAGGCACCTCGCTACACACAAAATAAAGCGTGTGTGCAGAATCTTGCATGTGCCTTGCCTGTATGTTAAACTAGGTGACAGTATGGAAGGGGATAACTGAAGCAGCTACTCCACACAGGACCTCCATGAATATTCATTTTGGAGCAGTCAGTCCTGTTAGGCTGCTACACTACATTTCAAAGTAGTGATCAATAAACGTACTATAAATAAATAAACTACACATTTTTATTCTCGTTGAGTATTCTAGTTGATTCAAGCAAATTAGTTACAGTGTGTGAAAACTCCCACCAGGAAAAGATGTTTAACTGGATTTTTTTTATTACAGTTTACTATATCTAGAAACATTTCTCACACTGATGATTTACCAGAACTTCAATTTACCTCTGAATTTTATACGTGCAAACTAAAAGGGACAGCAGGGTTCTACTTTTAGAATTTTAGCACCATTAAATACCAACTAAAATTACCACACTTGCAGAAAAGGAGGATAAAATCATAGCAAATTCCTACTCTTCTGCTATATACTCAGAAAAGTAAATAAATACACTTTAAAACATGGAAGTGTTTCCAATTAAAAATAATATTTACATTAGGAATGCAATCACGTTTTCTCTTCAGTGAAATAAGGAAACCTTAAGAGAGATCAGATATAGTATAAACATCCTTAAAAACCCACCTACCTCAGGAAAACACAGATTACTACAAAATAAATTAATATATTTCACAGATCTTAATATTTTTGGTTCTGAATGTGAAAGCTGTAGGCTGATGAATGAGAACTCTGAAGACTTCATTTTATGAATTTTAGGGTTTTTTATCAGTTTTAGTTTTATTTTTAAATGCATGAAAAAACATTATTAATACAGGACACATATTTTTATAAAGTACAAATGAAAACAGTGTGCTGTCTTAATTTTCACCTTAAATTTACAGACATGCTACATGGCAACAGTATTAAAGCAAAAAAGGAGGGATACATTTTCCTATTCAGTAAAAAGCCATGGAAGTTGCATGGGGTAGAGTCTCTAGGAAATCCACTCTTTCTTTGAAAAAATGTCATTGGTGAGATAGGAGATTGGCACCACAATGAGTAAAATATAGTGAGGGCTGATACGCACTGTCAGCTAGAATTTGGGTTAAGACACTGACTTTTGTCTGCATGATGCCTACCTTCCAAAGAAGATGGAAGATGCAAAACTGAAAGTTTCCTCTCTCTGGTTAATGTGGTCTATACAAGTGAATAATGTATAAGATGTTCCCTTGATAATGTCACAATTATTCATTGTACAGCTATAAACTCAAATATTCACATTAACAGCTAGGTATTATTTTTCTTCTCTGAAATTAAGTGAGTGGCATCAGTGGTCATAAATGAGAGCATTCATCAAAGGCGTAGGCCATGGCAGAGGATTAAGTGAATGCTGATGAAGTGTCCAGATTCCCATAACTTGGAATGGGCTGCATTCAGCATTCCTTTATTATCCATCTGCCACATAACAAAAAGTCTCATATATTTAATGCAGGTTTGCCCTCGGCCACGTAATAGGATTAGGAATAATTTCTACAAATTTACAAAAACAAATCACATGGGAAGGCTTAGAATTTGCTAATAATTTCTCCATAGCTGGGAGATCAAAGGGATGTAAGAGTCCAGAGCCAGGCGGTAGTTTGACCCTGGCCAAGCTTCTTTAATGAAAGGGTTAATCTTCTCAGAGGTGACCATAGAGGAGCAAATAGTGTGACCAAAGGCAGATTCAGGCCTCCGAAAATAGGAAGAAAATCGTCTGCAAAGTATGACAGCAAGAAAACATGTACAGAACAACAGTACATTTTCTGTCTGGAAAAATAAAATGAAACAGAAAACCACAATGAGTTGTTTTTAAGCAAAGTGTGACTGGCAGGAGAGGGGGGCTTTGGTGTAGAAGGAGGAGCGCTGTGTGGAGGAGAAAGCAGCTTGCGGGGTGGACCAGAAATATTACTGTTTCTTTCTGAATAACAGAGAACAGGCTGAATGCCTTCAGTCTAAAAACACTCTCTGTTGTCTTCAGGTGAAAACTGTCTTCTCCAAATGTGTATCAAAGCTTTGGTTGGTTGTTTTTGCCATTTGCTTGTTCCGTTGTTTTTTTTTCAGAGGAAATGCAGTGTAAACACACACTGCTGTATAGGCGAGTTTTTGGGAGGAGCTGAAAAAGTTGTCCAGTGAAGCTTTTTCAGAAATGTTCCTGGTTTGATGCAACGCTTGGTTAAAAACTTTGGCTTCTTTGAAGGCAATTCCATCTCTTAAATCAAATCAAGTAGCCATATAAGAAAAGACAGGGAATTAAAACAAACAAACAAACAAAAAGAAAATGAAATAGAGGTATTGCAGGGAGTGTGCCTCTCTCTGTATTTTTGGGGGGTTTTATCCCTTAGCAATCACTGAGCCTGTGTAAACATTTTCACCTTGCTGGATTTCCTTTCCCACTCAATAAACTGCAAAGGAAGAATGTTAACATCAACTATAGGCTACAGGTATTTTAATTTTTGCATCCTAAGTGGTTTTAATGACATTTGGAAAGTATAGCACAACGGAGTGCTAGCTTTTTTGATTTAATAGAAATCGTGTGATCATTCTCATTTTTCGTCTCTGACCTGTTGTAACAAGTTTGAATATAATGTTCATTCTCAGTGGTTTTCTTTACCTACTGGGCTATACATCAAATAGCAGATCAACCAGTCTGATTGCAAGTAAATTAGTGAATAATTTATTACAGCAGCACAAAAGCCCAAGCAGACATCTGAGCCTAAGTGAAGGTATTATTTCTTGTATTGCTCTTCTTGGAAGAGAATTTTAGGCCGAAAGTTTACTTCAGCCTCAGGATTAACTTCACATAAACCTATATGTCCCACCACATTCTTGCATGAAATAAGAAAGGAGGAGTAGTCACGGCAGGGAAATAATGAGAAGATAATTCCCAGGAAAAAGTGAAACATTTCCCGGCAGAGAATCTACGCTTGAACATGGGGACTGCTATGCACTTATGTACAAAGAAAGCCCCAGAAAGCTGAGGAAAAGGGTCAAATTAATAACCCTGGGGAGAAAACTTTCTTTTACTTTTCGCAGACAGACTCCTATCAAGGTGGCTAGAAAAGGAGGAAGCACTTTCACATATTATTGGACAATTCAGCTCTTTTCAGTCTGGTGACACAAGGAGATTTCCAAGAAGGCTGCCAATGAGTATCTAAAATTGGTGTGAGTTCCATAAAAAAGGAGCATTTGTTTGGCAGTCTAAACTGGACAGAGGTCACCAGATTTATTTCACTCAGCTTTACAGGAAGTCAGCATTTTATAATAACTTGATATTGCTACCAGTACCGACAGAAATTAAACATGCTGTAGAGATAAGAGACTGTAAATTCTTTCCTCTAGTTATCCTCACATTCTCTGTTTATTTTATATAGATGATGGTTCATTCCATCTCTCACACTTTAGGTAATTCCATTTAAGAGGTTGAAATCCTGACTAATTTTTTCTCTTTCATGCACAGCAGTGCAACTCAGCCTTCTGATAAAAAATTGGGTTTTGATATGTCCACAGTGTGTAAAGGTATAAGTATCTTGTAAATAACATTCAGGCAGGGCTTGAGGTTAATGTTTTGTGCCCCACAGTCTCAAGCTGTGATGGTCATAACAAAAAAAATAGCAACCACTCTCATCCATCACAGGTCAGAAACAGCAAATGCTCAATTCCTGTTTCTTTAGTGACAAGGCAGATCTATAGACTCACGTGTGCATCAGAGACGCAAAACTTTTAATTAATGACACTTACCTTTAGGGGATATTTAGACCACCTTTAGACTAAAACCTCTAAGTAGTTAAACAAATTTTAGGCATCTGGTTTAGCAGGCTGTTGGCTGGCTGTTAACATTGTACCATAAAGACATGAGTTCTTACATTTCAAATTCCCGCGAAAATTATAACTTGAGTACTCTAAACTAACTCTTCTTTTCTGCCTGAGGTTGTCAGCTACCCAAATGAGGTAGCCAGGATAACTACCTGAATTTGAGCTATGTGAGAGGACCCAGATTTACCCCACCAGTGCCCCGCTTCACCTTATCAAGTAGAGATGCCATGACAGCGCTCTGAGCAGCACAAATGCAAGACTGTCCATATTCTACTCCACGAACATGGTACTTATGACTATTCTGGTAATTTGAGCCACAAATTAGTTCTACTATAGTTTCATAAAAACAACACAGTGTCTGGAAATTGAACAATATATTCTTTTGTTGCATTTTCACATTATAGGAGATACAGTCATAAGACAAATCTGGATCTGATACAATTTGCAGACCCCTATCACTTTTATGACCATTTTAACAAAGGACAACATTTTTAATACCATGCAATATTAACCTGATAAGCAGTTTGAAACAGAAATGCAGACATATAATGTGTAGCTCGAACCACACTGCTGGGATTCAGCATCTGATTAAGACCCTGTGTTTCCTAGACATCACGAATGTTCAGAGTTCTTGGTTACAACCTTTTCCCAGCTGCATTTGGAAACCAGTTTTGCTTTTCACCATCTTAAGTAGCTGCTCGTTTAATGGTCACTAAGGTTAACCTTTATGTGTCACGGTGCCATTCAGTGGAATAAAGAATGAGATGCCTTTTTAAGAAATCATACTATGTGTTTACAAGCAGCTTCTTGACCTTAACCAAATGAGTTGGGGAGCAGCAGATAACAATCTATTGTGCCCTCAAATGCAAGGTCATATCTCTGCCCTACACCTAAGGAACAATAGAGATTTTAATGGATGTTCAGAAATACATGGTGTCCCTGTTACAAACCAGGACTGTATCTTTCCCTCTTACGCAATGGGACAGAATAGATTTGTTGGCTTCTTTCTGATTAGTTCACGTACCAAGTGGTAATACTTTCTTCTTGCTCCTTTCAACTGACAAATGGCCTTATCTGCATTTCTTATTATCTCCTCCAAGGAAGAGGAGAGTCTCAACACTACGTGGAAACTAATGGTTGGTCAGTTGAAAATTGAGTATTTTCACTGCATGTTGGAAATGAATATGAGGAATAATGCTATCTTCCTCAATACAACTTGGTTGCACAGCTAAATGAATTTGGTATAGGAATACCAAGTGCTCTTCAGCATCAGTATCCAAAAGCACTGCAGACCAGTCCTTCTGTATCTTGGTATTTTTATTCCATGTATTCCCCTGTGGAGACTGAGACATCTATTAAATAACTTCAAAATAAACATCACCAACTGCCACATTACCACCTGCCACATCACCACCAAGGCCTTAAGACATTTTTACTTAACTCACGGACATCACAAATGCATAGGAAATAAATGAGAGTAAAGAAAATTCATTTGTAAAAAAATGTTTAGAAATATCTTTCAAGAAAAGTCATGTGAGAACGAGCCAAACTTATAAGTGATAAGTAGACAGTTTTAAGACATGCAATTTGCATAATGAAGATGAAAACAAGGAAGGAGATTTAAACATAATTTCATTACCATTTTATTATGAAGGTGTTCCCAGAGCCTTGGTACTGTATGTAACAGCAACAGGTTTACAACACAGAAAGTCTAGATGTTATAGAGAACTGATAACGAGAGGAACAAGCATTTAACCTGTGCTGATTCAAATCCAGACTCGAGGTCCTCAGAAATCATTAAGATCTGGCAGGTGTCTCAGCCTATAGGATACAGGATAACACTTTACATAACAAAAAACCCCTGTCAGAACTTAGTGAAAAATTGAGTAGTCTGGCTCTTCTCAAGGTATTCTCTGAACAAAGAGCTACAGTTGCTTCATACTTCAATCCTGAGTCAAAAGCACGTTTCTAAAATTAAAGATAGGGAACAAATAATTTAAAAGATAAAACTTGTCTGAGATTTACTGTTTACTTATGGACACTTAACTCTAAATCTTAATGAGACTTTTAATGCCATCTCATTCTATCCATTGGTTTCAGAAATAATGCTACATCTCTCTAGAAATTTTATCTCTCATAATCTAGGATCATTCATACTTCTTTAAGGTACAAGTAGAAAGGAAGATGCAAAACTAGTACAAGGTTAACAGAACAAGTAACCAGGACTAGCACCTAGTAGTCAATGACAACACCTTCAGGTCAGCTTTGTCAAGGGAGCAGGATTCCCCTCTGCCCAGTACTAATATACCAGTGCTTTTTCATACAGCCACTAACTTGCAATCATGCCAAACAGCAATGAAATTCATATGTCAGTGTATGCTGTTTACTACTCACAATTCCCTTTTGTTAGATTTACCCAGTAAAGTGCTGAAAACATTTTTTCCTGTTAGTAATAGTACATGGTCATTTTTGAATTCTCAACTTACTCCGATTAGTCCAATTTAATTTACTCAAAATCACCCCCATTTTAAAAGTTTTCAGACTGAATAACATTGAATAAAACTATGAAACAGAAGCTTTTCTTTGTTGAAAAATTTAACAGTGGAGCAATCACTGCCTAATACTGTTGTGGATTTTACTATTCCTGTTTTGCCATGACATTTTACATTTTGCATGAAGTGCAAACCATCCACATCTCACAAACATGATGCAATGTAACACTTCATGAATTGCACAAACCACAGCCCCATGGTGTTCCACTGCACGTGGCTGAGCTCTGTGGTCATCTGCTTGAGAAGTCTGAGAGCTGCTGAAAGCACTCGGATAGAAAAATGCAAGCAATGCATAATATGCTGCCTATCCAGTAACTCTAGGTCATTTTCTGTAAACTTGGATGCCTTAAAGTAGCCAGTGGGCATGCCTTAAGTGAATATGGCTAGCTTCCACATAAGTCCAGTCTCCATTTTCCTGGTTAACAGAGCAATGGTGCATGTGCAATGTTCCAACCGTTCATGAGTTTGCCACTGCTATAATAAACTCACCCTGTGCTGTGCTGGGGTGGCTTTGCCTGGTGCTTCCTGTTACTGGAATGTGGGGAAGAGAAATGTAGGCAGGATTTCCATGCTTTAGCATGGTACCAAGAGTTGAAGGGTTCACTAGGTTTATCCCTGTGTGGTATGAGAACGGCCATTTCATGCGTAATGAAAAGCTGTCCTTGGAAGTAATACAGTCTTCCGTGTAGTATCACACCTGACATAATAAACTCCTGCAAACTAAGCAGCATCTGCAATTCTAACACTATCTGCAAGATATATAATCCCAGCACTGTTAATTAAGAGTTAATAATACTGAAAGCTTGTAAGTGGCTGAATACATTTACATTGGATTTTAAAACTGCCAAAATGCCTTAGGAACATAAGCCTCACTGATCATTCAGCTCCCTGTTTTTGTAGCAGTTTTTGACTGGTATGTGCGGGCGTATCAGATCAAACCCCCACTGTTATGTCAGAAAAGAAAGCACTAACTGACATCAGTGAGACACGAGGAGAGAATATCACAGCAGAGATGAGTGTACTGCTTCTCCTCTGACATCAAACTTTCACTGGCTTCATACTGACTACACTGAAATTACTCCAGTTGCACACCAATATGAGTAATATGATGATCTGAAACCACACAAATGATGCAAATTAGGGGAGGAAAATAGCATGGGGGAAAAAGATCCAATTTAAGACAACACTAAACCCTGCATTTTTATCTCGTGAGTGGCTTAAGTATGGCTGGTCATCCATTTCTTTGATAGCTGGTTACTTAGGTCCTCTCATAGCTGACAGCTGCACAGCAGCTTTTGCACAGACTCTGAAACCTTTGTGATATTTTAGCCATTCTAGCAAATTCACATTTTCCATAATAAATAATGTACCCCTATAAAGTCACCTGGATACCCTGAGAGAATTATAGCCTTTATTATGTACAATTGGGGGTATATTAATCCTTACATTGAAAGATTTTTTTAGTGACCTGTCGGAAAGTTAGATAAATTATCAGAAATAGCCAAGTAAAATTACACTAAATGTCCTTTAGTAGAACCATTGAAATGCCCTCTGCAAAATATAGGATTGTTTAGTTAGAGGGAGAGAATCCAGGGACAGACATGATCATTTTTTGTGGCATGGCTCTGAGGCTGATTACTTGAGTCAAGTGACCAATCTGGGAACTGTGAACCTCTGGACAGTCATTTTTTTGCTATTACTAGTGGCTGTTTTAACCTACTCACCTATTAATCTACCATGTATTTTCACTTGATTTATGGAATGTTCTTTATAAGTAACATTTGTTAGAATGGTACCTTTAGTCATTCAAAACAAGTCCTTTGCCTAAATCCATCAGAACATATGGGTAATGGCTTCCAAGCAACAGAAAAAAAAGAGGACGGGCGAAGGAAGCTCGTTTAACACAAATATTGCAATATAATTGAAATTATAGAAAAAAAATTAAATTACTTTTGTGAACTTGTTTAAAAGGGTCAGAAATGTGTTTGAGCTGTACGAGATTAACCTTTACTCGTTTGGGAAAATGCAGACTTCAACAGCATTCCTCTGCAGTGGTTGCACTTGCTAAAAGTTTAAAACAGTAATTTTTTCCCAAGAAAGGTCATCTTGAGCTAAAATGTCAAATAAATTATTTAGATTACTGAATTAGAAAAGTGAGGATCTGACAGGCTGAATTTTTTATGCACATTAGCCACAGTCAGGGTCTCTATATGCTCTTTCTATTAAGTGCACCCTCTCTTCCCTTATTAAGAATACCTCCATTTATTCCAATATATTCTCCTTAAGATGTATCTTTGCATCTAAATAGCTGGTCCAATTTGCTTCTTACTTATACAAAACAGGAAGCACTTTATTTGACTGTTGCTCAGCATTTTTCCAGTATAAAACAGATGCAAAGAATAGAATCTTGACACTAGTTTGTAGGGGAAATTAAGTGTCCAAAAATTAATCTTCAAAGCCTCCATGTGACTGTTAAATCCTAGATTCTAYCTGAAGAAATATTTCAAGGAGAAGGGATATTTTGAAGGATGGAAAATTAAAGGATTGGAATGGAAAGGGAGTAACTTTTAAGTAGATACTCTTGTCACAATTATGTCCTATAGTTTTTATAGGGCAAAATATAGCTGTAAGTAATTACTAGGAAATTGAAGAAGGTCATCTTCACATGTAGCTGCTCACACATAGGTTTCTCCCACAGGTATTTCCTATTTTTCCTGGAATTCATAAATACTACTGATAATTATTGGAGGAAGCACGAGAGCCTCTGTCCAAACATGTTCCCGTATGATTCAGTCAAATGACAATAATAGTAAAACTTTAAACTTCATTTTCCAAAACCAATATTTGCTTAGCATTGAAGAGGTCACTCTATAAAACAATTCTACATTATTAATAAGCTCCTCCTGATTTGACTTCTGCTGTTATTTTTTCCCCCACAGACTATATGCACTGTGGATCAGATTGAGTTCTCAGCCTGAGTAGCCACTCCAATTGCTGGAGGTGCAGAGCACGAAAAAAGGGAAGATACTTTCAACTTGCCAGCAAAAATAGCTTCCCTCTGTCCTCTCAAAGTCCAGCACATAAGGTGCCTAACCTCACTCTCACTTTGTTAACATCCAAATACTCCTGAGTAGTATGGTCTCTGTGTAGCAGGTTTCTGTGTAAGCTTTAGAGTGCATGCAGTTAAGGTATGTAACTATGTGTAAATACAGAGGCAGTGCAGCTGCATGGGAAGCCACAGGGCAATGGGCCTCAGCAGCGATCCACTCAGGAGTCTCATCTTGTTCCTTTCCTGGGTGCGAGCCACACCTTGCATCACTGCATGGGGAAGAATCCTAGTAAAGCACAGCTGCACATCCTGGGGAGAACTCAAGGAACAATGCACGTGTTAACATACATAAGAAGTACAGGTAATACAAGTGTGTCTGAGTGAGGAATTTCGTCGTGTATAATTGCACGTAGTCAAATGCCTTTAAGCAAGATGACAGCAGGAAGAGCTGCCCTCATGCACTAATGACTTGCATACTTTTTTAAACAACTGAGAGTTTTGTGTTTATTTTGCATATAAAACACCTGTCGTGCAGGACAAGCTTCCTTTCACCCTAACCGGAGACTGACCGGTTTTAACTTTCTGTCTTGAAATGGCACCAAAAGTACTTAGTCATTTGTGCATCATTGAGAAGAGGGATTTAGTGATAAGACAACCATAGACCTTACTCCTTGGTGATTCCTTCTTTGACAGGGTAAATCCCAGAGAAAACCAGTGTTAATAGAGCATGACATTTTGAAGAATAGAGCCCTAACTGTTAACATTTCTGTTGTCAAGTCAGGTATTATGCTATGATAAAGAAATATTAAAAGAATTGTGAAAAGCTCTCTGGAATTCAGTTTCTTGCTGCTGCATTACTGTACAGGCCATTAGTACCTCTCCCATTCCAGAGTCCTTCATCTTTCCTGCTATGAATTCTTTTCCAGACATGTTCATAATTTACCTTTGTCAGGTAAACAAAGTAAAAATTGTAATTTGTTATATCCTCTAAAATACTCAAGGTTCTCTAAAGGTCTAAATTTAGGCAGAAACCATTTCTTTTTTGAAAATATTTGCACACTCTACTTACCTCTGATTACAGCATTTGCAAGATGAGATAAAACACAAAAAAGAGGAAAAGTGGAAATAATATATTGGATCTTAACTTTAATTTGCAAATTAACAAACAGAAGAAAGATTTTTAAAGAGTTCTTAAAAAGGTAGAGCAAGTTGAAAGGCTGAATTTTGAAAACATGGGGTAGGCCAGTAAATCACCTTCTTAAGGCTTTTTACAAGCAGCTTGAACAGATCTTGACATCCTAGATTTTGATCATCTTTGTTGTGTGAAATACTCATTTTTTGTACATTTTAATTTTTCAGCTGTTTCCTAAGGTGAAATTATGTGGGACCATGACAATCAGCACAGTCAGAATAAAGATACTAGGGTTTTTACCGCTTTTAGCTTCTTCTTTCCCCTGCCCCTTCATTCATAATGATTATGGCTATGCTCTGATCTACAGTATTTGAGAACATTTCTTCGCTTCCTCTTCTCAGTGATTTATGTGCTTCTTGATGTTAACATTGTTGGACTAAATGATTCTGCAAACAGAAGTCATACTGATATAAGCCCTGTGATAGAAACATACTTTGCCCTATGCTGCAGCACAGTGCAGTGTTGGTAGAGCATTTCACTAGTTGTTTTCAGGAGAAGCTTTATGTCCGAAGAGCGTCTCAGTTTTGTCTGTGTAACAAGGCTGCTTCCAAAGAGACTGCACAGACCGAACTGTGACCTGATTTATCGACTTACTAAGATGGTCATTTTTGCTCTAAGGAAAAATCTGCCTAAGAGAACTGACTTGATCGATTCCTATTTTATTTTGCTTCAACAATTTAAATTAAACTAGTACCAAAGTTCTGTGTGTCAGTCCTCTAAATTCCTTTTCAAATTAACACCAAAAAGAAAATCCATCTATCCATATATATGTAAATATGCAAAGCCAGCTGCCAAACAGTGACATTATCCGCGGGTTCCGGTGGGCTTGCAATAGATATGAATAGGAAACTCTTCTAATATTGCCAGGCTTGTATGATATTTTTGCAATAGGTGAGAAAAATCAACATCATTCCAGAAAAAAAGGAAAAGCATTTACCAGTTGGAACACGGGCAGATGTCACTGATAGCAGATGGTTTTAAAACTCGCATTTTAAGACAGCAGCTGCCTGTCTGTGTTATATTTAAAAGGGCTACCCTCATTTGGAATATTGGATTAAATGTTTTTGTAAGAAGACAGCTTTAGAAATACAAAAAGCAAAAAATGTCAGACAGATATAAAATCAGATATTATTTCTATTGCAACTCTTCCAAAGCTTTGTTAGATAAAATATCAAAAACGTAGAAAGACTATTTGTGTCAAAGTTTGTAGAAAGGAGACATACTTGCTCTGAGTACTTTTAGGTGCTAAATCCATATGACTCCACAATGCTGCCTTAATTCAAGGATATTCTAGGACTGTTTCAAGAAAAAAATGGGCATATTAAGGAGGAAGTCCTCACTGATGCCTTTTCCAGTAGTATAAAGAAGAGGAAAAATACAAAATCCTTCCTGGGATGGAGTAATCCCATCCAACAGTATACGTCGCAGACTAACTAGCAAGGCAGTAGTAATCCGGGGGCTCTGATGGACAACGACCTGGACATGAAACAGGAGCATGCCCTTCAGGCGATACCAGTAACCACTGGCAGGTTTTTTTTGGCAAGAATGTAGTCAGTGGGCCAAAGAGAAATGATAATTCCCTTCTGCCTGGGATCCATGAGGCTGAACCTGGACTGCAGTGTCCTGTTGTGCTCCCTTGAGAGCAAGAAACTGAGGAGAGTCTGGTAGAATGCTGTCAACATAGGTATGAGACAGGAGTACATGATGTGTACATACATATTCAGGATTTGTACAGCTATATATAGAAGCTGAGGCAACTTTTTTCAGCTTGCAGGAGAAACGCTGACTGGGTTCTGTTTGCAGTCTTTTGTACCTAATGGGGGGCTATGGAGAAAACGAAGCAAAATTCTCAGAGGAAAGAGATATGCATGGAAAGATAAACCGCAGCAACTGAAAGCAGCAGCAAGAGGAATTCGGATTGGGTATTAAGGGGAAATAAAATAAAATAAACCCTCAGTGAGGGAAGTTAAGCACTGAAATCGGTTGTACAGAGAGGCTCAGCAACACCCATCCTTGTGGATGTTCAAAACCCGACTTTTAAAACTGCTGTTAGTAGTCACAGTACGTAATTGACTTTCCAGATCAGGAGTTACCATCTTTAAATACTTGGATCTTCACTATACCAGGTGATCATTTTAACCTCTATCTGGGCCTTCTATTTTTTACTTGCCTTCTGTCCTCGTGTTTCCCCATTTGTTTTCTTTTGAAGTAGTCTAAAAAAATTTTTCACCAGATCACAAGACAGAATTCCTACATAATTGACTTTGACACTTGTTTATCATGAACTATGGTTAATAAACATAATAAATCTTGAACTCAGACAGACAGCTTTGGTTATCCAAAGCAAATCTTCCATATAGCTCCAGCAAGACCCTGTAGCAAAATGTGTAGAAAAAATACTGGGATCAGAGTTTCTGAACCCTCAGAAGTGGAAATAATTGTTGAGGCATAAGTGCAATAAATTTAATAAGTGTTTCAGTATTGTCCTAAATAACAATTACACTTCAATGAGAAAAATAGTACTAAGTTGGCATTCACTGCAATTCAGAACATTTTCTTCATTTTAACACTTGCACTGTCTTGTATTTTTAGATGAAGTTTTTTGAAATCTTCCCTCAGAAAGCTAAAACTTTTTAAGCGCATTTTTGTATATGTCAGAATTCTTAATGTTGTACTCTATGTGGTCAGATTATCCAAATACTTGTAGATCAACAAGAAAAGTCAATGCCTATTCAGCTTTTGATGTCAACATTTTAGTATCTAGAAATGCATGTCATTTAGCCAAAGAAAAGCATTTGTATGGAGATTTTCTTGTTGTCCTCATAGGCTACTAAAAAAATTAAAATACATAAAGCATCTGGCTTTTGTTTCTGGATCTGGAGTGATATATCAGTCAACAACTTGCTTTCAGATTTGTATTTTTCAGCAGAGAATGGACCTTAAGAATGTCTCAACCATATTTTACTAAAATGCTTACATGCCTTGATGCAGGCATATTTAATATATGATGCAGATAAATGTTCTTCATCTCTGAAAAAAAATCCCTACAGTCCTTTTGAACTTTGCTCTGGAAAACAGAATTTGGCCTCTGCTTTTGTCTCTGTTTCTTGGTTACAATTATAATCATAATTAAATCACTACCTAGATAGATATGCTGTAAGTGAACATATCCCTTACATTTTTCCATTAAATGGTTAGTGCATTTCTGAACACAAACATGGGTCCCTAATGTCCAGTTAACTGTATAAACCTCTTACACAGCTTGGCTGGCATATGACTTGAACAATGAATTTTGAATTGTACATAATTCCCTTTTTTTTCCAAGGGCTAATTAAAATCAATTCCATGGCATTTCTCTGCTGTTAGAAAAGATGCTGCTGGTAGATGTTTCAATCATTAGCAATATGGTGCTGCTGGATTAAAAACAAATTTCCAAATAACATAGCAATGTCAGTTAGTCTATGGTGATCCATGCAACTGTTAATGAAGAAAACCTGTTCTGCCTCTATACCTGAATATTTGTTGATGCTATCTGAAAATAGAGATGTCAAAAAGCAGTATTTTTTTTTATATTTTAAAACAATGTTCATTGCTTTTAGCTATGCAAATTTAATAATTTTCTGAATGTCACAGAGGATTCAGACCTTAAAAATACGGGCTTTCATAATTATTACAAACATGAAATATTTCAGAATTTAGTTCTAGAGGTAAAATACCCTCATAGACCCTGGCTACATCTAGATACACTCAACCTTTGTTTGAATGTAGCTCCCATGTTTAGCTCTTCAGTATTTTAAGTTAGGCTGACTGAAATTCTACACTTCCTTTACACAATGTAAGCCTAATCTGAGATCAGCATCAAAACATTTTTGAAAGCTTATAGAGCCCGATGTACAACCATTAGACCCAATGGATCCAAAATTTGTCTTCACTGAAGATTAATGAGCTTTGTCACTGAAATAGACAAAGTGAGGATTTTACTTCAGAAGTTTGAAAAACAATGATGTTAATGAAAAATAAGCAAGAAAGAAGATTTTAATAAGCATTTTGGAGAGAAGAAGCATGATCCCTAGAAAGCGGTATTTGTAACTGAACAAGAGTCAGTGCAGCACAGATATCATAGCCTACACTCACTTTCCCTTTGCGCCTTTTTTTTGCAGTAGGGTTGCTGTTTGCCTGGCCTTTGAAAAAGTCCTATCATTACCGTTCATGTGAAATTATTGTAGTTAGAAACACACAGATGAAACAGAATCTTATTGTTTCTGAGTTAAACAACTGTAAATGTAATTGATGCATGCATAGAAGTAAAAACTCTTGTCCTGACTGATTTGGCACAAGAACTTGTACCTGAGTCCCTTACTCCTCAGATTATTGGGTTACTGGTTACTATATGTTGTTGTGTCTTATCCCCATCTATGGCACACAAGAAGCCTTCCCAACTAAATCATAATTAAATTTAATGGCTTCCCATCAACTGTAGCTTAGATACATCAGTGTTTTTCACTAGAAAGGAAAATGTTATCAGGTGATTAATAGCTAGCTCTTTCGATAAAAACAAACAAAAATATCTGGTGTTTGTCCCCCAAACTTGTCTTGCCGATTAGTATATTTTTTAGTATCTATATTCATGAATAGCATGAAAAATCCACAGCTGTCCATTAAAAAAATAATAAAAAAGAAAAATTTTAGAAAAGCTTATCGAATTGTTTAGGTAGATGCAATATGTCAGTGATGGCATATCTGAGACAAACCCATGGATTTTACTTCCTGTCTTAAATGGTTACTACCACTCTCTTGTGTGATAGACACAGTCCTTTTAGTCTAAGATCCATTTCATAGTTTAGTTTTTTTTTAAGTTGATTATGGAAGCTATGTCAAATGTATTGCTGAAATGAAGTCAGATTGTAATCTCTGCTCTGCCCTCACCCACTGGACGAGTTACTTCATCACTGATGGCAGTCAGTTGATCAATCATTAGCCACTGGCAAACCCATGTTGTGTTTCCCCAATTGTCTTGTCTTTCACGTTCATGGCAACAGCTTCCATGAGGGCCCATTTCATAATGTGTTCTGGGGCTGACTTCAAGCTGCCTCTTCTGTTGTTTCCCAGATCTTCTTTGTGGGAGATGAGTATGTATTTGTGCTTTTCCAGTCGTTGAGAACTTGACCTGTTCTCCATGACCTTTCTAAGGTGAAACAGAGGGACTGTGCTTCGCTTTTGGTTGACTTTCTGAGCACCCTCAGACCCATCCCATCAGGTCCCATAGACTTGCAAATGTCCAAAAGGTACAGATAGCTCTCGACTTCCTCACTCATTGATTCACTGTTTGCTTTATTGTTGTTTCTTGGCACTGAGACTTGAAGGACTAACTTTACCCTTGAACACCAAATTACAGAAAGCTTTTAGTATTTCAGCTTTTTCTGTACCATATTTAGTTAATTGACTTGTCATCTTATACTAACTTGTTCAGCCATGGACCCACATTTGTACTTCTGCTTGCTGTTCACGTATTAATACCCTTTTTGTTATTCCTGGCATCTTTTGCCAGTTCAAGTTCCAGCTGAACTTTTGCTTCCTCCACAACTTCAAGCAATATTTCTATGTTCTTCTCTGGGGGTCTGTCACAGAGTCACTGCTCAATACCTTATATTGGTATCCAGAACTGAAAACTGTCTTTGATTTCTTGTATTTTCAAAAATGTTAATAATGAGTAAAATTCACAGTAATGGCATCAATGAGCAAAATTCAAAACAGCAATAAATGAGATCTTGCTGTGTCAATTATCTTCTAGGTTCTTTCCTGCGCATTTGCAAAACTGTTTATGAGTTATTTTGACACTGTTAGTGAAGTTAAAAGGGAATACCTTATAACATTTTAGAGGTGTGTTTCAAAGTTCTACCTATAAAATTTTAACATGAGTCCATGATTAATAAAGCTGCTACTACAAAAGATTGCATATGTACTTAATGAATGCTACAAGGATTGTGTGTGCTTGTGTATAGAAAATGAATATATCTATGAATAGTACAGGTTATAGACATAAAGAAATGACAGAATTTTTATATAGGCATCTTTGAAGAGACAGCATGAGAAGAAGCAAATAGAGGCATTTGATGTGGGCTGGCGAGGAACAGAGGAAAGTGTGCTCTGTGAAATGTGCACGTGCACATGCAAAGCATACATTTGTTAGGGACAAAAGTGCATATGCCTGGAGACATTTATAGAGAAGAGTATTTTTATAGTGTGCATCTGTGTGAGGGAATTTGGGCATGGAGTTATAAGTCTGTTTATGTATAGATGAAAGGAGAATGTATGTTTTTATATATAAGTTACAGTGGATGTAAGTGAGGTGGTATCAATGTTTATTCCACATACATATTTACAATGTGCGAACATATAATTTTAATTGGAGGGATTTATCTGTAAGAAGCTTTGTTTGGTGGAAAAGTGAGAAAACAAAGTGGAAAAAAAGGGAATGAAATAAAAATAATGAACTACACACTAAGATATAATAAGCAATTCCTTATGTTGCCATGATAAATATTTTCACGCTTTCAGTGTATCACTTGGAAAAGTGTCATTATTTTCTCTATTGATATCAGCTAAATTTAGTTAATATTTATGTGCTCATCAGGACAAAAAAAAAATACTAGTTATTTTTCCTGTTGTTTACTTTAAATATTTTTAAACATCAGACCCACTTTGCCAAACAATACTTTTTGAAAAATCTATCAGGTGCTAAGAAACTTTTCAGGGCTGGAAGAGTAGGTATATTTTTCTTTTTGTGTGTTTCCTTGTAAAAATCTTATTCTATCATAGACCTGTACTATTAAATAGCTTGCAGCACTGATTATTACTTCTGCTTTGAGTGGCACTTCCCACCCTACCAATCATTATCAAAAGAGACTTTGCTGCTAATTTCCTCGAAGATTCAAATGCTTCTATTTCAAGGTCATCTCAAAGGATAGTTTAAAGAGCTTTTTCTGTAAAATATGTATATTTACAAGAGCACGCATAAATGGTCACCAGGGAAGATAAGCTATCAGAGAGTAAAGAGATGTCTTTCCTTATACAGTTCACACACCAGTGAAGCAGATAAAATTGGTTTTGTACCCAGCCTATGAATACACTGTTAGGAACTCTGTCCTGAAAATTGATCTACTGAGATAAAATTCAATGCATCTCTTTTCATAAATATCTAACTGTGGCATCAAAATTCTACTGCTCTTGCCTGAATAACCATCTACCTGTCGTTCCAGCAGGTAGCAGGAGTGACTTCACTCATGTGCTCAAGAGACTTGGGAACATGCTGCATCTGTAGGTAATTAGAGCATTAGTTTTAGCACACAAAGATGTGAGTCCAGGTTTACAGTTATTAAAGTCAGATGCATGACCGATTATGAAATGCTAAGATTAAATGAGCATTTATTTTTAATAACAAAGGCATCCAGTATTCATTAACTTGTCTTTTTTCAAGTCCTTCCATGCAGCTTTGTATTCCTGGTCTTGTCTTCCCTCTCTCTAGTGCATAAAAAATACTGGCACACTACACCTGTTTAGAAACGAGCAGGATTGTAATATTACCAAGTCTCACTTTTGCTCTGTTTGTTCACTCTGTGGTCATGATCCACCTGCACAAGCTTACATCAATGTAGTATGAAATTTTTATATGGGCATAAGGGTGCATATGGGCTTTAGTGTTCTTAAAATATATGGTCAGCTCAGTAACACACAAAATCAGATATGGGCATGAGCAGGCACATAAGGAATACTCACAGATGACAAGTGCTCAGAACCTTGTTAACTGGTACACAACTATCAGCAATTTTAGTTTATTATTGGAAAAAAAGAAATCACATTGCAGGGGCTGTCATGTGGCATCTCCTACAATTTTCCCTTAGAGCTACCACTCACTTCTCTTCACATTATGCTTTATGAAATACACAAACTAAAGTAAAAGACAAATATATGAGAATTTGGAAAATATACTATCAATAGCTAAAAGTCCTGCTTACTTCAACAGGAATGAACTCAGGCGCTTTATTTCACAAGAAATCATAACTAGATGTGATCAATATGATGAAGACAGCTAAAAATCTCTGTTTACATGTAACCTAATATCCTATAAGCAGCCAAGCAACATAGAAGAAACCCTAACTATTTCACTTTTGCTTTATTTTTTACAGTGTGTCACAAGAAGAAAATAATTTAAAAAATATTTTTAATTCTATGTTATATTTTTAACTAGTGGACACCTCATGTCAAAACACAAGTTAAGTGAAAGGGCCCAAATCTAGCACAAAGAAGACAACGTGCTGTAATGATTAAAAGAAAGGGAAAAAAAAGCCACTTCTTTTCTTCTGCTGGTATAGATAGCAATTTGCTGGAAGAAAATCTATGGAAAACTCACTCAAGCTTTTGTGACAATACTGGACAAAACCAGCTTAGCTGATTCTTTGCTGAAACTACCCGAGGAATTATCTTACTGGAAGAATATTGCTTTAAGAGCACACCCTTGCATGGATGCTTGATGAGGGCCAATTCAATCCTCTATGCACCTCAGGGAACCTGTGTGGGGAAAGAAAAAGTGATCCCACAGTCCTCTTGTTTATGCTGTACTGGCTTTGAGATGGGTGGTATAAACAGAAATCCCTTCTGATGTGTAAAACAGAAGCATGGATGTTTCTTGGTGAGGAATTATTCAATTTTCTTTACTACCATATTGATTAAAAATTCTGCCTAAATGCAGAAGAGCTCAAAATATGGCATTTTATTAATCAGGCTTAAAAAAATAAGTATTTGGAAAGTGTAGTCCATAATCCTGATGAAAGTGTACGGTAGTCACAGAGCTTTTTTCAAGGGGTGATTTGTCTATTAATAAAACATGGAAAACACATATTATGACCATCATTTCACATTCACTATGAAACATCTCAGCATCAACTTTCAAAATACCATTCCTTCATTGGACTAATTTTGAAAGACAATTCCTTTACAACACTGATTTCAGCTTCTAAATTATTTGCATGCATCATTATTCCAGCTAAAACTATGGGTTAAGGGCCACTCTCTTTTCAAGAGGTCACTTCAGAAGTATGACAGAATTGGGCTCTTATATAGCATGAGCATAGAAATACTTGTGTCCCTATGAAAGCAAAAGATAAACAAATCCTTGAAAAAGTAGATATTTTTCTCTTTGATCGATGTTTCAATGGTCTTTCAAAATGCTTATTGGGAAACATATTAAAATTCTAAATTTTTTTATCTGAATAATTATACCAATTTTAATATGTTTGAAAAACACTTGACTTCTTGTATGAAATTGTTTAGATATTACCATTTGGTCCTTTGTCGAACAGAGGTACTGTAAAACAATTTATGACTGATTCCTCATGTGTTGCTGATTCACTTCAGCATAGGAAGGAATTTAAAAGTGATGCAAGCAATTGAGCTATGGAACATGAAAACAGAGGGAGAAGAAACCTCAACTATCTTATCTCATTTAGATATCCACTAACTCTTTTGTCTAGATTCACTTATTCAAACTTAAGGCTTGTGATCTTGTTTAATATCTGCCAGTAATAAAGAGCTCTTCAGCAAAATACAGCTATATTCCACTATTAACTGCAGCTCTTGAAGCAGTCATTGTGGAAAGGGAAGTCTAAACCCTTCAATGTCAAGGCATTTAGAGGCACTCTGGCATCAATCAAGGTCTACGTCCAGTAAGTGCCTGCTTACATTTACATGAAATATTCATACAGCTTTCAGTTTTGTTTTTCTCTCTCCTAATCATCACTTTTAGGAAGAAACTACAATCATCACAGTTAGGGGAGGGTGTTATGGGACGTGTAGTACCTTTCAATGTCAGACTTCCCGCAGATAACTAGCTCTGTAATGAGGCAGCACACTGTATAGACTACCAAAGGTCTTCCTCACAAAGCCTAGCCTTGTTATCGTGCACTATTCCTCTTCAAGTACACAACTTAAAGCAAATGGAAGTAATTAATTAGCCATAAAAGATGTGTCAAAAAGTGATTTCAAATCTTGAAAAATATTTAACATTGCCTTTAAGTGAACAAGGTTTCCCCACACACACAGGTGTCCTCCAAACACAGCATTCAGGTCTTCTACTACACTCTTTTAATTGTAGAAGCACGTAGAACCCTTTTAAACTGAGAGTGATTTATTCTTTTTGTATTTTTCTGATGCTCTTCAGAGCTATACAGGACTTTGTCAAGTGCTATAACCTGTGAATTATTATTACCTATGTTTGGCTAGAGACCGTCACTAGTCGTCTTTTCACCTTAAATATCACATCAACAAGTCTGTGTAGTAATTTTTGTGACATCATTGACTGTTCAGAATGCAGTAAATACATCCTTTTTTTTTTTTTAAGCAAAATAATAACATTTGTTGGGAGTTACTTAGGAGTTTGGGCCAAATAGAAACATTGCCCACTATCTTCTGAATGAAGTACAAACAGCATTTCTCGTTATCCTTTATTTAGCCTTAGAGCAAATTTGTTTACTCCATCACTGATGGTAGAAGCACCTATAGTCTGCTTTATTATCAGACTATTAATATCAGAGCTTTAGGTCTTAAAAAAACTACCAACAAATAATGGCTTTAGCTGTTGTGATTTTGCTGCAGAAATAAGAACAGATCAATACTCATAAAAGCAGAAAAATATAAAAGGATATCTAGTGCAGCTGATGCTGGAATTACATGTGCAAAATGATATTCAATCATTTAACTTGCAATGTGTACAATTATATTTTTTTTAAAAGTAGGATTTTAGGTAACATATAGTATTATATGTATTAAAAATCTAAGATTACCAAGACAAATAAGAAAAACAAAGTTTGCACTGTTAGCACATCAGCTACGAAAATATTCAGGTTTTTTTCACAGCATCTTCCTCTTCTCTCGCTTTAAACACTCATACAGCAAAGTAACAGCATTTACATTATACTCTCATGTTGAGTCTGCTGGCATCATCAGTTTTGATTTTTCTCAAAGGAATCTGGATTCTCTAATAAATTACTATGCCAAAATTGAAGCTGATTGCCTAAAAATTGAATATAAATGGCAAAGTACTGAAACCTAGGAAGACATCCAAAAATGTCAATGTATTTGTTATTTTTAAAAAGCTCAACATATTTGTTTACTTTTAAAACAGTTAAAATCGAAGTTATCTTCTTTTATTATATTCCCTAAGTAATAATAAAAATAGAAAACCATGATCACATTGTGCACATGGGAAAAGAAAAAGGCATCTCTGAGTATCCGTATATCTAAAGATTACAGCATAGGTAATCAAAACCAATTTGAAACAATTTGGGCCAGTAATCTTCATTTACCTCAAATGAAGACAGTCATGCTTAAAAACAAAGAATACAACTATACTGTTGTTGAACATAAAAGCACCTACTATACAAACCCACAAGACATTCTTTTTCGTTCCCCTGCCTCTCTACTTGTGAGAACTCATATTATAAGAACAAACTAGACCTTGAAATACAGGTTTTCTTTCGTTTTTCCCTGATTTGGAATGAAATGTACTTCAATTCTTGTTCATTTTTAAAAAAGTAGAAAGACAGAACCTACTGACATGAAGCTGTGTAGGCAAGACACATTTGCAGCTAATTTATAACAGTGAGTAAAGATTGCACAGTATCTGACTCAGAACAGAAACAGAAAAATCTTCCCTGAGGAGGCCTTGCTGAGTTTTAAGAAGTAATTCATGGCAGACTTATGGAAGATATTGTGAGCAGTATAAGCAGCCCTGCTTTATAATACACTTTCCTAATTTACAGTGTTTCTGGACTAGGATCAGATGCTGTGGCGTGCAGAGATCCTCCTTGGAGTTGCTGATGGCCCTTGATTACTACCAAATTTAGTGAAATCAAAGATTCTCATCACATTTCTAGTTTCAAGCTGCTAATGTATGAAGCATTCTTTTTCTGCCATTTTCGTATCAGCATTGTAATATATTAGTTATGATAGTAATCTAAACTGTATTCTTGTATGCACACTATTGCAATACAATCTTGTCATTAAGTGCTGCATTTTGTGCTTTCTAATTCTGCCTTATGTCAATAGTATTTCCAAATGTTCAAGGTCTTGATGGATAAGATAACAGAAAAATACGTCTGTGTTGAATGTTATAAATAGAACATAGACAAATGAAAATTATGGAGAGGCTTTTTGGGATTCAAACATCTTTTAAACAGAATTTAGCATTAAATTGCAGTAATTTTAGAAAACTTTAAAAAAAAACCAAACCAACCCCTGAATTTCATATATGCTACTTACAAACCCAGTTGTATTCATCTCTAGTACTACCCAGCTTGAATAAATCAAATCCTCAGGACGGAAATGCAGTATTTCTCTAAGTCTGACTCATAAAGTGGCATAATCCATTAGTCACCTCTTTGCATGTAAGCTTGGGTAGATGTTCAAAGTTGAGTTCTGGTTTTTGGTCTGACACTATGTATCAAATATTTATTTGAACATTTCAAATGACTAATAGATTTCTGCTGCTTTTTGGGTTTTCTTTGGGTTATCTGAGGTGATTTCAGAATGGCATGCAATCACTTGTGGTTTGGTTCATATTTCAAGCTTCACTGAAACCTGCTGAAATTTGAAGAGTTTGAATCAGTTGTAGTCCATCATACCTGTGGGATATCTTTAATCCCACAAGTTGTGGGAACTTAAGTATAGTTAGCTTTTGATCTCACTGCAATGATTCTGAACATAACTGGCAAAAGCAATGGTAGCCAGACATAAAAGAATTGACTCTCTCTTGTTCTGCCTCCTAAAGTGTTCTCAGAGCACTGAATAACATTAGGCTCTGCTTTCTGTGCACATACAGTGCAATGATTTCTACTGTAGACTTTTGTCAGATGCACAAGGCTACCAAACACAGGATCCTTTTGAACAGTTACCTCTACAACAAACATGAGGTTTTGAAACTATTGTTTATTAGCAATATTCTTTCCCTTCTGGATTTAGTCTTAAAACTAGTAAATACTGTTATGCATGAGCACAGTACACACAGCTCACACATACATGTATTATATTTAAGACTTTTACTTTACATCCATGGATCCGAGATATTTCTTTTAATAACCTTGCATGTATGTATTGTCATTACTTATGTGAAAAATATCCAAGATCTAGCTTTGTGCTTTGTATTATTTGCAGATGCCTCGAATGCCCTTTAGATGGTTATCTGACTTCATCAATGGCTGTTTGTCTAGGCAATGCTGCAGGTGTCAATGACACATGAGCAAAAGGCTGCAAGTCCAGTTTGACAGATATGTGCAGCCCATGTATTATCAAAAATGGATTACAGAAATTCAGATGTGTTTGTAAATGTCACTTCAGATTAATTTTTTATTTTTCCCCCCTTGCAGTATAATCCAGTATGATCCACATTACTTATTTTAAAATGATGGATAGGTTACCATCCAAATTATTTGTAAGACATAAATGACCATTGTATGTCTCTTTGAAGTCAGAGGATGTATTCTGTATGACTCAATCATTAAATCATCTTACAAATGTCTAACAAAGCACCTGCATTTAACCATACCTCCTATATTTACATTTTTGGCCTCTTTCTAAGATCAGACATAAATCCATCAGGCCACTTTAGAACTTCAAAACTTCCTTCTTTTACGTATATACTGCTTATTATCCAGAAGTTATTCTGTCCCCTGTGTTAAATTACTTTGTGCTGCAGCTTAAACGAACATGTCTTGCTTTCATCTGGCATTTCAAATAGGGCAAAGACTGCTGTACAATTTCCAAACACAACTGTGCTAACAGAGATGAATTACTACAGTTTATATAATTTATATTAGGAATTCATAGACCTAGCAAAAGGGATTAGTACATTTTATTTCAGGGTAGGAGATGATCCTGTCATTAATGGTCGATACTTTCATCATCTTTTAAACCTGAGGAATTTCCTGGGTGACAAGACTGTAAGGACATATCAGGGATTCACAGCTGTGAGCTTTATCTGGCCGTGTACTGCTTTACTTTCAGTATGTGGACTACGTTCCATCAAAACTGGATTAGACTGTCAATCATGTCCTGCAATGTATATTGTATTATGATTTTTTGAAAATGTCACCGAGATCAGAGTAATTTCTTGGCTAATTGCATCTTGTCTCTTCTTAATACTGTGCATTTAATGGTTTCATTACCTTACATGACAATCACAGAGTCTAGTCCAGCATTAAGGGCAGTTTTACTTTTCTTTATAAAAAAAAAAGAAAAAAAGAAAATGTAAGGAATCCTGAATCCTTTTAATAACATGGAAAAAATATTTAAGACACTTCTGTATTTGATTAAATGAAATAAAAATGTGTTTGTGGTGTTCATATTGTTCCCTGTGGTCTGAGATATACATACTAGCAGAGATTGTTTCTCTAATCCCAAAAGCACACCTTATGCTTAGCACTGTATTTTCTTCTCTTCTCCTGTTATGGAAATAGATTAAAGAAAATATTAACCTTTAAGAAACTGTCACTCATTACTCACACAGCTTCCATTTTATGTATGGTTTTCTCGAGGGAAAGTCTCCCAAACGCAAAAATATTTATGTTTCAATATTACCCATTTAGGCATGAGAGATTCATTTAGATGAATGTTACACTATGTTTCCTGATGTTTCATTAAATGATAGTTTGCCAACAGCAAAAGATTCTGATGATATGTGTCAGAAGTGGAGGAGTTGTTGGAGGAATTGTTTACAAAAGTAGTGAAGTCAACTAACTTGTTTTGGTTGAAAATAAGGATCCTGTCAGAACCCAAACAATTACAGGTGTTAAGGCACTCGTATATACCACCAGAATGCTACGACTGTAAAAAACAGTGATACGCCTAATTTAGAAGCTGTTCTTCAAGTTCTTATAATGAGTATTTAAAGTAGGAAGAAAATGTTGCCTGATCAGAAAGGTTGCATGAAGTGCATAGCAGTGTAGGGGAAGGTGGTGATTTAGGATGGGACTGAGAAAACCAGGTTTTCAATCATTGTATTACACTAACTCTGCCACACCAAAATACAAGCTGTTACTCATCACTGTAGTCTTTTACATAATTATATACCCGAAGCTGAACATGCACTCTGTCTCCTGAACGGTTTTGGTTCCTTTAAGCAAGGGAGGGGTTGTCTCCATTTTTGATATCCAGCTTGCCTCTAAAAACCCTCATCCTCCACCAGGCAAGGCAAAGCATTCTCACTTCTATCATTCTGCCGTCCTTCCTTTTGTACTCCATCAACTAATTGCAAGCTACAGGGGAGAGAATACACAGGGAAGACAGGCATATACTGCCAAGGATTCCTAGTAGGGGTGCTTGTAATGAAGGACACTCTTGGGTTTGGATCTGACAGCAGCTGGAAAATCTAGTTCAAATTTGCTGTGGCGGGTAGAAAGGGTGCGAACGTTAAAATATCCGAGGCATTTATAAACACTCTAACTTGCTAGCCATCTGTGTGGTTTGCATCCAGTTTGACTGGATTGCTCCTATCACTTGTATAAATATAAGATCACATCTTTTTAAATGTGCTTTCTATAATCATTTGGTTGAGAATGCCTTGTATTTAAACATTACAATATATTTTATTGATATTCTTGCAAAATAGGAATAATGATTAAACACTGCATAAAATTACAATGCATTTCACTGGAGAAAACTGATCTTATCAGCAGATACACATGTGCATCCACGAATTGCTTAACTCCTGGTAAGTTTCAAAATTAAGAAAAGGTCACTAGCGTCTCACAAAGGGACTACTTACACTGTTCTGAAACAGCTGACAATTCTGGTGAAGTGATGAGGCGAGAGAAGGAGAAAGCATGACAAAACCAGAACTTCCTTAAACTAACAATGAAACATAGTCCAGGCACCTTGTTTTTAATTCCATTTTCTATTACATTGGTATTTGGTCTCCATATATTTCTAAGAACAAATTGAGTTAGTGATGTAATTAAGATAGGCAAGTCATTGCTTAAAAACATATGTACATTAAGATATTGTGTCTAAGGACACAAGCCAAGCCCACCAGAATGAATTAATTTAACAAGCAATAGATGTGTAGGGGAAACTGGCCTTTCTCCTACAAAAAAGGAGGTGTGGGGAGAGGAAAAAAAGGACAGATTTTTACATTCCCAACAGTTGCTAAAAATAGCTGATTTATGTGCTAAAATATATGGATAGAGAAACAATTAGTTTCTACCAATTAAAGGGAATCCCTATGCATGCTTTTTGTCATGCATATCTGAAAAACAGTATGCTTTGCTAAAAATCTGTTAGTAGGAAAGCAAGACGGAGAAACCCTCCTAAGAATCTTTTGACACCCCCCTTTTCCTTGAAAGCACAGCACGTGTGAGAAAACTGTTCCTTAGGTTAGCACCTTTGTCTGCAAGGCACATATAGAACAACATTCTGTGAATCTGGTTCACAGCATGGGCTGTGTGATGCCCTGTTGGTCACTTCCTCTAACAAAATAGCTGAATACAAAACAAGAAAATGAGATTTTTGTTTTTAAAAGCATGATTTATTTGTAGTAGAATGTATTAATCTTTTTCTACCATGTTTTCACTTTTACTGACATCAACTGCGAGCTTTCTTGAAGGTCATGAACATAAGCGGGCCACCATTTCCAAAGAGACAGGACACTGCCCTCCTGGTTGAGCTGGAATATTTTCGGGGTCTCTATTGTCCCCTTGAATATGATTGAGCCTACTTTCCACTACATGACCTAAATTAAAGTCTGGTAGCACTATGACCACACCAGCAGAGGTAAATGCATTTGCTGTGAAGTAAAATAGACGTTTGAAAATACTTTATGTCTGTGAAAACAGTTTTTGAGTTAGAAATCCCACTTTATCCTTAAAAAGAAAAAAGAAATCAATGACACATTTCAGAAGTAAATAGTTTCTTCTGTCTACTGTGGTAAATTCATCCAAATAAGCAAGTATATTGCAAGAACTGAAGAAAATAAAAACAATCTGGAAGATCAATTAAGGTTTTCTGTAAGATTAGTTCATCACAAATTTCCAGAGACCAGAGCGAGAATCATGAGCCACAAATGGGCTCATTCTAAAGCTTGGTAATATTGTCCAAAAATCCCTTCATGAAAATTTTCTCAAGTGGCCATTCTTGGACAATCGAGGAAAGTCAAATAAGGATAGCAGAAGAGAGGACACTAAACTATTTTTTCACCTGCAGTTAGTTGAATCATCAAGGAATTTGGGGATTGATTGGTGATGAGCTGCTGAGGATTACAGCAATACCTTCACCTATATTTCCAGCTGCCTAACGTATTTTCCTGATGAGTGAAAGGCTTTACCAATATGTTTAGAATCTATAGTTTAATAATAATGTGGGATACTCCCACTCCTCCCCAAAAAGCAATAAATGATATGACTAACAGCATGCCTGTCTGTTTAAGGGACTATCCTTTACCCGTGTACAAGCTAAACCCTATATTGCCTTTCCTTCTGCCACACTAAAGATGTGGACAAAATTAATATATATCAGAAAAAATAATAATGGTCTTTACACCACTTAACTAGTGAAGAAAAATTGCTATGATTTGTAATGTGAAAGATATTTCAGTGAAGATCCTTAGTAAACCTCAAAACTGAGGACCTGGACTTTGGGTCAATGAGTCTTCATAAATTTCACATAAACTTTAATCTACATTGATCTTAGGTCTCTTCACACTCTTGGTTGCAAGTACTTGAATAACTTCTGTTTTATCGAAATACAGAAGTTTAAGTGGATGTTCAATAAAATGACTGGAAGCTAGAAAATTCGGTCTGCTTTGAAATTAAACATAGAAAACCTCTAGGCTTGCTTGTTCTCTAATGCTCATCCCAAATTCTATAAAGTTACGGATTTGACATCATCATTGGTTAGAGACTTGGATTAATAATTCCTTTTTTTCTTTATGTCTACTATGATCAGCCAGTTGTTTCAATGATATTTGATGATATTCAAGACGGGCGTGAAGAAGGTAAGTGGCTTCTTTCACTCCCTCTCTGTTTTCAAAGTGTGGGGGGAAAAGAATACCATACTAGCTACATGACATCAAAATATTTTCCCTCTACTTTTCAGGTCTAAAACTACCACCAACACATTTATTATGTAAGGAATACTTGCTGCTTGAAGGGCAGAATTCATTAACCCTTTTTCTTACAGAACCAGAAGTAGCACTAAAAACATCTTCCTTTCAGAATAGGAAAAGCCATTAGTTGAAAATGGAGTGATGATGTAAAGTTGACCTTCAAATACCTCCAACATTGAAGCCACACTGATATTGGTCCAGTCCAAAATACAGATTAAAGCAATCTAAAAGCTGTTTAGCATTACACTGGCTAGAACTATCAAGATGTGCTCTTCTCTTTCTTGGTTTGCCTGGCAGAAGGTCATCTTGGCTATGCTGCTTATAGTGGCATTTAGGCAAAGGCGTAACAAAAGAGCTCAGATTTAATTCTGATTAAATATACTTCAGCCCAAAAGAGGCCCTGGTGTGATGCTAAGCCAACTCCTGAGGAGTTTTATGCTGTCTGAGCAGTGCAAACTTGCATCTAAGTACTACAACATCTCTTTTAGACCCTTGACTGGTGAAAGGACCAGGACTGATGAGAATACAGAATCACAGAATATTCTGAGTTGGAAGGGACGCACAAGGATCATCGAGTCCTACTCATAAGTGAATAGCTGATATGGGGAACCAACCTGCAACCTTGGCATTGTTAACACCGTGCTCTGACCAATGGAGATAATCTCAGCATAAGAGTGATCACTGTCCAAAGGAGACACTAAAGAAAGGCCAGCTGGCTCGCCTCTCCTCCCTGCACAGGAGTACACCATTAGAAAAGGCGAAAATGAAGATTTCTTCTCATTTCAGGTTTTGGAAAAAGCATTTCACATTATTTGAGTGGGTTATTTGCAATTCTCCTTCCATGTATCACCACAGTGCACATGTATGATTTTGAAAGAAGTATTTGTAGGAAGTTGATAGATTTATCAATAATTAAGATAAAATTACCTTACTTAATGAGAATTTATCAAAATATTGCTGTCTGGCAAACCCCACATTTTTATTTGCTTTTTAAGTATACGGCCTACTCTTTAATTATTATTTTTTTTTTAAACTAAGTACAAAGATTAATGTCTTCTTCCTGCTGGTACCTCTAAGATTTTTCCTCCCTTTGTCTGAAGCTGATAGAATGAATACACACCTAGCAATCCCCAGGGCACTATTGGAAGCACATTCCTTTTGTCTTTCTTGATAATTTGTCTGATTTTTCAAATACATTCGCACTATGTACTACATGAGTTTTGTATTGTGTGTCTCTATATATGAGAAGAAATTGTGTCACAGAACAGTTTGGGTAGTAAGGGACCTTAAAGATCCTCTAGTTCCCACCTCCCTTCATTTGGCAGGAATGCCATTTACTGGATCAGGTTGCTCAGGGCCCCACCCAGTCTGGCCTTGAACACTTCCAGGGGTAGGCACCCACTGCTTCTCTGGGCAACGTGTTCCAGTGCCTCACTCCCCTCAGAGTAAAAAATTTCTTCCCAACATTGAATCCAACCCTGCCCTCCTTTATCTTAAAACCATTGCCCCTTGTCCTGTCACTATCTGCTTGTATCAAAAGTCTCTCTCCCTCCTTTTTATCAGCCCCCTTAAGGTACTGAAAGGTTGCAATGAGGTCTCCCCAGAGCCTTCCCTTCTCCAGTCTGCAAAACCCCAGCTCTGTCAGCCTATCTTTGTAAAAGAGATGCTCCATTCCTTTGATCATGTTTGTGGCCTCCCTCTGAACCCACTCCAATAGGTCCATGTCCTTTTTGTCTTGAAGACCCCAGGGCTGGATGCAGCACTCCACTCACAAAGGCAGAGTAGATGGGGAGAATCACCTCCCTCGAACTGCTGGCTGCTCACCTTTTGGTGCAGCCCAGGATGCTGCTTGCCTTCTGGGATGTGAGTGCACCCTTTCCAGCTTTTCATCCATGAGAACCCCAAGTCCTTCTCTGCATGGCTGCTCTCTCATTGACTTCTTCTCCCAGTCTGTACTCGTGTCTGGGATTTCCCCAAGGCGGATGCAGGACCTTGTACTTGGACTTGTTGAACTTCATGGTGTTCTCATGGGCCCACTTCTCAAGTTTTTCCAGGTGCCTCTAGATGGCATCCTGTTTTCTGTTGTGTCAACTGCACCACTCAGCTTCGTGTCATCCGCAAACTTGCTGAGGGTGCACTCAGTCTCACTGTCTATGTTGTTGATGAAGATATTGAAGAGCATCAGTCCCAATACAGAGCCCTGTGGGACCCCTCTCTTTGCTCCACCTGGGCATAGAGACATTGACCACAACTCTCTGCCTGCGTCCATCCAGCCATTTACTTACGCACTGAACAGTCCATCCATCAAATCCATGTCTCTCCAAGTTAGATAAGAATGTCATGTGAGATTATATGGAAAGCCTCACGGAAGTTTAGATAGATGACACAAGTCTTCCCTTGTGATGACCATTTCTCTCACTCCAACACAGAAGGCTACCAGATTGGCCAGGCACAATTTGCCCTTAGTGAAGCTGGGCTGGCTGCCGTGGGTCATCTCCTTTCTTTTATGTGCCCTAGCATATCTTCTAGGAGGACTTGCTCCATAATTTTCCCAGGCAGAGAGATGAGGCTCATTTGTGTGCTGTTCCCCAGATCTTCCTTGCTCTCTCTTTTAAAAGTGAGAGCAATGCTTTCTTCTTCCCAGTCACTGGGGAGTTTGCTTGATCATCATGACTTTTCAAGTACGATGGACAGTGTCTTGGGAACAACATCAACCAGTTCCGTCAGAAACCTGGGATGCATGTCAGCAGGCCCCATAGACTTCTCATCTTGATGAAGGAACCCGCAAGTTATACAACCCTACAAATATGAACAATAATTTAACTCAATTTTATATCTGGGGCTCTGAACAATTTCTTTATTTTCATGCTAGGTATACACTGAATACAGGAGATCCTGAACTGGTTTTGATGTTATTGAGAAACAAAGTGTGAACCATGACGAAGAAATCTGTTTAATGTAATTTGAGTGATTCCCACCGAAAAACCTTGAATCAACACAAATTTCCTTACAATTCACACAAAATATTTACAAACATGGGTGTCCAAGTTCTAGGTTGCTGGATGATGTGAAAACAATGTGTTTTATACAAACTAAAATTTGCATGGATTTGCATCCTAAATAAGACTCACCATTGCAAGTAAAGCCTTCAAACCATAACTCTGTGGTCCAGCATAGCATGAAAAACATTTGGATAGAAAAAGTAAATAAAAAGAATTACTGCTAAAAAACAAAAATGGAAAGTATCATTTTAAAATCCTTCATAGCCTCTATTCTATAACCTTATAAGCAGTTTATTCAGGCCTGATGCTTCAACACTATGAACAAAATTAGGAGGAAAAAAGTTACAAGTGGCTAACTACAGTCAGAATTTTGCATGGCTGGATATTTTTGTTTCATGATAATTTCAGTTTAATCAGTTTCAGTTTTTATAGTTGGTCAATCCTTCAGGGAAAAAAAAATGGTTTTAGTTTGTTGTGGCTCCTTTTGGAGTCACACTGACTTTAATAAATACAGATTCATGCCTCTCACCCTGCTTTAATACACAGGCCAGTCTGGATATTTGCAAACATGTTTATTAGGAGCAAATACTTTATAATATTTTAAAACAACTTCACAGTATTTCACATGCATAATAATTCATGCTAAAATGTGCTAAACATTGGGGGTTATAAACATGATTGCTAATACACAGCACTTACGCAATTATGCATAAATAATGCTATGTCCTCATAAATCATTACCACGTGAATGTAGTAATTTTGCTTGCAGAACTGTTTATTGGCTGGCCCTAAAGCATTTCCTAAATCTCAGGTGGACTCAAGAGGCAAAATACGGAAATGAAATGTGGTAGAATTCCTCCTCCCCCATTCACATCACACACACACACTCATCTGATTTTGGGATTTAGATATAGTGAATTAAGAATGTGGATCACATTTATGCAATTCTGATTTGGATGCAGATACTGCTTATATTCTGAAATGCTTAGAATGGGATTTTGCTTTGTGCTTGCCTGTAGAAAATCTCTTCATTTGCCATTCTAGTAGTAATATTTAGCTTTTATTTATTCAGTCCAAGATGTGTATTTTCTTGCTTCTAAGCAGCTGGATTTTGTTTTCCCAGTGAAAAGCTAGCCTGTGTAGATGAGAGCACAGACTTAGAAAAATAGAAGAGATTCTCCTTGCAGCAGTGATTCTGTGGCACTGCCCAGTGGCAGTGCCATGGTGTCACAATAATTTATCATATGCAGAATGGGGTAGTATGAAACTGACTTGTTTAAGTGCTTCAGTGGCCTTGTTTCACAGAAAAAATGTGGGACAGGGTGCAACAACTGCAAAGGCCCCTGCAAAGCCCTGGTTACACAATCACCAAACACATTTTCTGAAGTTCCTGAATGGACATGACAAAAGCAACAGAAAAATGGGTCTCTGACTACAAAACCTCTCCAATGGGAACTGGGCAAATTCCTTCCTTTTCTTGAGGCATATTGTCTCCCTCAAACCTCTGTTTGTACACTTTCTTATCTAAAATGAAAAATGGAGCACCAATTCAAGGCTCAAGCATTTATCTAAATAGCATGAACCAAAACTTAGATTTTAATTAAGTATCGTCTTCAAGCAAACAATATTAAAATATTATATTATTTTATTACTCTATATCCAGTTGAAGGGTTATTCCATTATTTATTTGTTTTGGTGGGGTTTTTTTTGTGTTTCTGTTTGGGTTTTTTTGGCTTTTGTGAACCTGCTGCTCTGTTGTAGAATATTTATAATGTAATTCTTATGTTGGTCTTCCCAGAAAATACAATACTAATTTATTATATACCAAACTACCTTGTAACATTGGGAGTTACTATATTTCCTTTACATCAAGTGCATTGCAGTAGTGCCTATAGGCCTGGGACCAGCTGTGCTTAGCTATAAACATTGAATAGTCTGTGACTTGAAGAGTTTATGGTTTAACACCACAGACTACCTCTAAACAATCACTTGTGTCTCCCGAACAGGCATGGCCAGTGCAAGGCCCAGAGGAGCAGTGATAGCCATAAGATTTATGGCAGTACAGGGAAAACTATCTTTCCATATAGCTGAAAAGAACACCTCTTTTGTAAATGCACCCGTCATCCCACAGTCTGAGGGAGTGATGACACCATTTTACACATCCTTGCTATTCTTCTAGTAGTCTGAAGAACAAATGCACTGCCATGAAATATAAATGCCTTTGCATACTGCTCCCATTCCCCATCCCAGGGCCGGAGGGTGGGGAGGGCTTCTTCCCACCAACACTGTCTCTGGGGACGAACCACAATAGACCTACAGTCTAGATTTTATGACTCTAACCCCAAGCAGCATTGAATGGTCAGAAATTATACAATCACAAATTATATTTTATATCTGTAAAAAAGAATATAATGTCATTTGGCAGGAAAGTGTGAGGGACCAGTTCTTGGCTGTCCATAGCAGGTAAGCATTGCTATAGCTTTTCCATGATAGCTGGAAAAGCTGCACTGGGCAATGTAGAACTGTTTGAACGCCTTCCTTAGGATACATTTTCTTTTATTTTTATTCTCACTCATAATTAAATGTAATAAAATTTGGTTTTGTATTGCCAAGACTCAGAAAAGATGAGGAGGCAAATACATGAATGTTTTCTCATGCATGCCGAACATATTCTCCCCTTAAAACATAAAAAAAAGAAAAAAAGAAAAAGAAGAAAAAGAGAGTATTTTTGAAAAAGCCTTTTAGGGCCATAAAGAACAACTTTGTTCACCATGTGTAGAGAAGACAGTGTTGCTGGATGATGATTACCTTTATAACAGGACTGCTAAACACTCTGCGTATCTGCTACGGCTGCATTCTGCCTCCCTCTGACTGTATACCCAGATGAGGAGAGAAAGGAAAGTGCACAGCAGGAAATAAATGCCTGTGAGATTAAGTTTTCTACAACTTTACTCAGGTGAAGTCATCCTGCTGATATCAACAGCACAAACCAGATGAGTAAAGCTCAGCACGTTTACTAGCGTTTGAGAATTACAGCCTTCATTTGCGATTCAAAGCCCAAGCCTGCTGCCACTGAATCAATAAAAGAGTTTTCCCATTAGCTACAGTGGCGTAGGACTTCACTTTTACTCCTGATTTCTGAAGACACTTTACTGACATTAAAATGCACTTTGTTTTGTAGCACAGGCACCATGAAGAAAAGAAGAGACAACATTTGTTCCCTAGCTTTTGGAAGCGTATATGGTCTCACTGTAGGCAAGAGTTGTCTAAATGGGTTATCATGCCTAAATGAATTGGATTTCTAGGAAAATTCTACATGTAAGATTTATATATTTCTGACAGAAACATATAGTAAAAAACCAGCATTTAATTGTCATACCTCTAGAGCCAATTAAAACTCATTAAAGGGTCCGTAGCAGGAGCATGTGTTTTAAAAATCACTGCTTCAGTCTCTGAAGGTATCATAAAATGTACTTTCATCACGCACACAACATCTACAAATTCTGATTGGCATTTCCTCCTTCCCTGAAAAGAGAGTCTGGCTCAGTTTGCAGCAAATATGACAATAGGCTGTGCAAATGTACATCTGAAACACAGCCCTTTCGGGGTTAAGCATTCAAGCTTATATGAGAGATCATCAGTTTCGGGTCAAAGTGCTGTTCTTAAATGATCAGTGCAGAACAGAAAAAAAAAAGGCATTGAAGTGACCTTGCTGAGGGTCTAAAACTGTGCTAAAGCCTTTTCTGCATGATTAAGTGAGCAGAATCTTAGATTAGCTAAAAGCAGTGCAGAAACATAATGAGTTCACTTATTTTGGAGCATTTAATAACAGTTATAGACAGTTATGTGATCAGGCGGAGTTATGACTTATTCATTCTTTCATTGCTATTAAAATTACTGCATTTGAGGTTTTTAAAGTCATTGAAATAAAAAAGTCTGATTTATGTTAGCAGAATTTAGCTTGCCCTTTGGTCTCTCCGTTTTTAAATGATATAATTAGACTTTTTAAAGACCATTCTAAAAGCATTATTAGCATTTTCTATAGCTGAAAGTAAATGCATGTTTTGTGGGTATTTTAATTTTAAAAAGAAGAAGAAGAATACTTGATACAAACAGGAATAGGTTGCTACAAAAAGAAGTATTACATAAAATTTTCTTAAAGGTTACTCTGTGCATTTATATGTATGTATATACACTGAGATGCACACACATAAACACATGCTAAGTGTGAGCACACATACATTTAGTGTAGATATGAATAGGAGTTCCACATACACAGAAAAATAAGCCTATTCCCTCCACCCATTTGGGAGATGACGGCAAGTAGAAGAGCAAGTTCCATAGGACATATTAACTCCTGACCTTTAACATATTACCTCACAAATTACAAAGCCATCCATCAGTCTCGAGGGAAAAAAAGTGCTTTGATCAAAACAAAGGGACTTGCAGGTGTTTTGAATTAACAGTAAACGATAATCATTAAAAAGCACTGGGATGAGTATGTGAGCGTCATTAATGTACGCACATTTTAACATACTCTCAAGTCCTAATTCTTAGCATACACATTACTTTCAAATTATATTTGAATATTACTTATTAATCCCTACAAGCATGCCCAGTGTTTTCAGTAGCAAGAACACACATTTTATATATCTGATTTTAAGCTTATTCAAAACATTCACAATACACAGACCCACAGCTGAATACGTTCATGCAAGACTCTGTGTATCTTGCTGCAAAGGCCAAACAGGTGAACCAAAACACTTTCCTTTCACATTTAAATAACAAGCATTTCCTACATTGTTTTGGCTTAGAAAATAAAATTTCCCATAAGATTAAGAAATTCTGCTTTTAGTTGGGCCTCAAGGGAACATATCTTTGCTTACAAAAATCACGCTCACAACAGCTTCCTTAACTGAAAGCTCTTTTTATGTCTGTGCCTTGTATGTTTATTCAGTAGACAGTTTGGATTGCTCATTTTGCTGCTCAGAATGCAGTGTGCTTTTCTATTAAAACGTATTATTAAAACTAAATCAGAAAGAAGCTTATTTAGTAGTCATTTCATGCACATGACTGATGGGAATACATAAATTATCAGACTAATATCTGATTAAAACTTGATTAACATGCTAATAAATTATGCTAGAAATGTTGGGGTTTTTTTAATTTTCCACTTTTACTTAAACTTCCTAATTGACACTTCAATTATTTTGTTCTCTGAATTTTTGCCTTCCTCATGAATAACAGCTGAGATAAATTATTTATTTGCCTGAACTTGATATGAAAAATGATCAATTATGATTATTAAAGCTCTCTAGTAATCTGTTAATTATTATTTAAAAAGTCACCTCATTTTTGTTTGTTAAGTGGAGACCATTATATTTATTGCTGACAAAAAGCTGTAAGATGCTCTGGAAGTCTGACTCCATAACCAGGGCATGGCATGGACACAGCACAGAGGACTGCCAGCTGGAATGTCCTCACACTTTGTGCAGGGTGACACTAACTTTGGTCCATCAGCCCTACTGCTTAGGGAGATTACAGAGTAGTCTGTATCAGCCTCACATGCTGCTACTGCCTGTATGGAAAAATACACCCATGAATCTTGTAATGCAGACTCCTGCCCACTAGAGACTGATCTCAGCCCAATAAAGCATGTAACTCAGGACCCTCACAATTTAGACTTGAACTATGGTCAGAAAGGTGAGAGGCCAAGGCTTCATCCACTAAGCCATTTACCCTTTTCCTTTGTAAGGAAGATTGATTTTTAAAAAGCTATTAACCTTCAGCAATTTATCTCATCAGATCATCTTCATTTTGTTCCGCCTATAATAAGGCTGTATTATATAGTTTAATTCTTCACTTAATTCAGCTAGATTATCTAAAAAGAAATAGATGGAGGGAAAAAAAAAATCAAAAAAGAGAGAGAGAAAAATTATCAAAAACTTTGCAATGGAAATGTTATCAAGAAAACAAAAGAAACTTCAAATACTATCACATGTCTTGGAGACAACAATGAAAGATGCAAGTGTGTGTATGGAGATCCATATTGGACAAAAACTTTCAGTATTTCTCAGTCTTTCATAATGAGAGGATGATATGAGATGCTTACCTAAGCTATTCACAAGACAAAAGGAGAGTATTCTCATTTCTTGAGCTGACTCACAGTAGCATCAAGACAAACCATATTCTTTCATTTGTGTATTGTCAAATAGAGATGCTCTCTCAGCAGAAAAGAGCAGCTCCAAGGAAATTTGGTACTGAAATTTAATATTCTGCTGGTATTCAGAGAAATGCCTCAGTGAAGTACACAAAATGGGGGACTGTTTTGGCAACAGTGTATATTACACTAATTTTCATTGCCATGAAGCAAGTAGGGGCTGCTTGCTAGGAACTAAATTATTTCTGGTTTAATGATTGATTTGGGGAAGGAAAAAACCAACATGTTTTATGAATAATGTGTTTGCATTAGTGACTTTAATACATCTGCCTGAACTTTGTGGCAGGTACCAATTTAAATTTTGTTTGAATATGCAATGATAAAAGCAGTTCTAAGCATTTTGGTGGAATTGGATAGCGAGTTCACTCATATCAAAGGTTCAAAAGTATTCAGAAACTTAAGTCCCACTGACTTTCAATAAGACTGATTTTTAAGACTCTTAGGTTCCTCTGTAGAAACATGCCTTTCTTTCTTGTGTGTATTTATAAAATGCAGACATGGACAAAATCATTAAAATAATAAAAAAACCCCCACCTCTCTCTTATAGTCAATTGGCTTTGGATCAGAACGAAATTTTTGAGTATCATTTTTTAAGTATCTCTGAATTACTTCAATGGCTGTTTTTCTAGAGCAATAACCCCAGGACAAGCCCAGGAATGAGCTAAACTCAGCAGGTCATATCTCCTGGTTGCTTTTTTTTCTTCTTCGCAAACACATTCATAAGTTTATGCATCTGCATCTGATAGCATCTGCTCTTTTTCTTCTGGTACTTGGATGTTTAGTTGGTAAATGTGAGTGTTTACAGCTCCTCAGTATTTGACCAAATCATGCACAGCAAAAGTCTGTTTTAATTTTGCCTGTGCTTACTTAACACTCCTGAGATAAAATCTCATTTATTTTGAGATCATGTGAGTAAGCTGGCATTTGGGCAGATTAGTAAAATTTGAAAAGGGTGATACTAAAAGTTGCTACAGAGCCCTACTAAGATACTCAGAGATTCAACAAACTACCTCAGTTCCCTAGCAAGTGATTCTTTGTCAACAGAAGACAGTACAGGTAAGTAAACTCTGGAAGCAAAAAAGAGGGAAAAAGTCTCCTGCAAAATAGTTCGACTTTTTTTCTTCACAAATGAAACCAATGATAAAGTAACTCTTCAGGAACTGGTTATAAATCCTCTTCATACATATTAAACAGTATACAGTGAATAGGATTAGTAATATCTTTTGTCTAATTTGTCAATCCAGTTCTTAGTTCCCCGCAGTGCTTCAGTCAAATACAAAGACAGTCTCAGTTACTTTTCCATAGATTAAGTAGCTCTTGAATTGATATTTGCTGTATGGGTTGGGACTTTGACTGGTAAACACTGTGACTGATGCTGAAGGCCGAAAAAGGGCAGCAATGAGGAATTAAAGCAATAGACTTTTGGTTGACTTGAAGGGCAAATCCTCTCTCCCCATTTTGCTGTAAAAGAAGAGTCATTCTCTTAACAGAAAAGAAACCTAAAAGTATTAGTATAACAATCAGTGATTGTTTTAATTTTGTCTTTCTTTTCATTGGCCTAATGTATTTTGATGTGTAAAGCTGAATTTTCTGGCATTTCACAACAGGAAAGTGCAAACGCCTATGGTCAGCCTAGCTGTGCCTGCTCCTGCTGCTTCTGAACCCTCCTCAAAAGTCAGCTCCAAGGGCATGAAGTGTGGAATTAACTGAGAGAAGTTTTATCAGAAGCATCTTCTCCCATGCAGGTGGAGAAGATTGCCACAATGACGGTGCTGCCCACCAGACTGCCTAGTTCACATGGGAGTAGGAATTTCAGGTGTATTCTTCAGAACCAGCAGATGACTTGTTTTCAGCTGCAGTGACATAGACATACAGAGAGGTATATTAACTAGAACATAGTCCATCACCAGACTGGGTAGACTGGCAGAACGTTTCAGAACTCATGGATATTCCTGCCTGGATCTGTGTAACTGCAAGCCTCTCCTCTCTGTCATTATTCTGTTGATGAGCCACTATGTAAGCAGTTAGGTTTATTTCCCTTACACTGATGATAACAGAGATGCATGAATAAACACCAAAATAATGTGAAACTTATTAACTGATGAAAGAAAACCCGTATTTTAAAAATTTATTGGATTGTACCATAATATTAAAGTCATTGTGTCAATTACTTTTTTCCCAATCCCATTTTAATTTCTTCTTTTGTCTTAGTATAAGAATACATCTGACAAAAGAAGAAAAGATGACAAATATAAACACTATTTGGTACTTCATAATTTTTAGCTACCTAGCTGTTCAAGATAACTACCTATGTTCACCGATCTGCCTTCCAGTAGTTCTTATTTCAGTTAACTGATTTAATCTGGTAACTGTTAAAGGTAGTTGGAGTTGTTTCATTACACTATTTTTGGCATAGCCTAATATTCATACTCACACTGGGATAGTCAAGAACTCACATTCATTGTTAACAAGTGATTATTGGACTCCTTGTGGAAGCTTGTAAACTGCTATTAATATGTACATCTTGTTTAAAAGGTCATAAAATTTGGAAAGCTCTACCAGAAGCAAAGAGAGAAAAAAAGGTGAAAAAATGATACTCATATTTTCTAATTTATTTCTTAATTTTACATATTTAGCCTTATTCAACTGCCAACAAAGGCAACTCAGAGATTAAGGAGAAATTCAGTTAAATTGATCATCAAGGATCTAGCCTATTGTCCTCAGCGTATTTATTCCAAAAAGTCATATTCCAAACTATTGATATAACATGACCATGTTTGTGTTTAATACCCTTAGCTGTTATTGACACAGGTGTAATACAGAGACATAGAGACAGGTGCAAATATCTGTATCTGAAGATGAAAGACAAAGCTGTCTTTGGAACCACTACTGCAGTTCAGGATTATGGATACAGTTGTACTTATATTTTGCCTTAGCACACTGCACACACAACTCAGTTCAGTGATGGTTTTCACATGCAGTCTTGTACTTACATTAAAACGCCTCAAACAGATGCAACTTATTCTGTCTTAAGCCTCCGCAGAGAGATGCAGAGAGATGGGGCCTGGTGGGTTTGTGTACATACTAATAACACTTCCAAACATGCATGTAACACATGCTATCCTCCGCAGCTGCACAGCTCTAATCCTGAACCCACAAATGCAACTTACTCAACTTTAGGGAGCTCAGCATCCTGAATGCAATACTGGGCTAATGTGGCCAGCTTGTACCTAGAACTGAGCTGGTGCATCCTGGCAGTGCAGTTCAGAGCAGGACTATGTGCCATTGCAGTGGGTAACGGTGTGCCACGCTCCATTTCCTCACCTCCTCACGCCACCAGTCTGCACAGGAGGACAACGCTGCTACCACTCACTAAATACACAGCAAAGAAAGCTACACATGGGCGGTCTGGAAGTACAAGCAATGCTGAACACAGAACAAAAGAAATAAGCCAAACACTCATTTGGTATTTACAAAAAGGACTGCTTCTTATATGGGTGGTTTTGGACAATGAATTTTCCCTGAACTATTTTAATGAGTCAAATCTGGTGCGAAACAACTTTAAGAGTTAACAGCCAAAAGTCAGTTACCTAAACACTTACGATAATAAATAAAAATAATAATAAAATCTTTACCCAGGCTTTATTTATGGAAATCCTGATTACACTGAGAAAATCATTATTTTTATGCAAAAACCCCAAGCATGTGGTAGCATGGGTGTAAAACCATATATGTCTGAATGTTTGACTCAAAAAAAAGAGGATAAAGGAAGAGAAAAAATTTGGTAAAATGTTGAAGTCATATGCAGCAGGTAAACTCCCAAAGATCAACAAAAACTCCTCACGGAAGATATCAAGGAAAAGGCAGCACTGAAACTACTTAACCTGCAGCAATATTGTCAGGAATGTCACCCACAAGTACTGATTAGGCTGTGACAAACAAGTTTGTCTTTACATGCACATTCTGCTACCAACCATGTCTATTTGCTTTACCTGTGGAGAGGCAGACACCCTTCTTCATGACAGGGCTGTAATACTCCTCTTAATTTAACATGCCTGAAGACAAATCTTTAGGCTAACACTAACCTTTGGTACTTTTACAGCAACTACAACTTCACGGACTACAAATAAGTAGGAAAAGGGCCTAGTTGCAATTGTAGTCATTACAACGCAAAACAAAACAAGCACAAATCTTAAAAAACCCACAATGCACAGCAACACCATTCTCAATCCTAACTCTAAGAGCCTGCAGCGTGGACAGAAAACCTTCAGGATACTTTCACAGGAGACAAAGATATAAGCTTGTTGCCCAGTAGGAAATTAATGGTGACTTGACTCTGTAGCTGCTTTTCCATCTCCAATCTCCCAGTTTTATGGGTACAAAACCAATCTGAAAGTCCTCATTTTTTCTTTCTGATGTATTTTTTCTCCTTGCCTCTCACCAGCGAAAAAAAAAAAATGGAATCTACCTTCTTGATTTTATGTGAGCACTTTAACTGAGCCTAAGAGATTCCACCAAAACATAAGAATAAGCAAATGATCAATAAATATTTACATATCTACATACAGTGTTTGCAACAACGTACTGCTATCCAAATTTAAAGTTCTTTTCCAAACTCTGTAGATGGCCCACATAACAAAGGATCCAGGCAGACTTCTCTTTCAATACCTACTAGTATGTCAAATCCTCTAAAGAATGTGATTCACAGTCACATCTCTCCCTGGGCTTCAATCTTTCCAACGTAACCCATGCTTTTCACCAATTTTCTGTGTTTGAAATAAAATTTCAGCAGCCCTAGTTTGGTGAAGGGAGAGGAGAAATAAAATGTCTAGGAACTAATAACTCTTGACTTCCTATCTAACTGAGTTTGAAATTATTCCAAAACAGTTGCAAGACTTCTGAAGAGATGAGCACTGATTCCCTTCACAGGCTGTCAACAAGGCCTACTTACTCCATTATATCATCAATGCTGCGCACAAAACCCCCCAGATATAGGTGAAGCAGGGAAGTTCGTTTGTAAGACACAGAAATACCCAGGAATAAGAACTCAAAGAACTGCAAAATGGACTCTTACTTTCTAAGTGCCCTCTGAGATTTTCCATGTCACTCTCCTCAGAGAATAGCAGAATTTCTCTGTCTTTCCTCTGTCTTTCAGAGTTCCTCTTCTTACTTGTGAAATATACTGAGAACAATAAAAGTGACTTACTCAATGTATTTCAAAGTGTGGAAATATAGAAAAGTGATGTTTGTTTTTCACTCTCATTCCCTAAAAAAATCTGATTCCATTCAGAATGCTTCCAAAGCATCTCTCTTCATGACACTATACTGCAAATAAACAAGAATCATGAGATTGCTTTAAGCAACCTAGTACATTAGATGCCACAGTTCACCACTACACAGTGGCAATAGCCCAGCTCACAAAACCAAAATGGCAGCTTAAATGTAGTCCTGCTCTTGGGCTAATCCATCCTGTCTACCACTGTACTACTCCAAGTTCAAACCTGTGGTGAAATGCCTGTATTTCTTTCCGTTCTGGAGCCGACAAGGTCTGCAAGAGCTTAAGGGTCTCTGGATAACGCCCGAGTAGGGCAGTTGTTCTTTGGATGACTGCAAACAAATTAGACTTGAAGTGTACAAGGGAGCAGGGAAAATGAACAGAAGACAAGATGAAGTGAAAGACGTCAAAGCCGAACAGTAGAGGAAAAGAAGAAAAAGGGAAATGTGAACCTAAGAAGAGGAGAGAGAAGGAAGAGAACAAAGGTGACCTCAGCAGTACGTTCATATGTCAGCTTTGCTTCATCAAGGAAAAAATAGTTGTTCACAGGGCATGATTCTCCCTGTTTCTGTCCTGGTTCCACTGGAGGACCCACATATAACTTTGTAATCTGTGGTTGCCCTTCCTCTCTCTTCCCTTCTCTCACTCTTCTTTTTTTGATTGCAAGTCTTTGGAGCTAGGATCTGGATATTGAAAGTGACTTGCAGAATACTTGGAACCCCACCATGATGTGTCTGTGAGATCAGGACTAAGATAGACAATGAAAAAAATAGAATCAACAATGCTCATATATTTGGATAAAAATGTTCTAAACCACCACCAAGTGACATTTTACTGTATCCAGCAAGTGATGGGTTGACTCAACAAATTTAGCTAAATAACACACCTATTTCAAATTTCACATACTTGATAATATAAATGAATAAAGTTCTCTTATCACCAGGAAATATTTAATGTTAGAAGTTCATATTTCATGAGGCAGTTTAAGAAGAATTTTAAAGGCATGTATCACAATCACAAAAAACTTCTGTGCTGCATAGTTTTGAGATGATTTGTTGCAGAAATTGTTCAGAGTGTGCAACAATCCTTAAAATGTGTCACATAGTACACATGGGGCTAGCATTGCACAACAAGGACAGAACGGCACAGAAGGAAAGCAGAGGTGGGATGTGAGGACTGGTTAACAAGTCCAGGCAGTGTTTCTGCCACTCAATAACAAGAGGACATTTCTGTCAGGAAGCCTGGCATGCCACAAGCTGATTGGCTGATCCAAGTCACTCATTGTCTGGAAAAGAAGCCATGCCCTGCTTCCTGCCCATCTTGCTGATAACCATAGTTTTGACAGTCTTTGCATGCCCGGATACTAATTTTAGTCCAATATTGGCAAATTACATGATTTGTTCTTGTAACGACACAGATAATGGTACTACTGCTCTGTATTTGTTACTGTACTGTTATTTAGAGATAAACTGTTTATCCACAAAGATGGTCTGGTGTCTGTAACTCTGTCCCAAACTGATAAAAACTTTGCAGGGCCACCTTAAGCCCTTACAGTACAATACATACAGTGCTAGATATATGCTGTGATTTTTTTTGTCCACTTATTTATGGTCCTACATTCTTTAAAAGGTCAGTGTATGGTCAGTAGTGACAGCGGTCACATTGCAGGGAGAAAATGCACAGGTGTCTGTGCACATTTTGATCCCACCTCAAATGTGTAAATGCTATTGATGAATTAATTTGTCTCTGCATACGTAATGAAGGAGTCATTATCATTTCCCCTCGAGGAAGAATGAATCGGTTTAACAGTACACAGATGAATTCAGTACAGTATACCTGCAAAAACCCATCCTTACATTCCTGCTTTTTTCACACATTAATTCACACCATGTCCCTGTATATGAAGAAATAAACTGATGAAGTCTAAACCAGATTACAATACAGAAGCTTTGAAAAAGGAATAGAATGTATTTTTTCTCCACAGTGAACAACTTGGATCCTTTTCCCTGAAACTTTATTGTGCTTTGGTATTTTATTTGGATAACAGCAACCTTAATATATTTTGTATGAGTTCATAACCTGAAGGTTAATTACCATTCACCAGAAATGGGAACAGTGTTGTTCAGAGAGTTCCATAACTCTCTATACAGCAATAACCTTAAGAGTCAGTACATGAAAATGGTATTGCAAATGCAAATGGTTTTGACTCCCTCCAATCTCCAGGATAATTCTTAACCTGCTTTCAAAGAAATATTTTATGGAGGAAACATGATTTATATTAATGGAAACTGGATTTAAAATCTGAAGATAATTTGAAGATGCTTTTTATTATTTTTCCTCACCCATAAGTGCATTCAGATATATTCATTATGCTTGGAGGAGTCAAGTTCTCCATCACGAAGTTAATTTGAATTTTAAAAAAGTAACAACAGAAATTAATTTTATTGCAAAGAAGCAGCATAAAGTGTTAAGACCATAAGAACAAACTAAACCTGAAACATTTAAGCCTGAAAAATTTAAAATGTAATATTACACTAATACCATAAAATTTTCATTATTTTTTGAGTAATTCTCGTCATCAACTTTCTTATGACCAAGCAACTTCCTAAACCGAACGTCACTGAGGATGATGCCTAGCATTGCACCACTTGTCTGATACTGTGATGTTTGTAACTCCACTTCAGGCAGTTGTAGAGTGCTCTTGGACTGTCCTTCTTCACCAACAGGCTCAGCTCCCTCTACCACTTCTAAGAGAACACATTCTCTAGGCCCTGACAGTCTTGGTGATGCTTTCCTGGACTCATCACAGTTTCTCGGCCCAGAGAGACTGTGAAGGTTATCCAGATTCACTAGGCAATGATGTAGTTTACCCAACTTAATGCTGGCATCAGCCCTGCTTTGAGTGAGAGTTTTAACCAAATGACTTCTGCACAACCCTTCAATGATCATCTGGCTCACAGCACATCCAATAATTTATCATTGCAAATGACTTCCTCGCTTTTTAGATAAATCAAGCCAATTATGTAGGTGATAGTAAGAAAACCAGATGTCCAGTGGGTGTATAGATCACATAAACATTTGGGTACAGAGCAGCAAAGGTTTCTGGCTTTAGTGCAGGTATAAAAGTGTGTTGGAAAGAAATTACAATCTGATTTAGTTGATACTTGAGTATTATCAAACCTCTGAAGCTTTTACATCTTTTTAACAGCAATTAATGTACTTATTAATGAAGAACTAAGGATGTGTCTTGTATTTCTTCAAAACACTGATTTTAATTTAATACGAAGTTTTCAGAGAATTGAACCAAATAAATCTACTTTTACTGATCTTAAGGGCATGAAAAGATACATGTTTTTCTCATATTAGTGTAAGTAACTGTACCTTATATTATACAAACCCAGATAATTACATTTCATTGGTCTTCCTTACTGGGAGACAAAAATGAGACAAAACCTCCCCCTAACTGTTCTTGCTGGTGAAACTTTGATCACAAAAATGATATTCAAAGTGCACAAAAAGGAAACAAAGTTCACGAATATTTTCAGTAACTTGATGAATATTAAATGCCAAGATGCAGCTAAATTCTGAAAACTGCTTATACTTGGCTAACAAACCATATTCTCTTAGAAGAAACATTCATATATCTGGGACTGCAGATAGGCTGGTTATACCAGTATATCTATTGTAAATATTGTAGTAGATATTACATTAGAAATAACTATTTATAAAAGTACACCACTAAAGTGGAAATCTCTTTTAGATTAAAATCCTAAACAATTTCACTTGGACTCCATAAAGAATATTCATTTTTATAGAAAATATTTACAGATTTACAATAAAATATTAATGTAAGTAAAAGTTCATGTGTGGTTTAAGAATATTTATTGTGTAAGCTTTTATGCAAATAAACAAATAGTTGGTTATAAGCCAAAGATCCAACTACAAAAGTGGAAGGAGCAACAGAAAAGTTTACAAAGCTGAGTCAGTAAAACACATTTTAAAAATTGCACGGGTGTAAAAGAACAAATTTGTTTATTCTACAGCCCATTCTCTTCTAGACCAGCAATGATTTCTCTTTAAAAAAAACCCACACTCTAGTTTTTCACCCTAGCATTTACAATGAAGAGTCTTTATATAAATCCCATAAAGCAGATTCTGATCTGAGAAGTCAAGATAAAGTCACCCTGGAGCTAAATAGTCACAGGGTAGAGTGTGAGGGAAATATTGCTTCATAGGCAAAAATTCGTGATTTTAATGCTATCTTGTAAGCCTTATGAGGATTGACTGAGGTCACTTGGTCTGTTCAGCCCAGAGGAGACTGAGGGGAGACCTCATTGAAGTCTACAGCTTCCTCATGAGGGGAAGAGGAGGGACAGGTACCAATCTCTTCAATGTTGTGATCAGTGACAAGACTTGAGGAAATGGCATGAAGCTGAGTCAGGGAAGGTTTAGGTTGGACATTGGGAAAAGGTTTTACACTCAGAGGCTGGCCAGGCACTGGAACAGGCTCCACAGGGAAGTGGTCCAGCCCCAAGGCTGACAGCATTCAAGAAGTGTTTGGACCATGCTCTCAGGCACATGTGCAGGGCCAGGAGTTGGACTCAATGACCCTGAGGTGTCCTTTTCAGCTCAGCATATTCTATGATTGTATGTGAAGAAATTACATAGTGGAGATGCAGAAATGGCTAGTCAGAAGAAAGGTATACAAGCAAAATCATTTGAAGACAAGAGTAAGGAGTCTAAGTCATGGCTGGCTTAGATTAAAACTTAACTACAGAGAAAGAGGTTTCTTCTCTGTGCCTTACAGGAAAGAAAGATAGATTGTACGACTGGAGTGAAGAGGAAATGCTGATGAGCACACATGATGGGATCCTTTTTAACCTTAAAAGTCTATGGAAAAGCATGAAGACATGAAAAGAAGAACTAACAACTTGTTGCTTTTCTCTTGAAGTTCTGGTGAGATCACTTGCTTTGAGATAGATGTGGACTGCCATCAAAACCACACCTTTTCACAAAGAGATTTTCTACTTTTTCATATTAACTCATTAAAAATACAAGGCCATTAAACAATTAATGAACATACTAAACATGAAACAGTGATGAATAACACACTGAAGTCCTCTCTTTCTCGACCAGAAAAAAGATGAAAGATGAACTTTCCTGAAAAAATGGAAATATATAATGAAATAAAGCCTAGTTAATGTTGAGGTGCTTTAATTTCAAAGTAAGTATGAGTGTTGCCCTTTAATAATGTGGATCAAGATTCTTGAAATCACTAAGACTCCTTTTAAAGGAGCATGTTGTGATCCTTTCTTCATAATGTGACCAGGTCCTTGTGTAAGTAATCCTAATGAAGTCACAGGAACCGAAAATTAATTTAACTTTTTATCAGTATCTTTAGAGGTGTTAGAGACCCATAGTACAGCTACTATGATTTTATGTAGGAAAAGAAATGAGTGAAGGAGGAATTTACACACATCGTAAATTCTTACTGAACACTAAACCCTAGGTTTGTTTTATTTGGAATAAAAATATTACAAAAAGGTTGCTGAATGCAAGAAAGACTTCTGTCTGCAGTCAACAGACAGAAAGATGGTATCTGCCTGTGTGAACAGTGATAATTTCAAATACATACCCTTTCATAAATACTAAACTATTTGAGAAAATACCCTAATAAAATAATAATAGTAAAAAAGTCAAAATTCATTATTAGTTTTGATGTATTTGATAATTTGATGAGATGCTGTATTTCTGATTTCTTATATTTCTTTTCTAGTGCCCAAAAATGCAGACAAATATCTTGCTTCACAGAGTTCACTTCTTTTTTTTTCTTGATATATATGCAAAGCTCAAGGATTATGCAATAAAGAACATCCTTTGATGGCCTTTATCAATGGTAATAAAGGTCATGACAGGCTGTCCTTTACACAGACTGCATCTGAATTTTTTCTAGAATATTAAGACACATATCAATATGAGCTGTCATTCAACCTTGAGGTGCAGTTAAAATAGAAAAATGATGAGAGGTACTTGGTAGCTTTTTATTTTACTAAACTGGTCTTTTAAAACAGAGCATGAGATTCAGGGCAATAAAGAGTTGTGTGGCAAAGTGGTATCTCCTGAACTCCATCAATGGAAGATAATGTCAGACTAGTTACAGTGAACATAAGTTTTAATTTCTGACAGCACAGAGATCATGTCCGTACAGACTTAAGTTCTCTTCTACAGAAAATAAAGGAATTTCATCTTTCAAGCCTAGCAACCACTAATCTCTCCCTTAGGAATCACTGCTTACATAGATTCAAAGGTTTTGTACATAACGTTGCTATGTGCATCACTAGTAAATTTGCAAAAATACACTGACAAAACATACCAAATTATATAAATCCCACTTGTCCAGGTAAAGCTCTCAAGCCTATGCAAGTGATATTATTGTTCAAGTCCAGTAAGGTTATAATAGGAATGTTCAGAAGTGTCACATGATTAAATAAAGCTTTTGACTGCACAGTTGGGAATCTTTCACCTTTACCCACTTCCAATTAGGGCTGTATGTTTTTATTCATAACATATAATTGTTGTCATTTTACCCCCAAATCTCAAGTACTGCATACAGACCAGACTGGTTCCATATAGATCAGAGCCCATCCTCCTGCTCTATGAAGCCTAAAGCTGGCTTCAGAACTCAGATCCCAAGATGAAATTTACTTCTTAACAAGACATCATTGGAGACCAGCACAATTTTACCAGGGATCTTAGAACAACACTCAGTATATTTCATTCTCCTCATGTCTGAAGCTACATTATTTACCACCCCGACCATAGTTTTAAGATTAAAACTCAGCAAAATAGGAAATGCACAATGATACCCAAACAACCCTCTTTTTTTAGCATATCACCAGGTAACAATCACTCAGAAAAAGGTTTTCTCTTCCACTCTCTTATCAGCAAAGACTTAGCAGGTGACTTGAGCACCTTCCCTGTCAGCAGCAAAGAGAGCAACACCTTTATGCCACACAACTAACTGATGCAAACATTCATTCAAATCAGGAAACATTGCCTTATGTAAAGGCAGGACAGTGAATGGTACTTGTATTGCTGAAAATATGACTCATTTTGCGTTGTACCTTGCCATCACTGCAAGCCCGAAGTAGATATTTGTTTACTTTATAATTTGTTTTGCAGTCAAATTTTCATTCAGTTGATGGTGCTGTTTGAGCCCAGGAGTCAGAAATGCATGAGTTCTCCTCTTGGCCTTAAAACACTTAATGTGAATACATCCATTTCTCTGTACTTTTATTTCCTTTGAAGGAGTGTTGTAAAGAGTGATAACAATTTGTAAAGTGCCTTACGAATGTGATCATAGAAAGAAAACAATCTAGCGAATGAGACATGGGAATGGAGACTCCCAAGAATGAAGATACTGAGTCACCTGAAGAGCCATAAAACCTCACTTTAAAGAGAAAAGAGAATTATTTAAAAATGAATAAAAGAGATAATTAGCAGATTAAATATGACTTAATTCAACAGGTGTATTTAATGGATGCAAATGCAAATTAAGGAATATATACATGTCCACAAATTGGTGCTTGTAATTCCCAGAGACAAAGCTTCTGGTCTCCTATCTGCTTCTTATTGAGTCTCAGTTTTGGCTCTAAAAGCTCAAGCAGTCTGTTATCGGCAGGAGGACTTACTTTCACTAAACAGTCTGAATTAGTTATTTTGTATCGATCTTGAGTCTCCCTTTCCTGCAAGTTTTTAGCTAATAAAAACTGCAATAACTCTCACCATCCATCCATACATCCCACTTTCAAAGTAGTATATTTTCTCTAATGGCAGAGAAAACCTAGTCCTGACCTGAAGACAAGCACAGCAGAGACGTGGGCAGGGCTACCAAGTGTGAAGCTATTTTCCACTCACAATGTCCAGAACAAGCATAAAGAAGGTATTTGCCTATCCTTTCCCTATCCTTTCTATAAACTTCTCCATATCTGCAAAATAGCTGAACTTCCCCACTGATTCCTTTAAATGAACAGTCGCATTAACTAATCTTTATAACATGCTTTCCCAGGTTGTTTAGTGACTGTTTAGTGAGCAAACCTTTGGCGGTTTCTGCTCTAAGCTTAAGAACTTCAAAGAAACAAGGACGCAAGCAGGACTGATGGGTATGTGACTAAGTTATGATCCCCCAAAGCCTTGCTCAGCTAATGGAAAAGTCCACAGCACCACAGAAGTTGTGGTTAGGATCCTAAAATCAGAACCTGGATGCCAGTTTCACATCTGCATATTTAGGCAGTTTTGAATCGTAAGGTTTTTATTCATGCAAGCCCAGCTCGGATCCAGAAATCACTGCTTCTCTCTGACGGAGCTCCCCAAAGGATTTTATTTCATAAGTTTTCTTACAGTTTGACTTAGCCTGACTTGCTTTTACACATCTAATTCTCTTAATATATGCACAGTAAAGAAGGCAGTAATGCCTCATTTTTAAGATCTTGGTGGCTGGAGGCTGGGAAGTAGAAGACCTAGATATCATTCTCTCTTCTCAGGAAGAATGGGATGAATGCTTTTCCCTGGGAGGAGACCTGGATTCTGATCACTCTCATGTTTTTGACATGAAATACTAATTAGATGAAATACATATACTGATTTAAAATTAGTAAAAGTATGGGAACTTCAGGTGCTTAGCATCTTATTCAAATAAAATAGCAGAATGTTTTCTTCAATTCTCTCTAATTTTTCACTTCTGGTTTCAAAATGGCATATCTGTTTAGACATACAAACTACCTACCAGTTCCTAATAACCTTGAGCTGAATTGGATAAATGCCTATAAAAAACTCAGGGATAGGATCTCTCTGTTCAGGCATTTTCTTAACTCAATATCCAGACTTACAGGCTATGTTTGAAAATATTGTGCACTTTTCCTCAAGTCTTCTGTGCTCAAAGAAATGAAGTAAAATGTTTTGAACTCATAAGAAAGACTGTCAGATCACCTGAACTAAGAAATGAAAACAAAACTAATAAACAGAAAAGCCAAAAGCTATCAGTGTCTTAAAAGCTAATAAAAAGGAAAATGCAACAAACAGCACAAAGCCTAAAAATAGCCACCACAGGGCTACAGTTCCTCGGCATAGTGGAATTTAAAGATCCAGGCTCCTGACTGCAAGCAGGTGAAAATGATTGCAGAGGAAGGATGGACACAGTCTTTGATACAATAAAAGCCTTCCTGATCTGGAGGAAGGCTGTGTTTCTGTATGCAGTATGCAGCCAGGATATCCCAGCACTGTGAAACCTGAATTTTAGAAACATGTTATTCGAATGTTAAAATACTCTGTTAAAGTTTTGAGAACTTTGATGTAACATTTTTCCTTAACATATGCATATGGTCTCAAGCTTCCATGCCAAATGCAGTACTTGGAAAACTAATTTGATTTTCCTCCATAAATCCTACTTAATATTTGTCCTTCATTCACACTGTAATATTTATTGCTAAGCCATACACCAAAATATCGTAAAAATCTTGTTATTGTTATTAGGTAGGGCTCCTTAAGAAGGAAATGTTCAAAAACTATATCATAGATTATTGACTCATGTTTAAATTATATTTTCACTTACTAATAATTAATGTAACAGAGTGAGCAATTGAGTAAAAGGTTATATCTATAAAATTATTAAAAAGGATTAAATTATGCCCAGCAGCTACTAGTGAAAATGCACCCAGCCATGTCTATCTATACTACAGTTGCATTGTCTCAGGTGGAACTTGCATATTAATGTGGCCCATTTAGTTTATGCTATAGGCTTCTCTGAAGAAGGAACAGTGAAGGGACAAAGATAAAGTACTAATAGAACATAATAAAAAGTGGATATTGATATTGAGAAAATAATGGCAATTTTATTCTTCTGCAGCTCTAAGCACACTAGTGTTAATAACTACTAATTTTAATTTCTTCAATTCAGTAAGTATTCTAGTAATGTTGAATCATTTTTCCCTAAAAGACAAAAGGTAGAATGACATTCCTTTTAGTAAACACACTCTTATCAGAAAAAAAAATTAAAATCAATTATCTTTCAACTGCTTTTGCTCTTCTATAACTTTACCTAACATTAATACTCTTTTTATTGTATACTGTATATCTTGTCAGAATATCTAAAAATCTGCCTAAGCATAGAGACAACATTCCAATATTCAAACTATATATCAAAAGGAAAAAGTTCATTATTATAAGTTTGATGTTTAGTCAAATTTGAATATCTCTTTTCTGTTTAATGACTTTTGCTACTGACTGATCCTTAAATCTTTGCAGAAGTCCTGAATCTAAGCATACTTATTCCAGAGCTTGTTTTAGGGCTGGAACATACATGGTACTACTTCAAAAGAATCTATCCTGTACATCCACTTGCCAACGAATTTTTTGATTGTTCTTTATATAGAAACACACAGAAAACTAACCACTAAAAATACAAGATTTAATTCAAGAATTGCCTATAATTCTTTCAATTATCACACTTTCCCATTTCTCATCATCCTGAAGCTTTATCCACACAGTAATTAAAAATGATTTTCCCCACTCTGTTGACAAGTCTTCGATTTTGGTATGACAATTCTTGTTTCATAATGAGGTGAAAGGACATTACTGGTAAAGAAAAATGGACTTCTCTGCTTGCTAACGACTGTCAAGTATTGTATTCCGTTGAACATACTGTCTTATTGGGAAGAAAATAGTCATATGCAGTTCCAAATATGTACTGGCGTGTTTATTTTTATCATACAAACAACTATGAATTTAAGGTGACTTTCTCCAAAATTAAAAAGAGAAATGACTCCTTCTTGTTTTTAACATTGGCTGTTTCTTCCACTAACTTTAGATGTTAATAAGGAGCTGTGAACAAAAATCACAAACACAGAATTATCTTTTTGGCATTTTTACTGCCCAGTTAGGAAAGGGAGGATAAGGTCTGATGAAAGTTATGTCCTGTGTTTTGAAGGCTAAACCTCTATACTGGAGGTTAAGTGTCCATCTGTGTCATTTACGAAATACATATGTAAAATCTGGATTGCTTATTTCAAACAGTATTTTCTTGGCTCTAAATGGTGTTAATTTTCTGTTGCTTCCTTCTCCATTTGGTATGTAAAATCTGCATAACTCTCATCTCACATCAGCAACTCCTTTAGATGTCCTGGCTTCATTTCTGCAATATATTTAGACCATTTGCTCACAAGGGCTTTTGTGGCATCTCTAGGTGGCTTAAAAATAATTTAGGTGGTTCCTAAAGTAAAAGGATGAAGGCCAGTTTACAGAATGCTGTGCAACCCGACCTTCATAGTGATAACTTCCACTATGGAAAGACTTTCCATCCTCTGGCCTTTGGAAATGCCTAGCTTTAGTTAGACGCTGATTCATTTCCTGCAGCTCTTTAAACACAGCCAGCTGTGTGTGTGCTGCTGAGGGTCAGTATTATTTAAGCATTGTTTCAGAGACTTCCTGTCCCTGAATTCTGTAAGAGGGAAAAAGTCCTGTTTTGCTGTTTGGTATCAGGTTTTGTTTTTTTTCTTGGTTTTCTTCTTTTTTTTTCCTTAGGGGTGTACATTTCTCCCTAAGTAAAAACAAGTCCTTGGGGAAAAAGCTTCTGTAAATGACTGATAAGGAATAGAAAAGGAAGTACAGAATCAAAGCATCTAGTTTTTCAGCCAGTTAAATCCCTGCAAGTCTAGAGCATCAAAGAATCCAAAGTCTATGTATAAGAACAACGGGAAATTAAATGTATCCTTTGCATAGTTTCATAAAGAAGCATTAGAGATTATCTGATTTTGTGAGCCTTAATTTATCCTCTGTTACGTTGCCACAGTGTACGCAGTGACAATGACAGCAATAAAAGAAAAATCCAAGAGCTTTGAGACCTTGTTTCTCTATTTGCTTTCTATAATAATTCAGGCTTCATGTCAAAATAATGATAAGTATTCCCACAAAGATGAACTATTAGTGATGGGACTTAGTTTCTTATCACATCAAAAAGGGTAAGTCTTTAATTATTTTATTAAATATTCATTTTGGTGGCTGTGAAAATATTAGAAACAAAAATATATTACACAAATGGGTTTATAACTTACTCTGTCTCAAAGCAAATCCAGCCATAAACTACACTCCCTCTTGATTAATATCTCAGCAGTGTTTACTACTCTTCAACTCCTAGTACAATGTTTATTCTGTTCATTATACTGTTTCCTGTATCACTGTGGTGTTTATTGTTCTTCTGTGTATTTTTGAGCTCTAAAGTTTTATCTACAACTCTGCTATTAAATCCACTTTCTTTTTTTTGAATGTGAATTCCATCCTTCTTGTATATTGCTGAATTTTTCAAACCTTTAACATAAAATTATTCTAATATTTATCGGCAACAGGAAGTCAGAAGAGTTAAGTAGCCGTGGAAAGAGCCTTTGCTCTTGGGGTGGTTTGTAGAGTACCAGGCATGCTGGAGCCAGACGAGGTTTGCCTGTCTAAAAGGGGTAAAAGTATGTTAGCCTGTGAGTTGTCAGGGCTGATTGAGAGGGTTTTAAACTAGGTTTGAAGTGGGAAGGGGATAAGACCAGGCCCATCAGAGACGAACCAAGGAGCAGCATGCCAAGTTTGGGGGTAAGATCAATAACCCGACAGAAGTGCATCTTCCCCTTGCTGATTCTGAAATGTGCTAGCCACCCTGGAACACTCTCGCAGTCTTATCGGGACAAGCCAAGGACTCCTAAGGAAATAAAAGCCAACAGGGAAACACCAGAAAACTATCTCAAAGGAATTAAGGTGTGTACCTATAGGACGGTGACTGGGCCAACAACCCAGCTGAGATGCCTTTACACCAATTCATGCAGCATGGGCAACAAACAGGAGGAGCTGGAAGCCAATATGCTGCTGGAAAGCTATGTCCTTGTTACCATTACTGAAACTTGACAAACTCCACTATAAGAGTGCAGCTATTGATGATTACAGGCTGTTCAGAAGAGACAGGGGAGTTCAGGGCTCAGTTCAGGGGAGAAAGGAGAGGTAGAGGGATTGCGCTCTACATCAAGAGGTGGTTTGAGTGTGGAGAGCTGTCTCCAAAGAACAGACATAAACAAGTTGAAAGTCTCTTGGTAAGAATCAGAGATTGAGGCAACAAAGGGAAGCAAGTGGTTTGATGTCTGCTACAGGCTGCCTGACTAAGGCAAGGCTATTGATGAAGCCTTCTTGTAGGAGGCATTGCACTCACAGGCTCTTGTCCAGCCAGAAAAGTAGCACAGGAAACTGTAGGCAATCCAGGAGACTCCTGGAGTACCTGGAGAATAACTTCTTGAGCAAGGTAATAGAGAGCCCTACCAGAGTGGATGCCCACTGGATGGGATGGTCACCAACGCAAGTGAGATAACTGGGGATGTCAAGATGAGGTAGCCTGGGTGCAGCAATCATGCATTGGTGGATTTCACAGTCCTGAGGAATACGGATCAGGTGAGGACTAAAGTAAGGCTCCTGAACTTTAGGAAAGCAAGCTGCCAGCTTTTCAAGGAGATAAGGATCCCCTGACAGACTGCCCTCGGGGACAAGGGAGTGTAACAGAGCTGAAGGAAGCCTTTGAGTTTTTGAGGAAGCCTTCCATAGAGCACAAAGTCTAGCAATTGCCAGGAGTAAGAAATCAGACAAGGCAGGCAAGATGGGCATGGCTGAGTAGGGAACTGCTCGTCAAACTAAAGAGAAAGAAGGAAATGTATAGACAGTTGAAGCTTGGACAGGTGACCTGGGAAGAGTATAGAAAAGGGTGAGGAAGGCCAAGGTGAAATTGGAACAGAACCTGCCAAAGAATATCAGGAAGTGTTAACCAGGTGTGTTAACCACAAAAGGGAGGTCAAAAAATGTGTACCTTCCTGATAAACAATGCTGGAAATCTGGCAACAACAGATGAGGAGAAGGCTCAGATACTCAAAAATTCTTTTGCCTCAGTCTTCAATAACAACCTCTCTTCCCACACCTCTCAAGTGGATGGACAGCAGGATGGGTGGGGACCGGGGAAGCAAAGTCACTCCCACTGTAAGATCAGATTTGTGACCACCTCATGAACCTGAGTGTACATAAGTTTATGGGACCCAGTGAGATGCATCCCAGAGTCCTGAGGGCTGATGTAGCTGCCAAGCCATTCTCCAAGATATTTGAAAAGTCATTGCAGTCAGGAGAAGTCCCAGAGGACTGGAAAAGGGAAAATATTGTACCCATCTTTAAAAAGGGTAGAAAGGACGATCCTGGAAGCTACCAACTTGTGAGCCTCACCTCTGCACCTGAGAAGGTCGTGGAACAAATCCTCCTTGAAGCTGTGCTAAAGCACATGGAGTACTGTGAGGGGATTCAAGACAGCCAAGAAGGTTTCACCCAGTGTAAGTCCTGCTTGACCAATGTAGTGGCCTTCTATGATGGAATGACTTCTTCAGTGAACAAGGAAAGGGTACAGGTGTCATTTATCTGAATTTCTGTAAAGCCTTTGACACAGTTCCTCACAACTTCTTTCTCTCTCAAGTGGAGAGAGATTGCTTTTGTGAGTGGATTGTTAGATGGATAAGAAATTGGTTGGGTGGTTGCCTCCAGAGGGTAGTGGTCAATGGCTCAGAGTCCAAATGGGCATCATTGACAAGTGATGTCCTCACGGGTCTGTGTTGGGACGAATGTTATTTAATTTCTTCCTTCAAGACATGGATGAAGGGATCGAGTGCACCCTCAGCAGATTTGCAGATGACTCCAAGCTGAATGGTGTGGTTGACATACCTGAAGAGTGAGATGCCATCCAGAGGGAACTGGACAAGCTCGAGAAGTGGGCACATGGGAATCTCATGAGGTTTAATAAGACCAAGTACAAGGTGCTGCTCCTGGTTCAGAGCAATCCCCGGTATCAACACAGGTTGGGCATGAACAGATCCAGAGCAGCCCTGCCCAGAGGGACTTGGGTTTGCTGGTGGGTGAGAGGCTGGACATGACCCAGCAATGTGCACTTGGAGCCCAGAGACCCAATTGTGTCCTGCATCCAAAGCAGTGTGGTCAGCAGGGCCAGGGAGGGGATTCTGTCCTTCTGCTCTGCTCTGGTGAGACCCCACCTGCAGTGCTGCATCCAAATCTCAGGTCCCCAGGACAGGAAGGACATCAACTGTTGGAGCGAGTCCAGGGGAGGGCTACAAAGATGATTAGAGGGATGGAGCACCTCTCCTACAAGGAAAGACTGAGAGAATTGGGTTTGCTCAGCCTTCTCTCAGGAAGAGAGAAGGCCTTGGGGTGACCTAATTGTGGTGAAATGACAGGACATAAAGATAACTAAAAGAGAATAGATTAGATATTAGGAAAAAATTCTTGACTGTGAGGGTGATGAAATACTGTAACGGGTTGCCCAGGGAAGTTGTGGATGCCATATCCTTGGAGATGTTCAAGGCCAGGTTGGATGGAACTCTGAGCAACCTGGTCTAGTGGAACATGTCCCTGTCCATGACAGGGCGGTTGGAACTAGATGATCTTTAAAGTCATTTCCAACACAAAACATTCTGCCGTGCTGTGCTGCTTGGCTTCAGCTTGGCCTGCGGCTTCAGGGTTCAAAGCCTGCACGAAACAGGGACTGATCGATTTCTGGCCTGAAAGCCTTTCACAGCAGGCAGTTCTCAGCTGTTTACAAGGCAGTAGCAAGAGCAAAGAGGAAAGAGATGGAATCTCTGTAGCTGCAGTCCAAGTTTATTTCTCTGCCCTGTGGGGGCAGGGTACAATATCTTGAAGGGGAACCAAGCAGAGAGACAACTTCTCGCTCTATCTCTGCCATTTTAAGGAGTAGGTATAACAGGGCTTAACCAATTAGAGAGTGAGGATACATGATAGAAAACCAATAGAGACATCTCAGGGGAGGAACAAAGTTAAACTAACTAATAACAATATAGCTGGAGGGAATTTCAAACCATGCTAGCCTGTCACAGGGCCTGAGGCTCTGTGACGGAGGAGAAGACGTAATGTGAGTGACCTGTAAGGAGTGTATGTTGCTATGTCGCAGATTCCTCCTTTGATCCGCCTTCAGGGACAGAATCTTGTGAGAGGAAATCAATCAATTCGGAGTCACTTTCACAGAACTTGGGCTGCACCATAGCGACAACATTCTATGATTCTCTCTAGCTACAGGAACCTATCTGGACAAACTGTTTCTGTTACCATATTTTCCAAGCTATTCTACGGTCTCAGAACAGCAGTATGACTCAGATGTTGGTAGCAAAATTAATCTTTCCTTGATTCTTTTCTTAAGTATATGTACCATTTTTCCCCACATAAAAAGGATGATGTTTCTACAAAGAATCGCATACGGGCAGATTGTGGGTCTGTATAATCCATACAGTGATTTGAACAAGAATATGTTAAGGGAATATGGTATTTGGCAGATACTTTCACTTTCTCTGATGAAGCAGCCCCATAAATGCATTATGAACATGGAATTATCTATTGGGCTGAAATACTCTCTGCTGATTCTTCTGGAGCTGTTCTGTGGTCTGAGGCATAAATCTCTTCTATGTCTCTGCTGAGTGTCCCAGAAATCATGAAGTCCCCAAACAAATAATGTGTGAATGTGTAGTTTATTGAATATAAACAAGCCACAGCAATATATTTGAGAAAAAAACACCAAAGAGAAGTCCACTGCTTAGATCTGGCTCGATTAAAGAGCGTGGCATACCTCAAAATAGAGACTGAAGATTTTAGAGACCTATATCGGTACTTGTCAGTTGAACAGATCACTGATGTAGATAGACATGAAGAAAGAAACAGGGAATATGCTATGTTTTCAAAGGCAGAGAGAAGAATGTCAAATGCAGAACTGGTATGTTAGTAGTAGTTGTAAAGGGACATTTATTATTATATTTTCTATCTTTAGATGGTACCTAAAAGACAGCCTAAATCTTTACTCATTACTTTTTACTTTAATCTATCAGAGATTTTAGGCATGGAAATAACACATCTATGACCCTTAAATGTTAAATGACAATTCTTCCACATCAATGGTAAAATTATAGTAAAAAATAGGATTGGAAAAGAAGAAAAGAAATGGAAGCAAACAACATTATTTTGTATGAGTCAAGAAGTACATCCATGTTATAGGTATCCAGACAAAACCAAACGAATGAGACATGAGAAGCAAGACTTCAGATTTGTAGGATATTTAATGATTTTTTTCTTCTGAATCTAAGACCAGTTATTCAATTTCTTATAAACCTACAAGTTACTGGTATTTTACAGTCACTCCAACAGCACCCCAGACAGGCTTCACATCAGGGATGTGGGCTGTACCACCACAGGCTCTCCCTAGTGAACACAATGGTTTTCCCTTTCAGAGGGTCTCAAACCATTTGTGAACCAAACATGTTTGGTCCAGTAACCAGATAAAATGTCATCTGATGTAAATCCACAGAAAGACATGTAACAGAGATGGGAAGTAAAACTATTTAACAGTAACTTAACAGTAAAAAACTACTGATTATCTAGTTTTGCTCCAAATTGCTAGGTAATGTAGAAGCAGCCTGCTCCAGACCTGAGAGAAATTCCTAGGAATCATGCAAAGTCCATTGAAGTCCTTCCTTGGCTTAAGTGGTACTGCGTTGAACCCAAGATATTTCACATGAAACAAAACAGCTTTTGCTGATCTGCTCTATTCCCAAATGAGTCAAATCAATATAACTGCATTTTGAAATGTATCCCTCTCCCTTTAAGTTCAGCACTGGCTTTTTTCTTTTCCTTTTCTTTTTCTCTTACGATTTTAAGTATCACTCTTTAAATACATTTTAGGTAGTACTATTTTATAGTGTTTTCACCTACTTATCGGCTGTAAATACACGTTTAGGTGATAACTGGTAAAGATTCAAACATACGTTTATCCAGATTGGATTTCAACTTCTCTCTCAGTTGCTAACACCTTTTTACTAGTGACCTCTTCCAGCAGATGTCATTATGTTGTAAGCAGCAAACAGAAAGCAGGCAAAGCCTGTACTGCAAAACAGGAGAACCAGAAAATGTTTAGTGTCTTAGTGCATTGAATGTGTGTGTATGGAGGGAGTTGCATAGTAAACAAAAACATTAGGTAATCTATTTTTCACACTCTTGCTCAAAATATATTCAAAACACATTTTCAAACCTTGCAAGAACAAAATGAAGAATCTTAAAATGCAAAACTACCTCTATATTTAGAGTGTGTGTTTGAGCTCCCATTACATATCTCATTATTTCCTTATGTTATACATATGGATTGCCTTCAGTATTACTAAAACTTGACAATCCTGAGATGGAGTGCAACTTTGGCTTCCTAATAAACAAATCCTATTAAAGTTTTTCAGACAGAAAGACAATCTAGCCTGAATTTCATGACTATGGGAATTACTCAGATTCAGGGAGAACAGCAAGCTTGACAAATTCTATTATTTCTGGAGTATGTTATGATACTCCTCAAGTGCAATAATGTGGGACATATAGTCAAGTACTATAACACCTGAAACCAATGGTCCAAGTTCTAACGGTGTGAGGTTGTTCTAATCTACAGATATGTCCTGATTCAGGAGAGGAAATAGTTTATCCTGGGATCTGTGTAGACTTTCTGGCCACTCAGTTAGAAGATCTCAGAGATAACTATATGATTTCACCTGAGAGATGACTATATGCTATCTATAACACTCAACCACACTCAACACCAATTGAGCATCCACAATTGCCAAACAAATCACAGTACATTAAAGTATCTCAAATCCTGGCTACTGCACTTGTATTTCAACTGCAGTAGTATGACTGTGGTGTGTGCAGATGATCTTTCAGAGTGGAGACAGGAACACCTTGGAAAGGAGCAACATCAACATGAGGGAATGGGAAATATGATCGCTATCCAAAATTAGGCCATTGCTGCTTGTGCATATACAGCCAGACCCTGCCTAACTGTTACTGGCAGTTCTTGTATTGTAGTAGCACTCTTGGATGCCAGTCAGAGACGAGGATTCCCATGGCAAAGTGCATGGAAAGAGAACCTGGAGGAAGCTGTGGTCCAAGTGAGTAGCTGCTGTGCCAAATAGTGATTTCACAGAATGCTGGAGACTTTCCCCACAGCAGTTCTAAACTCTCCAAACCCGAGAATAAACAGGGTTGTTACAGTCACTTAAAGACTTACGAAGAATTTCTCTATGACACAGGCACATACAAGACTCTTCACAAACACTAGCACAATCTATGGAAGCACCATTTTCCTGCAGTATTGTTGAAAACATATTGTAAAGATCAGAAGATCCATTTTATCGTCAAAAGTTAAGTTCTATTATTTTAAGAAAATAAGTTATTCTTTGATCCCCTTCTTCAGTGAAAAGCAGAATAGTATTAATTATGAAACTATGTGTAATGGTGGCCTTTTTGTTTCCTTATGTTCTAGTTTGGAGACTTGTCGGCTTCTAATGCCAGCAGGATATATATATATATATATGTATAAGCATCTTTTTTATATATTCTTATTGTAAAATATCAAAAGAGCTGTATCTACACACTTAATTGCAGTGATGTTCAATCTGTCCTAGAAGTGCCCCTGGGAATCACCTGAACATTAAACACTAATGCATAGTGGAGACTGAACCGAGCTAGAGATAAGTAACACACCAGAAGGAAGAATGTGGACTTTGCTCTTGACTTTCAGCATCTCTGACACGCTAACTGAATTTGTTGTTTCCCATGTGAAGACAAACATAGTGTCTTAAACCACACTTCATGATCTGGCAATGGTTTTAAGCAACCTGCTTGGCTTCGGCTGAAATAGCCTTAGTGGTGCTCGTGTAAGCAGAGAGCATGGCTCAGGTCAACTGTGATAACTAACAGCTGAGAAAGAGAATTCCTGAAGATTCCTCCCCAACATAAATGAGCTAGATGTAGATAAGGAGATTAAAGGTGGGCATACAGGCTACACACAACCGAGGAGTTGCAGAGACAGAACCAGCGTGGCCTAACACACCTAGGGAGAATGCAGTAACGACACGCTCGTCGACATGCGCTTGGGATGAAGAACAGAGACCCGCTGACAAAGACTGAGACACACAATCGTCCATCAGAATTTGCAGCACTCTTTTTTTAATTTTTGTAAGATTCAGGAGGATAATGCATTGTATCATCATCCCACACCAGTCTTACAAACCTGTTCTCAGGCATGCTCTGAGAGGAGAGAATGAGAGAAAAGCTTTTCATAAGCAGATGATGACTGCTCTTGTGATAAAGTAGAAATGTGGAAGTGTTAGGTCTCTTTTGCTATGAGAAGGGAAGGTTGGAAAAAATTACCAATGTAAGGACTCAACTGAAATCAAGGTATAGCCAAACATATAACAGTTTTCAGAGCAGAAAATACTGTCAGATAAAGACTACTATAATTCACCAGAGGTTTGGAAACCTTTTCTTACGAAATGGAAATTGTTTATCTGCAATTAAGATGTTCAACACATGAGCATGGTCATAAAAATTTGTTCCAGAAGGTCAGCAACACTATGTATTTCATTAATTCTCTCAAAATATGCCTACATTATTAGAAAGCTATTCTTGACAATGAGTGTGATACCACCACAGTTGGTGATAGAAAACATTACCTTTCAGGTGAGTTTTCTTCTTTGTTTCCACATAATATAAAAAATTTCTACACATTTTTCCTGCAGCCTTGAAATTATTCCTCTTGAGTCCTTTGTTCCACTTCAAGTTTAAGTAGGCTAAGGTATACACTATAAAGTAATTACACATATCCGTATTAAAATTCACTATAAGGCATTTGTCCAATCTCTTCCTTTTCCTTGCAGTTTTTTTTCAAGGTATGGCTTAAGACTTGCTTTACCATTAGCACAAAAAAATGACTCACAGAATATGCATTAACACTTAATCTTAGGTGACTGAATTTATTGCACACTTACGGAATATGTACTGGAGTGTTTTCTGCTTTGAGCCCATTGGGTTGCTTGCTGCTGGTGTGTGTATTTCACACACACACATTCAACATTCTTCCCCCACTAAGAGAAATCATACACCACACTTCATAGCCAGCAAATAAGGGAGTGCTCAGAATAACATAATTGTAATTTCACAGTGTAGATTTTAAGTCTCATTTGAAACGGATGCAGGACACACTTAATACTCCCTGAGTTCTAACACAATGTCTCTCAAAAAATTCCTCTGCTCTTTTAATTTTTAGCTGTCATGCATTAGTAAATAAGTGAGAATGCTTGTGTCTTTTCTTTACTGAGATGCATACAAAATGCATACTCTTACTGCCAATACTGTAAAGTGATTTTCATTGTGTGTTTTACGGAACTGTTAGATATGTTGGATGAAATCATGGTCTCCTTTGAAGTTAAGGAGAGCATTACTGTTGACTTAATGAGATCGAGATTTCTTTTATGTTCAAAGTTAAGCAATGTTATTCACTTTCTTTTCTATTAAAACATACTGCAGAAAGTTAAAAAGTAAATCAGTACTTTCAGTGTTGCATCCACAACATCTAAAGGCCTAAAAATGTCAGTAATTCAAAAATCCCCATAAATGGCTTTGAATGCCAGACACAAAGTTAGGCAGAATTCGTATGAAGTCAGAAATATATGAAAGAAAGTGCTTCTTCTTGGCACCAAGTTTGAGTCAGATTAACAAATCCTTATAAAAAAGTTCCATCGAATTTATTTAAAATTAAAACCTATCTTTTTATAAACAACTTACCTTCATGACATTAAAAAAAGAAAAAAAAAGAAACAGGATTTGTGATAAAATATTGTGCCAAAGGATTAAAAAATAAATAGACAACAAGGTCTAGTTCTTTACCAAAGACCTTTTAGATTAATTTTTAGGAACTCAATTCAATGTCTATATACTCCTATTATTTATTGTGTATGACACTTCCATAGGGAATACGAGATCAGATGTATGAGCTATAAGAAATATACCATACTGAATTATAGCTGTTGAGAATTAGAATTTATAAATACCTCACACATAAAGGTAGCATTTTTAAAGAAATTACTTCACATTTCAGGATATTTTAGAGGGTGTTTGTGAGACAAACATGTTTAGACATATTCTGAGGTCATTCTTCATCTCATTTCTGAAATGGACATTGTAAAATTTCTTTCAGTAGAAGTTTACCTGTTTTTAAGAGGTAGGACTATGTCGACACCATCAGTTCAGACTCAGATCCTAAACATTGATCAAGCATTTTTTGATGGAATACCAGGATTAAGTAGGTTATTGTCCTTTACATGTCTTATTGTGGCTTAGTATCTGTAACACAAGGTCATGACGGATGTTGAAATAATTACACAAGGCTGAAAGATGGTAAAACAAATATTTGACACTTCAATAAAATTCTTTTCCTCATTATTAAATGGGTATTACAAAAGTGTGTAGAGATCTAGCAATCTGATGCTTGGTAAGAAAAATCTACAATGAGAGGTCTCAATGCTTAAGATGTCTACTGACATCTTGCAAACACATCACCACAGTGAAATAGTCAACTTTCAGGATGCCTTGGCCAATTGTTTCTCCAGAGGCAGACTTTCCAGAGCAGATGGCTGCTTATAACCAGTTGATAGCCAGCCATTACTGGGCTGGAGTATTTTGCTTGAATGCTTTTGAAGCTCTTTCTGTCAGTTATTCCATGTTCAAAGGATCAACCAATATTCCCAGTTCAGATAGATTTTAGATAAATCATAATATACAAGGAATGTGTCCAAGAAAGAGGAGAAATGTAAGTCCAAATGCCTCTTCTCCATCTTATATTGTCTCAGAAGGCAGAAAAATATTTAACTGTCACCTGTGTCACCCAAAAATCAAAATGCTAAAACAATTGATATTATATTATCAATCCACAAAAGAAGTAATTTAAAATGTTAATTAAAAATGTACCAAACACAGATACTCAGCCTTTGATTTTACTTTATGTCACATCATTTTCCCTCAGTTTTACTCTATTTGCACTGCGAATTACACAAAACACTAATGGAGAAAAGCTTACCTATATATGTTAATATGTAATCATGCTACACCTCACTTGCTAAAAGCAAATTAAATGGAATCCTACATCCAGCCCAGAGCTACAGCTTATCTCTTCAGAGTTGCAGCTATGGATACATATGTTTCTTTCCCATTTTTCTTCTCCTTTTGTGAAACCAAATCTTTCTAGTTTAATTTTTTTGAGTAATCTCAAAAATTCTGTCTTCTGTATTTAAAATAAGAAGTGAACATTTTGACAGTTTGTTTTCTTAAACAAGTATCTGTGAGAACCCTGGAGCCATGTACTGTATTATAGGTAACCAGAAAAATAACGTAATGACTTCCAAACAGCATTCAAGTTGCTTTACTTATTCTAATAAGAAAGAACAAAAGATTTTTAAAAGTTGGATGTGCCTGACATTATCATGGTCCCTTACATGGAGATACAGAGAATGGGAATAGCTACAATCAACTCATCATGAAAGAATCTCACTCTGTGGTATACAGAGTATGGAGAATTTGTTCAGTATGCAGCAGTATAATGAAGCAGTGAGAGACAGAGATTATGCTTTCAGTTTTATTCATATTATGCATAAGAATTCCGAACTCGCTCTTTGGAGGATAAGCATCCTAAATCACCTGTAAAACATTTCCCTTATCTTTCAACATTAAAGCAGCAGTAGAAGTACTGCTGAGTTCTAAGAAAAAATTAACTCGCTTAGGTAATCAGTTTAACGTGCTGCAAGTCTTCCAGTGAAATGTTAACTTTTTATACACAGAAGTGCTTGTGAGCACTTAGGCCTAGAAAAGCTAACCCACAGCCCCCTCCTTACACCAAATTTTTTTTTATTTTTTTGAACAGAGTAGAAAATATGTATAAGAAAATGCAACTAAATATACTTCTGACAGCTCAAATGATACATAAATATAAGGGCTGACAAGGGTTGGTTTGTCATTGTAGTTCACTTCGATCAACTCTACATGGTTCTGTAGGACAATGAAATTCAATGCACTTATAATTTCCAAAAAAGTGAGCTCAGATTCTTTTAAAAGCATTTCTATGTGAAAACGGATCATTTACATGCCAAAAGCACTTTTAATGTGACATATTTAGCACATGTATTATTGAGAACGAAAGCTGCTTGAACTTAGTGAATTTTAAAGTCTATAAAATGGCACCCTGCTGAGCAGAAAGGTAGCTGTTCAGTGAATTTCCCAGTTATGTGATTATTTTGAATAATAGACTTGTACATAACTTTTTTATGAAATTAAAGGTATGACATTTGCTTTAGTTCAGTCCTGTAAAATGCACTTTAGAACATAAAGAATGGGCTGATGCATGAATTTGTTGTTCCTCCAAGCAATTTTGCTGATTTTTTAAAGAACAGTTTTATGTTTCATCTATTGAGTAACACATCAAACAGTTATCTTAGTAGATTTAATGAGCATTCATGTATGGCTTAACACATATAAGGAACAGTCAGGAACCTCAAAAATAAAAGTATTGTATTTTGCTTTGGTTGTCTAGGATTCACCCAGACTCTGACGCAAGATGATAACTAGTTTGATGAAAAGTCCTAACACTTAGGAAGCATAATTAAGAGAAGCATCTGGAAGCATAGAGGCATAACAGATTAATTTAATTTGGCTCAGGTACGCTTTGACTTGATTAAATACACTGTATACTTCACTGTCATGGAATTGCACAGTGCTACCTGCTTCCAGACAAAGAGGAACCCACAGAAAAATAAGTCTTATCCCAGATTTTTTTTTGTTTTGTTTTCAATCAGGAACATAAACCACTTGAAAATATAAAATAGATAATAAAAAGCATCCATGCATTACACATATATAAATAAACACTATTTCTTTTCTGATTAGGCTTTGGACAAAGAGCATACGTTACAATTTTTGCACGAGCTAACTTCAAATGAAAAACACCCTCTCTAAAACTGGTGCTGTGTCTGCTGACATTGCTGTCCCACTGGCCCCTGGTGAGAATTCACCTGACACCCACAAGCGAGCTAAACTACTTATATCACTAGAGTCCAAAAGGGATCCTAATGACTAACTATAGCAAGGCACAGCACACAGCCCCTTGTTAAAGTTGAAGAGTGAACAGACCATTTGTAGTTACATGTAGGCTTAAGCACTTTGTGGAATTCAAATCTATGAAACAGAATCCGGAGCATAAAATGGGCATTTGGGAAGGATATTCATGACACTTTATGATCTTAAGTTGTTTGTTCACACTAGGTATATAGCAATCCATAAATAAGGGGCTTGCAAAGAGTGCAGATAATCCTTTCTTTCAGGGATCACTGTGCTTTTAACTTAAACACCCATAACAAAAAAAACCCCAACACGGTAAATTGACTCTGTGTGGAGAGATTAAGGCAGAGAGCAGGTCTCCTGTGATTTGTAAAAACCCCTGCCCTCAATATCAAAAAAGCTGCTCTCCCAGTGCAAGATGCAAATATTTCTAGCACTTTTAAATAACTCATGAGCTACGAAAGAGAACAGTAAGACTACTCTGAAAAAGAACATTTAAATAGTCATGTGCCCCCATTCCTTTTTTATTAAACAAGATGTTTTCAGGAAAGATGTTCAGTGGTATAAGATCAAAATGAGAATATTTGATACTACATGAGATATTATCCTTAACTTGATAACATCTTGCTGTTCTACGTTTAATTCCCTTAGTGATGGAAGTGAGAAACTATATTCACTTTTGGCTTCAAATCTGATGTAAAACCAGATTGCTATGACAAACACAGCAGAAAACTAGAAATATAGATTCAGGTGCTAAATGAATCCAGAGGTTTACCTCAAAGGGAACAAAACTCTCTGCTAGGTATGAAAACTGCCTGAAAATTTCAGGGAATTCAGGGCTCCTAATGACAGACATCACTCTTTTGGTTTAATGTGTCCCTGGAAAGGGCAAAGGACTCACATGGTGGATGGGATAGGTCACTTCCTATATAAATATCCACAGCAGTGTAGGTGCTTTGCCATACATATGCATATTTTGCCTTAGTTTATAGCCTAGAATGACACAGCACAAATTATATAAAAAATACATCAGTCTTGCTTCCTTATTTTCAAGAATGTCATTGAAAAAAACCATTAGATTTTCAAAACACCATAAATGTGGCAGTAAAACAAAAATAAGAGCTTAAAATTGTTCCCTGTTTGTTTCTGAAACATAATGTTTTGAAGGTTTTCTCAGATCACCCCATATTCTTCATATCCTGCAGTAATCCAACAGTTACTAATCAGACAAATACGTTGGGGTGGGGGGGTAAAGGTTGCTCTTAGCAGACAGGCTGCCAGGTTTTAATTTGTAGCTGATAATTTGCTACTGGAAGCTTACCCTGATTAGTCTTCTTATGGCACTAACAGTTTTTGAGGTAGTGTGAATTACCTACTGTGTATGTTTTTACCACCCATTCAGGGATGAAAATGAGTTACAACCTAGGCCTCAATTAAAGCTTGAAATAAGAAAACCTAAAACTTCTTTTATGTCCTCACTTCTAAAGAATAGAATTGGTTGCTTCTGATATTATTGGAATTGTAATTCACACTCCTGAAAATCCAGCAATGGATCTTTCAACCCTTTACAATGAAGCACATTTCAGCTGTTACCCAATTATGCTGCCTTTGCTCCAAGTCAAATCATCATCCAACAGCTGAGAATTGAAACAGACTCCATTTGTGAAAATGAACGGTGTATTTATCCATAATGCAGAATGTTTTTAAGTGTTACTCTAGCTGTCATGTAGAAATTAGGATGTTATTGCTGGTTCTATTAATTCTCATTTCTGGGAAACCGATTTGTAGGTTGGTCTCATCAGAACTATATGGTAGACTTTTCTATCTACGTTATAGCAAACCATGCCATAGGCATTACAACCAGCAGTATATTGCCCATGATCTAAGAATCTGGCTTAAAATAAAGAACTCATCATGGGAGTCATGATTTTTCAAAGAGAATCCATTTTTTTGTACATTGGTGCTGCTTAGTAGTCTACTAATCTTAGATGACTTTCCCACAGGATGATGGAAACTACATGGAACTAATAAATACAGATTACAGAAAATAATATTCGCCTTACCTGGGTTTCTCCACTTTCTCTTAACAATGTGCAAATATTGCAAAGCTATTGTTTCGGGCATATTTTAATAAATAACCATATACAAAGCATCCTTCACTTTTACCGAGGAATCTAACATGGCAATTTTCTCTGTTTGCCACAATAGTGTGGAATCTTATTTTAGGTTTCATTAATAATATTTTTAAGGAAGCAAATAGAGTGAGAAATTCTAATGTTGAATATCATTGCAAGTATTTTATTCAGTCACTATTCACAGGTTCTTATAGATGATGTGAGACTGTTACAATAAACAATAACACAATTGGTAGTGGTTGAGAATAGCAGCTGGGAGACAGGACATTCTTCACTAAAAGGAAAAAAAAAGTTACAATCAAGGGGTCCAGGAGTCATGGAGAATATTTTGGCATACCAAAAAATACAACATATTTATTTAAGTGGCTACCCTGTGAAAAAGTGAAGTCACTGCTTCTTAGCAAATGTCAACGACTCTAGTGAGATTAAAACTAGCTGAAGAAGCCTGTCTGTACTGAAATAAGTTCTCCAACCAACTCTGTGAATATACTTTTAAAAGTCAGAGAAGACAAGCAACATGCAGGCAAAGCAAAACTACCACACTGATGAGTGGCCATTGTCAAACTCGTGTGCTTTGTGTTTAAGGGATAATTTTCCTCTACAATAATTTTAAGGAATCCTACACAGATTGCACAGAAACCTATTGGGTTTAATCCCTGTTAAATTAAATAAATCTTTTCCAGGCAGAAAAAGTGTCCAATATAGATTTTTCTTTCTTCTCTACATCCATTATAATTTCTGCTTAGTATTATCTGGTTTTGTGGTAAAAGGACTTATTTAGACTTCCTTTGTCTTTTACCCCTCATTACCCTTCCATAGCAGGTTTTGTCATGCAGTCACTGTCAAGTTCTTTTTTTTATTATAAAAGTGACATTTAGAATAATGAACTTAATCTAATTCCATTTTTGCCATACAAATGTCCAGATTCTCAGCTGCTATAAACTTGTGTATCTCCTCTCAGGCCAGTCCATCTGACTCGTGCAACTTTATTTTAAAAAAACCTGCCAGGTACACAAAGTTCCTCCAAAATGTTAAAATTCTATGAGGATTTTGTCTTAGATTCATTAGACTTTACTTTGGACATCTAATTTAGATGCTCTGTCTCAGCTGAATGCAATGCTTCAGGCATGAAGGGAACCTACATGAATTGCACAACACCAGGAAAAAATTTAGACCTTTTCTATTTGTTTTTTCAAAGTTGAGGCCGTAGCATTGTAGCTGCCAAGCTTCTCCAAGCAGGTGTTAAAAAATCCTAACTGTGTAGTAAGGATGCTGCCTTTGCCTGCTCTTTGCTACAGAAATGATACTATGTATACATAGTATCAGAAATGATACTATGATAACACATCATTGCCACTCATCACCTGACATGGCTACCTTATGAAATTGTCTGGGCCAGAGAACATTAAAGGGATATAAAAATGAGACTTGGGTTGAACTATTCACTGTGTATTATCAGTGCAGCACAGACCTTCATATTAGCCCTAAAGAAGAAGCTGGTTTATGGTACCCACTTCCTCATCTGTAGCTATTATATCTGATTACAGATTATCTGCAATTTGTTAATTTTGACACTTTGCAGTGTATTCTTCAGTGTGACTGGTCTTTCAAGTCAACTTTTTTCTTCTTCATCTCCTTTTGGTGACTCAAATGTTCTGGACATACGACTGGCAAGTTATGAACAGTGAACAACAGACAGATATACAGGTCCTTACCTGCATTTTCCCCGTACAAATGCAGTTATTCCTAACATTCTCTCCCATTCTTGTTTCCTGTTATACTGTATTCACTACAGCAGTACCTGAATGTGTATTAAGTGGTCTCTTCTACTGTATTTAAGGACATATGACTAACATTTACTCCATGTTTATTTTGCACTGCTTACAAGTAAGGAAAATAATGTACATTTTTAAGCAATTAAGTGTTTTGTATTTTTTATTATTTGTCAAAACTTGCAAATAAGAGGTCAGTACAAGTGAATTTAACAATTTCAAAATTGTTTTAGACTTTAATTGCATCTTCAGATGCATTCCGTATTCAGACCATTCTCACACACAAAAAATTATGTTATATATACATTCCAACAGCAACAAAATCTAGAAGGTTCAAAAGTAATTTTCTATTACACAAACAGACCTTTCCTTTTTCTATTAGGGCATGGGTAGATTTGTTTCTATAGATTCGGAAATAGAAAGTGCTGAAGAATAGAGTACATCTGAAAGAAGAGGACTTGTTTCTTGTGGTAAAAAAGGTATTCCCTGGGTTGATTAAAAAATATGGATCTGCTTTAGAAGAAACCACTACTAGAATAAAGAAAATTATAGACTATTTCATTTAGAAAGTCCTATCACTAAAAAATCCGGATGCCTTGACTCCTAATTCCCACTTGTAAGATCATATGGAATGCACCTGCACCACATACCTTACACCACACACTCAAGAGATTAAGTGTCAGTCTAAGTCTATAATTTTTTCTAAGTACTGCACATTGGGTCCTGCTGCACAGAAACTTGGTAACCACAATAATAAGCAACTGTCTTGTGCAACACAAAATCCAGTTTGTACTGTGCTTTGAAACATCACGACATTTCAAGGTAATTTACCAGATATATACAATAATTGAATAATACAGTCTGCAGCTCTAAGCTAATGACGGTAAGCAAAGGGAAAACAAGCGAGTCTTCTCTACTATCAAGGTAGGGAATCTTTCTGTTCCTTAATCTTTTCCTCTCCGGGGGCTGTCAATTGTGCAAAATGGTTTGAAATTATGGATTTTTTTTTTCTCATGGACTACAATTTGCTCAGGGACTATTCAAGTAAACAAAGTCATTCAATTTATGTTCTGGTTGCCTCTTTCCCTGCTATATTTACAATGCATTTTCTGTAATTGTTACAATATTGATCAAGGAGTGTTTTGTAAATATTCTATAGAATAGAATATTTATTGTGGTGGTGTGGTCTATGTGTGGAAAAAGTCAGATAATGTCAGGCCACGTCTATTTCACACACACAAAGATCTGCACAATACTTTTACTTTGATCAAATCATACTTTTGATCCATTTTGCATATTCTGCAAAAAAACCCCAACGAAGCCTACCACCTGACAAACACCACAAGGTAAATAAAACTGGAGCTGTGGCACTGTTGAAGCCAGTGAGCATGTCAGTGCTGCAAGAATTATACTTTGAAAGTTATAATGTACGTAGCTTCCAAAGAGTATAAAAGAAATTCCTTTTGAAATAGAAGTTAGACTGAAGACTCCTTTAAAGTCCATGTTCTGTTCTACTGTATTAACACAGAAAAAAAAGAGGGAAAAAGAGCGAAAATCAGCACCCAGCACATACAGTGTTTACATTTAATACTCTCTAGGTTTTCTGTAATGGATATGATTTCCTATGTGCACTTTCCTTTATATTCCCCATCAAAACTCTCTGCGGAAGCTATTTCAGCTAAAAACACTGTTAACTTCTTCATGTCCCCTACCAAGCAGCCCTGAAGAGAACATTTAAATTACAGCATGGCTTCCTTGATAGACATGTTAGCATTTGGCAGAGATCCCCAAAGCAGTATGGTGGGGTGAGCACTCTGTCATCTACTGTTACGTTGCCAGGTCTGCCTGTGGGTTTGGGGGCTTCACATGCGTTCTGTTACTGCCCTAGGTGACATGACAAGCAATCAGAGTTGTATCAACCAGAGCTTTATTAGACATGCTCAGGAGCCTGTACTGTGTGCTGTGGCTCTGCAGCCAGTCCCTCAGCAGCAGAGCCACCACCCCTCTGAGTTCCCTGTTCTGTCCCATCTCCTGTTGAAACCCGAGGTTTTCGCTCACTCCAGTGTAGTAAGTTACTCTACTGTGCTGTTTTGTAAGTTGCATGACTATGGTTATCCAGAAACCAGAAGTAGACTTTGTAACTTTCTAACATGCCAAGACATGAGACCCCATGTCACACGAGCAGGGGTAAATATGAACCACAGCTATTTGAGGAGGGGCATAAGGGATGCCCCCGATTCATTAATGTAATTGTAGAAGACCTACTACATCCAAATATATGGGAGATGATGGCTCCTAATGCTGCTTCAGCCCAGGGCATGACTAAGAAACACGCCCCTGGGTACAACACTGGCCATTTGCTCTCACGTCCTGCACCAGACACGTGAAGCAGGCAAGGAGACTCTGGAGTCCTGTTTACAGTCTGTGATATGAGATGATGAAGAATGTGTGAAGGAGAGAGATTAAGACCTGACATATCCAGTAGTAACCATCTAGTAGAGCATACGACATACAGGTCTGTCAATGTTTGGCACTGTTATTGCACTTTATACATTCCTGCACGTACAATGATAGGGAGAAGACTGAATAGTGAAAGATGAGGATTTTGTTCGTTGACTGACTCTATTAATTATAAAACCCACAGCCTTTGGGTAGCACTCAGCATTCTACTCCTGCTTTACAACTGCAATGACAGAACGAAAATTCATGTTTACACACAATAACCAGAAAAAAATATTTCTTAACATATGCAATGTCTATGCATTGACAGAGTCTGTCAAGGTGGAAGGTTGGACACCCAGCCCTAAACCTGAGAAAGGGGAAATGGACAAACTCAGAGTAATGGCATTTACTCTGCCCTGTCACTGACCTCAACTTCAGTCAGGGTACACCACACTCTAAAAAAGCAGCAATGGGAGTGAAGTGAAAGCAGTTCAGTTCCTCTATTGCTACAGATCAAGTCTGAGCCAAACCCAGATGATGAAAGACTGCTAATTTAGATGAATTTTGTGTGATGGCTTTGTGATGTAGATTACTGTCCATGAGGGACTGGGTTGAAAACAACGAACCCATTGTGTATGGACATATAGAATCATAAACTCATAGCATGGCTTGTCTTGGAAGAGACCTTAAAGATCATTTGTTCCAACCCCCTGCCATGGGTAGGGGGACCTTTCACTAGACGAGGTTGCTCAGAGGCCCATCCAACCTCACCTTGAACATTTCCAGATTATGTGATAAAGCTAACTATAAATTAAGATATCTAAAGTGTCACAAAAACTCAATAAAACCAAACAATGTAGTAGCTGCATTTTAGATAACTGGACTCTGGATCTGAGTTTGTAGTTATTTCTTATACTGAAACACTGAATTGCATTTCTGATTCTTACAGTGTTTTGTAGTCAGCAGCTAAGAAACAGCACTCTAAAATGAACCAGAGTTTTCTTTTACTTTTAGCCAGCTGAGTCTCTTTAGCTGAGATTATTCATCAGTTCTTAATTCTTTTTTTCCCCTCAAATATGGAGCAGTTCTTCTTTTAGTCTGCCTGATCTGGTTTATGGGCAAAATACTTCTCTGTCTACTGTGATATCTGCAGTTTCTTCTTCATATTTCTGCCTTTATAGCACTCAGACTTATACTGCACTAAAAGAAGTATCTTACTTGCAACCTCAACCACAGAAGTTACAAACTGTATTAGTTGAATGTGGTTATGTTTGCTGTAGATAAGGTTCTCCCCTTGTCTAGGGATCCACCCATATCCTTGCCAAAAAATCTGTTAAGTCTGTCAAGTGTGGGCCAAGTGTGGGCAAACTGTCTCTACTTCTCATACTGATTTGAAAAGATTTTTCTGCAGAAATTCCTACATTTCTACACCAACACTTGTTTTACCCTCCCTCTGGGGCATTCCAAACAATAATTTGTGGAATTTTTTTTTTTTAATTTTTGAATAGTGGCAAAAATCCCATTAAACTATTCATCATCTGAAGCAAGGATGAAAAGCAATCACTTTTCCATGGATTTCTCTAGTGTTGACTCTACTATGAATGAAAGTGCAGACCGCAGATGCACTGGGGTGGGTAAATGAACATCTCTCCCAGATGTGTTTTCTGGTCTCTTTTAGGAAGCTAATGATCAGAGCAGCCTTCTTCTTCACTTGGGACCTCAAATACATTTTTTATTTTATTTGGTATCCTATCCAGTAGATACTATGAAATTCAGTGGAAATCAGAAACTGTTTTCAGAAGTGATTAGCAGAGGACATAGATAGAAAGTCAGAAAAAAATGGAGACAAGTATATCTGTTTCCAAAAAGAGACAAGGCTTGAGAATTTACGCAATTGTTACAAACATGAAGAACATATATTACACCACTGATATACATATCTATCTATCTATCTATCTATCTATCTATCTATCTATCTATCTATCATAAACCAAATAAGCTTTGTCCAGTAAAGAGTTTTGTCCAGTAAACAGTAAAGTTTAAGGCAGGATAAGCTATGTGGTTAAGTGAACTAAGACCTGACCAGCTGGCAGATCCCACAGGTGGTTTTCAGCAAAGAATTACCACCAAATGAGAGTGTTTCTAGAATGGGAAACTGGCACTGGGCTTGACCCTGTTTAAAATTTGCATCCACCATATGGCAGTAAATAAACTATCAAGGCTGATAAGTTTGGCAGGTAACACAGAGATCAGGAAAGCCCAGTTAGCAGTCAATATGGCATAGTATGCTGGGTCCATCCATGCAAAATATCACCATAACTAAATGCAAACTTATACACTGAAGAACAAGAAATGAATATTCATAACAAGGTAATCACTGCATGCTGGAAAACAGTGGCTGAGTGGGACTGGAGGTCACCACAGAAAAGTATCTTAACATGAGCCTCCTGACTATGTGGAAAGGCTTCCAAGGCGAATGGCTGGGCAGCTCCTTAGTGCTCCCAAGAACACAACTTCTACAGGCCTCATCAACACGTGATGGTGCAACATGTGTTGTACCTGGAATGGTGCAGGTTCTCAGTTCAGCTCAGCCACCTACACTGAAGATGATAAAGGAAATGACACCATAACTGAATTTCTGTGCACAATTTTACATATGGGAATGAGCAAAGGGGCTTAGTGGCAGAATACATTAGTATGGTATCCATGCATTGTTTGAGAAACACTGCAGTACAAATCCTCAAAAAGCATTTTTGCTATCTTTGAAGTATTTTAGTGGCCTGTGGGGTTTAGGAGCATAGTAATGACTATTGAGTGCTGTCCACCATGGTGCAAAGTAGGCAGCTCAGGAGTGGGGTATTTAGACTGGATGAAAACAAATAAAATAAATGCATTGACTGGGAAAACAGAAAGGTAAGTTTGTGTGTCACCCAGAGAACCAGGCAGGTGGCAGAGAGATGTCTGGCAACCGCTTCTAGTTGGAACTAACTTCTAAAAGGAGCCTTTCCAGCAGGTTCACAGACCAAGACCTGTCACATTATTGGATGATGATGTAAAACATACAGTGTCTCACGTTTCTTACTGAACAGTACTTTAGCAGATGCACGACCAGATCCACTCAAAAAAAATACTGCAGAAGTAAGAAAGTTCATAAATGTGTGATTTTTATATTTATTATTCATGCAAGCATAAGCACTCTTTGAAGTTCACAGAAACATACTCAGAAGTATGTAGTATTTGTTCTGCCATGCACCTGTGCTAAAGCCATGCCTAACAGTTTCCCTGGAGCAACTTATTTTTACATTTGTATTTAAATTGTGAAAGGCTTTTACATAAAAAAAAAAAAAGCTGCTTATGTTGTGGTAAGTATTTCCCTTTAGATTTAAATTTATATTGGACATTCATCATTTACAGTATTCAAAAAGGAGCTCAGGCTGTGTTTTGTACTAGAGCTAAGAAGGGAAAGAGCGAATACAATAAACCACAACCTTGTAACACGTTTCTCTGTGAGGGAAATTTGGTTTATACAATAAGACAGACTTGTAAATATGATAAATTTAGCATAAACATGTATCATTTATCAAAAATATTGTAACGCAATTGCAAAAACATTTAAAAAATCAATGGAAATACAAAAATTTAACTTGCTTTCTTTCTATGTAGTTTGGTATTAATGACATGAAGCACAAAAATAAGAAATTTATAGAATAATTGACACATTTCCTCAATTGTTCTTTCAAAGACAATTTCCTTTTTAGGTGTAATTGTTTTAAACTGCTTTTATACTAGCACAACCACAGACTACTGCCACTTGTCTGATAGAAACACCCCACTTTCCCAACTCCCTGAACTGTAAGGCCAAAGACAGGAATGCTGTAATTTCAGAGTAGCAGACCCAGCATACACTTTTCTACAATCAGAGTATAAAGGGTTCTGTGTGATCTGAGGCAATGCCAGGTTAATTGGAAACAGTATCTAAAAGCTTGAAGATACTGAACACAGCAACACATTGTGCTAGAGATTTGGAAAAGAGTATCTGTATGTAAATTCTTTTGCTACTTTTCTCCTGACAGTACCAGCAACCACATTCCTGTTGCAAATAAAAATAAACAATGAAAGAATACAGAATCTGCGTGTCTGCTTGTTTTCCTCAAGACAAGAAGTTGTATCATAAGGGTGTACTGTAGCCTGCAAAAGAAGGGAAATAGTTCAAAGGCTAAATGCAGCTGAAAGGGAGGCTACAGGTCTGTGCACAATTGCTCTCTGACATTTCTGCATGTAATTACCATCCGTCTGTTTTAGGCAGACACCCATCTCACTGGTTTTGCATTCAGACGCTCCATTTGCATGCACACTTATCGTAATTTCAATTGTAAATATAGAGGGGAAATTGACCTCAGGCCTTGATTATTTTTTCTATAAATGTGGTCCACATTTATAAGAGCACAGTTAGAGTTACCACTCCAAAATTCTGCTGTTCAAAAATATCAGCAGATATCCAGACTATTATTTGGCTTCTAAATATTCAGAAGTGAAGGAACGGAGAAGGAGAGAACAGCTGTAAGTAAGAGTAAAGACATGTTTGAACGAGCAGGCAGAGCTTAGGATAAGAAATAGAGTGACAATATTGTGATTTACAGATTAAACATTCCAGCCAAAAGCCGTGTACGAAAGCAAGATACAGCACTGTTCCAAATAACAGGATAGCTCTTCAGCTGATGCAATTCAGCAAAGTTCCACTGGAAACAATGAAGCTATGCTGATTTACACTGGCTTGAGATCTTGCTCAATATGTTTATAGCTTAATGGCTCAATATTAATGTAAAAATCAGAAAAATAACAACTTGTCATTTATTTAACCCCAGCATGATGGAAGGTTAAGCTAAATACAGAAAGCCCATAACAAATAGCAGGGACATTCTAAGGTCACCAAATGAAGGCTGTCGTTTTTGTATTCAGGCCAGTGATAAAAGAGTTTTTAAATGTTTGGACATTCAATCTATGTAGTGCCACAACCTGAACATACCCCTTTGCCAAACACAGGCTCTCTAAATCCTCTTGGAATGTTGTTTACCTCTGAATAAATCAAATTTGACAGAGTAGGTTAACTTTACAGATTCATTTTTCAATCACATATGATTGATATTTTTTACAGAAAGCAAGCTACAAAATTCTTACTGCATTACTGACTATTGGAAGTCATATTGTTCTTGGGCGTCATATGGAAATCCAAGCAATTTTTCAAGGACTTTGTTTCATAGCTATCCACCTTCTCTGTGAGAGCACAGCAGTGAGTGTACCTCAAACAAGGATCACCCAGCAGAGATAGTTTATCAATTATTTTAAGTCAGTGTCTCTCTCCCAGAGGCTGAACATGTTATACTGTGCGTTTTACAGCACTGGTCCAGTGCTAAAATCCTAAATCCATTATCTAGGCTTATGTCACACAACAATAAAGAACAGGCTACTGAGAGAAACTGAGTGAAAGCTAAGGTACTGGAAGGTTTATTGTTAGCTGATTAAAAACAAATCAAAACAGAAAATAGGAAGGGGAGCTAGAAGCAATTCCTATAATTTGATTTTAAAAAAATAACTTGTTAAAAGGCCGGAAGTAATAAAAAGAACTCCCTTCATGTTAAAATTTGTATTTATTTCTTGTTCCCTTAATTAAAAAATAAATATGCACGTAAAATTTGATGCCAGCAACAATATTCACACATTGCACTACATGTTTTTCCAACTGAATATTCTATTTTGGTTAGTATCTGTTTAATTATTATACGTAGTACTGCTTGAGGCTATCTGATATGGGTGTCTATGGAAAAATGGCTGTAATTCACTTTTATTATTATAATGACCTTGGTCTATGACAGGACTGAATTAAATATCAGTGAGAATTTACACAATTCACTGTGCTCAGGTTTATGCCACTTAACATTCAGTGTTTAACTGGAGCACCTAAGTTAGGTGGATGGATTTAGATGCACATTTGTCCCGAGGCTCTCTATACTGTCAATGAAGACTGATAGGCACTGCCAAAAGGCAATTCAGATCTCAGATGAATGGAATTACACTTTGGGGTGCCTGCTGCTTCCATTTTCCATAGAGGTAGCCTAGGATAAGTGTGTTTCTACACTCAGTGCTTTAACTGAGTGCCTAACTGTTATCCGAGGTGTATATTACACATATATTCTATGGAAACATATACTCTCAAATTGTCAATATTTAATATTATGTTAGAAAACTAATACTTCCTGAGCACAAAGACAACAGCCAGTTGAAAAAAAAAAATTCAGTGTTCAAATCACAGCTTTGCACTGATTTTCTTGGTGTTTCATTGGAATGCGGTCTATAAGTGCTTGAAAATCAGCTGGTTCTCAAGCAACATCAGCTAATTTCTATAGTCTTAGATATCTGGGCATTCATCTAGTTAATTTTTATTCTTTTTCAATGTAGACTGAAAGTATTGTCCTAATAATCCTGGATACCCTCATTACAGATGGGCAAATAGCTTATTTGATAACTTCACTTTTCCTATTCATATTTCACAACCAGACAACCAGATTAAGCATTTTATTTCGGGGATCTACTTTGGTGGAGGATAGGCAGGACTGATAAATATTGCGTRCTCAGAAGCTGTTCTTCATTCAGTGCAGCTAGGGTGTGGAATTGTTTCTTTAGATTCTAGGTATAAATCCCACTGATATCAACTGAAGTATCTCCCCCAACTTCCGTCAGCCATCCCTCCCTGAGTAACCTGTTGTTTCTTGGTTATAAATAATGTCAGGTTAAGAAACTGAACCAAGACATTCACTACTCCATATACCTGATGTATCCACTGCACTACTGCATTAAGAAGTGCCAACTCCTCCATTCTTACTATTTTTAAAGGAAAACCAATGCCTGCTTACTTTTTTGAAAGTGGAGACCTGGGCACCTAGCTAGATGAGGGGGTGAAGCTATGTGCGTCTCAAATGAAGGGCCACTCAGCCTTGAAGAAGTAGCCTGAGGAGTGTGACTTCAACTCAGCCCCAGGAACTGCTGGATTAAGTGAGCTTGTTCAAGGATTTTGCCCAGTCTGGCTACAGATTTTTTTGAGACTTTCACCTGAAATCTCTTGCAACATCTCTTAGACACCTCAGGCACAATCTTCTAGGTTAAGCACTTGAACCAAGAACTTGAATTTGGTATCACAGCTCCTAAATTTGTTTTTTTTTTTTTGTACTGAACATGAATGAGTCCATTGGGATCAGGATTACAAACTCAGTGGGACATTTGACTGCTGATGGCTGAGAGAGCGCATTACAGAAACACCACTGCGTTCACCTTTCTCTTGGCATCCCCTCCGGACATGTCTGCCTCTGGTTACTGACAGACAAAAGGTTGTGGACCCGATGTCAGAGTCTGTGCTAGCAAGTAAACTGAGCAAGTGATAATGGATTTTTGGAGCAGAACAAAAGTCTGTGCCAAGGACCAACTATATACACTAAACATGTATCAGTGAGTTTGCACCAGCTGTCTCTAGCCTACTCCCTTGGATTTACTGTGCATTCCTAACCTGAGTGCACTGGGAGCACTGAAGGAACACACCTCTTTTAGCATTCACCTTAAGAGCATCCATCTGGCACACTCAGAAACCACGCCAAGATGTGAACAAAAGCCAAGAAGTAGAGACTACTGGGTATTCACATGCTCCTTATCCAAAACAGAACACTAATGTAGACACAACCAGTGTGACCACTTGTTTTCTGAGAGGCTGATGTTCTACAAAATATAGGTAATTTGGCTTTTTTCTTTCGGTCTTAGAATATAAGTTGCACTAGGAAACCATCAATTAATGTAGTTTTCATAGACGAAATACAAAGCTTAAAAGACCTGACAATATCCAGGACACAATTTTTTTAATACTTGTAGAAAAGAACAAAAATTAAAAGCACCTAATTGTGAGAGGTTTTTTAAAAAACCATTATGGCTACTTCTTTATGCAATAAATTTATGGACCCATAGTTCAACAGCCCTTTCTCCGTATCAAACATCATATACATTTCTGTATCTTGATGATAAAGACAGACTATTTGGTACTCTCTTGCTTTTCCAAAAAGGTTACCTGCAGAAATCTCTCTGAGGAACAGCCTAAAAGAAGGAGATAGGGGGATCCTAGACATGGAGTATAAAATGAAAACAGAGTAAGATATTTTAACACAGTATGTAAATTTAGCAATAAAAGAAAAGCAAACGACTAAGAACACTCTCTTCCACTTCAGAATCCAAAATGGTAAATCTGAATTATTCAATCAGTGCTACAAAACCAAATTAATTCCAGCACACAGTTAATTTAATGGCCAAGCAAAGAAACTGAAAAATGAACAGTTTCTAATGAGAGTACCTTAACCAAAGCATAAAGGACATTGCTGCTGAAGAGATATTAGGCCTCAATCAGGAATTTATTTTTTTTTCAATTTAACCCTGACGTGTCTTACAATAGCAGGCTTACCATCACTTCTGCGCTAGATATTTTAATCCAGTGTTCAACCAAGGCTGAAAAGCCTTCTCTCTGGTTTATTTCTATGGAAGGATTAGGCAACAAATAAGTAGGCAGAGCACAACTCTCAAAATTATATACCAGTTCTAGACCCTGTGGTTCTTAACTGGATCTATAGCTGGAGATTTGGATAGACCTTTTTTTTCTGATTTTAACAGTTGTCCCTCCACACTACTATACTACAAGAAGAAACCAACACTTTCCAAGGATTTTCAAGAAAGGCAAAAGCCCAAAGAAATAAAAACAATGAAAGATCATTAAGTTCCAAATATCAGTAAGAGAGTGTCCATTACACCCATGTAGGTATGAGAGTTAGTGGTTGGAGCCTTCGATTAATCTTAGGCTCCCATTTTCTAGATAAACTCTTTAATGATCCTGATGAATATCTGAGCAAGACAAAGCTTTGTCCATTAGCTCCATTTTGTAAAAAATTAAAGATTCATTATACTGTTGCATCTACATAGAATGTAGGCAACCTAGGCAGACTAATAAAGAAGGTCTTTAATTTAAGTCTTCCATCTATCAGAGATATCACATAACAAGCAGGCAAGTGTTTGCTACACTGTGAGTTGTCCTAACCTTGCACACATTTTTTCGGTTTTCTTTTTTTTTCAAAGTCTATTGTAGGGGTCTAAGCTATTAATAGCCTCAATTTTCCCATTAGATTTTTTTAGTAAAAGTCACCAGAATCTATTAACTCCCTTAATTTAATAGCCAGAGCTTTACTGTGCAAGCAACTGCAGAAGTTATTATACTTCACGGAAATTTCCCTCCATCTGAACTGCCTCAGGAGAGAGGTGCTGGAGAAAATGATTACATTTAACAATAAGACTTACTAATGAACAGAGGAGTGAGCTGTTACAACCCACCCATGTATAAACAGTAAACAGGAAACTTTAGTGGAAAGTTCAGGCTTAATTAGACACACAGTCATTAAGTGCAGCCTGCTCTGACTTCTCCCTGGCATAGGCCACACAACCACATCTAGTAATTCATACAACACCTGGTAAGGAATCCGCCCATATTTTTGCTCAAGATTCTTCATGTGGTTATTTAATCATCCACTCATCTATTCATCCAGCTTTATGCTGATTTAATGGTAAATTTCTTTCTCACTCTCTCCCCTCCTTCTCTCTAAACAGCTGCAGTATGTAACATACACTATCATTTTCCTATAATTTTTTCCCTACAAATTGTCATAATGAAAATACTGTTATCTATTTTATCTTGTATTTACAATAATAATACAAAATAATTATTGTCTTTTGCTATATTGGAAGGACTTAAAATATTTGGATGTATTAAAAATTTAATCCAGGGTCACAATATCCTCTGTCCTGTGAGGAAGTCAGATATTGTTGAACAAATGATAAGCAGGGTGGATATGGTGATTCAAAGATTTTCAGCCCTACTGCAGCCTTGGCAACAGCCTCATTATCCTCAACGTCAGTGTAGCCAAGATTTCACCCTGATGTTAATTTGAGATTTCCTTCAACAGCAGAGTCACTTTGATTGTGAAACAAAAAGGAATTCATAGAAAAGGGACTTGTCTTGTAAGATATCCCATACTTACTGTTTCTAGACAGAAAGCAAGCAACAAGGCAATAAAAGATAATGAATAACAATAATGACTGGTGACAGGACCAGAGCAATGGACACAAACTGAAATACAAGAGGTTCCTCCTAAACAGCAGGAAACACTTTTTTACCATGAAGATGCCTGATCACTCACACAGGTTGCCATGGGAGATTGTGGATGTATCTCTGATCTTGGAGATATTTAAAAGCCATCTGGACACAGTCCTGGGCAACCAGCTCTAGGTGACCCTGCCTGAGCTGCGGAGCTGGACTAAATGACCTCCAGAGGTCTCTTCCAACCTCAAGCACTCTGTGATCCTGTAACACTTGCCCAACGGATTTAGACTACTTGGCCCAAGAAAATGATATTATTACTTTCTTACCAAATGCTACTGAAGAATTTTTTACCATGATCTTGCAAAGAAAAGGTGCCTGCAATCCCTCTGCAGAAGTAGATTAATAAAGCAGGGTAATCACAGTCCTCTGCAGTACCTCCTAAGATGCCAGCCAGCAATGGCTATTGCCCTCCAATCCAATTAATAAAAGAATATTTCCAAAAGATATCATAATTCCATGCATTTGCACAAGTTTCCTGTAGGACAGATTTCCAGTGACCTTAGCCAGAGGCTGTAATTATTCATTACATAAAGGCCCCTTTTCAGTGCTCAAGAAAGTGAGGACCAGCTTCATACTGTCTAGATTACAGTTCAAGATGAGTAATATTAACTTTTAGTAGCAAATTAATCTTTTTATAGACCATGTTTAATCCTTGGGCAGAACCTTACAGTTATTAGCACCACCTGGTGCAATATGCATAAAATTCACTGCCACTGTTGAGAGAGACCAAAGCTTATGCTAGATTTCAATTCCACTTAGGGTTTCAAATAAGGATTTAAATGGGATTTGGGGATATGGAGTGAAAGGGGTGGCTAAGCTAGTCATTTGCCAGGGTGGTGCACTTGCTGTGAACTCATTGTGTGTGGTTTCTAAACCAAAAAAACGCAAAGTAATAGAATATGCCTTTTATTAACTAGATTCTGACTATACGTAGAATTTTAAATATAAGTTTAATGTAGATGACAAAATATATTAAAAAACCAATAAAAACAACAATGTCTTATCAGGTCACCTTTCTTACATGCCTTTGCTGAACCACATGAAACTGCGCTAAAGGTACGTCAAGATTTTTTGTCAGACACCACAATTAAAGGAAAATTCAGAGAGGAAAGCTTTTTCTCAATGATTTTTTTATATCTGAGACACCCACAAAAATGCAAAACTGGAAAAAAAGATTATTTTTCTCATAGATTTGGTCAGTTGGTAAAAAGGGTATGACAGTAAGGGGAATGTACAGTACCAGTGTTTTGATCTTTCTTAAGGTTGTAATAGAGAGGTTATACATTTCATCTGAGCTGACAGCAGTTTGAAATGTTATAGATAGGCTTCCTGAGCACAACCATTATTTACTGTTTGACTGTAATGTCAGTCTTTTTCTGCTTTTTCAATATTGTTTGCACTTTGCCTCTGTGAAAAGGGTCTTGATTGAACTATACAAGAGGAGATATTTCTATCTTTCTATGGGATCAATGAAGATGTGTTTACAGGTCCAGGACACAGTGTACACACCACAATAATGGATTTTAGTCTGTTTGTTGACTGAAAGCTCCTTTTCTTTGTAACTTGTCAATCTTGCATCTATTACTTGATTGCAACATAAAAGGCTATTTGGACAAGCTCTAAAACAACAACTGTATCAATCTAACTGAAGTGGTTAGCTGCACTAAGTATGCAGCCTTTAGCAAGATAAATCACTTAAAACTTGAAATCATGCAGGACTTTATTTGTGTCTCCATCTATCATCTCTACTGCATGCACAGTTTTCTTTAAAATGTTTTTATTGAAGTGGTACTAATCAATGTGTGACTGCAATGAAATAATGAAAATTAAAACCATACACAATTAACTTTTATAATTCTGAACATAAGTAGAAATCATTCGAATGAATCCAGCATGCATTTTTTCCATAACTGATCTCTTGTATCCTGCAATGACCAAAGCATATTTAATCAAGAGTGACTGTCCTTAGCTTCTAGACCTCACATTTTTAATGTTGTCCATTAGGGGAACACAGTCTGAACTTCCTTACCTCTCTAGGTAGTGAGAAATGCATACCCTGAAGCATCTCATCTCATTACATTTATTGAATCTTGAAAAATACATGAATTCATTACCCAAACAAAAGTATTCATCCCCTAAAACAAAATACAGTTAAACTATTTGATTCAATGACCTTCAAGAGCAAACAAACTCCACAGGGTGACAGCATGCAGCATAAACTCTGTCACAGATCTTATATTGTTGCATAGAAAAAAAAGAAAAAAAACCCCACCAAACAAAAGACTGTTTTGTGAATGTTATAATGAGTCCAAGAGAAGTGAGACCTCACGGAGTGCGAGCCAACAGGGTGAGTTTGCCCTAGACTACCACAGAAACAACTTTGCTGAGCCAAAGAGGTTGCAGGGGCAAATGCTGTAATCACAGCAGCAGGATTAGCAGAGACAGGGACTCAGAGTTCAACAATAGCTGTAATCAGCAGTGAATTTTCTTGGGTTTCCTCTCACTGCTTTGTGCTAACTAGAGCCAGCAGTGGGAGCACCTGATCCTCCTAACTCAACCGCTCTCCAGCTCCAAAGGTCCACGTGTATGCAGCCTATCAGCCACACATGGTGAGATAGCAGTAAAGTAAAACTATCATTTTCATTCCACGACAGAGTTTTGAGACATGCATCAACTTTAGCTCCAGCACATTTCTAGCAGATCACTGCAACTGTACAGAATTGGATATGTTTTGCTAGAAAGCCAAACACCAAACCAAAGGTGATACTGAGAGAAATGCCAATAAGAAAGTTGATGTAGCTCTGAAAAAGAGCCAACAATAATGATGTCCTCTTAACAAGGTTCAGCCTTCTGAAAAGTATTCATAAACTGCAGAACACTGATGCATTTTCTTACCATAGTGGTAATTTCTAAAATTATCATTGCTAGAAGCAGCTATTTCTCAATTGGAATAGCAGAACAATAGTTGTCTTGACCCACACTCTGTAATTCCCTAGTAGCAAGCACAGGAACATGAAAAGACGAAAAGGACAGCAAACACCTGTTTCAAAAATAATTTCCTATCTGGCAGTGATTAGGCTGCTATCAAGGGAAAATTTTGCAGTCTCAGTGGTATCATACTGGAATGCTTCAATGGCAGTAACATTTTTAGTAACACAGCTTTTCAAACTAAAGTGTAGAAATGTTCTTTCTAAATTGCATAAGACTGTGCCTGTTCTACTCTCCTTTGTTCATACTTGCTCACAAAAGTCACAAGTAATTAACTTCTATCTGAATGAGTCATGGTTCTAAAAGCTTATCCTTTTAAAAAGACTATGGCAATGAGTTCAGAAAGAACTGAGGAAGATCAACATATAACAAATTCAGAATTATTATTTTTATATATGTTTCATACGCTGTTTCTGAGAAACTTTTGCTCCTTGGCCCTTACATTTCTAAGTAAAATGAGCTCCATAACAACTTTAGAAAACATTTCTGTGGTTATTCAATAATGGTTTCCTCTTGTCTTTGAATAACTGGAGCAGAAAACTGTGTTAACATACCTTGGTCACTTAAAAATACTGTTCTGTAGTTACATGGAGTTCCAAGTACTTCTCTGTGGTTCAAAGCAATCACAGACACAGTGAGGTGGCTCATCAAGTTCCCATACACACGGGCTGAAGGGGTTGCTCCTAATTCTGTTTGTAGTCATGTGGCCAAATCCCACACAATTCTGAACAAAGATGCATTAACTGCAGTCTGCTGAATCTTAAGAACCTTCAAGAATTTTTATAGGACCTTTAGTTTAAAATGTAATGAAAATTATTTGTAGAACTGTATTTCCAATTTCTGTAAGTATCTTTGTTTCAGTCTCAATGCCATATAATTTATCATATTAGTCTTTTCAATATGGGACATATGATGCAGCCTGAAGAAAGAGAATGAATAAACTAAGTACATGTCTGTCTTTTTATCCTGTTTTCATCGTCTAAAAAGGAAGTTTCTAAAGATAGAAGAGGAGAGCAGCAGGAGCACTAGTAAGGGATGGAAGCTGCAGCAAATCAGTATTCCATTTACAACGCCAGCCAGCAAACAGCTTTCTGTAAAGCACTATACAAAGAAACAGTTAAGAAACTTTGTTTTGTTTGAGAAAGTGAGGTGAGACAAAGAAAATAATCACTAAATATCTATAAAACTATATATATGTTACAATTATATATATACATTATAAAATTACAATGTCTTGCAATTTGTGCTACTATGATAGCCAAAAATCCCTAAATAGGACAAGTTGCTACTGGTTATTTTATATAAATATCTGAAAGATCCAAGTTGTGGAAAGCCAGCAGTACAAGACAGTGGCAGGCCTTCAGTTGCAGCAGCTTAGGTTCCACATAACAGGTTTATGGTGCAACTTCAAATGGTGTTGGGGGACTCAACCTTTTTGAAAAGCAAAAGTTTTTCTGAGTAAGAAAAGTACAGCAGGATGGCACATGTGAAGAAGTCTAACTTTGACAGAACTGACTTTTCATTGATCTTCCCTCAGAGCCATCAGTTTTAGGACGCTAAGTTTCAGTAAATTAGAGGCAGGATACGACAAAGACAATTTAGATTTGAGTCAGATTTAAAGAACGCAACACTTTCTGCTGTTTCCTTCTAAAACTTATAAACTCGACATCCAGAACAACTTAAAACTACCTATTCCTGATTTAGTTTGTAAACAATGGGGACATAGTACACGTTCCCTGCTTAAAGCTATCGTGTGCACTCCAGTCAAGTCAATGGAAGCTGCTCTGCTTTTTTTGTCTTAAACTGACTTACCACTTGACAGCCTCATGTGTCACCTTGATGTCACTACCTCTGTCAATCCCAGCCAGTTTTATTTTTGTCAGCCACAAGTAGAAATAAAAGAATGTCCACATATGCTCTTTTCAAAGCTTGATACAGAGACTATTTTCGTAGTTAGAGCACAAATGCTGGAGTCTTAGCTGGATAACTTCTGCTAATCCACCCTATCATGTCAGACTGACATGCTCTAACTGTGCTTGCTGCATGTTGTACTATGTACAAGAGAGAAAACAGACATTATTTTTCTGAATATATACATGTGTATCAGTGTCAAGCACTGTTAAGATTACCTACACAAATCTCTGGCCTAGAGAATGATTTTATAGTCTAAATAAGTGATAGTAACATTTAAATGCAATAGAAAGCACCAGTAACACAGTATTTTAAAACCAGTAGTTGAAATAGGAATGTTTATGAGTCTAAGTATTTTTAATCAGAAAGAAATATTTGCACAAGAAATCCTGGTGCACCAGATCACACAGCTTTTCCAATGTTTCCCCTGAAAATGAAGAATTTTCCTTAAAATGTTTCAAAGCCTTTACAACATAACTTTAAACGTGTTTGTGTGGCAGCCTTGTAAGTTTCTACGACATGGCAAAAAATAATTTTGCTTGTCACCTAGTTTATACAATCTCAAAAAAGTAGGATTTGAGAATCAAGTTTGATCTTCCCTCAAGTTGCAAAACTTGCAATCTTCCCTCAACAGACAAAAGAAAATTATTTAAAAGCTAGATTTGATCAGTAAATTCAGAGTAATCTTCAGTACAAACTGAAGGGCAGTTACTTTACGAACTTAGTTTTCTTACATTTTAATAGTTGCAAAGATGGACACCTGCTTCTCAACTGTGTTGGTTAAAAAAGGAAAACACCCCACCATTACTGAATTTCTGCCACTTTTGAAAGGAAATGTACAAAATTTACAATAGAGGGATATAACAAGTTTCATTTTTAATACACAGCTTATTAAATGAGCATGACTGTAATTTGGTGGTAAGATAACTCACACAATTCTTGGCTCAGAAGTCTCCCTGTGCAAATGACAAAAAAACAATTAGTAGATAAAATACATAACGCAGGAAAGAATGGAACAAGGACAAGTTTTGGATGTTTTTTCCCCCTCATAAGTTCTAAATAATATCATGATTCTCATCACTCCTCTCAGTCCAGTGACTTACGATTTTTCTTCAGCCCAATGGAAAACTTTCAGTAGGAGTGACAACACAGACATCCAGAAACACCCATGTAGTCAGAGCAACCTCTGGACAGCTGAGAAACATTTTGAATTTCTTCATACAATTTGCTTTCAACCCAACTTGTAATCCTCAATTAGTATTATCAAGCTTCACAGGCAACACACCCAACCAACCTCTCATCTCACGGACAAAAAAACCGAAACAGTTCCATTTCTGTAAACCAGAGCATACGATTCTTCTACCTCCAGGAAGGGATCTTCAGCCATTGGTTCACAAAAACCATCTTGCTTCAGACCTAGTGAAGTCCTGGAAAGCTGTGATATTTAAAATATTTTCTGTTTTTAGGGCTGTGTTCCTTTATTTCAGATTGTAGTTTGTGAAATCTAAGTTTCTGTATTAATTGTATTACTTAACACTGTATTAATTAAAATTAAGTAAGTCTGGTAGCCTTTGCAGCCAACACTCTACTGCTTTTGATATGAGACCCGGGTGCCCAAGGTTTAGTAGTTGCAATCTGAGAACTGCCATGTCTAACTACTTTTTTGGTTTCTCACTTTACCTGGGAGAATATACAAAGCAAAAACCTTTCTCTTCTCCATGCAGAATAAGAAACTTGCTGATGTAACGCTCCACAATTACTATATAACAGAAAAGTGATTGACTTTGGTAAGTGGTCTTGTTGTATATGAAGTTGGTAACTTTGACCAAAACTGTAATCTTAGAAGTATCTTATTGGTCAAGGATTTTTCAAACATCATAATTTTAAGTTACAATGCTGGACCATCATGTAGGTTTATAGGTATCGTATGCATTTCTAAAATCAGATCACACACTTATGTTAATTGTCTGCATAAATAAACCTATGTATTGAAACATTATCTTAATGGGAACCCATGATGAAATACTACAGCTGATTAAATCAACCAGGTAAATTCTCCCTACAGATATGGAAGGAATTACTGCAAATATTTCCCAGATTCCCTTTTCCTGAAAAGTTGGTTATCTTGTTAATTCAGGAAGGTATTAACTATCCAATAAATTCAGCATATCCCTAGTTGTAAGCTGTCAGGATGTGACATAACATCCTATAACATGATGCTACATGGTACATAATGCTTTAAATTAAAAAGAAAAAGAAAGCAAGACATTTCTTTCAGAGAAATAGTGGGTAGCTAATCTGAATATTTGGGGTAATTGGCTCTAGGAAGAGAGAGATCATTATTTCAGATTTCCTAGTGAGTGTTAATTAGTCATATTGCTTCATTGTTTGACAAAGAGAACATTGCTCGTACTGCTAAATCTATAATGACACATAGGCTTTTGCAGCACAGGTATTTTAAACTACCTTGACTGACTGACAGGTGGGTATTTCTATTCATAGTTGAATGCACTCACAGAGTTAAAGTTATGTTGTCTCAGAGGCATGAAAGTTTTCTCATCCTGATCATGAGAAGCTTTATTTTTAAACAGCAGGGAACAAATTGCACTCTGACCATTAAAATAGGAGCCCTCTATTTGTAAGCATAAAGGGTACATGCTTTTCTTTAAGAACACGTCCTCCGTGCCTACACTTAGCCAGGCAGCAGTCAACAGCTGTAGGTAAATTACAAGTACTTTGCTGTCATGTTAGGCATCCAAGTCCAACACTGAGGTGCAAGAGTGGCAGTATCACACCTGTCAAACTTTTGTTGTCTGCTTTTGACAGCCAGATCTTTAGCACTAAAAACACAGGTAAGTGAGAAATAGTATCACAAAGATAGCTGTATTGTTCTCTATATCTTTGACATTACTACATTGTCCTAAAAGAGAGACGATAAATACTGCTCTACTGCCTATATGAACCTCAGATTAAGGTTCTTATTCCAAATGACATTAACTCATTGAAGTCAAGCAGTTCAATAGAAAGGACTTAGAGAAAACAAATAGAAAATTATGTGATGGTCTGACATTCACAGGAGTGCAAAATATTTTCAAAACGTTCTTTTGCATCCTCAAACCTGGTCTTTCCCCTCCTAACAGGATTACTGATTGCAACAAGACATGGGAATTTTATGTGTGACTTGCTATTGGATTTCTCCCCGCTCTGTTTTTCAAATGAGAAACAGATGATCTAGACCAGGCATGCAGGTACCTGTTAAGTAACCCACTTTATCAGGTTCAGTGTATTTTGCTCGTTAGCAGGGTGGATTCTCATTTAGTTCATTATTTTCTCTGTGCATTTGTGTGAGGACTCAACAGATAAACATGACAAATTAAAGCTGGACAGATGAAAAAGCTCTTGCTGATAGTTTCACGCTCTGCTTTTCTTAATCTACTGAGCTAAAACTTGCAATGCCCTGAAAGTCAGTTCATTAATTGATCAGAATTCCCTACCTTGGAAATGTTTTTGGAGGGCAGAGTAATGTCTAAGAAAGGGAACAACTTCACTTAGGCAGTTATCATTGCATGTCTGGCAGAACAACTAGATGACTATCTCTTTCCACTAACTGTATGAACAATCCCGATAACGCCTCCTACAGGAGATTAACCACCATAGTATCTGAATTCCAACATGGAATTAAAGCTTTGTCAAGAACGACCCTGTCCCAGAAAAGATGACACTACTTTTTATACGTTACAACGCTATCCTCACAGTCCAGATCTAAGTGCACTTACAGGATACTTTCATCTGAAAAAAATATACAGAGATTTCCACAAAATATAGGATATTCAGACTTTTATAAGACAGAGCCACACTTACTGTGCTGATGTAACTTTGCTGACTTCATTGAACAGTGGTTCAGTGACTACAGTATTAGACAACTCTCAGAAGGTGTACTTTCTTTTTACTTACAACTTCTGACCTCTCTTATTTCACCTACCTTACAAATATAATGGACATTTGTCATCAAAAAAAATCATAAGGCCTATGGTACTTTGGAATTGCTAAAAATTAACCTACCTTTACTCAGCATGAAAATATATGTCTCATAATTATGACAGTCTGTCAATGTCTACAACAGGAGCACCTTTTGTCAGAGGTGATTACATTATATATGACATTAAAGGGTATAAAAACTCCATCCATAGCATAAGGATATACAACAATGAAATGAAATTACTACTGATTCATAATGACATTTTGAACCGGTATCAGTTACAGTAAATGATATGATATGGTAATAGTCATCTGCATCCAATCTTGTCTACTTAAACTTCAAAATTTGTTATAAGAACTTTAAATAGTAAGACTCCCGATGTCCTGTGACTGAATTTTTTAGGTTTCATGACAAGAGATATGGTCCCACAGTGTTTAAACTCCTATGTATTAATCCCCTCTTGAGACACATGAGAAGTCCCTGTTATCAACAGAGGCATGTTGAGAAAAGATCTCTAAAATGGTCTTTTTAAATCATTCTAATGATACTTTTTTTGCAGCATGTGGCATTTAACATTTTCAAGGCCCCACACATACATTAACTAATGCATCCTGACAACATCCCTGTGAGGTAAGTGTCTATAATCATCACCATTTATAGGTGGTGGTGCAGCTGACACAGAAGGCCAATTTTGTACATGAACTACAGTAGCGATACATTTAGCTAGATTAGTTAAGTGTCATAAATAATTTTAAACAAGTCCTTTCTGCATGTTTGCAACAAGGGTAGAATTGGAACCTGTTTTTTTTTCTCATCAGTCCTCAGGTACTGTACGCCAGTGTGGTACCTAAAGACTTTAAGCAATTCTGGGCCACACCTTCAGCTGCCATCAGCAGCTGCAATTTTTCTGAATCAAACACAGTTGTACTGAAATTAGGAGAGGCTTTCTGAATTTGCCCAAAACTTCTTATGTCCAATTAAGAAGAAATGAAATGTCTTTTATTTTGGCAGTACCTGGTCTCTTCAGGAACACATGTTTACATTTTACTGAATTGCACACATACACTGTGCTTTTTGGATAGCTGCAGAAATATTAATATTGAACTGTAGAAAACCACATATTGGTAATGAGCCCGTTTTGTGTCTTGGCTCATGGAAAAGAATGTGGAAATACCTTGTTCTGTGGTATTTTTCCTCTGACAGTACTGATACAGTGCCGCAGGCACTCTGAAAATAATAGCATAAGGTTAACTGACAATTGCATGTGTATTTACAACGATAGCCTGATATTACCATATTATTAAAGAAAAAAAATCTGGGGCTAGAATATGCAACTAAATAAATTTCTAAACATTGAAAGCAACTGAAGCTAGAAGAGACATTATGCTCGAACTGTTCACATAGCTCACACAGCTCACACATTCTGTATACATGCCATTTCAGAAACCTCTGAGAATCCTAAAGGAGTGGCAGATGCAAGGAAAGCTTTAAAATGCAGCAGAGCATCAGCTTGGCAGTACTTGCATACCTGCTGCTCCCATGCAAGTTAATAGAATTTTTAATCTTTACATAAATGCACTACCAGGCCACACAGAGCAAGCAAATTAAGCAATGAAGGATTCGTTTGCAAATGGACTGGTTTTGACAGATGGGATTATGTACAGTTTTCTTAAAACAGTAAGATACTTCTTTCAGGAACTAGGGGAAAGTTGAAGGCCCTAAGCTGCAAGGTCTCAAGGAACTGTATTCATAGGACAATTAAGAATTAGTGTCATTAGGTAACACAGATGGATGTAGTATGGCCCACAAAACTCACTAATGAGACATCCTGACTGAAACTATCCTGCTGGCTTCTTGAAAGGTCCCATGCTTACAGCTGTACTAAGCAGGGAGAGAACTGTTACACTCGATGCAAAGGGTCTGAATAAACAGATTCTCTATGCCTTTCACTGTGCCATATCTTGCAAATCAACTCCTCTCTGCCTGTATCACCTGTGCTAATTTTATGTCTCTTCCTACTCATACAAGTTCCCATTAAACTGTACAATTTACCCTAAAACACTGGTCCATAGCTTCACACTTTTCATACCTACAAATTTAAACCAGGTCCCTTCACTGTGCTTAGAAAGCATGTCTTTTTGTTTTGTATAAGGCTTTTGTTAGCAGTATTATTCTAGGTGTTTATGAAGTAATAATTATCTCTCTGAAAGCCCACTGCTTTTTCTAGGTACACCATTTCCCTTTAACTTTACTGTCCAGCCACACGAAATGACTCTTGCATTTTATCTGCAAAATAACTGAATTTTCATTTTCCTTTAGCTTAGAAGGATGTAAACTTGTTTCACTAATGTCATTTCAATTCCATAAGAAGATTTATTTATTGTTTTCTCTACTGTACAACCAAAATTGAGTCTCCTAAAGCATATCTTCTGTAGCTAGAGATGACTACCTAGAAGTTTAGGTGGTATCATGGTTTTAGTGTTGATCGCTGAAGAATTTAAGGGGCAATTTCTGGGAAAGTACACTATACCTAACCTTTTCACCAGTTTTCTCACTGCCTGACTTTAAATATATTTTTTACTCAATCAATAATTTCTTAGCTGACAAAACAATTTTCTAAAAGCTGTGGTACTATGTAGAATTTGTTATACAGCAGTAATTCAACTTGTCATGTTGTCCAATAGAAATATTACCAGAAGGCAATCTACCAGTTTCAGTCACTGTCACCAGAGTTTAAACAACAACACGGCATTTGAGAAACAGGGGATTGCTATAAAATCTACAACAGCTAGTGGTGGCAACTTTCCATATCATGTCACCTTAGGTGGTGGACTCAGTCAATACAGTTTAAATTGTCTTACTCAGAGTAAATGAAACTGTGCAATGCAGAGAACTGAAAACACTTTTAGACCATTGAGATGGTGTGTTGAGCATGATACAGTATTGCTACTAGAATATCTATCAGAACAACCCCCTTAACAATTATTAGAGTCCTTAAATTATTAAAGCAGAGCCCTTAACAAATAGGTACATATGTTGTCCCTGAGACAAATTTGCAAGGAAAGGGAAAATATTATGGAACACAAGAAGCTCACATCCTCTCCTTGACTCTCTCCCAATCTGTGGAGCCATCTCCAGTGTCCACAGCACCTGGGAACAAAGTGCAGGAGAAGAAATTACAAAGCACAGCTACAGCAGCCCTTCCTGCCACACCTTGGGAGCTTTCTATGTTGCTGAAGGAAGCAGGCAGGGGCTGACAAAGCTCCTTGGCCATGACTGACGAGTCAGTGCCATGTCCCACTATAAGCAATGATCTGATCTGCGCCATGGGTCAAGCCAGTTCACCCTCAGCTATGATGCTGGATGTGTGTTCCAAGTTGTGCGTTTCCAAATCTTCTTTGGGGACCTCACGTCTAAAAGCCAATCCAACTAAGAAGATAGATTTCTAACACAAAATATCATGTGATATTAACATTGTAAACAATGACCAACATAAGGGACACCAGAAGTTAAGAGAAGTGACTTAGAAAAATTTGTTGCTTCTGTCCCTACAACAGCACCAATTGGTGTTTCTCTGCTTTGCTTCTGAGTCCCCAAAGCACGACTTCTTAGCATTTATATGCTCATTTTGGTCTTGTGATATCTAGCACTGACGAAAGAAGTTGTGTAACGCTGATGTGATACTCAAAATAGCACCTTAGCAGCTAAGAGCTAGGGCACAGATTTTACTAATTCCAGCTATATTTAGGATTGTGCTGCCTTACTGTTTCTCCAATAAGCTTCTATTAAGTTAAATGTCATATGTCTAATTCCAGCGTGCCAAAGGCCCAACAGCACTGAAACTATCCCAACAGCAAGGTCACTTGATTCATAAATCATTGCAACTGATGTCCAATTTTCACAGGAACTCTAAATCCAAGGCTTGAACAGGGAGATATAAAACTTTCAAACAGAGAAGATTCATCCTCTCTGCCTGGAAATTCAGTTTATTGCTATCAAATATGTAGTACAGAATATCCAAACAAAAATTAAGTTTCAGATGCTTTTCGAGAAACTAATTTTTGTATTAAAGCTAATTAAAAATTAATTCCTTTAGTGTGTATTCAGGGAATTGTGGCTTTTCCCAAGTTGTTCTTTTTGGGAGATGGCTCTTGCCACACTTTTCATAAAGCCTAACTGTATCTGCAGAGATTAGAAAATAACTAAAATGAATATTATAATACCAGTCATGTTAGTGGCTCACGTTAATCTAAATATATGAGACAAGAATCAGCATATTGTTATGTTCCAAAGACTGCACATTGCCTTACAAACTATTAAAGTCATATCACTAGCCTTTTGTAAGCAGTGCTACAACAGAAAAAGTCAGGCAACTTCAAAATAAAATCTTTTTTGTTTCCTGCCATAAAGGTTGCTATATCCTTTAAAGTATATTAAAGTTTGGGGTTTTTTTCTTTTAAGAAATAAAAACCAAAATATTTTTGGGGTTTTTTTCCCACTTTTTTTTTTTCTAGAGAAGTAATGTTATTTTAAATTTTCAGAATTTTCGAATTTTATGAAATCACACTAATTTGTGAATAGTGGTAACCAGTTTAAATCTGCACTTCCAAGTGATTCAAATACGATACTGAAAAATTCAGTGCAGTTCTACACGTATCGTCTTGGTTTCGCAGTTGTGGCAGGGATTCAGGCAGGGTCTGCTGTGGCAGGTGGGGTGGCAGCTCTGGTGCTGGCTTCCCTGGCTGGCACTGCTGACTCCTGTGCAGAGGAGCAGCACGCCTGCTCTCCTAACTTGCTGCCGCCTATGGAAAAGACAACCAGGAGAGAAAGAAACGTTGCTGTCAAACTCAAAATAGCAGTATGCTCTGTTAGGATGGCTATACCTCCTGCATTGGTTGGAGATCTGGAGGGCACCTGAGGGGAGGGAGCTCATGCACTGGGTTCTGCTTGAAGACAGGCAGAGCCCATCCCCTACCACATGATTGCCTGCCTGAGTTCACGTCCTCCAGCTTTCAGTAGCAGTTCACACCTGTGCTGTTTCATTTCTTAGATGGGAAGTTACTATATCTGATATTTTCTAAGAAGTAAACAGGGTTTATGCATTGTGGTTGTGTGTAACACCTGTCAGATTTTACCTGTTTTTAAGGAGGTCTATCAGCACCAAACTGAGGCAGTTCCCACCTGTCTAGGCTTCCTGGATTACAACTGGTTTTAGTTAACTCTCTAAATATCTGAGTTGATTTTTTTCCCTCTTATACATAAAATATTTCTCTATTTTGCCTTTTCATACTTCTGAGCTGGATGCAATTGTTTCTTGCTATACATTGGCAGTCATACTTGTTTTTCTTTCTTATCTCCTTCTTGACCATGTGAAGAAACAATCAACAACACATAAAAATTTGTAATCCTTATCATACCGTCTATTGGAGGTGAATGTGTCATGCAGGATTTGATTAATAAAGTTCTTAAGACCCATCTTACATTCATAACATTTATTTCTTTTAGAGGAAGAACTACAGACAGATATGTGCAACCAAAGGTACAATATCATTAAGCATTTTGCATAGAGGGAGCTTTGTGTATAGACATATACCTTAGCACCATCTATACTTCCAAAGCACTCTATCCTAGCTCCTTGTACATCAACCCTTCTCTTCAGCTACAAATTCTCCTTTAGCAAATTCCTCAAGAACCTTGAAAACTCCACTTTTTTTTCAAAGTGTCAGAGTTGGATCACTTATATTTTTTTCTACATTTTAGACTTCCTCCATAAGCACATAAAACCCAGGAGTACTTATAGATTGTCAGTATTGGTCAAGTGCAACACACCAGCAAGTACAAATTCTTCCTTTTAAACACATGAATACAATTCTTATTAAACAGAAAATATTTTAAAGAAAATAAAGATACACTAATATTTAAGATATTAAAACATTAGAAATACCTCCCAATTTACTTTAAATTTGAAGAACTTATTTGTGCTTTTTCCCCCCTCACCGCTGCTACTCATACACCCAAACTCACCATTCGCTCTAGATTAAATATTTGTACTACTGATAGCTCTTTGATGTCACAATCCAAAACACAGAATTTTTAGGATATGTTTAGAGCAACATAACAGTGTGAATTCAAAGGCAGCCAAAAGCCACTGAAGAGCTTCAAATCTAATGAGGCATAATTTATAAGAAAAGAGAATTTCTTCTACTAGACTCGTTGAATGTAGCCATAGAAAGCAAATGAACCTTCAGGTGCAGAAGCCATCCTTCCGATCCTTTGCCTTACAGCTTTTTTTTTTTCAGATACTGCATGCACATCATTATTATTGTTTCAGTCTTTGGAATGTTGCTGTTTGTTACACATGAAGAAAATGATACTTAATAACTTAGTATTGTAGAAGAATTCTCAATTGAAAAAGATATATTAGACTCCATTCTTCCAGCAATATTGGGGAAGGCATGCTGAACATTACCTTTGTTTTTTCTGAGAGCACACACTTCTGATTCTTTCACATTGTAGCTTACTGTTTCCCACTTTGCTGGGATACACCACTTGGGAAAACTGTTATATACTAAAAAAGCAGCATTTATTTACTTGTCCCCCTAGGCACCAGCAATTTCCATGGCAGCTCTGACAGCACAGCATCATACCTGCTGGGATGAGGTGGAATGTTGTCATACAGCTGAAAGAGAGCCGGCAACTAGTAGCAATTGGGTAGACCAAAAAATATATTTAAAAATTAAATTCAGAATACTTTGCGAACTGGTACGTTTTGCAAGCAAACTCTAATTTATGATACTCTCTTAAAAATCTTTGGGCTGGTTTTATCAGTTATTTATCAGCCAGAAAAGACTTGAAAGATCTTGTGAACAACTTTTCTCTTATTAAATTTGTTTTGCTGTAAAAAAAAAGATAATCTCCAGCTGCAGCATTTGGTTCTCACCTCTTGAATAGACCATGAACAACATTTTAATCAAGGTTTTTGGTCTGGTCCACCACAGAAAGGGTAACTGCAATTTTTTTCATTCTCCACTTCAGTTTCTGAACCTGGTCCTCAGCAAAGTATAGCAAAATGTGAATTGAACTAATCTCTCAATGTTATTTTTTGAGGTCGGAAACGGATTCATTTTTCCAGGAGTGGGACTGTAAGTTATAACAGCCTGACTAAATTCAGCAGACCTAGGGCATTTGTCTCAGTGTGTGAAAGCTCCCGGTATTAAGCCACTCTGCAGAAGAGGATAGAGAGACTGGACTGAACTGAAAAGAAATAAATAAAAATGAAGAATTTGGTGTTCTTACCAAAATAAAAAATTATATTTTGAGTAAAAGAAAAAAAAAAATCCTGTTCAATGTGAAAAGTAACAAAGTTAAAGGGAGAAAACCATACAAGCCACTGGAGGTGATGGAGCTGGCTGAGCCAGCTACGGACCCAGGTACTCCCACAGTCAAGGAAAGTGGTGGTTGCAGACACAAGAGTGATAGGACTCTGCTTCCTTCCCTATGAATGTGTCCCAGAACACGGTTTTCTTATGTAAGCCCATTTTGTACATGCAGGCTAAATCTGGTGTGAAACCGTTTTTTAGTAAGTAGATCATCAGTTAAACTGCTTTCAGCTTTCCTGGGAGTAGGGTAGCCTACACTCTGCCTGCTTGGCAGATACCATGGCTATTATTACTATTCCAAAAATACTCTGAAATACTGTTTCCAGGATTAACTACTTGATGCCAGAAATGACTGTTTCTTGTGGCTGAAGAGATATTCCAACTGATCAGCAGCTTAGCAGATAAAATGAAGGACAGGGTATATTTATACAGCAGCTTGATGACCTCTTCGTCAGTCCTTGGGATGCCTTACAGGGTCAGATTGCTCTAGGCTGGATACATTGCCTTTTTCCCTCTGACACCGTTTACATACTGGTAGAGGTAACTATCTTTTTCATTTAAATGCCTTTCTTTAATTAACTGAGTTACACCTGTGTATTTTCCCCCTGGGGCAGGTGTGCTGGCCAGGTGCCATTCATCTGAAAGAGCATTCAAAATGCTTCTGTATAAACTAACATCTGCACAGTTTTCCACTGACCACATGCTAGAGAAGGTGTTTCTAAACAAGGACTGATAAAGTTTTCATTTTCATTTTTCTCTACCACGTAATGCAATAGCACCTCTTAAGTGACAGAATACCTTTTATTATGTTTAGCAAGGACTGGTTGATATCACTTTATAGGAAATGGAGAAAGCAGCTGATTTAATACCATAGTCCTGGACAATTAGCTCAGCATTGTTTCAGCTAGTTCCTTTGCTTTAAAAATGCTGCATTAAATCTCCTAAGGATGCTGTGGTTCCAAAGGACCATCGCTACACGAGAATCAAACACAAAATTATTGTTGTACAGAGTCATACAGTCTTATGGGAAGGCATTTAAATGAAAAAGATAGTTACCTCTACCAGTTTTAACTGCCATGTATGGAGACTCAAAAGAGAAGCGAGTATAGTATATATGTTTGGCAGGTTTTTCTTAATTTATAAAAAAAACATTTGCACACTCACAGATAAGCATTCAGATTTGTGTTCTTAAAAACACTTGTACAAAACCTGCAAAATTACAGTGTATATTGACATAAATGAGGTCCTCAACTCTTTATCAACTACACACTCACACTTTTACCCACAGGTTCAAGGGTGTAGTTATTCATAAACTCCATGCCATTTTGAATAGTCTTTTCTTCTTTTTCACACTATATCATAACAAAATTAAGCCCCCACCTTCAGTCCTCACTTTTGATCCATTCTGTTACATTTCTGCTCACTCCGTTTCCTCTCAAACCTTTCTGCTACTGCCCTAGGCTTGGAATCATTTCATGACTATGAGGAAGGAGTTTTAAAACAAGCAATTCTTGTGACAATCCTCATTTTTTCTATTAAAGGTCAGATGGATGTCTTGATTAATTAAAATTAACTCTTTCTCAGGGGAGACGTTGCTACTTATCATAGTCATTTCTGTTGACAGAAGAAGGACAGTTCAGTATTACGATTAATATTAACACAAATCTGGATTAATGAGGCAGCTTTAAAGCCTGATTGCTAGGTAGAGCAAACAACATATTTGTCTTATATATGCTGGAAACACCATGAAAGTATAAGTAAATTCCTTGGAGAAAAACCCACCAAAATGAGTTGAAAGACACCCAATAACTTTGAAGGGCATTACATCAGCCCCCAATACAAACAACAAATTAATCCATATATGGTGGAAGGAAGACAAAAGCAAGGAAAGGTTTCACCATTCTGGATAATACTGCAGTGTGCTACTCTGGCCAGTTAAACTCTATGGTTGATAAAGCAGTCTAATAGACTGAAATTGCAACACGGTTTGTATACTATGGAATCCAAAAAACAAAATTACCATACAAATTCTTTTTCTATATATTTGCTAAATTGAGTTTGGTTTTTTAAACTTTGAAGAAGTGATTTTTTTTTTCTCCTTTTCCTCCCTCATGAATAGTAATAGTAATTGGGTAGTCACAGAGATTGTTCTTGTGATACAATATGATCCGGAGTGTGCGATCTCATTTCAGCAGTGTTCCTTCTGTATGGACCTCTCAGTGACATAATGTTTGTTAACTAAGAAACTTACCTGGTCTTATACATGAATTTCCAGTGGTAGCTGAAGCAATTGCTTCATCTAACTAGAGCTATTTCTTACCTGCTTTATTCTCTCACTGCTTTATTTTAATTTTTCTCACTTGGATTGCAGCCAATACCCTTGACCACAGCTGATGTTTTAGGGTAGCAGAATTCAAGTATACCAAATTTTGAAACAAATTTTTTTCTCAACTTCAATAGTTTTTGTATCTGCCTTTGCCACTCTGGTTAGCTGGTCTCAGCTAATGAAGAAGTGTCATTGCCCAGAGTGCGAAAAGTGAATGTGAGAGAAGATCTATTGTTTTTTTAATCCTCCACATGATAGATGAAGTCTTGTTCCTAATAACTCCTTTCACATCACTTCATGAGTAAAGAACGTAAGCTAAGCAGACAGTACTTGGAAGACTGCTTATCTAATTTTTCTTATGTAAAGTAACTAGGACAAATATTTGCAGTTGCACATACGAGACAGCAGGTAAGCTTTGGATTTAAGAGTTTTTTCATTAAGTGGTCATGTACTTTCTGCATGATATTCCTTGTTTCAATTTTTTTTAAAAACAATTTTTCTCTTATTCCTTCTAACAGTAATACTGTAGGGTTTAGATTTGAATGTGGATAACAATTAGAAGCTTGAATAAGTTGCTGTGTGGGAAAGGTGCAGCACTAAACTTATACTGTAGGGAAACAGGAATAAAGTTGTGGTAAAATACTTCTGTGTTCTCTGGGGTTTTTTTGTCGACTTTAGGAGCTGAATGGTTTAGCTATAAGAGCTTGTCACCACATGACTGGAGAAGTAACACTGGGCAGAATCCTCTAGTAAATCTTCACACCTTTCCGGCTTATTAGACACCTCGTTTACTGGGTCTTGGCTGTGGCACACCCCCCACTCCAGAAGCTCCTGAGAAGATAGTTTGTAGGGATCTCTTTTAATACATTCAACAAAAATAAGAATAATAGGTCTTTATACTCCCTTTATCCCTTTTTGCCTTCTACATGTAATCAGTCAAATCCAAAACCTGTAAAAGATTTTTATAAGAGCAGAAGCTTAACTCATATAACCTTCCACTAAGAGAAACCTTCAACATTGCCACTGAAAATCTAACCCAATATTTAAAATATTTAGCAACAGAGGCTACAAAAAGTAACTTCAAAAGTCTTTTACAATCCTTATAGGGCATTTCTTTTAAATCTATGATTTGTCTGATAAATTTCAGATGCTGCTTCATTTTGATTACATCGACAGGAAGATACTTAAGTGAAGTTGTAGGAAGATATCAGTTTGCATTTTCTACGATTCTTTAAGATGCCATGCTCTTGGCATGTCAATCAATAGGACCTGATGTCTGGTTATTTGAAGTTCATCATCTATCATGTAGTACTAACTGTAACATCATATGCTGAACAGGTTAATGCATTATAGGTGAATTCAGTCATATGGCTAGGAAGATGGATAGGAACCTATTCCTTCATAGTGCTATATGCATATAATTAATAGCCCAATAAATAATTAGAAAAAACTATACTGCACCCCATGTATTTTCCTGTAATTATGTAATTTTCTTCACTCATCTAGAAAACAGATAATTTTTTTCAGTTGTCACAAGTGAGTTACTGCCAATAAGAAAAGATAAAATGAGATTCTTTCTACTATTAACAGATACATCTTTGTTCCCTGATCTAACTTTTCAAAAGCTACCACAGTAATGCTACGCAGACAATGCCATAGATCCTTTACATTCAAATACAGGAGGAAGAGTAGCCAAGCAAGGACATAGAGCTACCATTCTTTTAAATTCCATTTCTCGTACTTCTTGATAAGTGACACTATGTTAGAATGAAATGTCCAGCAGTTAGGAGTGTACATCAAGGAAATAATACAACATGCTTGAACGTGACTAGTACTCTATCCAAAACTGACCACCATTTTAGGAGACCTGTTATTTCAAGTGATGAAAGCTGTTAGCTGAAGAACCAAACAGGATAGGCATTAGTCTAAATTAGCAGGTTGGGGTAGGGGCAGAGAGGAAAATTTGTTCTACACTCCCTCAGAACACCACCATTCAGATTGTACCTACTTCCTGTAATGAGAAAACTACGAATTGCAAAGCTGGGGACATACCACCCATGAGATGTCTATAAGGGCACCTGAAAGTAATGCATGCAGTCAGAAGGAAGTAACTCGCTCAAACCAGCGAAAAAAGGAAAACAACAGCTGTGAGAAGGATTCATGTTGTTAGGAAATGGGGTGAGAGGGAGCCCTTGCTAACTGGCAGCTATACTGTCTTCTTCTTGCATAGGCAGCAGGATGAAAGGCAGTCACAATGCTGAGAGGTTTTTCATTACCTTTCCTGACTCAAATCCGGCTCGCTACCCAACTGACCGACACCTTTTTTATTGCTACTCCATCCTCCTTGCCACCTTGTACTATCTACACGCATTGAATCATTCTCAGCACCTTCACACTTAGCTGTTTCCTTCTTCCCCCATGTCCTTTCCCCGTGAGACAATCTCCATTACTAGGGAAGACACACCCTCTCAGTTTTTTTCTAATCTAATTTGTCTCAAAGTGGCAAATAGAAAAAAAGAATAGTTGAAAGCAAGGACATGCAATTTTTGTCAAACATAAATGGAAATATTGAGCACTTTTATACGATGTTCATATTGAGTTGTCACATCGGATGGAGTTCCTGCCTTCCTGCAAAGATCGTTCAGAAGATCTCTGTGAGTCAATACTGCAGCACACATGGGTACCTGGGATAATAATTGAGGGATGCTAGATACTGAATTCCTATGTGAAATAGAGTTACTTTTCTCTGTGAAACTGCAGTTTTCAGATCCATTTTACCAGCCTTACATGACGGCAAAGATTTTCATGCTCTGTCTTATTCAGCAGTCCTACTTTGCTGACCACATGGGAAAGAATAAGCATTTGAGAAGCCACAGTGGTAGAACATACAAGTTTGGAGGTTAGACAAGGCAGAGCCCTTTTAGCAACTTTCCTGAACTGATATTGAGCCAGAAGAACCAAGAACAGTCTGAAATGAGGAAAACCCACTGTGAAGTCTCTCGCTTATTATCTGTAACTTGCTCATCTGCTGCCAAGTGGTGAGTAACAATGAAGTGACTGGGTCACAAATATTAGCTTGCCATGCTGATTTGAAAGCATAAGTTTCTCTGAGGTCTCCAGCCCAGAGTGTCTAAAAGTGGTAGACTTTGTCATGTGCCCTTGAAGTCACCAGCTCATCAGTATATTGAACAGCGCAGTGATGTCAAAGCACAGGCCTCTCTGGAGAACTGACTAAGGCCTTCTGTCTTGCTGGACTGGTGTCAAAACTTCTGTAGGATCAAGCTGGATGAAAGCCAAGGAATAGGCTCTTGTAGAATTACTGGCACATCCCCTTGAATTTTCTGGGTCTATGTCAAGATAATGACAAGGCCATTCTGTTTCTTTTAGCTTCTGTGGAGAAATGTACGTAGTAGGGTATCCATTTCATTTTGCAGAAATTGAAACACTGCAAGCAAAAGATTCTTACTCTTTTTCTCCTCTCCAGAGGATCTCACACACACCAGAAATGGTACAGGTACTAGATTTTCAGTACTGACCTAGATAACTCTCCTTATATCCAGGAGAGTTCTATTACTTCTGTTAGCATGGAACTAGAAGATCCTGACATCCTCAGTATTTAAGATCTTCTCTAATTCCTCCTTTTACCTGATGAGTTTATAATTTTTACCACTAGAAATGATGTGGTAAGAAATAACTACAATTGCAGTTGTGATTAAGGAAACAATGCCTCACCCAAATTATTAAAATAAAATGAAGACAATTATTCTTCCCTGAATTAGAAATGAGAAATTTATGCCTGTTTAACATGTGCCCTATGATTTTTTTAATGCAAATTCCTTTCCACGCCCTGTGAAATCTGTAGTTTGTAATTAAGAAAACACAATGTTCTTATCATACTGTATCATAAGACTATTATAATATCATAAGACTATTATAAGCTTTTTATGTAACTAGAATATATTGAGTTCCTATGAGCTTTCAAGAAGAATATTATTTTAGGCCACGAAAGACACAGAGTATAGAGAATGACAAATATCTGTGTTACAAAAAATCATTTGAAGTGATGCAACAACACCAGTTTCCTGACTGTTATGATTCCAACATCAAATTGTATTGAGGAATAAAAGAATAATGGTCCCTTCGATGAGAGTACTTAAGCTGATAACGACACAAAGTGGTTCTTGAGTCAAAAGACTGGCTACTGTTGGAATTAGGGCTAATATTTAGGAAGTTACCAAAAGTGACCTAAGATTCTGTATGCTATTGTTTGAAGTGACAGCAGTGAGTGACAGAAACCTCACTGAAAGTTAGTAAATTTATGCACTTATCTATATTACAGGTTTTTTTTTAATGCATTAAAGCACCTATGATGAAGGAATTGTAGGACTTTTAAAGATCCAGCCCTAAGTCACTTCTGAAATTAGAACTTAGGTTCTTTATTTGAACGCTTTTGAAATTTTTTCCCTTGGTATTCCCTATAGATTATGCAGATTGTTGGCAAAATGCAATATATTTTTAAGTCTTTGGTATCATTGCCCCATTTCAGTTGAAAGGAATTAAAAATTGTAATGTAGATGAATTTATTGTACTTTAGTTTTTAACTAAATAGGATGGTTGATTTATATCGTTTGAAATCAAATTTAAAAGGATAACAGCTTAAATATATTTAGAAAAATATAGTGTTGTGCTAACAAAGCTTGCCTCTAGAGCTGATACTTCATCAGCCTGACATATCACTATTAATTTGAATGTGAAACTTTCAGGAAATAAATAATCCATTAATTTTTATTTTTTTAAATATATTCGTGTTTTATCCATCAATTGTTTTAAACACCCATTGCTGAGTAGGGCATTTAATAGCTCTTCTTGTGTTTACTGGAGCTGTCTCAAGTAAATTTAGCTTTTTTGAGAATAAAATGGGAAAGAATCAATTTCATTTTTGATTCTGTAGCTCTGTAGACAACCTTATTATATTTAAAATGCTACTTTTATGAGTTGTAAACCATATTTTCTAATAATTGCTATAGCTAGAGGCATAATTTAGTGTATTTTTACAGGCTTAGTACTTTTTGTTCTATTGTAAACCATATTTCCTGATAATTACTATAGATAGACAAATAATTTAGTATATTTTTATAGGGTAGTACATTTTTATAGTATGGTAAACCATATTTCCTTATAATTACCAGAGAGAGAAAAATAATTTATATTTTTATAGGTTAGAACATTTTTATTACTGTACATTTTCTGCAGATTAAGTACTATGTACTTTTTCTTTCTCAAGCAGTCACGTTTCCTCAGTAACCACTTTTTATTATTTATATAATTTACAGATGATGACTTCTTAAACTTGTTTTCCCTATTTTGCATTTCGAAGTTTCTATATAAATGTATGTGCCGCTAATTTTGAAGGAAGAACAAAGCATCTGTGAGACACTGTAGAAGTTAATGACATTGTTAAAATGATGACAGATTGCTTTAATGGTAGATATGCACTTAATTGGAGGAAGTATAACAAAATGTGCTATTTCATACTACTAAAAAGAGTCAGTCAGGAGCCATCACCCGTTTACTGTCTTATCTTTATCTGACTCACAATGCATCTACAGTATGATAACTGATAGATGTTGCTAGCATGTATTCATGTACTGTACATTCATTCCGACAACCCATTAAATAGTGTTTGTTAACCTTTAATTCAGATGTCTGCAATAAGATAATACAATGTAAAACACAAGTCAATGGAGGGTCGTAAAGCTGTTTCTGCTACAGTTTTTATTAGCCTGTTATTCGGTGTAGAATGCAGCTACACCCTGAAGCAAGTCTTATATAAAAGTACAATGTCAATATATTACGATGCAAACTCAACCTATAAAATCAATGACAAGTATTATGTCTGTTGCTATCAGCTACTAAAATATAGATACTGTTTTTAATGGATGCAGTGGTGCTGGACTCAACATTGTTGTGCTATTAAACTTAACCCTTTATGCATGAAGCACAGTTATATGGCCCCCAGACAAGGAATGCTCATTGCAGGATGCTGCGCCAATCAAGACAGACTGACCACAGAATATGTAAGTGTAAATCAGTTTTCAAAGGATGCTAAAGCAAAATGGAATTCCAATGCGTGATTCTCAGTAGAATTCCACTTAATCTCTAGAAAAAGGGGACCATTTATCCCATTATCCAGGTGTTTGTATTTTGATTAACAATTTGGGTAACTGAATGGAAACTACTTGTGAAATTTGAAAATGGCATTGAGTCAAGGCAGATTTGAGTATTCTGGAGAACACGGTTAGATTTCAAAGAGATCTTGATAACTGGCAAGAAGGATCTGAAAGCAATAAGATAAAATCCAGTACAAATAGCGACAAAGTACTAAGGGGAGATTTTCCTCCTACCCCCACCTGATTGCACAAATAAAAATTCTGAGAAAACTAGAAGGAATAATGAAACTGGATCCAAGCTGAAAAAACCAATGATGATCTTGGGAAAAAAACAAAACTAACCACCACAAAACAACAACAACAACGAAATATAAAGCCCAAAAATCCAACCCCAAATGTCATCCTGTCATGTACCAGTAAGATTGTTGCATTTAGGACCAGAAGTAATTATTATTCACTTCTAAACACCAGAGACTTTGCAACTGGAACTATGTGTCCAATTTTGAGTAGGGCTATGGAATAAAGTTTAAAATGGGGTAGAAACTTTAGAGAGCAGCAAGCAGAATTAGAGGATGTCGTGTGGAGTACAAGACCTGCAAAGACAGGTTGCAGAAGCTAAAAATGAGTTAATCTGTAATGGCAGAATTTTAGGGCAAATATGTAAGGAAAACTGTTTTTGCATAGAGGATAATTCAATTAGGATAGCTCAACAAGAGATTGTGGAAAATGACAAACATTTGTATACATATTCTTGCTCACAGTAGAGGAGAGGCCTAGATATTCCTAAAGGTCTGTGCCAACCCAGCATTTCTATGATTCTGTGAAAATCCCCCTCAATTTTTTCTATCTTGGAACTGTTAAACAAAAACACTTGTACAGCAAAAAGAATCAGAGCTCTGTAAAACTAATTTTGTTGATTTATCTTCTGTCAAATGACTGTTTTCTATATCTAAAGCAATGAAATAACTATTAGCAATGCAGAAGGATTTGATTCAGAATAGGCAAATACCTGTAGAATGCTAATGATGCTGTACCTTTTTGTTTTGTCATTTCCTGTATACTCAGTATTTGTGTTGGTGGAAGAAAGTATGTCATTTCTCACAATGATGTAATTGTTGGCAGTGAATTCACAGACATCACAGCTGCTGACTGCTCTGCTGTTTCAATTTCATTTTCATATTTCATTGAAGGCAGGGTTGTTTGCTATACACCCTGTTTTGAATGGTGCAGAAAGTCCATATCATTATCATAGTTCTGCAATAATTGATGGGTGAAGTAATTCATTATGAATATGATGTAATGGAATAGGCACCATGATTTAATCACCAGAAGAGGAGGTCTTTGGAGCTCACACAAAGGTATGAAAGTCATTTCTATGATAAATAGCATGTGATAAGCTGTTTAGAAAACGCTAATGCAAGTCACAGAAAAATATACAGGAAGGAGGCATACAAATTCCTTGTATGGAAAGCAGTTCACTCCCAAGAACCCAAGAGATAGTCTAATGAGGAAGGGAAACAGCAATGTCGATGGATCCATCACTATTTTGAAAGTGATCCTGCTTGATAGGCACATTTGTTAGGATTAAAACTTATTTGCTGGACTATTGTTCACAAAGCATTTCACACACTATTCACTGGGGACCTGAGTCTAAGAAAATGTTTTTAAGGTGATTTAGACTGCAGTGTGACCTCTTCTGCCTTTTTGTTTTCTTTCAGTATTTTCTTGCATGAAAAACTTTTCTCGAGATTTTTTTTAAGTTGTAAACCAAATTTAGTTTAGTCAAGGTAGGAATTGCACTTCAATTTCAGCTGTGATGTCTTCTCCTATCAGAGACATTATGATCCTAGATGCTCTGTTTTTTTATGATATATAGGAAACATCCCTAGTGCAAATCAAAATTCTACATACGTAATGTATAGTGTGAAATATTACTAAAAAGTTAATATGGGAATGATACTTCTTGCTTTGTAATAGATTTATCACCATTCACTGATAGTGTTACTAGTTATCAAACACCAGCACCGCTATTATTATTCCTCCAGGTCTTTGCATGCTGTCAAGCAAGAGGTGAACAACTGGGACTGAATAAAGACAAACTATCTTGATATAAGAGGTTTCAATGAGAAAATCACCAGAGGTTTCCTGAAAAAATTATTGTCGTCATCAGTGAGACTAGAGAAGAGCAAAAATGTTTGCTCATGGTCTGCTGCCAGGTTTCATTGCAGGGAATATCGTCATCCAAAGGAGAAGAGTCATATCCTTTCCAAGCAGAAAATATGTTTCCAACGTTCTTTTCAGATTTCTTTTACAGTACTTGCTGATCAAAGTCCAGCTCTCAGATGAAGAGTGTGGGGAGCACAGTATCCACACCAAATTATGAAAATTTAAATTGCTTCATTCACTTTTCCTGACATGGTCCACAAATAGCAATAGTTGAAGTTTTCAGTTCTAAAATACCTTTTGCCCTGCTGCCACAAACCAAACCAAAAGAAAGTCTATCTGTGAGACAATGTGACAGGAAATGATGGCAATTCAAATATCTTAATTACCACTCCAAAATGCCCAGCAGTGAGTAGTTAACACCCACAGAATTTCATAAACAACTTGTTGGGAAAGAGAGAAATATAACTATACTGAGATATATGTTTTTCACTTCATTGTTTCAGCCAGTGTCTAGATATGAGTACTGTTTGCTTTATTATTGCTGCTTTTCTGGTCTTGCCTGGGTCCAGCCGGACCTGTGGCTTCCTGGGTTCTCAGCCCGCAGAAGCAGCGACAAATGAATTAACTGAGGTTTGCGTGCCACAGTCTGTCTGGTCGGACAGCCTTTCACAGCAGGCAGATTATAAGGCAGCAGCGAAGGCAAAAGAGGAAAGAGATGGACCTCTGCAGCTATATTCCAAGTTTATTTCTCTGCCCTGGGGGACAGGGTACATATCCTGAAGGGAAGCTAGCAGAGACAGTTTCTCGCTCTGTCTGTGCCGCTTTAAGGGGTAGGGATAACAGAGCTTAACCAATCGGAGAGTAGGGATACATGAAAGAAAACCAATAAAACCATCTCAGGGGAGGAACAAATTTAAACTGACTAATAACAATATAGCTGGAGGGAATTTTCAAATCACGCCATCCTGTTACAGAGCTTGAGGCTCTGTGACGGAGGAGAAAACGTAAAGTGAGTGACATCTAAGGAATGTTGCTATGTTGCAGACTCCTCTTTTGATAACCTGGGCTGCACCACAGCAGCATATTATGTGTATTTTCAGGAGCTTGTTAAACACACAGTTTGTACTTTTGAAGAAAAAAATAGCCACATAAGATTCTTTTCTCCTGAATCTGATAGTATAACTGAAATAGCTCATTTTGAAAATACTGACCAAGTGACATAATCTCCCGGACCTACATTCAGAGTTGGAGTTCCTGTAGAGGGAATAACTGAATACCAGGAGCTATAAGGCACTATTCTTGATGTGCTAGGCTTGTCATTCAGGTCTGTAAAATGGAGAGAGAGAGATAGAGAAAGAGAAAGAGTATTCCAGAAAACGCATGGAGCTCCACCTGGCAAGATGCAGACAGAGGATGTCAGAGGATATGGCTGCCCAATGTTTTCCTATAGAGCAGCCAGGCGTCATTTGCCTGTAATCAAATACGTTCTTCATTGGGAAACTACAAGACTAGAGCTTACAACTCCAAAAGATGAAAAGGGGAAGAGAGATTGTTTGGGTGGCAAATATAAAAGCTTTTTCTTATTGTGTCACTGAAGTGTTCAGGTTCAGGAGGCAACTCAGTATGAAAAATAGCTACATTTACAATTCAGATAAACATGTAAACTCTGAATAAACACATATATTTGGGAGACTCAGCTAAAGCAGACAAGAACTACAAGATCCTTTGAAGCAGGCCCATCACTGATAACTACGAATGTGAGATTAGGTACCCTCATTTATTCTTGTAAATAGTGTCATCTCTTCCAATTAAGATCAACTTCTTCTATCTCCTCAATTGCTTTATTAGCATTGTTGTCAAGTTCTGCAGAAGCCTTAATTAAACAGTCATCATGATTATGGCTACTTTCCCAAATGATTGAAGTAAATAATTTATATATGGGTTATAAGAAAAGTTTTTACTTACTGAAATACTGTATTTCAAAAACTTTCCAAATGCCTAATTGCATAATATTTTAAATCCATCCTTTAAACAAATTGTGCATTACAAAATAAAAGCTAAAACTGAACTAACTGAAATTTTGTTGCTTCAAGCAGTTATATTTCTTCTAATGACATCTAAAGTAAAATTAAAAACTGAATGCAGAAAATTTCATAACTGAGGCATTGAGAAAACGTTTAAGCATTTAATACAAGGTATGATTACTAATTAATTGTATTAATGAATACTGGATCATACAAAGATGAAAAATAATAATTTGTGAAATCCAAGATACTGAGACTTAATATGCTATAATAATACATCTGTATCAATGAGCAGCATATTGAGATATCTTCTACTATATAAATAGTAAAATATATTTTTTGAAATAATATATGAAGGGGAAATAGCTGTAAAACTCTTTTCTAACTTTTATTTGCGGGTTAAATGTACCTTTTTCCATGCCACTTTCTCACTACTATCTAAATGGTTCATAGATTTTTTTTAAAATTGAGATTAAAAATTAGTATTAGAAAAAGTTCTCAAAATGACCTAGTTTTTTTTAATTGAGACTATAATCTTTAATAATTGACATTATTACTAACAAACAGTTTAATGAAATTTTACATTTTCCTCTCAGTAGAGACATGTCATTCCCATTGCCCTTAATTAGTGTTATATGTGCTCTTTGAGAGAAGAATAGGCCCTTTAGCTATAAATTCTGACTTTTGAAACAAAAAAGTCATAACCTTTTTGTGTTTCTGGTTGAAGTAGCTGCAACCTAATTTCATATAACAATTGTGGCAAATAAGAATCAAAACATGGAATGAGAGACACTGAAATTATGAATGTGGTGTTGATTTTTAAAACTGTGGCTCAAGATAGGACTAAAATAAACATTATTAATGGTATTACGCTGGGGTAGGTTTTTTCTGTCTCTACGTCCCCCCTGTCCTATTAAGCTATTGTCTGCTTTTGGAATACACTAGTGTATCCTGCTGAAGGACACTTGCTTTGCTGGTATACACACATTTCTTATGTTTAAAGCTATCATTGCTCTCTGTTGTATGTAAATGGAGGCCAACTCTATACACCTCTTACCATTTCATGCATCTACTCATATAGTACAACAACTTGAATGCTGCGGTCCTCGAAAATTTTATGAGAGCATTCCAAATCCCAGCTTCCAATTCTCATTAGAGGCTTGACCTATGAAATTTAAAAAGACCTTCAAGTTATTTCTTCTTGTATTGTAAATTTCTGAATGTAGATGCTTGTTTTGCAAGACCTGCAAATTCCCTTGGAAGAGAGGGGATGCTTGGGTGTGTGTGTGCGCGTGTACTCAAAAGTTACTTCATAGAAGTTTCTGGCAGGACTGCGTAATAAAGGTGGTGAAAAAGATATCCTAAAATTACAAACAAAAATATTTTATTTCATGCATCTCAACTACCTAGTCAGTTTCATCAAACCAAAAGCAGGGATGAAAACCTGTGAAGTTTGATTGCAGTTTCCAACTGAGAAAAATTTTAGCCTTGATTGATCTGTGAGACTGTAACTTAGGCAAGTTTTGTATAAAACTTTCTTTTTTTCTGAGCCCTTGCCAATTTAGTATCTCTGCATCTCTTTTTGTTGTATGACTATGTAACATGATATAGGTATCAAAAAATAGTCAAAAGCACTTAGTGCCTAGTGCATGTATTCACAAATGCTGACTTTGTTTCATAAGAATTATTTTCAGTCATATTTTACAACTTGGCATAGTAAAATAAGGTTGTCCAGGTTACAGAGAAGGCACTAGGGAGGAAGTTGCATTCTCATTATGAAAGATAAGGGAAAGATATATTTAAAAAGAACTTCAGCTGTGGAAGAGGGAAATTAAGATCATAATCTAGGAGAAATTATTATGGTATCTTGAAAGTGATATAGTGACATGTTCATGTTACATTAGATATTACGGGAACCTTTCTGGTGAACAGGTCAAAAAACAAGACAACTGAGAGTAAAACATTTAGTATAATTCAATGTATTCTGCAAGATGAGTGCTTAATTTTCTCTCTACCAAGCATACACGGGAAGTTCTCAGAGCAACAATACAAAAAAATACGGGAAGGGACCCTTTCTTGTATTTCATAGGGATTGTACCACTTTAATTTTAACTCTAAATTTTTAAAGACTGGATATATAGAAAGCAATGCATGTTGGGGCAATTTGATAATTTTTACTTTCAGAACTCTCTGAAAAAAAAGTCCTGAAATTAAATTCTGTGGCTGCTACTGAAAGAAGTTTAGCCAAGGAAGTAAGGGAGTGCATTATTCTGGAAGTATAGGAATTCATGTGGTGACCCTAAAATGGATGATGTCAAAGAAAAAAACTCATCAAAGCTAGAAAATCAGAAAAGCATCTGCACTACTTCCCCACACACCTAATTTCCTACTCAAGAGGCTAAAATATGCAAGTACATTAAACATTGCCTGTGCAACTGATCATATTTCTGAGAAGTGTTTATATGTGATTACAAAAAACGAAGATTCAGCATTGCCCTACTGCTCTTTGTACCAGATACAGCCAGCCAAAAGAGTCATAGTGTAGGTATAATATCTTCCATGTGTCTCAACGGTTCTTTACTGCTACATGCCTTCTGGAACTGTGGCAAGGAATAGGAAGTAGATAATACAGCAGTTTCCAGAGCTTCCCTAATGCATTCCAGGGAGTTGACTCTTTGAGGGGGTCTAAGAATAAAAAAGACACAAAATGATTCCTGTATGATTCCTACTTAATTAATTCTGGAAGCCAGAATCCAGAGATAGTTGAAGTAGAGCTAGGAAAACATTTGAGATCATATATTGTATTCAATAAAAAAAATAGATTTATGCCAATAAAAATGCTTATTAAAATGATGCCAAATTTGGTGAACAGTTTCAGCCAGCAGCAAAATGGAAAAAAAAAAATCTGAAGCTTCTTTAAAGAAATATTTCATATTTTAATTGAAGTCAATATTTATAAAATTAAAATAAAGCACAAAACCTGGAAATGAAATAATCATTTTATGCTATCAGAAGCAGGGGTTGTTTCCCTCATTGTTCTGTGGCTAAGAACCAAAACCAAACAAATAATCCTTCCTAATCAGCCTAAAATGATCAGTCCCTTCCCCCACTTCCAGTTTTTCAGTTGCATCAGTGAACCAAAACATCCAATTATTTGTTCAGGTCTGATTTCAAATATCTACCAGCTGGTACCAGTGATAAAAATAGGAAAATGAGGAAATAATAGATCAGGATCAACACTGCCAAAAAAAAAAAAAAAAATCTACCTATTTATATCATGGTCCTAGCTGAATACTGTTGTGGTGGCTTGACTCTGACTGGATGCCATGTGCCTACCAAAGCTTCTCTATCACTCCCCTCTTCAACCGGATGGGGGAGAAAAAATATAACAAAAGGCTCACAAGTTGAGATAAGGGCAGGGAGAGATCACTCACTGATTATCATCATGGGCAAAACAGACACAATGTGGAGAAATTAATTGAATTTATCACCAATCAAAATCAGAGTAGGATAATGAGAAGTGAAACAAATCTTAAAAACACCTTCTCCCCACCCCTCCCTCCTTCCTGGGCCTAACTTTATTCCTGATCTAGCCTCTCCTCCACAGACATGCCAGGAGACGGGGAATGAGGAAACAGTGAGTTCATCACATGTTGTTTCTGCCGCTGCTTCCTCCTGAGGGAGCAGAGTCCTTCCTTTCTCTGCTCCAGCATGGGGTCCCTCCCACTGGGCACTGTCCTCCACAAAATTCTCCAGTGTGGGTCCTTCCCACAGGCTACAGTTCTTCACAAACTGCTCCAGTGTGGGTCCTTCCCACAGGCTACAGTTCTTCACAAACTGCTCCAGTGTGGGTCCTCACGAGGTCACAAGTCCTACCAGTAAAATAAGCTCCAGTGTGGACTCCTCTCTCCATGGATCTGAGGGTCCCTGCAAGGAGCCTTTTCCAGCACAGGCCTCCCACAGGTTCACAGCCTCCTTTCAGGCATCCACCTGCTCCAGCATGGGTCTCCTCTATGGGCTGCAGGTGGGTGTCTGCATTCCTGCGGTGCTCCATGGGCTGCAGGGGCACAGCTGCCTCACCATGGTCTGCACTACCGGCTGCAGGGGAATCTCAGCTCCAGCACCTGGAGCACCTCCTGCCCCTCCTTCTTCACTGGCCGTGGATCTGCAGAGCTGTTGCTTTCACATGTTCTCACTCCTCTATTCTCTGGCTGCAACTCCATCTGTGTAATAATTTTTTTTTCCTTCTTAAGTATGTTATCACAGAGGTGTTACTACAATCACTGACTGTCTCAGCCTTGGTCAGTGTAGGGTCCATTCTGGAGCTACCTGGCATTGGCTCTGTTGGATACATGGAAGCTTCTGGCAGCTTCTCACAGAAGCCACCCCTGTAGCTCTCCCACTATCAAACCCTTGCAGCACAAGCCCAATACAACCATCTAAAACATGTTGAACTATTTTTTTTCCCTCATGTAGGCCTTGTTGAAACAAATCCTGTTGGTATGTGTTCAGTTTGGTTTCAGGCTATTCTGAGAATTTGTAGCAATATTTCTTTAGTTGTGAGGGTCTTTCTACATTTGGGTTTAGTCTGTGAATTTCTATTATCTTTTATTTAGTCTCTCAAACTTTTAAAAAAGGAGTAAGATTGGTGAACATATGCTTAAACAAAAATGTCAAAAATGCCCTCTTTGGTGTTTCTGATTACCTGCAAACTGCTGTTTGCCAATTAGATCTTCATTGATTTACTGTGATGTGATAGATTATGGCAGTATAATATAATCTGTGGACATTTGGTTTCTTGCTAACTTGCTGCTGAATGACTGCATCTTTCCACTAAACTCCACTATCACAATCTCATCACAACTGTTAATGTAGTTTAGAAAAGCTTTTATTCTTATCAGAAGCTGCATGCTTTTAGAGAGCAGCACAATTTAATTCCAAAATTCGGTGGAATATACATGGAGTAGCTGGTACTACACATACCCACCTGTAACATGAGCTCTCAGCTCCGTACTATCCTACCTGTAGCACCAGGGATGCATGACCACCTTATGGCATAGCAGAAAATATATTAATATAATAATGCTACATGCCACATGTTCAGAGTAAAAATGGTCATATATAACAGCTTATCAGTTCTATTTAAGACTCACGAAAATTTATCTCTAAATAATGTCAATACACCATTTTAGGGATGCTATAGAATAGTCAGACTGCATTGGAATATCTACTCCATCTGAGAAATGACCAGAAGAAGGTAAGGGAAGAGTAAAAGTGTGTATCTGAAGTTTATCTTCTAGGAAAATGTCTTCCAAGTATCTGGTTGTTACTGGAGCAAGGAGTCAGAGGTGGACATTTCACCACCAGCACGAGATTCAGTAGCCACCAATGGACTTCGGATTAGTCTTCTTTTATCCTGTTTTTCGTAGACTTCTACATTATTCACTGTAAATGAGTTAAGAAGAGGAATTGAAGCTAGTGACAGAGGAGATTTGCTTTATTTTGTTCCCTGTCAGTTGCTAGCATATTTTATTGCCTTATTGTCTTGCCTTGTTCCATTCCATTTAATAGAACTGGTTCACATCACACACATGATGATCTAAAGTGCAGTTTTTTTGAGGTTTTTTACAGTGGTCTTACAAGGTGGGCTAGCATTGAAAGGAGTTTTTAAAACAGCAGCTGTTGATTATCTAAGAACATGTAAAATCAATACTGCTGCACATGTAGAGAAAACTAGAAAATTGTGATAAAGCAAGTCATGTTAAACAAATCATTGCTCACAAGGTAAAAAGTAATAGGAAAAGTATGTCAGGGACATACTTTATTTTCAGCATTTACCTATGCCGAAAAAAAATATTAACATTACCTTAGTACTGTTCACTTGCAATTAAATTCATAATAAAACATGAAAGGGCAAAGTATTAACCATATTTGAAGCAGGATGGGCATCCTGGTCTCCTGTGATGTCTATGATGTAGGCAGGTCACACTATAAACTCATACTACCTGTGGGATTAGCAAGCTTTACCTCCCCATTAATGGAAAAAAAGGTAAATGCCTCTGCCTTTTTTGTTTGTGTGCCTTTTTCCCTGTCAGTGTTAAGTGCTAACCCTACAACTCTTTCAAACCCAGTAAATATAAAATATCTGAAATAAGACAGGAGTGTGGTCTGTGATTCTTCTCTCCGATATATTTAATTAAATAGCAGGATATTAAAAGTTAAAAATGCATGCTTAAATCAGCGCTTTGTTACAGGCAGCACTGTGTCTGATGTAGTTCTAGAAAATCTCTGTTTATGTTCTATACTCAGAGCTAATAGCAGAACTCAGATCCTGAAATTCTGCCTCAGCTGCAGATCCCACACCGCCCGCAAATTTTTCAGAGGAAAGTTTGCCTGAATGACGAGTGAAGAAACGAGAATCCAAACCATGTCCTTTGCTGTAAACTATTATGATGTTTAGAAATTTAACATAAAAGATGATTACATGCAATTGTGCTAAATGCAAAGGGGAAAAAAATCTACTTAAAAGGACCTAATATAATCCTTTTTAAAATTTTCAAAATCTCTTCTTTAGGAAAACATTTTTGTAGCCCAAGTTTATTGTGTTAGATCAGCTTATCTGTAATAAATCTTAATTTTTTCTTCTACAAAAGATAATCAAAATATATTTTACGCATAAAGACGGACTTTCATTAGGGGATTGTTGCATACAGCCTATAGAGTGTGTCTTACAGCTGAGCAAAATGAGTTCCCGTTTCTTGTGTATATATGTATATATAATATATCAAAGAAGTTCATAAGCAAGGAACCTGTATATTGCGATTGTGGTTTGCTTTTTGTGTTAACAGAACTGCAATCTATCTACAATGGCTGCAGGTTATAGCCAAATTTAATCTTCTTAAAACATCACTATCAAGTAAATATACTAAAATATAAAAACCTCATTCATCTCTCTCTGTTGAAAAGATATGATTATTCAATGGCTTGATGCAAAAAACTCCCATAGTTGAATCTTAAGAATACACTGGAAGGGGTAAATGAAATAGCAGCAGTAGGTTTACTTTTACAACTGAAAAAAATGTCACATGTATTAATGTCAACAACTGGAATTTTACCTCATTAGGCAATTTCTGATCTAAGGCTCCGATGATTATTCTAAGCAGAAAAAAAATATGCTAATTATCCTCTCTGAATGTAGAAGGAAAAAAGGTGTAAAATCTTCCTTTAGCCGTGTGACCATGTACTAATTGCATGTCATGTGTCAAAATAATGCAACCCACTTTGCCTAAAGCAATTAGACATACAGAACTCTATTAATGAAGCACTGTCTGTCACTAAAAGTGTTTTCAGAGCTATAGTTGAAGATTAAAATATTAACTTCTCAAATATTTATGATAGTTACTGACAGCATTTCAAAATGTTACTTTTAACAAAAGTATTTTATTCAGCTCCAGTTTTTAATTTGGATTTTATATTCAAAGACATTATTAACATATGGGAGTTGTGAAATTTCTATGATCTCCACTGAGACTTCTTTAGAGAGGGTACATTAGCTCCTTGAAGTTTACAACACCTTCTTCTATTGTAATATAAACTCTTTCAGAACAAAAAAAAATGTTAAAAACTTGTCTTTTCTTCAAAAGTCATTACGACAACAAAAAAGGAGGAGGTTCTTATTGTACTTTACTTATTTTCTCTGTGTGAAGGAAAATGGCCTTTCTTGTCAATATATCATTTGGTTCTCTCCTTCTTTTTAGGGTCACTGGTCATCTATGTTCATGAGCACAGAGATTAACCTTTTGAATACCCTTATGCAGTAGGAAGGCAGGGATGTATATTACCAAGCTGTTTATCGAATCTATCAGACATGCTGAAGAGCAATTACATTAAAAAATGTAATGCCTGCTCTGTATTATCACTACTCACCCACCTGCTTGGGAAAGGGTTTTGCACAATTGTTCCATGATCAATATAAATCTACAGCTTTCTGAGTGCAGAAGAGGACTGCTTTTATTCTGCATCCCTAATGTACAAGAAAAAAACCAAAACAAACCAAAACAAACTTTTTCAGGCACTTGCCCCAGTAAACTGAGGTGGAATATTTGTATGCAAAGAAGGTGAATGGACAAGCCCTTAGTTTATGTTCATATGGAGACTGAGATGACTACTGCGATATTTGAGGAATTATAGGTTTACCAGGACTATGCAGGAATGATACCACTGTAACACTATGGAATTATTACCCTTTTTTTTTGTGCCAAAAAATCAGCAAATAAAAAAGCCATGTTGTTAGCACTTCATCATTTTCTAGTACTATGGTGGTAAAACTGACTGCTATTATGTATTAGTCCTGCCACTGCTTTTATGTTTGGTAAGGGTATTGCCTTGGTTTTGGAGCTATTACAGTCTATGGGAATCAATTACATGTACTTGAACTAAGAAGGATTTACTTGGTAACTGTAATGGCTCTGAAAGAGCCATTATGATCTGTCATGTCAAAAATGCACATGTGCCTACAGTAGATACAAACAAAGCTGTGCAAAAAGTTTGCTACGTATAGCAAGCCATTTTGGTTAGCTTCTCTGACAAAACAAAATGAGCATTTGATGCTGAAGTACTTTCACAACTTTTCATAATAAATGAAAAGGAATTCCTGCCAGTCCTCTGTCTTGTGCTTTGCTGAAGGAAAGCTTGAGTGTTGCATGAGAGGCAATCAGGGGAGACATTACTGAAGAGCAAAGCTCAATGAATCACAATGTTTGGGGATAGATGAAACCAGTTTAAACGGGAAAAAAGTGAAATAAATAGAAGGGAATAGTTTTTCAAGTAAGTGAAGGAACCATGATTTTGCTATCATTATATACATAATGATAACACTTTGGTGAGACTAAGAAAACAGGTTACACCTCAATAACTTTAGTCTTGTTACAGATGCATGTTCAGGACATCAGAGCATCCTGGTGCCAGAGTGAACAATGAATGAGAATAATAAGAATAAGTTTTCCTGCCTATGCTATAGGATAGATGCAGTCTGTAGTCTTAGTTTCCTCATCAGACAGATTGGTAGACCTTGCTGCAGAACATTGCCACTGCCTCTGTACTTATTTATCTAGGTGTCTGCTGAAAGGAAACCAAAGCACACTGAGGAACTGCACTCACGTTTCTATTTCTGACCTGGAATCGAGAGGCAGCCAGGGACTATGGGTACATGGCCACACCAAGCATACTGGCCCAGTGGGGCCAATGTGGCTCACACAAGGTTTGGGATACAGTTGTGCTGGGGTGAATGCCAAAGAATAGCATGGGAGGCACCATGCAGCCCAGAATAACCCAGGTCAGTGCCCAGCTTTGCCTAAGACAGTTACAGCAGAGGGGTAGATGCAAGTGCAACAATCACCTACACAGCTGAAAGAAAAGCTCATGTAACAACTAGATCAAGGAGAGAAAGGTCCTTATGACACAGTGTTCACTAAACTATTTCTAGCCACATTATTAATTTCTGTCTGTAAAATGCCCTGCATGGGCAAACTAAGACCATCAGATCTTACAAATTTAAATGTAATCTTGCAGTAAAGTGTGGGCATTGTTAGTGTATTTTCTTCTAAATAAAACAAAATGGTGGTAAAAATTGGTCTATAATTCATGATGCCCACTGATGTATTACTATTGTTGTCTAATACAGAATTTCATTATGTGGTCTTATTATTGGTTTTTCATTATTTTTTTTTTAACATTTGTATATTGACTTAAGTAATTGTGCCAAAGTTGCTTGAAGCACTTTCCCAAAATTAATATTGGTAAGGTACAGGCTGAAGAACAGTCTACAGTGGTACAGCTGTGTGGTTTGCAAGTTGCTTGTTTGTTTATTGGTCTAATTTTCAGTTACTGAGGGATGCTATTTAGAATGCAGCAAAAACCTTTCAATCCCAAACGAGCATGTCCAAAAAAAGAAACAGAGATTTTACTTTTAGCTCATCTTCAGATTCACAAGGGACAATAAGGGAGATTCATTAGGCCATTTGTTACTGTCATCTGCCATGATTCAAAATGAAATACTAAATGTTTCATGGACGCAGAAAAAGAGCAGTATTTGTCTTTGTGTTGGCTATGCAAAGACTCTATGGCTTTCAGCCTTCATACAAGAGGTCTGATGGATGAAAGGGGGAAGGGTGGTGCCATCTGAATGATGATGGGCTAATATCATCATCCTCTTGTCAGCTGTAATAGGCTTTTCCTCACAGAAATAATTCATAAAACCGCTACATTATATTCTATCCCTGACAGGCCCTATCTATCCTGCAACCCAGCAGGCTCACAACTAATAAGAAAATATGTGGTTCAGGAGCCCTGAAAAATTAAACAGGTAGTTTATGAACAATTTGTTTCATGTGGATGTTTATTATGTTTATTAAATATTGAGCCTTTAATGTTTTCCCAGTACACATGATATCATAAAAATGCTGACTTAAGCCTCAGTTGTGTTCTTAGAAAGTGGCATTTTATAGCTCTTGTAGTACCCAGTAAATAACTAAATTGCTGTGGTTTATATGTATACACAGAATAGAATTTATAGGGAGTGAATATACTTTTATTGCGCATATGCAGTGTATTTAATATATTCATAATAGACACGTGCAAAATACCAAATTATTGATCATGTTTTTTGGTTTAAGTGCAGCTTTGAAAAGAACAGTATTTTAGAGCCTTGAGCAGGGAAGGTCAGACATTTGTTTTATTGATTGTATCAAAGGAGAAAAACTGAACTTGGTATTTGAAGCGTCAAGGCAAAAATATCTGTGTAGGCTCTAAAACGTAGCCAGGAATACTTGTAAGTATAATTTTTATAGAAATTCTTTAGACATATTCTTATCAAAGGAGAACCAGGATAAAATGGCTAAAGCTATTGACTAAAACCAATATGTTACTACGCCTTTCTGTAAAACAAGTGAGCGGTGCCAGAGTTTGTTATCCTCAGACAGGGCAGATTTCCAATTGCCAGACAGAGTGCAGGATTGGGTTTTGGAAAAGACCTGGAGTGCACGGGGGAAGCATAATGCGCAACCAAACTCTTTCCATGTCCATACCTTTTTATTCCGACTCCTTCCTCAGAGTTTATTGAATAATTGATGATTCTGCAGCACAGTATGAAAACTGGCAAGTAGAAAACTTCCATTCTTAATGAATTTGTAATAATAAATAATGCTTATGATATTAAAAAGCTGTATTCCACAGACATATTACAAAGAGCATGTGCATGACACGATTTACAAAAAAATTGTACAGATCTTTCATTAAGTCTTTCAGGACTCATGAGCTGTTCTTGTATCCTATTCCTGGTAAGAGGTAGACTCAGTACTAAAGAGTAAGATCACTGAGCACACAGATAGAAACTGTCTAGAAGCAGCATGACTTCTACAAAAGGAAATACTGCCTCTCTAACCTCCTGGAGTCCTGTCAGTAAGCACATGGATTAAGAGGATACAGGAGCCATATAATATTTGGATTTTCTGAAAGACTTTGACAGGGTTAGTAAAGAAACCCAGTCACCACAGGTGTTGAGAGAGTGTCTTTTATGGATTGTAAACTGGTTAAAGAATAGAAAGCAAAGAGTAGAGCTCCTTGGTTGTTTTACAGAATGGAGAGTTCATTTTCAGCAGTGAGGCCCCTGAGGTATAGACACTGACACTGGTTTTATTAAACATTTTCATCAATGGCCTGTAGAAGAGAGTGTAGCGTGAAATCTCCAGGTCTGAGGATAATATGGTGCCATTCTGTGTGGTCAAAAGTCATTGCCGACTGGCTGAAGGAACTTCAGAGCTGAGAAGAAAGGTGGCGAAACTGAGCAGAGAAGCAATATATCAAATGAACTCCGGTGTAGATAAATCTAAGGTAATGCATCGGGGAAGAATAATCTGAGCTGTGCCTCATGATTCTGAATTCAGAATGACCATCCAGCAGTCAGGAAAAGCATCTTGGAGTCATCCCTGGCAAGTCTCTGAGGTTACAAGCTCAGTGTGCAGTATCAAGCAAAATCAACAAAATGCAGGACATCATCAGAAAAGGTTTTTCAGATGAGGTAGAAGACATAATTTTGCTGCTGTATAAAATCGAGTGTGCCCACTTTTTTTGGTGCTGTGTGCATGTCTGGTCTCAGTCCCAAGAGATGCTCTGAAATTGAAGGAGGAGCAGAGGAGGCAATTAAAATAATCAAGCAGATGGATCAACTGTGTATAAGGAGGCTAAGAAGCCTGGGATTGAAGAGATCTGAGAATTGTGGTTTATTACCAAGTGGATAATCTGGTCGTGGAACTGGTAAACACAGTAGGAGAGCAAGGACCACTCACTAAACTCTATAGGAGTCTTCTAAAAAACAAACAAAAGAATGTACCTTGTGCAGAGAGCAGGTCACTTCAGAGACTTACCTTCACAGAAGGCTGTGCAGGACAGATGGTATGAGAAGGTTCAGAAAGGAATTAGAAAAGAAACAGGTCCACAAACGACTCTTACAAAGACTAGGTGGGCATCTGTCCTCTAATATCCCTTAATGCAGCAGTTCTGGATGCTGGGGGAGTATGAGGGGAATTGACTGTAGAAAGTTGTGGGCTTGTGTGTTGTCCCTAGTGTCTCTTGCACTCCTGTCAGAGACAGGATACTGAGGTACTTTGATCATGGGTCGGAATGAGTAGGGCTCTTTTAATGTTTTGAATGTCTTGATTTTATTTATGTCTAATTTACTTCTTATTTACCTAAGTTTTACATTTGTGTAGTTACAAAGACTTTAGTTTTTCTCCTCTACTTTGGATCAGTGTACATAAAAGTACACTGGACATTGGGTCTGCTCTCCTCTCTTTAATATACATAGAATTTTAAAAGTTGGACTCATGTCCCTACATACAGAGTACAAAACTTGAAAATCCAAGTAAAAAAGAGATGTTAGGATAAAAGAGTAAAAGCTTAACTCGATGGCTTGACCCTTAAAAAACCATGTACCTTTTTTTAAATCCCTGCATTCTCTTTCACTTTTCACTGAAAAATATTTATTGTTTGCTGTTACAAAGGCTTGGCATACACACTACTTCTTTTGAACTTCAAGTGTAAACAATAGCTTTTTCTGGCAGCCACCCACCCTCCTCCTCAAATATCTTTTATTTTTTTCCTAATGGAGATGGAAAAAGTCTCTTGTTACATGAAATTTTTATGATGAACTTTTCAAAGAGAAAAAAAGAATGAAAATGTAATTTATTATTAACTACAAGCCACATGGCTACCATGCTGGCTCTGGATCACATAAACTCACTTCTGTAACAACCCAGACCAGACACAATCCAGTTGCATTTGTAGGGTCTTAGGCTATACATCCTCTTCCGAAAGAAAATCATTTACCGTGTCCATTCAAGGCACAGGAGGTTTATAAGGCATATTTGGGACACTAACTCCAGTCTCCATTTCACAATTGATCCCACTTGTTTATGAACCTTCACCTGCTAAGTTGCTAAAAGTTGGTAAAATCTCTATTGGTCCTTCTCCGATGGCAAATCACTCTTCCAAAGCAGTGGCTCCCTGCTGATTGAAGGAGGCTGTGTTTAGCAGCTGGGTCACCGTGGAAAGCTGCTGGACATCTTACCTGTCAGACCAGTGGTGCAAACCATGGCATCCACTGTCCACCCCTGTGGGATGACCTATGGACAGTCCGTGTGCCAAGCCCCATGGTGTCAGTGGTCATTCTCCAGCAGAGGCAGTGGCTCCAGGGCACTGACTGCAGAAGGATGTGCTGCTCTTCTGTACATGTAGAAACATATGCCTTATTATATGTCACACATGTTGCGTGATCCGATGCGCCCTGGTGTACTTGGAGGCTGGTGGTGTGCTGTGTCACTGATTTAAAGAAATAACACTTTCACTTGCAGGCAGTTGGAAGCAATTAGTTACCAATGTATGGCATGTACAGCTGTTGCTTATGTATGGAAACAGAAGAGAAATTAGATTTAGTTGGTTTAGCATAAAGTGGCATTTATTTTATTATAGCTTTTATAAACTGAGATACTTGAATTTCATTTTCATAATTTTTTTGGAAATAGTTGGGCAAAATTCTCTTGGCGGATGAAAAAATCCCAGAAGAACAAAAACTGAGGATGTTCAATTGCCTCATTAGAAATTTGCAGGATCAGAGGAGGAACATACATATTAGGCTAATGAATGCTTAAATTAAATATTTTGCTACGTATGCCTATTGCTGCAATTTGGGCTAACTTCCAAATATACATCAGACAGTAGCTGTAATCTTTTTTTTTTTTTTTTTAAGAAATTCAAAGTCCAGATTTCAACAGGAAAAGCTGGTGTAATTTACTAAATCACAGTGAATAGATATTTTTGTTGTTGATTATATTAGACCTACCGACATGAAGTGATAGTGAAGAGAAAGACAATTATATCTGCATGTGAAATGTAAACATATTCTGTAAGTACAAACCAAATTCTATTGCAACATATCTATAAAGCACTGATATTAAGCAGCTCGTATTTGACTGGATTCTGCTCCCACTGTTCATGAAGTAACTACAAGGTTAAATGCATCTATTTCCTTAGCTCAGGCTATCATAATAAAGAGAAAAATTTAGTTCCATGTGACCCTAACATTTAGCTCATTAATGTTTTTGAAAATACTCCTTGTTAAGAGGTGCTGTCCGTGTACAAAGTATTGATGTAGTACTGCAGCTATTAAGCCTTATAAATAAACACCTTTCTACATTACTGTCAATTTAATGTTCACTTTCTAATTGTTTAATGTGAATAAATGCAATATAATCTGCATTCATGCAGTGCTCTTTTTGAACGCATGTTTGTAGACCTGCAAAAATTACTGCAAACTAATGTTGGTGATGTAATGCTACGTTTATTTATCACATTTGCAATTAAAGAAAAAAAATCTAGGTACATACTGTGTAGCTGCATGCTGTGCTGCATGCAGGGAGACTGATATTGAAACACTGGGGGAAGAACAGTTTAAAATTATTCTGAATACAAATCTTTCCCAGTTGATTAAAGAGACCAGTTGTATTTTACCCTCAGATTATTTCACCTTTAATAATGCTAAATATGTAGAATTTTTTTCTTTCTTAAGAACAGTGTCTTATGTCCCTGCCCTACCTATCTTGTGTCCTGCCGATGATAGGGGAGTTGGAACTAGATGATCTTTAACGTTGCTTCCAATAAAAATAATTCTATGATTCTATGATTCTTATAAATTATTATATGAGACCTCATGGAACTGTCAGGCTGAATGTAGCCTGTCTACAAATCTTTAAAAGATATTTTAAAAAACTAGAATGCCAATGAGTGTTTCAAAATCAAGCAGCTCGGCTGAGAGTATCTTCCAATTTAGTCTTCTACAAAGCTGAATGGAGTATTTTGCTAAATAACTGCCATAAACCTTTTAATTATTATCATGAGAAGGAAGGAAGGAAGGAAGGAAGGAAGGAAGGATGGAAGGAAGGAAGGAAGGAAGGAAAAAAGAAAGAAAAAAGAAAGAAAGAAAGAAAGAAAGAAAAAAGAAAGAAAGAAAGAAAGAAAGAAGAAGAAAGAGGAAGAAAGAAAAAGGGAGAAAGAAAGCAAAAAAGAAAGAAAAAGAAAGAGAAAGAAGAAAGAAAGAAGAAAGAGAAAGAGAAGAAAGAGAGAGAGGAAGAAACAGAAGAGAAGAAAGAAGAAAGAAGAAAAAGAAAGAAGAAAGAAAGAAAGAAAGAAAAGAAAGAAAGAGAGAAAAGAAAGAGAGAAAAGAAAGAGAAGAAAGCTGTTTCAAGCTCTGGGTTTCATTTTTTTAATTAAAAATTTCTGTAGACATTTCTCATAGACAGGACCAAACCTATCCCTCTCAATTTGGAGGAGGGGAGAAAATCCAATCTAGATATGAAGCTCAGTGATTTCCTTTATCTCAAAAATAATCCTGGAACAGAAATCCTGAACATCTGCAAAAGACCAGAACCACACTGTTCTTTTCACAGTGGCTAAAATTGTTCATGTAGTTCAATCCACTACCCAGTGAGACAGAGAAATATCAGCTGCTGGATATACCAGTATAGAACTCAATAGCGTGTAAAGTGCAGAGCAAATATTTCAGAGTGGAAAACAGTCTCAGGTAGATGCTGTAAATGATTCACCGAATCACGAAAAAGAGTAAAATTTTAATAAAAGCCTGAGTTCTGCACTCATAGATCCAGTATTTGATCAGTTGATTTTGGCAACTTTTTGAAATTACTCGTATTGATAGACAAGCATACTCTGTAAAGTAAAAATGACCTCTGGATGAGAAGCAGTACATTACACAGAAAGTTTGTGTAAACACAATTAACATAGGATTGCTTACTAAAACCATAAACTGATGACAGATATTTTCATTGTGAGTATTTCTGTATATGAGTGTTGTGAAAAAACATACCATCTTATGCTACTAATTTTCTTTATTTACCTTTTTAAGAAAAATCTCAGATGCACTCAGTAAAAGCAGCATGTACCTGTCTGTCAGCAGAGCAGCCTTTAGTGTTTATTCACCTCCTATTCTGCGGAACACATGCCTGGAGCAGCTGGCAGATGCATTCAGGGAAACAACTGGTCCCTGTCAACACCACCCAACCTTCTGAGGCCAAGCAGGCACTTAGAAAGTCACAAATAAAGACCAGTGTTTTGTTTTGCCAATAGCCTGGTGTGTTTTCCCCTCCTCTTTTGTTCAGAATGTGCAACACCATCAAAGGGACCTGATTAGAACAAAGGAACAGGGATCACTGTAACAATTATGATAGAAATGAAAATGCATAATAAAAAACAAACCCCAAAATCAGGAAAATAATGCCAGGTGAAGATGAATACACATCCGCTGGGAACAATTACATAGCAGATGCATCCAAAAATTCATTATCAACGTATAATTTGACATGTTCCTAGTAATGTTATTCATTGCATTTACAAATAATTCATCACAGGTGTTGTGAACTAAAATGGCATGCAAGATCCTTATGTTATTCACTGGGACAAGAGGAAATGTCCACTTTGTAATCGCACATTGCATTCAATTTTATTAAAAGGTTTTGTCTTTTGTTGTGTAAATCCTTCTGCCATGCCAGATAAATCAGATATAGCTAAACTGCTTTCTTTCCAAAACATATTTATTCTCACCAAAGGAGTGGTAAATAAACTATTATTTCTCTTCCTTTTTCTATTTTTCTCCTTTTCCTCAAAACCAGAGCTTGCAAAATCTGATTTTGCAAGCTCCTGTTTGGATTGCTTTTTCACTGATTTCAGTTACTTCTGGTATACTTTTAATGTAGCAGATCCTGTTCCTTCGAGCTTCTTTTTAATAATCGGATCCTCTAGCACAACCAAGTCCTGTTCATTCAAGTGTAGCACTATTATTTTAAATAGAAACATATATGCATGAATGAGTGGAGCAGGGATTGATGCAGGATATTCTTCCTTTAACCCACCTCAAGACAAAACACTTATTTAAACTTTTATTTATTGTTTCAGGGTTAATTCTGCAACGAAGTTCTAGATAATTTTACTTGTGTTAGTACAAAATCCAGTCATCAGTAGAAATTAAGAAAAGGCAGCATTTCATTCCAGATCAGACTCCATAAATAATGACGAAACAAATACACCTGCATGTCTCTTTTAGCCTGAAATTCATGAAAAAGATTCACTGTCTTTATTACAAAGCTTTATTGCAATAGTACAACAATAATTGGTTAACCCTTGATACTAGAAAGTGACCCAGCAGCACTGTTTTTAATCCTAGTATGCAGTGTCAAATAGAACATTCAGGCACCTTTATGAAGATAAACACACTCTTGAAAAAAAGAATTAATTATTAGACCCAGCCTGGGTAATATATGATGCATTCTGATCATATTGTTCTGTCAGGAATTTAAGATCACTGACGTAAACACAGCTGAAGGTTTTTTGTAATTTTTGAGTCAGCGACTGGTTGCTTCATATTCAGCCAAATATTGTTCCTTGTTTTGACTTCTCCTTGCTACATCTGACCACTACACCAGATACAGGGTTTTGCTGTACAGTGATTCCATAGCACTGTACAGTTTTGCATCTGACCTGCTCATAGCCCACCTGGCTCCAATGTGGCACACACAGCACATGCCACTCAGGCAGCTGAAGATGACAACTCTATTTAGCATGGTGATTTGCAGTTGGTAGAAACTACTCAGTAGGCCAGAGAGAGACACTGTGGAAGCAAACAAGACTAACTCATGTGTTGGAAGATCCTACTGAGGAAACTATCCAAACTAATTAGCAAAGGAATTGAGTTTTACTCTCCCCACTGCCAGGTGAGTGTTGTAATCACAAGGCTAAACAGTGACATTCACTCTCTGTGTGACAAGTACTGCATCAAAAGGGGAGAAGATTCAGCTGGACTGAAATCCCCACCTTGTTTCAGAGGTATATACATGGCTTGAGGCGTAAGGCACTCATTGAAGTGATGGGGCACTCACAACTTTTCTGCACTGGATGATTGCACAAACCACCAAACTATTGTCTTGGTATAAGTGAAATGTTGTCACTGACATTTCTTCAGGAGGGTGTGTTGATTATGGGGAATTATTTCCTTCACCTAACACACTTGTTCTTTGAAAGAAGAGGGTTACAAACCTACTTTGAGTTACACATTTCAAGCTAAGACTCTTCACTGTAACCAATATCTACTTCCTTGTAAGGCATATTGACAGAAAAAGGGCTGATTTTCAGACAAACTACCTTAGTGATGAGGGATATGTATCGGCATAGAAGAGATCAGAAAGCGCAAGTGCCTTCTTCAGGTTTGTGGACGCTGCTAATTAGTAGCTGCACAAAGCTATTGCATCATGGCATTAGGTTCTTCAGGTAAGAATTTGAAAAAAATTATGAAACAAGAGACATTTGAAAATGGTCTTCAGAATTTTCTCCTCAGTTCCCTGGAGGTGCTGCTCACCACTTTACATCCCTGAAAAAATCACATTCAACTGCTGAAATTACTAACCCTACATCCTGTTATGATTAGTCAGGATAAGACACAATCTCCTTGTGGTAGTGCCACGAATTTTCTACAGCTGAGGGCAGGAGGCAATGACTTGAAATCAGCAATTCTACCTTTTCAGTAACCTGGTGATTCTTATTGATCATGAAGATATTGAGAGAAGCTTTAAAATTTCCTCATTTAAAATTAAAATTCCAGGAATTTTAATCCCTGTCTTAGGGAACAGGGTGGTGCTACTATATGATCCTTCAAAGGAGGAAAAGTTTTTGTCTTCAAAAATATCTTCTTACTTTCAAAAGAGAACCATCAGACAGTGGGCACATATTAATATAAAGGATTTTACATACAAACCACTGTAAATTAATACACTAATGCTGTAAGGAATGACCAAGTAGAAGTAAAATAATATTTAAAAAGGAGATTCAGTGATTAAACAGAAGAACTTTAAACAATTCAGTGCAGTAAAGTAGGAAAATGAAAATTTGGTCATGAAAGCTCTGACAGGTTTCCCTCTTCTGTAGGATACTCTTCTCTAACACAGCAAGCTAATGTCCTGCAACCAGACTCTGCAAGTTGCCAGTATTTTTACCTCCTGAAGTAAGCTAGGATCCAGAAACATACTGCAGGACAAAGTCCGACTGCAGGACCAAGATCCAGTTTTAAGATATTAAATCATGAAGAATGTCTATGTAAGTCACCAAGGACAATTACGTCAGTCTCCCTCTCTACTGAAACCTGTCATGAAAGAGAGTCCCTATCTCTTATAGAAGCTGTACAGTACCATTCCATCGTGTTTATTTACAGGGGGCAAAATCAACAGCCTATGCTAGAATACAATGTAAAATAGCTACAGACTAATCTAAGGAAAGGAAAACGGTAAAAGGGAAAACGTCAAAGGTGGGGAGGGCAGGGCAGGGAAGGAAAAAAACAGCAAATCTGGACCAGATTTCTCTTTGTGAACTTGCCTTCACAGTCCCCCTTTGTATTACTTGCCTGTTTCTTGTTTTTATGAATGCAATGATTTTTTTGTTTTAAAATGAAGATAAGCAGAGAGACCACACATCAAAGTTTAACAATAGCAATGGTATTTGATATTGACTATTTATCATCTAATATAGGTAAATTACATTTTTTGTCACAAACGTTTTAGTCAATGAAATATATGCCAGTGTTTTAATGTGGACAATCTACAAAAAGTTAACGGAACTTATTGTTGTGATTTGCTTGCGAATACGTGCCAATACGGACATTTACACAATAACTTTATTATTCCATGTGTTGTGCTCAATTGTCATGTAACTCACCAAGTTATGCACATTGCCATTCTGCATACTTGCCTGGAAGCAGGAGAAAACATTCATTAAAATTCTCATCATGCTTTAGGTATTTTTTCTTTGGTATATTTCAAATAAATAAAGTAATGAAGTGGTGGGAGAAATGGGGAATGAACTAATGTTACGGTTTCATTATAGGCATTGTAATTATTACAAAACTCTTTTTCCCTCTAACTCATCATCTATAACAAAGCTATCATTACATTTGCGTGTTTTATAGTGTATCTACTTGAGGACAATCTGTCAGTAAGCATGTTTCTAGGTGACTAGAGTTAAAATCATTCTCAATAAATCTTCCTTTGAATCTTTTAATAGCAGTGCTAATAATGTTGTATAAAGTGTCATCTATTTTCCTTTATAAAAACTAATCAACTCACAATTTAAGATTTGGTGAACTTAAACCACCACTTGGAATAAATAAATAAATACGGTCAAAGGACAGTGACATTTATGCTTACATTTCCCTAAAAAAAGTAAATAAAGAAGAAGGTAAAACTAAAGTAACTGTTTAAGTGAAGTGTACAAAGACAAATCCTTTGTTTTATGTTTTTATCATTCCTGCATGGAAAAGAGTTAATTTTTTCAGGTATGAAAGAATTTACAATAAAAAGAGAATTAAGGAAATTAAACAAAATTAAGGGACTTCCTATTTACAAACCCTCTTCCTGCCCTCATTTGCCTGAATTATATCTGACTTCAATCCCACATAAACATCCTGTCAGCACTTCCTCCTCAGGTAGAGTGACCTCCTCCTGGACGTGAAGAATGACGTCACCTCCATGTTCTGTACCATTTGGCCCCAGTCATTTCAATTTAGCAATTGTGGACAGCGACATAATCTGTTAGTTCTTATGCCAGAAGACTTCTCTTTTTTTTGTCTTTGTACAATAGTACAAAACTTGTCTGTAAACTCTGTGATGTTTATAAGCACTTCCTCAAATTTATTCTCTATGATTTTTTAAAACCTTCTACTCATATTTAAATCTGAAAAGACAGGGTAGATAAATTACTCCTGGACATCTTTTTTAGACTACAACGCAGTATGCATTTTTATTGGACTGGATATCTACAGCAAAACAAATATGGTGTGTTCATAAATGGAAAAGAAGTCAACACTATTTTATGCTTCATAATAACAAATAACCACATATTGGAATCTATTTCTACCAGGTCCATTTTAGAGGAGCTATTTTAGGTGGTATATCACACAATACTGCTAATAGGTTGTTTCTCGTGAGGTAGATGATTTGAGGAAATGAGTTTCTTGCGACAAATTTCTGTATCCTGGTAGTTGTGGTCACCAGAATATTTAGTGACAGTTCAACATAATATAGCCCAAGAATTCCTTCTCTCTGTAGAAAAAGGCATAGCTGTGCATTCTGAATTTCTTTTTCAATAGTAGAAAATTTATTGTCATTATAAAAAAGACCGAGTGCCTAAGACAATGAATATGTGTGAATGCTAAGCATCTGTCCAAGATCTGAAAGTATGAAAAGCCCTTCCTTTTTTCATCCCTTTCTTCTTTCTTCACCTGAAGTGTTTCAAAAATAGAAAGAAGTACAAATAACGATTTTCTACACAAACAGAAAAACTCAGGCTTGGATTTTTAGTCTTCAGCCCTATCTTTATTCATCTGGTGTCATGTCTGGTGCACTGCTACCTTCATGCATGGCTTTTCTTTTGTTGGCAGGCTTTTTAAAATCTAGTATTCCACAATCTTTAACAAGCCGACTATACAGATAACAGCAGTCTGCCTTGTTTTGTCCTCTGGTGTCTCATATAAAGATATTTAATGTAAAGGCCTTGAGCCAAGGGATCTTTGGAGGAATGAATATGACTTGATATAAAAGGTAAAGGTGATAGGGAGTATCTGTAAGGGGAAAGAGACAGCATAGGGTGGTGGCTATTAAGGTTAGCTGCAGGGAGAACCTCCTTATAAGGTCTAGCAAAGAACCAGAATGTGGGGGTGCCATATCCCAAAGGGAATAAGGCAAATGAAATCCTAATGAAGTACCATGTGTAGCTTTGCATTTTGCAGTTCTTCAGTTGTGCAGTGTTTTAAGCTCGGTAAATAGTTTTTCACGCACTTTTGTATAGACATAGTTCATGTTATTGTAACTGGCCTGATGTTTTGAATTCTTGTAACTTACGTGATAGACAATTCCGTTGACTAGTGGACAGCAGGAGGTGGTATTCTCATCCTCCAATCTACGGTGGTTTCTGAAAACATATAAATAAAGACCGAGGGCAGAGGCCGCTCTCTTTTTTTTCCCTCGTGCTTCTTTGGCCTCTGCCCTGGCTGGTGGACCCTGATAACTGCGTCTCGTGTGCTTATTTCGTGTCTGAGAGCGACAACCATGTGCAAGAAAAATGTCTTTATCTCTAATAAGATTTCATTTTGAAAGACGACGGTGATGATTTTTAAATTAACTCATTGTTTGCAGTATAAGTTTATAGTAAGGAGTTATTCAAAACAGCATATGACATTCTGTAACACTGAAAATACTGTAACCCCATAATTGACTGGATTTTACCTTTATCTTATATGGAGGATACTGGTCATGAAACAGTACATAAAAATGGTATATTTGCATAGATTGTTCAAACTATGTTTTAAAAAGTTGTGAAATAAAGTATACAATGCCTCCTTTTTATTTTCTCTTTTTTTTCCACCCTCTTTGCTGTAACATCTTGAAGAAAGAAAGCACAGTTTTCATGTCAATAAAAGGACTAGACATTGCCCCCAGCTACCAGATAACTAGCTTTATAGTAATTAATCTCTATTTGAAATATTCATAATGTATATTATCTGGAGAATTATCCAGGACATCAGCAAATTTCCTCTTGAGTTCAGTAAAGTTTACAAAAAAGGCTGCAGGAGTTTATACGTATGCTCTAACCTAACACATCCCTATCCTGAAAAATTAGAGTGGTCTTGGGAAGCAGAATTCCTCCTGATCTACTTGTCTATGTAGAGAACTTTACAGTTGTTCTACATGATCTTAATGGTACAAAGAGCACTTAGCAGTGAAAAGAATCTCTTCCGAAATGCCACTGCTTGCCATAACTCTCACTGAAGAGCAGTTCCTGCATTGCCTGCGACCTGACAGAATGGTACTGAAGTACTATGTACGTCAAGACACCAGTTAAACACAGAAGTCTCAGGGTGCAATAAGTTCAGCCACAAATTCAATCTGGTAAGTATACAAGCGCTATATTTACTTTTCACAACTACTTTTACAAGATATTCTGTTTATGCGCGCATGAACACCTGTGCACGTGTGCTTACCACACCTAACGTTTCAAGTCCTTCTCTTCCTCATGAATATTTCAACCATGCAGACAGAAAGAAAACATATCATGTTATTCAAGTAATCAGTAGGATCAAGTGAATAAAGATAGGCAGAAATAATCAAAACTATAGACACAGCAGGTAATTCATGACAAACCACAAGACTTAAATTGTTTGCATAAAGAAGATAAACTTGGAAAGAAAATCACTTTCAAAACAAAAAATCCCTATTTATATAAAATCTGTTAACTGAAAAGATGCTAAATTTATTAAAAAAACATAGCTGCTGCAAGTAGTTTACATAGCTGAAGTAGTTCACCAAGCTCTGATACCAATGCAAACAACTTTCAGTATCTAGAGCTTTAACAGTATTCAGAGATCATGTGTATCTTCCCTGTTGATGTTTGTCTAGTGAAAAAGAGATATTCCTAAAATGCATATAAAACTAGACTGAAATAATTTGTAAGCAAAGCAGCTTGAAACCAGCAAATAGTATCTCATTCTTCCTGTATTCTTTTTTATTCAACGCGCCATAGCATGAGTAATTTTGAAACTGCAACATTCCATTTATTGTACAATTATGTTCTATTATTTTCCTGTTGCCACAAAGCTTCCATGAAAACACGCTCCACAGATGCCTAAGCAGTTTACCTTGTATGAGTATTTGCATTAAATAAATGAAAATTCACCTCTTTCTAAAGATATCATGCCGAGACACAGAAGTGTTCTCTTCTATTAGGAATGTATTTGTACAGATCTAAAAATTGTAAATGAATTTGTAGATAGTTGGTTCCATCTAAGCAAAATAGACTGAGCATAGATCTTTATGAAAATGTGTCTACTTAACCAGAAAACACAAATATTTCTATTAAATAGGCTGATTTCTTGTGGATGTAAAATTTTAGAGAGCTATACTTAAAAACAGTGTTCCAATGACAGTCTACAGTCTCTTTCTCTAACAACATTTTAGGGTGCAGAAGAAGCTTCAGAAGTCCAGTGGAAAGTTTAGATAAATGCATGGTATAGCATCTAGGGGAGAGATTTATCCATTTATTTCCCCAATGCTGAGCTACCTAAATCATTGATTTACTTATAACTGGGATCTTACAGCTTCTGTTGTAATTATGCCTACTACTGGGAATTTAAAAAGTCAAGCTGACTGTTTATTACTTCTATTAAATACGAAGCACATACTATTGAACTTTATTTTTATTTAAAATTGCATTACTTTTCTGAATGGTTAATGAAGAAAAAACAAAACAAAACAAAACAAAATGACTGGCAGTGTGTGTGTGTATGTGTAATACACAGTATCTAGGGTTTTGCAAATGGAATTAAACACCAATAGGGAAAAAAATCAGATGAGGAGAAATGAAGCTTCAGAACAAATGTATTTCTGTGATACTGTCTGTAATTCATGCTAGATAATCATGAACCCAGCAGCTAATGACCTCTATCTACTCTGATACATTAAATTCAACCAAAGATAATGGTGTCCTGCGTAAATTAACAAACCCAGTGGTAAACTTGCTTCTAGTTCAGCGGGAGACAGTGTGCAAATTAGCATTGGTTCTTAATAAGATCAGTGTCCTGCAATCTCCAGTTCTGTAGTGTTCATAATGCTGTTTCTTTTCAGGTGAAAATTTTTTCTCTAGAGGACACTTGCACAATACATTTTTCTGACAGAGAATCATCCTCACCCTAATCAGTTCCCTCCTTGAAAACTTTCCCTATTTCTTGTACTTTCATGCTGTGAGTGCTGCTGTGAGTTGTTGGGAATGATTATTCATTTGTAAGCTTCTTTAATAGCATTTCCTTTGGATGTTGAGTTACCCAACAGAGCAAACCAGGATTTGATTTTATAATTATAACAATTCAGCAAAAGCAATGGTCACTCTATTGGCAATCTTTTCCTACTTTGTTCATCATAGTTTATTATCTTCTGAAAATTTCAAATAAACTATTATCCATTACATAATTCAGAGGCAAACTATCATCCAGGATCTAGTTCTGGGAACTACACTGCATATTGCCCCCGTATGCTTAGAGTCAAACTCTATCCATCCAATCCTGAAATCAGATTGCTCAATAGCTGCCCTGAGGTATCCTGCACCATTTGGGAGCAAGTCCCTATATCCAGCTCTCCACACCACAGAGCATAATATGCACGAAACTAAACTCAGGAGAAATTTGACACTTGCTGCTAAAGAGCAATGATATATTGGATGTTTAGCAACATCATCCATGTCTCTTAAAACAATTTGTTGGTGTTTCCCTTTCTCAGCTATAAAATCACAACTGATTATTTGAAAGCAAGATATATATTTTTCAAAATACCTTCTTTTCAGTTTTTTTTTCCAGTTTTTTTTTTTCTAATACCTTCTAAAACTGCTAAATGGGATTGTAGTGAGAACCTTTGGATTAATACTGACTGTCTTATTTGATCAATTTTTTCTATCCCTTGTTAAAGAAAGATTATTCATGGGCAATCTTTCCACTATCCAGCAATCTCTGTAGAAGATCAGACCACATGTGCCAAATAAAGAAGTTATGTATGTTGTCCAACAGTAGGTGAATATTTTTTCTATGAACAATTTTTTTACAATATTAGATGAGGTCTAATGAAGACATTTCACCTCTAAATTGTGCACTGAAAAATGACGACGTTCCCTAATTTGTCTGGGTATAGTGAGGCATGATTATGAAGCTGGGGGCAGAGGGATGTTCCAGTACATACCTGATAGAGAGATGAGACTGTGGTATATTCTTCATACACTTCTAATGGGAGTTTTGTAAGAAAAAGTTTAATACACAGCTCTTGTCTGAACAAACCTCTCACTGTAAAATGTTTACCTTTAATGACATGTACTATTATTTCATGATTATTTTAAAATACACTTAAAGAGTTTTACATGTTAACCAGCTACTAAGAATGCCTTAATAGACAACTAATTTTTGTTAGAGGTGTCTCGACAATTTGAATTTTATATGCATGCATTATGTTTTCTTAAAATGGGGAAATTATGCATCTGAAGGAATCTGTCTAGAATAATGGGGTTCTATAGAGGTTACTTTAATCACGTTCACCAGCAGTTATAGCTGTTTTACATCTTATTTGCAACAAAAGGGAACTCTAATTATCTTCCAAAAGAGCATAAAATGGTGTGCTTTGCTGCTGATGTAATGTTGATTTGTGAATGCTGCTGATCGGAACTGACAACTAAATACATGTCACACTTTTAAGAAATCAGTGGTGGTGACAGGATAACCCTCTTTTGTGACCTGGGGACCAGGAGATGAGGTATATATTTGCTTGCTAAGTAGAAACAATTTACAGGTTTTCACTTTGAAATAAAAATCAAAATGATGTTATAGATGGGTTATCGATTATTTTTAACAATGCACCACTTCTGTTATGACTTAGAAGCTACCTTCTGTAAAACAGATCTAGTGCTTGCAATTCCCAGTAAAATAGTAAGACTTTTACATATTAGTCTCATCTTTTATAAATTACTGACTCTTTATTTTATATTCCTATATTCTTACAGGAATATAAATCCTTACAATATCTATAATAGGTATATATTTGCTGCACTTGTCGTAAGGGACAATAAAGAATTTCAATATCTTTGCAGCATGGTTTCAAATGCTTGCAATTCAAGCTCACACATAACTGCAAATGAGAAACATGCAGCCCACCAAAACGTGCAAAACTCATCAAATACAATTCAACTGTATATCAACACCCATGCCCCCCACACATAAGGAACTGTTGGCTTATATTCCATTTCGATATGGAGTTAAACCACAGAGATCTAAATACATTAGGTGTAACTGATATTTGCTACATGCCACTGTATAAGAGTCACGGTGGAAAGTTAATACTTAACATCCCATGCCTGAATGCTCTGTGTTTAATTTAGATACTGAGATACCTGCCCTGTATGAAAGTTTAATTCACAGCCTTGTTTATTTAAAATAAGGACAGTAACTAAAATGCTTATATAGGCCGCATTCAGCCTTCTTTTACCACTGTAAATTTTCATCAACATTGCTGAGTTTTAACACCTTAATAGATCTAACTCTGACTGTATAAATTTTAAATAGTCTGTATTTATTACTGTATACCTCTTCACTTAATAAATATTTGTACAATATTTATTTTTATAAATTTAGCAACTTTGCATGCCAGTCGTATTTGTATGTGTGACTGTGTGTTAGTAAATGCAGTAAATAATTTGTGCACGGTTAAAAAAAGCTGAAGGATTTTCTCAATTGGAAAAAAAAAAAAAACCTGGTCCACTTTAATCTACCCACACAGTCTATGGCCTAGAGATGATTAAAGTTGAAAATGTATTTTATCTGAAGTCTTTCTGATAGTAGTCTCTCCTTCTGCTCACTTTCTCAATCCCTTTGTCGAAATCATCTACTCACGTAAATAACGCCAAATCAGCAATATGAGTACCATTATTTTCCAGTGCTTTCACTTATAGGTGTTGTCCAACAATTTATTTTACACTCATTTTGCATCAGTATCATATAAATAACAGATTTGATCCAAAAGCTCCTAAAAGTAGCTTCAGCAAGGAAATGATTTTAGAGCAGAAATGGGCATATGTCTGACTAAAGATTGGTTTTAAGAGAGGAGGAATGGTCCCAAAAGCTTTTCTGCCTATGTTCCCAGAGATTTTAAGTAACATTTTCACTAGATGTGGTTTGTTTGTTTATTCTGATGTGTTTTCTTTACTTTGCATCTGAGCACTACTCTTACACACAGTCTTTAAATGGACAAGAATGGTTCTCTCCTGCCAAATACCTAGGGAATGTCCTTTGTACTTTGTGATCTATTTTTTTTCTACTGTGTAGCAAGACGTATTTTGTTGTAATTATCAGTACATCACTAATACGGAAAAAAATTGCAATTTTATTAATTACTGAATGATACCTTTCTGTTTAAAAAGTAAAAAAATGTTTAAAAGTATAAAAAATGCAAAGTCGGTTCGTTTTTTATTCCTTAATTCCCACGAAAAATTTTCCTCTATTTTCATCACTGCTAGTTAGATAGAAGCTCTGAAAATGTGGGACAGAAGCAGTTATTTCTGAATATTTAAGAAGATACAAAAAAAATCTTAGTTTGTCTTATGTGGATACCACAAATCCACACTCATATTTTTCATCTCCATTTTTCCATTAGAAATAAAATCATATTTCACCTATAAATGAGACTATTTAGTATGTTGCCACTCTATTACCACTTGAAGGTAAGATCTCTTCTTCATCAAGTTTAATATCCTAAATTAAATTTTGTGGTGCTTTAATTTGAATTAAATGTTTTGCACTGCTTTAATTTGTTGCATAAAAAAATGCTTCTCTCTAACAAAAAGGGGCTTGAGATATGGATAGCTTTAGGTGTCATTTTCTTTTACTACCATTTCACTCATGATCTAAATAGCACTTCCGGACTGGTGGGAGGGTCTCATCAGCCTTATCTTGCCTCTTCAATGAGGCTCCTTCTTCTTACCATGCTCCTCAGAAGGCTACTTTACCTTGAGTGAGAGTTCCTGGACTGCTAATGGCCCCACCTACCCCGTTTTTGAGTCAGAACTTTTTTTACATGGAAAGCAATATGTATACAGAAATGTAAATATATCATAAAAAAACCAGAGTTTTTGTATTTTTCTCAGAAAAAAAAGTTTGTATTTCTGAAAACTCTGAGAGTTCCCCTCAATCTTGAAAGTCCTCCTCAGAAAACAGGAAAATGGTACTTTGATGTTATGCTTTATTTAAAATAATAAAAATAACAGTATTCAGGATTTTGACCTGTTTCTTTTTCCATATTCCCTCTGTCTGGATTGTATCCTTGTAAGGGAGAAACATGGAAAATCAGCAATGTGATTTAAAGGATTTGATGCTACATAGAAACATAGACTGGTCTGATGAGCTCCTCAGCAAATAATTCCCTTTCATTAGCTCCCTCAGCCCTGCACAAGCATGGTCTCCTCCTCTATCAGGCTGGCCCCACTTGAACTCCCATATGCCCCACAGTGAGACAGACAGACCACAGTCTGCATCTCAAGCTCTGCCCTCAGCTCACATTTCTCTCAATTTTCCTCTCAATCTCTTGTTCCCAATCTCCTGTAAAATCTTAGCAGCACACCAGCCCCATTTTTCTCCTTATAGGGTCCTTTTTTCCCATTCCTTTACTGCTGAAGGATCCTTTTTTAATTCTTTTTTCAGCAAGTAGACCCAGCAAGAAACAAACTGCATGTCCCACTTCATGTGGAAGGTGGGGAATGAAGTGGACAGTCCTGTCAGGTTTCTGAGAGGAGAAGAGAAAGCCCTCCCACAGCAGGCTGCACTGGCTCATTTCCTCAGGAAGCAAGTGAGCTTGGGAGGCAGGTAATATGAAAGGTTTTCCTTGTGACAGAGCCAAAATTTTTCGGAGGTCTGGAGGTTCCCATGTCATCTTGCAATCTCCGCCAGAAGCCCATTACTCATCCCTAATCCATGCGAGCTGGCATTGCTGCTACGTGTTACTCATTAGCGTTGCTACAACCGTGGGTGGGAGCTCCAAGCAGACGTGTTGCTCTCCAGGCCCAGTGTTCACAAGCTGGCCCTTTGTGCAAGAAGTATTATTTTTAAATGTCAACTACGTATTAAGTAATGACTCAAGGGACTAACAAATCAAAGCTCAAGGCTTTGAGTGAGACACTCATCTGTCTAATAAACAGAGTTAGATGGTAGTGGATCTCATTTAACTACCAATCACCCTTTAATCTCAGCTGCTCTATTTCCCTATCTCGTATCTAAATATCATATCCTAATAAGCTTAAACCCAGACCTTCCACAGGTAGCAGGGCCAAGTGTGAGAAGCAGCAACAAAGCCAAACTTCAGGTGTCAAGAGAGCTCTTGGCACCTGAAGAGCAACACAAAGGAGAAGAATACTGTTCATTGACAAGTTGTTTCTTTTCTTACTACTTAAAAATCCAGGCCCGAAATATATGACTATAGAGCCTGATCAAAGCCCATTAATTTCCATAGTATTCTTGGCATTGACTTTGATAGGCTGTGAATCAAGCCCATCCCCAAGTAGAACATATGGGTCTCTTGCACAGCTTATTTCTATTCATATTTCACTTTTTTTTTATTTATTTCATACATTATTCACAGTTTGTGATGGCAGAAAGACAGTTGATATCCGTGACACAAAGAAGACAAAGAAAGAAATACAGCATATGTGTTGTCATTATTATGAAAACTAAGGCATATTGGGCACAATGCATTTCATTTTCATTATATTACAGGATTCTAATAAGCATCACTGATAGCAAAGTCACTTGTCCTTAGCACAAGTAAAGAAGAAAGAAATGAAAACTTTTCAGGTTGTTTTTGAAAATCTTGTATATTGTCTAGGCATTTTAGGCACAAATTTAATTTCACTTCAACATCACAAATTCCTTTGATGACAAAGTCACGTATCTTTAGTACCGAACACAAAAGTAAATAAGACATTTAAATAGTTTTCTTTTACTTTGAAAGTAGTTTTAGATCTGAAAATTTGAGTGCATATGTCAGACACATTGAATTTTCTGGTTCAGTCCAGCTCTGAACTTAGTAAGGGCAACTATCTAACACCTGATAAAACACAACTGTATCTACCTGAAGGTCTACATAAATAAGTGAAATCTTCAAGTAAATACAGATCAGGATGGAAAGGCAGGATGAACTGTTTCTCAAGACCAGGACTCTGGGCCCAGCCCTATTCAATGTGTGCAGTTGTAACCAAGCTCCCACATTAATTAACCTAAATTATAACTCAGGACCTCAGAAGACCTAAGGAATCTTGAGCTTTTACCCTGATTTTATATATTTTATTTTATCTGAATTTTAATTTAATTTAAGTTAATGCAATTTGTTACCTAATATCTATCAAATTTTTTATCCAAAGCTCCCAAATATTTCTTTCACACACTGCCTGCACTTCCTCTCCACTTAGATCTGCTTTTTTGTGCAGATTAAGAATTAATGTCTGATTGCCAGGAGGAGAGAGTGATTATGAAATCCACAGTAGTAATATTTTAAACAAATAAATAAAAACAGCTGGGAAAAGTCAACAAGATCTCCGAGTCAATAGTATAATGTCTCTTGAAAATATGGACAGAATGTTTTCCCATTGAGATGTGGCAATGGTATTGTTAACAGCATGCAGCAACTAGGAAAGAGAACACTAACTGGCAATAGTCTTTTGTGGTGATTTTCCTTTTGGAAGGAAGAAAATGAATGAGTATGATTTTTCTTGTGAGTCAGTGATGAATATCTTCCACGTATGCCACTGCTGAGTTTCCTGTAGGTCATAACAGATACAAGTGGGAGGATAGGACAGTTGTCTGGGAGAAGATCACAGAATTAAAAAATATATCCCCAATGCTATTTCACTATTCTAGTGAACAAAAATAATTCTATTTAAAACCATCTATTTTAAAAGATACTTTCTCAGATTTTTCACTGAACTGAAACTCACTCCCATCAGAGCAATAAGGTCATATTTGTATGCACTTATTTTGCAGAAAATGCTCATTCATCAGCTCTGTGCCTGAGTTCTAATAATCCACATGTGTATGCTCTTTAATAGATTTAAAAAAATACTTCTTATGAAAAGGGTTAGACGGAGTTCTCCTATGTACATAGTTCCCACAGAGTAACACGTATGTAGAGGTATGCTACAGCCCTAACCACTGAAGCATTTTAGATCATTGGCCAGTGTTTAGATCATGGATGTATTATTGAGTGGTTAACGTGTTTTTAAAGCTTAGGATTTGCTAGGTCATCACATCACAGTTTGAAAGAGCCAATCAGGAAACCCTCTACTGAACCTGAGAAATGTTTTTTCAAGATATTTTTTGCTTTCCTTTCTCTAGGACTAGGGATAATTTTAGTTCTATGCCAAATAAGCAGTATCCTGGCCTCTTGGAATAGCAAACCAATTCTTCTAAGAGGTGTACATAGCCCTGGTGACCCACTTTGCCAGTGCTCAAGTAGTGTGCACCACCAAACAGTTTATACTCACTTTATTTCTCAACAGCTGGACATAGACAACCTTGAAGAAAACAACATGGGTGGATAAGGGTCTTGCTAAAGGACACATGGTGGTAGAAGTATCTTGTAGCATTGTCAGAGACCAGCTTGCTCTTGAACCTCACCTTGTGGTGAGCTTATTCAGACATTCTCCCTTGCCTGAGTCTCCTTCCTTCCACTTCCTTCTGTGTCACTCTCTCCCTCTTGTCTGGGCACACAGGAGTTTGCACAGGGGTGGACTATTAGAAATAAAAGGGCAGTAGGCACAGACTGTTGCATGAAGCATGTGACCTTTCCATCTCTCCCATCAGCCCTCCAAAATCTTCCTGACTTTCCACCTATCATCCATTCTCTTCTCACTTTACTTTCCACCAAAACACATTTGTTGATTCTTGGTCCTGACTCCTAAAGATCTGGGAATGTCTATTTTGGTACAGAAATTTTGAATTTTCTATTTCCAAGAGTAGAAATGATGCAAACTATTTTATCCTCATCCTCAGAAAAAACACATTTCTGCTGTCTCTTCTGCTGAGGAAGCATGAGACTGCTCTAATTAAGAAACAGTGAAGTTTTCAAAGTTTTTCTGAAAGGGACAAAATAGAAAAAAAATGTGACAATGAGATGAAGCGCAATGGTCAATGGAATATGGGAAAATGCCACAAGTTTCTAGAGTCAATCTATTTCCAGCTGTGATCCAAAAATCCATCTAGGGTTTTGACACTTTTACCATATGAAGTATTGTGTGAACACATATAACTTCGATAAATGTTAAATGTTTCCAATACACCTGGAAAGAAATTTMAGTATACCTAAAGTGGAGAGCAACTACAGAGATTCTGCCTAGTTTTCAAATAAGAAAAGTGCAACTTTTCTTCATATTTGTCTTCTTAAAAAGAACAGCCAGCCTATGCTAGATGTTCTTTCAACTACATTTCAAATATGACTTTTTATTAACATCACTGTGATTACTTGCTTTCCTGACTCCATGTAAGGAATAAGATTTGTTTAATCTCCTTTCTCTTCAAACCTACTTGTCATCCTGTGTTCCAACTTAAAAAAAAAATCTTAATCTGGCTAGTTGTCTCACAGCATTTGGCTTCTTCTAGATTAGGGTGGATTTCGTGTCTTTAATAAAAGGAGGATATTTTAAGAGTAACTCAATGCTGCCTACCAATATGAAAAAAACCTTTTAATATTGCTGACTTAAGGACTATTATTACAGATAAAATGTATTTTTATCTACTCAGCAATATGAAAATATTATGTTTTCAGCGAATAAATATTTAGCCCAACCAAAATGAGCAAAGAGAAGAAAATTCAAGAACTCAAAAACCTAGGAACAAATCATTAAAGAACAAATCTTTAAAGTATGCAGGCATCTGTCTTATAGTCTGAAACCAATATTCAAGCAAAAACTTTCACTTTGAAAATCTGTACAGATACAGATGAAAATAATTCTTTGTTCAACAGCTTCCTCTAGTTAATAACATACAGGAAGTTTTAAATATTGTCACATCCCGAACTAGATTCTGAGTTTTATTTTCTTTTAATGACAGTTCTCATGTCTGAGACTCCTGAAACTCATAATTCTGGTTTACATGTTTAAACACGGAAAGGAATCAGTTCTGCAATTTGAAAAAAGAACCTCAAAAATAAAAAAGAATTTTTCAAAACATACTGTATTAGGAGATTGAAGGAAAGCATCAATATAAAAGCCATATAATGAAGTGGCTGAATTTGTATACAAGATAAATATAAGACTGAAATTTAAAAGTAATACCTCTCTAAGACAGTGCCTGTATGCCTCAGTCATAAACTGGGGCATTGGAATTAACATGAAACACTAAGCAAAAATACAAGATTCTTCATGTGCCAAAGACAAGACAATTGCTCCAGCAAGAGGCGTTTTCTTATTTACCACCATCTTCTAAGCGTATAGACAGGCACAGGTTTGCAAAAAGAAGTGTAATAATGGATTAGCCCAAATAAGATGGCCAGAAAATGTAAACTTTTTCGGTCCGGCAAGTCTTTCTTCAGGTCATATGCTTCAAAGTAACATAGATATTTCATGATTATGTCAAAGCCAGTTTTGCAAATATTTAGAATCAAAGTAAATGAGGTCAGAATTTTGTGGAAAAGACCAGTCAATTATCCTATAATTAAAGCCTGCATAATAATGCATTACACCATGGAATATAATTCACATTCAGTGTGCAGCTGTACAACTGGTATTTCTTAACACCAGAATAATAGACTCTGCAATCTCAGTAATTGTAGCGCTGACTTGAAAATCTAGGAGATACAGAAGATGTAAAAGACATTCTCCCCAGAATGTGTTGGTTTGTTTTTTCTTTGATAAGCACAATGACACTATGTCTCTCCTCTTCATTCAAAACTCTGGTGAGCAAGTCAATTTTGTGCCTTGCATTGTTTAAAATTTTGTAATACTTTTGCAAGACTGACATACGCGGATAAGACTAATAAAGCCACACCTTTTAAACACATACTCTTCTTGTTTCTCCTGGCCTGCAGCTGCTTACTTTATTGCGTCTACTGTACATTCTGCCCTAAGGAGGAAATATGTTCACACTCTGCATTAAATACCTTTATAGAGCAGAAATGCACATGCCCGTAGAAGAAGAGTAAACTGGCCCTCTCTGAGCTAGAGAATCAGATTGTGAATGATTGATTTCTCAGTCAAAACCAAGTATTTACATGCCTTCAGCTGCATCTTGCATAGAGGTGAATCTTCCTGGTTCATTTGCTACAGTCTTTTGGCATCAGTAAGATACTGATATAGATGGCAGTGTTATTCATGCTTAAATCCATTTATTTGATGAAAGCAGAAATTGCTACTTAAACTCATCTGTAAAACCTCCAGAAGGTAGTAAATTATTTCAAACATCAGGCAAGAAATCAGGTGATTTACATACATACATGAGTCTTTTAGAAAAGTCTCAATGAGTAAAATATTAGGACATGGTTTTAACCTGACCCTGCAACATAACCAGCAAAGTGAAAAAGTTCACATGTGTCCCAAAAGATGTAGCTGGTTAGTGAAATACCCAGGTTAGCAGAAAACTCAAGTATTCTGGGTGCTTCTTGTAATTTCAGTGATATTTCCTCAAGATTTTTTCCCACTGAAAAATGAATTATTTAATAACGTAACATTATCCTATGATCCATAAATGGAGGTAATGACCTTAATCCACTTTATAAGCTGTACACAGAGGCATGTACCAACTTCAGCATTTCTCAGTATACAGTATTGCCAGCTGGAAGGTGAGTAAATCAATTATTGTTCATGGCTGGGGTTTTTTGGGTTGCGAACTGCGGATCTGAGTCAATCAAACTCAGATTTTTATCTAAAGGAATAACTGACTGTTTATGCCATTAGACATGAATTGCTGCTTCATTAATTATTAGCTAGCCACTATGTCCAAGAATGGTGACAGAAGAATATTGTGTGTACACATCTTCATGCAACTTACATCAGAGCTGGAGTATTATCATTAAAATAACGCTTGTTGTCAGCATTAGGGCTTTTTTCCAAGTTCCGTTCATGCTTATATACTCATCATGCCTCTTCTTGTTTTTGTAACTCAGTGATGCACAGTGAGTTCTAAATACCATTTGCTTGTTCAAGGCCTGGATTGTTGGCTCCTTCCCTTACAGTGCTCTGAGCAAAATCAACACTTTTCTCATTCATTCTACTCCTTTGCTTTTAAGGGCAGTAGTTTTTTGATAGATCTATACAGCTCTGCAACAAAAGCTGTCTTGCATGAATTTTAAGCATACAGCTTGAGGAAAGCAACCACACTTCTGTGTATGTAAAGTCTATAGGTAATCACTTGCACTGCCTTAGAAACTGAGAATTGTTTCTCACTGCAGGCACAAGGCTATACATTTGCTAAATTTGTTGTATTTGGTAAAAGTAGGTGTACATTTTTAAGTTCTAATAGAGGCATATAAAAAAATAGCTATGTGTAACTGTATTTATATCTTCTGTCATTTTAAGACAAAATTTTAACAGAAAACACCTGGATATTTTATGTAATTGTTCTCTATCATCATAAACAGAATGTTCATTTGGAACTGTATTGCATATCATTTCTCTAAGCATATTGGGGCTGTTTAGTGCAGATTTTCTTAAGTTCTATGGATACAACAAGCAAACATAATGGAAAACAAGAACGAGACCTGGGTTTCTTTCCCTTCTTTTAATAGCTCTACTATGTTATTAGAAGCAATGGCACTGTAAACTCCATTGGGCACTGTTAAATGTCTTCAGGAATTCATTGGTTGTGTCATTCTATTTCAATTCTATTTAATCTTTACTACTGGTCCTTGCAAATGTGCTTTCACACAACTTTATAAAGGGACACAAAACGCTTGCATACCTTTCCTTCAAGTAGCTCTGGAGGCTTGCTTACCTTCAAGCCCTTAGCCTCAAGCAACTCAGTTTTTGGGCAAGGTTCTCTTCAGCTTTCTGTGCCAAAAAAATGAGTTCATAAATTCATGATCAGCCTGATTTACCAAACTAATAATAATAGCTTTCAAGTTGAATCAATAAGACACATGAGTTACTACATTTTGAGACACCCCAAAAGGCAAATCTAGATAATTAATCAACTACTGTCCCAGGTTTTCTAGAAATCTCAAAAATCACAGAATGATAATTTGAGTTTGGAAGAGACTTCTGGAGGTCATCTGGTCCAACCCCTTCCTGTTCAAGTATGGTCACGTAGGGCAGGTTTCCCAGGACTACGTCAAGATATGTTTTGAATACTTTCAAGGACAGAGAGTACACAGCCCATTACCTGCGACAGTGCTCAGTCACCTTCATGGTAAAAATGTTTTATCTTTGAGAAAAATAGTATTGATTAACCAGCAGTGTGAGGAGAATCAGAAGCTAGGAGTGATAACTCTCAAGTTCTCTGCGATTGCTTTGCAATTTCCATGGTCAGACACTAGGGAGTTTCATTTTCATTTTTACGTCAACAGGTGTGCATCAAGTCCTAGAACAATAAAAAAAGTCATAATAAAAATTAATAATGGAATAACAGAAAACCCACTGCCTGAGTCACTCGATGAATGACTCAGAGACTACACATGCATGTTCTTTGTTCCTGTGCTAAATGTGTGAGGGAATTTAACTGTCAAACCTTAGCCACAGTAACTCTACTGCTGCTTCCTAATGTAAGGGGATTTATCCTACACATGACACTGAAAAAGTGATTACATAGAGGACAACAAAGATAATAGTAACAATGGTAGAAGATACCACCCTCAAAATGTTTGATGTCCAGAGTGCTTCACCTCAACTGGAAAAAGAAACCTGATGGGGAATGTAAGGCTAGTTGTGGTTGCTAGAGAAGTTTCCAGTGTGTCCTTTGTCAAGGCAAGATTTTTTTATTCCCACTCTCAGAAAACATTTCCTGTGTTTATCTAACACATCGCATCCAACACCTATATATTGTCATTCCTATAGAAACCCTCAGTTTGGCTTTCCAATATAGCTAGAGGAAAAGAAAACAAGCAAAGAGACATTCCTTTCTCCTAGTCCTGTCTACAGTGGCAATGGCCAACCATTTTGTGAGTGAAGTTTTGTACCGTTTTCCATTTTGAGCCAATAATTACTACTGATCATACCAAAAAAGGAGAGCAGATTAGACCAAATTTTACCTTTGTCCTTTTGTGGTCTACAATGATTGACAGCTAAATTTGGGTTTGCCATAAGTAAAAAGAGCAAACTATTGGCAAGTGTCCTGAGATGACTCCACCATCTCCACTCCTTCATAAATCTGTCAGTTCACTATCAGGGTTTTTTTTGTGGCGCTTCAATGAAGATCAACAGCAGAATGTACATGTCAGCTTTTTCAGGTGTGGAGGTGTCCTCTCATGGTAAGTAGCTTTCAAGTTTATTACATTTGGGGTAATAATATCATTACTATGGTAATGACATAATATGTGTCACTTTTGGGAATGAGAAATTACACATAATTTCTATTTGCTTCAGTCTTGTTTCTATAGTAACAAGACTAGTAATTCTCATTAATGACTAGGTTGTTAGCATTGTTATTTTTGGTAATTCCAGGTTATTAATGTCCTTAGTTTTTCTGCATCTTATTGATGACTAAATCTGAGTGGCTGTTAAATGAAAAAAATAGGTCCACTTGACTAAAAACTATCTTTCACAAAAATCAAAGAATATTTCTTGAATCTACTTTTTAAATTAGTGCAGAATTAAGTTGAGAGAATAGAAGTATGAAATGGTTTAGACTAGAGGCAAAATTCAGAGTGGCTGGTAAACACAAGTATTAACACAAACCACACAAATATGATGAAAGTGCTGACATTATCATTTAACATTTCAGTTTGCCAAGTTCATCTTTCCACTAGAAAAGACATTTCCTCCCTAGAGTAATATTGATATAAGAGCAGCAAAGCAGTTTCAGGCAGAGTGGCTGTCATGAGCTCATTTACCACTGGAATTCAAGGTTAAAGGTTGTGCCTAGATGCCACAAGGTCATTATTATAGCAACATATTCTGTTACATTTCATTCTCCTTACGGGCAAACTGCATGCTAAATGCCTATGCGCTAAAGAATTACAAATATAATCTTCTAATTATAGAAGATATCAAGATTACATTTACATTCTTTCTCTTCTAAAAAGTTGTACCGATGCCATGAAATAATTCCCAAACAATTTAATCCACCTTAATAGAACTATATAGTAAGCTTGGTTTCTTTCCCCTGTAAGTGCTTATGCATGTCCATACTTTTGCCTACCGACTGTTCATTTGGGTAGTCACACGTTAGTGCCTGCAGACCAGGGCACAGTTTCTCTTACTTAACTCACTTTTCTAAGGAAGGCCTTAAAAATAGATTTCCTTGAAAATGCTTTGATAGTAAAGTTTATAATTTGTTTTATGATGTGCTTTTAAAGCATATAGCAACATTTTTCAATCACTTAGTAAACATTAATAAAGTATTTATAACCTCTATAAGTTTAGAATGCTGCCACTGTCTTCCTAGCCAATACTAACAAGTAGAAGTCAGTGATGTACTTCTGCATTTGGTGATTAATTTATTATGACTTTTGTATTTGAAAATATGAGTTACAGCAAGACTTCGGGAGAAAAACAGAAGACTTGGAAGAAAACGAAAGAACAAGTGAAAGTAAAATGATCTCATCCCTTATTACTCCCAATCATAAGAGGTTTACCTGGACCAGATCTGTGACCAAGATACACAAAACGTTAGCCTTTATTTTGCTTCTCTGAAGGTAGAAACAGATTACTTCTCCTGCAATCAGGTAGGCAAAGACCACTGTGTGGGCCATGAGAATTTTCTTTCAGGGTGCTTTGGTAGCTGGACTGTCCAGCATATGCTACTTCTGCTCACACTCTTCAGTAGCACAGCTGCAACTTATACTTTTGTGCAAACTTTTGATAAAATTTGCCAGTTCTGACACATATATTTACATACACAACAGAAAAAATCTTCACTCAATGAAGAAATCCACTTAATTTCTTCCTTGCATTACAAATCAACTCAGAGGTTATTTTTACTGGAGGCTACTGTACAGAATTTATGGAGCTGCAAAGGATAATTTATTTCAATTAACAATTTCCTATCCTAAATATTATTCATGTTAAACATCTTTCCTTCTTGCGTAAAAATATATGGTTTAATATTTTAAATTATTATTTAAAATAGTGCTTTAAACTCATGAGAATGGATTCTTAGGCTTTCTGTCCCTCTTTTGGGCAATGGGGACACAGTAGTCAACTCACCCTACTAGTCAACTCAGCCTAGAAAGATGAATTGCTGGAGACAGGAGATTGTGACAGAATGCACAATGCTAGCTGCCAACTGACACTGTGGGTCAACAGCCATTTAGCATAAATTAAAGCAGTGCGTAGGCTGCTGCAGTCTATGCCAAGACCAATGAATAACTCTTGCTTGGATGAGGATGCCTGGCTCATTCACAGCTCTTTTCAACCTCCTGTGCTTATGGCTTCCTATCACATCTAAGAATGTAGTGAGTATTCAGGTTCTTTACCGTAAAAAGATGATCAGCTTCAAGGAATCATTTGAGAGATGGATGTGTGACAATGAAATAAAGTCAATCATCAGCATTTGCTTTATCAGCTATAATTTTTTACATCCAAAACAAGTTTAAAACAGGCTAATAAGCCCCCCCATTTGTTTTGAAATATCTAATATTTTAGCAGAAAATTCCTTCAGATACATTTTTGCCTATAAAGCATATGATATTTCAAATCACAAACTTGGCAAATTTCAAGCACCTGACACTGAAGAACATAATGGGAATATTCAACACGGGCAGCTTCTCTTCAATGTAGCCTAAGAAATGAGCATTAGTGGTAGTCAGACATTTTCTGATAAGATTCTAACCAGGTTTTGTCAGAACTGAGGCTTTTGGTAAGAGTCTTTGCAGCAAGATGAAAGTTCTGATCAAAACTAAAGGCAGAATCACATCTTGAGAAAGCCTGCTCATTACTTGGAATTACGGGTGTTACAAGGAAAATTCACCTTCTTTACTTTCACCTCCAAATGCCCTGTACTTTTTTGATATTTTCAAAAGACAGAGAGCTTGGGGAGAGAGGTAGCTCCAAGTGCCTTGTCAGTTTTCCTAATATGCTGGGTTGACCCTGGCTGGATGCCAGGCACCCGCCAAAGCCACTCTATCACTCCCCTCTGCAACTGGACAGGGGAGAGAAAATATAACAAAGGGCTCATGAGTTGAGATAAAGACTGAAAGAGATCACTCACCAATTACCATCACATGCAAAACAGACTCGAATTGGGGAAATTGATTGAATTTATTGCTAATCAAAACCAGAGCAGGATAGTGAGACATCAAACAAACCTTAAAAATACGTTCCCCCTACCCCTCCCTCCTTTCCAGCTTTACCTCCTCGCCCAGCCGTCCAGGGAGACAGGGAATGGGGGTTACGGCCACTTCACTCACTGTTCCTGCCACTGCTCAGGGAGAGGAGTCCTTCCCCTGCTCCTGTGTGGGGTCCCTCCCACAGGAGGCAGTCCTTCACAAAGTTCTCCAATGTGAGTCCATGCCATGGGCAACAGTTCTTTATAAACTGTTGCAGTGTGGGTCACTCTTCCATGGAGTGCAGTCCTTCCAGGACAGGCTGCTTCAGTGTGGGTCCCTCACAGGGTCACAAGTCCTACCAGTAAAATCTGCTCCAGCGTGGGCTCCTTTCTCCATGGGTGTGCAGGTCCCTGCCAGGAGCCTGCTCCAGCACAGGCTGCCGGTGGGGTCACAGCCTCCTCTCAGGCATCCACCTGCTCTGGTGTGGATCTGCTGCAGGGGCTGTAGGTGGATTTTTGCTCCACCGTGGATCTACATGGGCTGCAGGGGCACAGCTGCTTTGCAATGATCTGCGCCACGGGCTGCAGGGGAATCTCAGCCCTTGTGCCTGGAGCACCTCCTGCCCCTTCTTTGCAAACACTGACCTTGGTGTCTGCAGAGCTGTTCCTCTCACATATTTTCACTCCGTTCTTCTCTGGACACAATTATTTCCGCATAATATCTTTTTTTACCTTCTTAACCATGCTATCACCGAGTCATTATTACCATCTCTGATTGGCCCAGCCTCAGCCTGCAGCGAGTCAATCTTGGAGCTGCCTGGGATTGGCTCCGCTGGACATGGAGGAAGCTGCTGGCAGCTTCTCAGAGGAGAGACCTCTGTGGCTCCACTGCTACCAAAACCTGGCCATGCAAACCCAGTACACCTTAACAAATGGCAAGAGGAAATTTAATGCTTTAATTATACCTTGCATAAACAGGGTTGAAATCTGTTTCTGATGGTTTGGATTTTGGACGTATTCTGGGTGACACATGCAACCTCTTGTTTGCCTGGATTTACTGACATGCTCATGAGAAGTGTTCCTAGAGCATGCAATCCACTTGACTGCCTGTACATTCAGCTGTACCTGTCTCTGTAGTACAGCCAATTACTCCATCCTTGAAACATTAAATGGTGATGCATAAACAGACATTCATGTTTCTGTCCTGCCAGATTTTGAAATTCAGCCCCTTCTGATGGGAACAATATAACCGACAGACTGTGCTATTCTGTGCCAAAGCTGATTAATCTTAAACTAGTAGTTCCTCTGTAGGGGAAGACCCTCTTCCTTTAAAAGTAATAGTTTGTCCAAAGATTGAACCAATTTAGAAATCCTTGAAAGATTTTATTTAATAGAAAAATTACTTTTCCCAGCATCTTTAGCTCTGCTTTTTTTTTTTACCTCTATGAGAAGATAAAATTGAAAAGCTTCTGACTTCACAAGAGCAATTTAAATATTGGAAAGAACAAATTTATTTTATTTTTATTCTCTTTCTACAGGCTTTCCTTTAATTACAATCACTATTGTATGCAGTGGTAAAACCTCAAAAACTTCAGTACTTGCCCTAACAGCAAAGCCCATAAGCAAAGAATATCATATTATTCAAGTAAATAATGTATACTGTGTGTAATTTTCTGAAGATTTCAGTTATGTCCTCTCTTTTTTTGAGCTTTCAATTAATTTTCCAGTTTAAAATAAAAGGTGAAAAACCTTACTGTCAAAATATTTTCCATGGTAATCTGTTCCCCCTTACTTTACCAAACACTGTCTTAACGCTTTAACCATCTTTCCAGATTCTCTTCAGATATCCTACTATTTTAAATATATCCATATATATATATATATATTCATTGGCAATTCAGCTAACAGGAATAGACACATGCTACACAAGCTACATTTTGCCCATCCAATTTTCTACCACGGGTTTTGGATTATGTGGTGTTCAAATAATTTAAGAAGCAATATTACAGCTTTACAGTGTCTGCTAACTTGATACTTATTTTAAAACATGCTCGATTTTGATTCTAGCCTCTTATGCTGGGTTAAATATTTTAGTGAGACACCCAGGTACATTTTGAGAGTACTTGCCAGTATTGTTAGTTTGATTGCTACACGTGATTTCTATGGACCTATCTGAGTAAAGATATATTTAAGACCTTTTTTTTGTTTAAAAAGCTGCTAATGGGGGAGGTATTATGTTCCTTCAAGATGAACACAACACTTGCTAATTTTTGGCACACAACATTCATCTCCTTGCATGTGTCTTGTCAAGCCTTGAGATCTTCCACGGCCAGAACTGACATTATATCTCAAAAATTTACAAAACTTCATTTTCCAAGTGCTTTTAAAATGAATGATCTAGCACCATTCATGTAGTAACATCAGATATCTTGAAATATCCTGATGAGATAGGTTTTCCAAAATGTAACAACTACTGGAAATCTGTCATGGCATCTAATTTTTTTTAATGGACTTTCAGTAAATTTTCATATCAGTTTTTAAAGTTTCTACTGATTTTAGTCTCATAAAGTGGGAACACTGTTATTGCTGAGAAGTGATGTAATCTTTTTTTTTCTCAGGGAACTAGTTATTAGATTTTCATTTCTATAAGAAGCAAGATGCTTAACATTAGTTGGTTTCACACATTGTCACATTAGCTGCTGACATTGCATCTTAATGATCTCCTACCTGTCCTTGTCTGTATTTTTTTAAATCTTGTTCAACATTGCACCTGATATGCTTACCATCTATCTTTCATACTGCACTGTGAAGTCCTGGCCATGCTTGGAGATAAGTACTATAGTAAGAGAAATAGAGTATGAATTTCAAAAAGCTATTTCTGATGTTATGATCTTGATATAATACGATATGGTATGGTATGATACGATATGATATGATATGATATATGATATGATATGATATGATATGATATGATATGATATGATATGATATGATATGATATATGTGGTTTTTAAGTAAACTGAAATACATTTCGCCTTTTTTAAAATTTGGTTTCTGTTTTTTAAGTATTTTAATATGTATAATGTGCATGTGCAGAAATAGACTGCACAGTGTGAGATAATATATTCTTTTAATCCCATTAATTCTTTTTCCAGTAAGTGATCAATATTGTTGCTTCATAACAGACAATTTAGTTTAACTATCAAACACAAACCTGTGTAATTTCACATCAAAAGCTGTTCTCAGGAAACACAGGCTATCTAAATAGGTTTTGCAGAAGGCAGCCTCAAGTCCCTGAGTATTGAATACTCTGGGTTTTTTTCCTATAACACTTTCTTTATGAAATATAAAGCATTTCCAAATATGAATGTCCAGAATATTTTCTTTAATTTCCAGGTGAATTATGTGATTTGTCCTTCATCACCAAATGGTCTTTGTCACTAAACAGACAGCTGATTTTGTTTGTTTATTCTGAAATATTGCATTACTCTCTGTTCAGTAAATAGATTCTGTTTGTGCATTAAATTATATTTATTTTTTTTTTGTTTGCAGACCATCTTTTAAAATTATAGAATGGTAGAAAATTATGGCTGGAAGGGACTTCAAAATTCATCTAGTTCACCCACTGCCTAGAACAAGATCAAATATACCTGTATTGTTCCTGACAATTGCTCGTTGAACCCATTCTTAAAAACTATCAAAGATGGATATTCTTGAAACCTCCTCAGACACTCTTGCCCAGACCTTCATTATCCCTACTAGTTGAAAATTTTCCCCCAGTCTATTCTGAATAATTTTTTTTATTAATTCAATCCCTTTACTTATCCTTTCTACAAAGGATGTGAACAGATAGTTTTTCTACTCCTTCAGCAACCTTCTAGACACATGTAGCTGTTTTCCTTCCTGTATGATGAAAGTCCATTCGTTCAACCATGGTCAGGTTCTCGTGACTTACAGGCATTACTGTTTTTGTTCTCTAGATTTTCTCCAGCAGAGAAAATGCCATGCTTAGCATTCTGAGGACATAGTGCTGAGCACATGCGTTTTTTAACAGGTCAAGAGCTCTTATCAGTTGGCCTTGAATGCAGATGAACTCCTGGAAGAGAGATTGGCAAAGTAAAAGAAAAGTCAAAAATGTGGAGACTTAAGACTGAGATCTCAGTTCTGCAGTTTAGGATTGGGACTCTGCAAGTGGAGTGACATGTCCAGCTGCCTGTGACTAAATCAACTCATCTGCCGCTTGCCCACACCACCATGCAATGCACTAGTTTGAGCAAGTGGCTGTAGCACCAGTGTGGTGGTACTGACTTTGTGCTGCTCTGCGTGGGGGGAATGTTTCCTCCATCTGTATTCCTCATATGGTGATCTCCTGTGTAGCCTGACTGTATCAGCTGTGTCCCCTAGGGTTTGGTTCCCAAAGAGTACAATTCCAAGGGTACTCTCAAGGGTACAAGTATAAATACCAGACTAGCTTCATCAGAAGTTAGCTAGAAGAAGTGGGCATGGGGGAGTTTGCATGGAAAATATGAGCATAATGTGCAGTTTTCAATCTGCTCAGGTGAAAATGCAGAGGTGGTGCTATTTGCCACTTGGTCAAACAGCTGTAAAAAATTCCAGAGTTTAATATTGCGTGAGGTAAAAAATTATCTTAACCCTTCATACAAATAGAAGACATACTGAGCAATTCCTGACCCTACTGATGTCCACAGGAAATCTAAGGTGCCAGAGTTGCTCATTGTTTGTTAGACATTAGGCACTTGAGATGTGTCTATGCCTACCTACATTAGAACATAAAGCTGATTTCATATTCAAGATTGCATGGATAACTAATATATACCTTTCACATAGAGAATTCAGTGAATATCTGACTGCATGACTTAAGTCATTTTTTCCGAGGACTGTATCTTGTGCTTGTAAGTGCATCTATTTATCACATTTTCATACCATTAATTTCTTACTAGTGGCACATGCCCTGTTCTTAAGTTGCATTACTGTCATTTTTCTCTTGCTGGTCCCTCCTCTCCTAAACTCTTACAGTGTTGAGAAGACAATAAGTGTGTGCTGTTTGCATAACAGAAGCTGAGGTATTCATTGTGATGCGCTCTGCATGTTGGGTTTTTTTTTTGTTACTCACTGTGATAATACAAGTAGAGTGTGTTAAGGAGCCAATTCTCATACAAGACAACCTGTCATACAGGCTGCCCATCTTCAGTGTATGATATTACAACTAATCAATTGTTTAGGCGTTTCCTAATGCTTTGGTTTTTGCCCACAGGTAATCTCATACAACTAGCAATGGGACCACATTGCATGATATGAAAACATTATTAATATCTCAGGGACAGGCTTCATTACACATCACCATGACTCTTAGAACAAATTATTCATATTTTATGTATTCCAGGTTACCATGGTAAATATTTTCGTCTTTAACAGAGTATAAAATTAAATAGAGAAACAAATACATGAAAAATTTGGTTTTAAGGAAAGCAACGCTATCTTGAGCTGTGAGTGTAGCAGTTGTTTTTCAGTAAATAAACCCCAATACTTCATTACATTAAACCAAAAAAAAAAAAAAAAAAATTAACTTTCAAATTCCTCAAGTGCAATATAGTTGAAATGGCCAAAAGACTGCTGTGGTGGGAGCACAGTCAAAAGCATATAATACATCATAAAAGTACTACCTTGATTCAGCTAACACAGAAGCCAAAAGTTCAGGTTCACTCTTTAAAATGAAAATTGCCTAGTTCTGTACTGTGGAAGCATGTGGTTCCATACTTTTCCTTTCAGTATGCACACTTACCACTTTTAAAATTGACATTTGTAGTCTGGCTAGAAGCTCAAGATCTGAATGTCCTCCTCTTAGTCCTTGCAGATGTATTGCTACTGGCAAGAATTAATCTCTAAGTAAGTCTCTGCCTCACTATGCCATCTGAAGGTAGTGCCACAATCTTGACACAAGTACAGTCTTAGAGAACTGGATATTAATGTCACAGTTCAGCCTGAACAAATTATAGCTCCAGAAAAAAAAAAATGAAAGCAACACTAAAACTTCTTTAAAGAAGAGTTACATAATTTCAGCATACCTTGATGTGGACTTGTTTCTCAACCCAAAGTTTGAAAACATTGACTGGTGTGCTGGAAGGTGGAATCTCTTTTCTCTCCCTCTTCTGCGCAGAATAGGAAAGAAATGTTGCTTACCTCATTAATTTCCATTGAAGCAAGGAGCTTAGCTGCATGCAGAAAGAAACCATTCCATGTATAATGGAATAAAAATTCCTCACAATTTCACTGAAGACGATGGTCTTGGAGACATTACCTGGGTAGAGGGTAGTCTGGAATCCAAATGTGCTAATTACTGTACAACTTGCTGCCAACACAGTATCTCTTTATCAGAGGAGTGACAGGGGGCAACTTCCAAATAGGGCATTGCATCTATATGTTTCAGGAAATAGCACTGGCTACTAAGGATTCTGCACCAGTATCAGCCAGTAGAACCAGTTTCTGGTGCAGACTAGTAGAGTATGCTTCAGGGATAGCATCAATTGCCTTCACTTTGGTAAAGCATCACTTGCTTTGTGTCAGGACTAAAATCTATTTGCTGGCTTTGACTAAAATGCAGAAGAAAGGTTCCAATTGCAGTTTCCTACAGTCCATCCCTGAAAAATCCCTGGAAATTTTTCATGTTTATTACATTGCTAATATGAGAGTCTAATTTTTATACTTTAATTATGAACCATCTTTAGGCTTCTTGTACAATTTCATATGACTAATAATCTTTTCATCCTATTAAATGTTGTGGAGAGCTGTTTGGTACTGCTGGCAGAAACCATTCTTCACCCGTAAACACAGTTGCACTTCAGCAATGGATATCTCTTTACCTACAAAGTTTACAAAAACAGTGCATAGTTTTGTGTTTGTGTCCTTTTCCTTGGAAAATGTAAATTCATTATCCTTGTTACCGTTCAAATCTGTGTTAATGAGGTGCTAATGTTTCTGTTTGGTAAGACTGTTCCAAAGAGTGTATTTTCATGTATTTGATGGAAACAAGAGAAATCCATCACTGTATTTATTATTACGTTGCACGATCTAAATATATTCTTTAATTTATCATCCCCAAACAAGACATTTTTGTGTTTAACCAGTTTACTTTAAGTGCATTCTCTGAGTTCAAAAAAAGGAGGGGTTATCAACAAATCCAGAGAATATCATGAATTGTTGCAGTCTTTTAAGTCTTTCACAGTAAACTTAAACAATAAAAACAGATAAATAGAGGAAATGTCAAACTGAATTCTGGGTAATGATCAGATCAGCATGCTTTTATACAATTTCCATCACTTTGAATTTTAAATCACCTTTTAAAGAGCACTAAAGCATTCTTGCAAATTAGTCTGCACTCCAATTAATGCACCCAACATGACAATAAGACCAGTTTCAGCTTGGCTAAGCAGACCAGTCAACCAGGAGGATGTGACTTGAGGACTTGGAGAGCCTGTGCCTCCACCTTTTTTCCCTCTCTCTTCACAGCAGCTTAGGTCCAATTAGGCCAGTTAATCTGCCTAAAACCATTGGAAAGGAAGGATTTCTCTAATAAAGATGAAGCATAGTCTGAGAGGACATACAAATTAAGACTACTCTTTTCAAAAGACAGAAAATTCCAAGATTTCCCTCAGCCATATATCTTAAAGAGGTACTTCTTTTGGTCAAGACCAAATTATTTTTCTCCACGGGGATTTTAACTTCAGGAGATCTTTCTGTGACATTTGTTAACACGTAAAGGATTTCTCTTTTGTCTATTTATTTTTCATACTGTGCTCATTTTTGATCTCCATTAAATTTTATAAGACTAGACTGCAAGAGGTAGTGATGAGAAATGCCAGGTCACATTACAAAAAAGTGTTCATAAATAGAAATGACTTTGTGTTTTTCAATCAAGAAGTAAATAATACTTGCGTGAATATATAGGTATTTGAGTAGCCTAATCTGAGATTTTGAAAAGAAAAATTGAAGGGGGCTGAAAAATGACTTACAAATACATGCTTATATATGAAACACATTTTAACAGGTTGAAATAAAATTCTTGCAAAATGGATAAACCATTTTACATAGCACTCATTTAAAAAAAGAAATTAAAAAATCGCAATCCTATGTATTGTTTGCACTGGTGCATGAGAACTACATTGTATACTCACAGCACACTTTGAAGTTTCTCATTTCTTTTGTGCTTCACTTATATTATTTGACTTAATTTTCTATGTAAAATTCTGAGAGGTATTTCAACAAAATTAGATAAGAAACATTCAGTCAGATGCACAAAAAATACATACTGCTTTTGGAATTATTTCCATTTCTCCTCAGAAAGCTCATGCTACTCTTGACTGCTGCAGATGCTTTTTTTAGTAGGATTTGGGACAGAAGGGAGAAATAGTAGTGCCTCTAGTTCAACAACAGCATCTAATGCATTACGGCAAAAGATATTAGTTTGAATTCCTCTAGTAAAATTTTGGAACTGCTCAGAAATTATTAGCAGGGGTACAAAAGAAAAAAATATAGAAAAGGCATGAAACGTTTTTTAAAATTGAAAAAGTGATACAGGAGTGTAATGATACTGAAGAGAACTTTATGCTCTCTGCAGCTAGAATAGAAATTTTCCTATTTACCTTGGCAATAAAAGCTTAAGTCGCTTTTTCACAAGCCCTTTTTGTTAAGAAATCTGTAATCACTTTCCCTGGAGTCCTTGGCTCTGACATAAATTTTGTTTGGGAACATGCAAAATATTCTTTTTCAGCATCCGTGCTTTAAGGAAAACATTTTGTTCAAAATGAAACCGAAGATTTCCTACTCTCTTCTTTGACCAACACTAAAGCCACTAAAGGAGTGAGATTTGTAATGGGCTGTTTATTTAGTCACCATCTATATCACGTAACTTTTGTAGATATTCTATCCCACCTCTTTGTTCTGATGTCAAGAGACCATTCTGAGCATATTAGCATGCTCTCAAATAAGCCAGCTGGCTGATCAGTTGGTCAACCACTGACCACCACAGTTCAACCTGGTCCTTACTTCTCAGAGCCACATTGAGAAGCCAGTTTCTCTGGCTGCTGTCTGAAGCTGGTTTTATCTTCATTCAGCTGCGCCAGTCCAGATTGTTCTCTCATTTGGATCTAAGCTTTATCTAAATATTTTAACTGAAAGGACAGATCGTGGCATTGGCAAACTATTTTTTATTAATGAAGCTGCACTTTAGAAACAACCTCCTTCCTTCCTTTGCAATAGCCCCAGTACAGCAGATAAGAGATTAGTATAATCCTGCTGCTTTCTATAATGCTTTATATCTGCAGAGTTTATACTCTAAAAAAAAAAAATCAAGATAGGCCAGACCTATAAAATTCCACATACCTCCATATACCAAAGATGCTGATTTTTAAGGCCTGGTTAAATTCTGCTTCTTGATTCATGAATTCAGTTGAGTATGCTCCCATTTGTTTTTCATTCCACTTTTCTTTCACACCTTATTCAACTAAAAGCTTTGTTTGAAATAATGGCTGAGCAGCCACAAAGATGCATGGAGGCTGTAGATGAGAAAACACTGAGAAAGGACTTAGGTTTAGAAAGCAAATTTTAGATGTAGTTGAAACATAGGAGTGAGAAAATACACTGGGAAAAGGAAAGCATCAATATAAAGGAACAAGAAGAAAAGTAAGAATAAGAATGCACTACAAGGAAAATGAGTAAAAAGCTAGCAAAAAAAAAAAGAATGTCATATCACAGATAACAAAAGGCTAAACAAAAAAAAAGGAAGTCTTGATTGTGAGCAATCAGTAGTTTTAATTTGATTTTGTAATTTCCTTTAAATGATATTTAAATAAATGGTATTCATCTAGGAATTCAAATATACTTCAATTTGCCACACCTGTTGCCGTCTGCAGAAGAGAAATCAATAGCATTTTCCAGCAGGGAAGAAAGGATGATAAGTATGGACAGGAGTGTGGTAATATAGAATAAAGTCTCAATTCAACCAAATACATTTCCATGCACATTTAAAATCCAGTAGTCTTTCATGCTTTGCAGAAAGTATTTCTACATTCTTAGTAATAACCAATGTGTCATTAATCCCTAAACCCAAAATGTTTTTATTTGTCTTCCTCAAGATGTTCTTTTGAATCCCATGTGAAATGTCATGATACGCGGTAGGGTAGGAATATTACAGTATCAGCCTAAGGGTTAATCTCCAAATTATCTATTGTTTGTCTTGCATTGTATAAACCTCTTTATTAACTGAACTTTCCTTTTCAGGTATTATTTAAATAAGAAAAAGGAAAGAAAATGAGAAAAGGATGATACAGCCAGCACTGTATTCCTCATTGATCTTTAATTCCCTATTCAGAGTCAGAGATAAATCCATGCATTTGTCTATCACAAACAGTAAGGGAATAATTAAAATAAGCAAAAGCCAAGCTGCCAAAACACTTCAAGAATGACTGGAGGGATCAGATATACACGTGAAGTTCCAGAATCTGAGCAAAGCCCCTACTGCACAATACCTGATGGTGTAACAGAAAGTTTGCTTTAAAAATTAATGGAAGGACATGAAAGAAACACTTAGCAACTGCCACACACACACTTAATTACAAACAGAAACTACTGCATGAAATGCAATTAAACTTTTTGATAGATCAAAGCATTCTTCTGCAATAAAAAAGAAATATTCTACTGTACATTTAAATTGCATAGCTGAATTCTACTAAGGAATAGCATGAATAGTAAAAGACAAAATTGAAATAATACAAGAGTTGATATAAGATTTGCCTTGTGCTTCAAATACCACAAGAATGATGCACAAATAAAATTATTCAGTTCAACTAATAAAGAAAATTAACTGCATATCAAAAAAATTGGTAAATATCCTCTAAAACTTTCATTAACAATAGACATCTATATTTTGCATATGTGTTCACTAAGTTCTAGGTTCATTTACAAATACATTGACTGGCCTCAAGTACCAGTTCCCATTCAGGAAGAGGCTGCCACATTTTCCTTCGCACTCCTTCTGCTGGGAGGAGCTCATGGGGGAGCTCTGTGGTCTGGACACAAATTTTTGAGCTGGGAGATGACTTCTTCTAGTTGAAGAGCTACTGGTTTGATAAGCACCACAGACAAATTATCTGGTCTCTCTGTTTTCAGTTGGTTGTGATAGAAAACTGGGAAAAGCAAGAAAAAAAACAGCTCAGAGCTCCAGTTAAAAATCAAAGGTAATGCTTGAGCAGAGTTGCTGGATACATCCATATTATTTTATTTAAAAGAAAATAACTCAATTAAAGAGTACTTTCTTCTAAAACAGCTAGAGGATTTTGGTAAAATGGAATTCAATACAGAAATTGATGAAGTGCAGGAATGTTGGATGCAAAGGAGGCAGGACGACATAAGTTATTTCATTACAGAAGTCTTCTAAGCATTCATTGTGCTGAATAAAACTGATAAGAAAAAAAGATGCGAACTCACTTCAGTCTCAGAAAACCACATCAGAAAGACTGTATTACAGCTTAAGGAAAAGTTTAAAAGAATGAGCTGCGCAAAAATTAAATCTAGAAGCAAGGGACTGATAGCATAATACACATTTAAAGTGGAAGAGAATGTTGATGTGTTTGAATGTAAATAGAAAAGTTTTTTACTGTTGCCGTTCTCTCTGTATCATATGTATATTTGTTAAATTACATGCTTCTGTAGATTTATAAAGTGAAGAAATTATGTACAACCCATCACAAAAGGATTAGTGATGTTTGAGAAAAAAATCCTGCTCTAAACAGTGTTTTTCATTTTCAACTCAAACACGCTTAACTCCAGGTAGCCACATGTGTACTGAAATACTGTTTTGGTTATGAGATTAGGAAATTACAGTAACTGCTATATCATAATGGAGTAAGATAAAATAATAAATAATTTTTGGTTTAAAGGGAAAATACTTTGCAAGTAATTATTCTCAGCTTGTAAATGGTGTCTCTCTATAACCAACCAAGCATATAACAAGAAGATGAAGACAAGGCTTATTTTCACTTCATTTCACTTCTTTGTAATTGACAGGCTCTCACTGAGTGTCAACTTTAAAAGATGACAAATCCTAAATCTTATAGGGCTCCATTCAATAGTTCACCTCTCTAAACTGTTTGCAAATTAATCTACATTTTCAAATGAATCAGGCATGAAATATAAGGTGACATCTATATTACAAAAATATTAATTTGCTTGTCTTTTTTCAGCATCCAAAGTAGCTTTAAAATATTCAGTTTGTTAATAAAGTGCACAGAAATATACAAATGCACAATGTTCCCTACTGCACAAGTTTACCTTTCTGCTTTCCCATTCTATTCCAGTATGCATTAGTTTCCTTATTCAAAAATATATCTATTTTGTATTTGATATAGTGTGAGAATTATACTTCAACTACTTCAAATGACATAAACAAAACACATGAAAAATGTGAGGATAAAAAGAGTAAAAAACCTGAAAAATAAGAAATTAATAAATTTGGAGTTATGTTTTCCTATTGTCCCAAAATGTTAGCCTGTTTCCCATTATGATCCTTCCCTTATTCAAATTTGGTGATTAATCTGCTCCAAACAGTCTGATTCTGAGAAATAAGAAGCACCCTCAATTTTCTAGTTATATTCTTTTTTCCTTTTCTTACACATTTGGCCGCTGGAGCCATCATCACGGTGTGACCTTCTCTCTTAACTAACAGAAAACCACAAAAGCAGACTTCTTCCTAAACTTAGACTTGTCTTTAATTCTGCTCAAGGAAATTAAATGGAAATAAGGCTTTTCAGTCAAGATGGGGATCAGTTACAGAGCTGCTTATAACTAGAAGTTGCACAAATTATGTATCTCAGTAAGTAGATAAAAAACTAGCTCAGCCTTGTCTTGGAGACTTGATATACCATCACACTTCACATTGCTTGTACATTCTTGATCCACTGCATTTCTCTTTGAAACAGGAACTGTTCCTGTTGACCTATTCTTCAATTACAAAGGACTGTTCCTGTTTCTTACCTAAGGATCAGCTTTCTCTGTCTCTGTTTACTAAATTAAATTATAACAGATCACCATTTTTATTTAGAACATAAACTTTTAAATATGAAAACAATAAAATAAATGAATTAAACTATATGCTGCAAAACCTTTTCCTTTTGTTTTTAAAATTTAAAACAGGACATGAAACAAATTGGTCAAAGATTTTGCAAATTATTTCAAAAAGCCTAGCACACCCCCCCCCCCCCCCCCCCCCCAAATAACTTATCAGTTAAGATTTAGGTCTTCTCGTTAGATGTTCTTTTGTTTTGCCCATGGCTATTCCACTCCAGTAATCTATGCTTCCTCTATTCACAATGGAATATTTTTGCCTATGCCTGTACTGCATTAATTATCTTAAAACTAAAAGGATATATTATAACTTCACATAGTATTCTAGAAACTAAGAACATATGATTGAATGGAAAGGTCTTATAACATATATTGTTTGATTATTACTTCATATTTTCCAATGTAGTTAGCCACTCCAACTGCAAATTTTGTCTCAAAAATAGGTTCACTAACTTTTTGCACCTGAGACCTATTATACTTGGTACCTATTTGTTAAATACTCCATTTGCTTCTCTTAGCAAATGGAAAGTAATGAACGGGAAATACTACAATGCAAAACAGAATGTGAACGCGTCCAGACAAATGACTGTACAGGAAGCTGAAGTCAAGGATCCAGCGCTGCTTTCTATATAGGAATAAACCCTCAAATTTGGTCTTTTCAATAAGAAGGTCTTAGGAGTCTTGTTCCCAGCAGATATCCAGCACGTACTTAAAATCCTCTGTTCCCTCCAGCAACCACTTCCTGTCTGCAACAAGGTTAAGGGCAGATACGGACAGATATAGAGTGATATATCAGGTGTTTGTGCTTGTGTCTTCTACAGTGATCTTTCATAAACTAATCTTCATGACCTTTTCTCTTTCAGAAATAAATGAACAGGTCAGTTCTTTTCCTCTCCCACCCCTCTGCTTTTTCTGCCTCCCTCCCTCACAAACTTTCTAATTCATTCATCCTCTTTTTTAATGTGAAAAATTCCTATAAAATTAATTTATAACCGTTGCTTTTTACATCTTGTCTCATGTTTTGCTGTAGTATGTCAAGGGTATTGAGTCTAAGAGATTTTAGAGACATTCTGTTAGTCACTTTATCATCAGATTCTTACTAACCCTGTATCTGCTCTTCACTGTGCCAGTATCAAAAGCCATCTTGATGTCCAAGCAGATTATGTTTGTTGCTTCACCCCTGTCAGCTCTCATTGTCACCTCCTCAAACAAGTTAATAGCATTTGACAAGCATGGCTTCCCCTTTATAAATGTCCTGGTTGTCTTTGACCAGTCTGCACCTGTCCAAATGTTCTACTATTTTGTCCCTAATCAATGACCCTAGAATTTCTCCCAGTTCCCTTTAGTGTTTATACACTGAAGTGTTCAGTTCACTCACTCTCCAGCTTGAGAATCTTGCTCTGAAAAATTAGGAATTGTGAGTAGCTTTGAGCACAGCATTTCTAATGTGTATGTGTGTATGTATTCTTATCAACTATTGCCATAACATTCCACAGTATAAAAAGTGCTTATTTCATGTGAAAAGGAGAAATATTATATACCAGCTTTCTAGAGAAGGAAGACAGCACCTCTGTAAAGGAGACAGTGAAACAAATCATTTATGCCCAAATCACTGAACTGTCCTGTCACTGTAAATCCTTGTCATTTGGATGGGGGGGAAAGGACAACTTTGAAGATGGTATCTGATTTCTGGTGCAATAGGTAGTGGATAACTTTTAGCTAGAAAATAAGCTGTATCATGTTCAAAATACCACTATTTTAAAATAGTGTCTAATAATGCTGAATTTAATAATGTTTATTAATTTCTCAGGGTTTGGGAGGTCTTGCAGAAATGTGTTTTATTGGATATTTACAAGGCTCAGGTTCCCCATCTTTCCTCAGGGCCATCGCATTAACAGTGTATGAAATTAATTTTTTAGGTAAAACAATGCACTTGTTACTATTGTGTCTGAACTTCAGAGTGTAGGTGGAACATAAACCATAGTAAAGAAATTCTACAAGTCTTAGTTTCAGTATTAGCAGTGCCAGTGTCATTTCCATACTGTTGCAACTCATAAGAAGACAAAAACACTAGTAAAGATTGAAATATTCACCTTATTTCACAGATGAGAAGCAGTTACTGTCCCCTTTTCCAGTTGTACTGCATTTCTAGGTGCACAAGTAAACTTTCTGGCAAAATGACATCCGAACAGTATATGTGCTAATTTTAAATGATCAAATAACTCCTTCATTGTTACTCGTTTTAATCTCAGCCAAAAGTTCTTGCCAGTCACTCTGGAAGAAATAAATTAGAGATGAAATCAAATATTTCTTTGAAGCAGGGTACAGAGAAAACAAAAAGGTATGTTTCTGTTCCGTGTCTCTTCAGGCAGCACCAAGTCCTGTAAGGTTTCTCCCTACCATGACATATCTTAAATAAAAAGTCACATCCATTTACTTTTTTTAATGTCCCTTTAGCTCCATATTTCCTCTAGCTCCATGATCCAGTAAGAGCTCAAGATGTTGTTTTTTTTTTAAATTATGTCCAGTGGATTTGTGCCCAGTATTGTTTAAAGAGACAGTGATTCTTGATATGAGACAACCCTGGCATACAGAGAGAGAGCAACTACACTCACTTGAGACAGCCTCACAGAAAACAGCTAACTTCCATCCTCTTTTCTAAAGAGCACCAGTCCACTTGCTGATCTTTCAGAGAGGCTTGTAAGTAAGCTTTTAGACCTACAGGCCTATTTTAACAATATGTTATCGTGAAATAACACTCTAAATGTTGTTTAGTAAGACCAACAAGCACTTATTTGGATTATTGTAGAACTTCATAGAAGAATACAAATGACCTCCCAAAAGCTACACTAGACTCCATCTATGATTAGGTAGCTAACTTAATCCTCAGTGTAATAATTCACTTTCCCTTTGAGTACAGCAGTAAGCAGAGTTTGGTACACCGTGAAGAAAAAGGATGCTCATTCTTCTGTGCCATTTTGATAATCTTCTGTTTCTGCTAAAATTTTTATTTATAACAAATAAAAAAAATTCAGTCACACTTGAAGGACTCAAAATCAGCTGTCATGGTCAGAAGGCACAGAAAACTTTACGTAGAGAGGCAAAAGTCTCAGGTCTTCAGGAAACAGTTTGAGCATTAAAAGTTGCCTATGTAGGCATCTTCAGGCCATAAGAAGCAGGTTTTCTTGAAGAAGCACCTCCTAAGCCAGTTCCTTATCGTTTTTCTGCTGTGATCACCAGTCCAGACAAGTTTGTTGTCAAATTCTGTTGAAGGCATGGCCAGCTAAGAATTGCTCAAAGTGAAGTTACAAATATCATGTGACAGGTACTTTTTGTAAAACAAGGCATTTTGGTAGTCTATCATTCCTCTACAGAAAAAGGGTATATTTTCTTCTTTATGATATGAGCCCTTCTTTACATAAATTAATAACCAGCCCAAATGATCGGATGAACTTTAGATTCAGTAGATTTAGAAACAATAGATGATAACTAGAAAATTGTAAGAAGTCATCTGTAGTACGCTTTACATAAAGTGTATAAAGTAAAGTTTACATCCATAAGATAGGATCATATCTGAATAGACTATCTCTTGTTCCATCTTTTGTACTCTGCTACTGTACGAGAATGAATTCAAGGATGAGGGCATCCACAGCTTCTCTGGGCAACCTCTTCCAATGCTTCACCACTCTCACAGTGAAGAATTTCATATTAATTTCTAATCTAAATCTGCCCTCTTTCAGTTTAAAGCCATCTGCTTTGTCCTTGACATGTTCTTGTCAAAGGTCCCTCTCCAGCTCTTTTGTAGGCCCCCTTTAAGGGGGGGTAGGCTGCTGTAAAGTCTCCCCAAAGTCTTCTCCAGCCTAAGTAACCCCAACTCTCTCAGCTGTTTCTGAACATTTCCAAGTGTTCAAAAACTCTGTAAGGCCTACTGAACCTTTGTTCAGGAATGCTAAAGTAATTATGTTTATATTCTTGGAAAAGCATAACAAAATGCATAGTGATAGAGCCATAATAGGATACAATATTTTAAATGATTCAGAGGTTCTCAAAAACAAAATCAGATGAGTTCAAAATTAGTTATACATGGTTAATGGTACTAAAGATCACATTTGCAAAGGAATTTGTTAAATCTTACATTCATTTCTTCCTATAAATTGTAATCTTCATTTGTGATTTGAGACTGGAGAAATTATACATAGCACTTTTACTTCAATGAGTGTTTTCATGCTTCCATTTTTTGACCAATTGCCCTTCCCTTGGCAATATTATTATTCCAGCAACAATTCCTTTTTCAGAATAATCAGTACAGAAATAAAGCAGAGTAGCTTTAGTCTTGATTTCCTTGACAGTTTTCCTTTCCTTTTAACTCCTGAATACTTTAAACCACATCAGTAAACATTAAAAAATAAATACTGAATTTTTAAGTTATCTTTCTTATGTACAGAGGAAGTCTGTTTAGAGATACATTTTGCCTCCTTTTTGGGTGATATGGAAATCTAATGGCTCATTTTTGCTGTTAAAGATTATGAAATAACTTTCAATGAAAGAACAGTGTTGCTCTAAATTTTTAAGTGCTTGTTCCAAAGAGTGAAAGAATTAGACCTGCTCAATGAAACAGCTACACAAATAATTTACTACTGATGAAACAACAGCAAATGTTTAATCCAGTGTCATTTCCAAAGCATTTTTTGAATTTTTCCAGTAAATATTTAACTGAATTAGTCGAGTAAAAATAAATCTAACACACCACCTCCTAATGTCAATTAGAAGCAGTTTGCAAAATTATTTTCTCTTTGAAGATTAGATTGACTACATGTAGCAATGTTCAGGAAACCCACACATTGTCAAAAACCCAGTCATAGTTATCTAAACAACTATGAAAAATGTTAACTGATTCTAACTATTGGTAAAAATCATAATTGCTTGTAAGTCAATAAAGTTGTGAATGCCCCACCCCTGGAAGTTTTCAAGGCCAGGGTGGATGGAGCCTTGAGCAACCTGATCTGGTGGGTAGCATCCCTGCCCATGGTGGGACATTTGGAACTAGATGATCTTTAAGGTCCCTTCCAACCCAAACCTTTCTGTGATTCTATGAATATTAGGGGGAAATAATGAAAGAAAATAGTATTATGACCCAATTATATAAACTTTCATGTGATCCTAACAACTAAAAAGGAACTATGTAAAATCCATAACTATATAAGTTCAAGGCCACCTGCAAAGTAATGTGTCAAGGGAATTCACTGGCCTTTATAAACATTACAGCACAATTACATAAAGCACAATTACACACACAGAACTTATCACAATTACGGCAGTGTAACAGCAGAGGAAGGAATGGATATTTCCTAATAGCTTATATTTGAGAGTTTGAAATTTGGAATTTAAATTTAGGTCCTTCCTGTGTAAACTGAAATGTATGTAACAGATAACACTCAAAGATGAACCATTCTAACTCTTTCCTAGTATTTCATCACCAAATGTAGAGAATATAGCAATGTTCACCAAGGAAGAGAAAAATACTTCCAAGATATGTCAGTCCAGCTACGCAAAACATGACTCTAATATGCATGGTAATATGTAAACCACCTAGAACAAATTTTTTTTCATAGAGGAAAAATCCTCACTGGTACATGACGTGACTCTTGGGGATGGTCCTGTGCAGGGCCAGGAGCTGGGCTCGATGACCTTTGTGGGCCCCTTCCAACTCAGAATATTCTGTGATTCTGGGATTTTTTGATTCTGTGATTCTATGAAGACTGGTAAATAATCGTAATTGGTATTGTAAATAATTTGAATCTTTTCTTTTCCTCTTTATAAGAATTAATAGGGATATAGTCTGCATGATGCAGTTAGTGAATCAATGTTGACGCACACTGTACTCAGGGCTTTACGACTCTATAAACCCAGTTTGTAAGAAGAGCTTACAGATATTGTGCAAAGCTAGGCTTTGTGTGGGATCAAGGACCAGTTAAAATTTTTCAAGGTTTAAATCTAAACATTCCTGGATTCCAAATGAATTTGATGAATTTTACATTTGAATTTTACATGGAAGGTAGTAAAGGCTGGAGTGAGATCTAAGGGTATACAGCCTTATTGTTTCAGCATAAATAATAAGACTTTTTTCTTAATGTTTGTTTGTGCTTCACAAGCAGGTATTATTTAATATTATAGAAGACAATCAAAACAGCTGCACTGGATGAGTAACATTATGACAGTTTCTGGGAGAGTCAATTTTTAGCAGGTTTTTACAAAAGCTCATTTAAATATGGGCTTTTTTTTCTGCTGTTCCTGTAGGTGATTTCTTCAGAACATCTACTGATTTTCTTTCAAAATGTTATTGAACCACCAGGGTTATTTGTTATGTTTTCACTTACTATAGTGTCATTTTATTTCAGCATTGTCATGTGAATAATAGGCAATCAGGGCTAAAACTTTTCAAAATTGCAGCCCTCTAAATGTTACAATTAAATCAATTACAAACCCCGAATAAACAGTTTTTAATCACATCAAACATTTCTGCTATATTATACTATTCAATTCTGTTATGATGGAAATCTAAAGCCCATAGAATACTTCATGAAAAAATACTACCATTTGTACAAAACTCCCACTTAGCCTGATTAATAAACTGAAGTTCAGAAAATGATGTGCATGAAAACAGCTGCTCTTGCCAATAATGACATTTTATTTTCAGTTTTAGTACTAACACTGTGTCAATCTAAACAATACTTCAGTACATTATGTAAGTATAACAACAGTGACACAACATAAACCAAAATGTACCACATCCAGGATGAAGCAAAAGTAAACAGCACTGAGAGGAAGGCATTTGTAGCTGTGCAGCAGCTGGTGATGAACCATTGCCACCAGGAAGAGGAATGTGAGGAATCACAGAAGAGTGCTGCCTAATTATGCCATGCAGATGCCCTGAAAGGTATAACAAAAATTGGGTATAATCCAGTGACATGGCTTTACAGTAGCAGTATTTTATACATGGGCAGGCACAGCCAGCAGACAGCTTTGCTAAAAAAAGATAAATATGACAAAATCCCATTGATTGTCTATAACATGATATTCTAACAGCTTCACCTTTATCCATATAGGTAACCACATATCACTGAATTACACTGGTTGCTTTCAAAAACCTAACTCCAGAAATATGATGTTTAAGATTAGATGCTCCCCTCCCCCCCTTAATTTGTGATCTGTAATAGTACCACCAATGACAGGCACTTATACTAAGCAGCAGTGAAATTGTCAAAATAATTCCTTCTTTTATTTAAGGATCGTGGTGAACACTGAGATTTCCAGTTTGGGAAATATTCCAAAACATATTGGCAAACTGAAACTCTTCATGTATTTATATAATGGAAGTTGTCCTTCCCTTTTTACTCCTTATAAATGTGCATGTGTGAGCAGAATTCAGACAAACTGTACAGGATTCTTTCTTGTATCTTCTGAGTCCAAAAGCTACAAAGATTCAGAAGACACTTGGTAACTGTCAGAGACAAAGAGAATTTCGTGTCAGCAGGATGTCTCTAACAGGTGAATTTAGTTGTGTACTTGTCAAATTTAAGAAGAATCCAGGTAGCACAGTTGTCCACCCGCAAACATACAGATAAGTGATGACGGAGTAGAAACTCAAGGAAGCAGCACTTAACTGTTATACATCCAGTTAATCTGTTCAGACTCTGTTAATGCAACATAGAATACTTCAGAGGTGCACAAAGTGTCCAGTTGGAAAAGAACACCAGTCACATTTTACCCTCTGATTGACTATGCTGTGACTAAGTATAGTTTTGATTTAGCTAAACTGAAAACTATGAACAAATGAATAGTACTATCATACTTTCCTTCACATCTACAGACATTGAAAAGACAGGGACAGCTGAGAACATATTCGGTTTACAGGCTGAAAAAACCCTGATGTGTACAGTAGTGCTTATGTTTTCTAGGATTCTAGATATTGTTAACAATTATATACCTAAGTGAAAAACAAGGAAAAGAAAAATAATCCTGAACCTTCATAAATTGCATTAATTTCTTTACCAGGAAACAATGTGAACAGATGCTAATGCAGTTTACCAAAAGAAGTGCAGCCCGGTATTATACCATCAAGCCAGGAATACTAAAACTGACATAGCACTTGAGCCCTGCACCGGGAACAAATCTACTTCTCTGTATCTAATTCTTTCACCCATGTTCCTGACCATCTTCTCACATGTATATGTCATGGCATGTATCAAAAAACTGATTCCCTCATTTGTCTTCCACAGGTGTAGAAATTTGTAAGGCTGTCCCACTCAATACCTCCTTCAGAGTGACTAGCAGTGTCTATATATATATTCCTATGGCTGGCATTTATTATTTGCCAACTTCAGCCAGTAAGCCTTCTGATGGATATCTACAGTTCAGGCATCAGTACTAATACTTGTTAAGAAATGTCACCATCCTTTTGGATGGAATTCATGTGAATTAATATTTGAAAGTACAAAATATTTCAAGTTTGAGGTTAAATAAATTGGAGGGGCAGGAGGTGCTCCAGGTGCTGGAGCTGAGATTCCCCTGCAGCCCGTGGTGTAGACCATGGTGAGGCAGCTGTGCGCCTGCAGCCCATGGAGGACTATGGGGATGCAGAGATCCACCTGCAGCCTGTGAAGGAGACCCATGCTGGAGCAGCTGGATGCCTGAGAGGAGGCTGTGAACCTGTGGGAGGCCTGTGCTGGAAGAAGTTCCTTGCAGGGACCTGCAGGCCTATGGAGAGAGGAGTCCACACTGGAGCGGGTTTCATAGTAGGACTTGCGACCCTGTGAAAGACCCACGCTGGAGCAGCCTGCGCTTGAAGGACTGCACCCCACGGAAGAGTGACACATTGCAGCAGTTTGTGGAGAACATGGGATGGACTCAGGTTGGAGACGTCCACAAATTGGGAATTCGTGTGGGAAGGACCCCGTGTTGGAGCAGTAGAACAACTCCTCTCCCTGAGCAGCGGCAGAAACAACTTGTGAACTCACCATAACCTGCATTCCCTGTCCGCCTGTGCTGCTCGGCGTGGAGGTAAAGCTGAGAAGGAGGGAAAGCTGGGGAGAAGGTGTTTTTAAGGTCTGTTTTTACTTCTCATTATCCTGCTCTGATATTGCTGGTAATAGATTCAATTAGTATCTCTAATTCAAGTCTGTTTTGCCCATGATGGCAATCAGTGAATGATCTCTTCCAGTCTTTATCTCAATCTATGAACACTTTGTTACATTTTCTCTCCCCTGTCCGGTTGCAGAGGGGAGTGATAGAGTGGCTTTGGTGGGCACCTGGCATCCAGCCAGGGTCAACCCACTACACCTATGTCCTCTTCTATATTCCTGAATTAGAAGTTATTTCTGTAACATTTTCTGGCATTTTTTACTTTACTGTAATTTCCAGAAAGATACAGAAAACTATTCTGCAGTATCTAAGGTATTGTTTGTTTTACACCTTAGGATGAAAAATAAACCCAAAGCCTCTTTAATTATTTCATTGATTTTTTAAATAATTTCATTCCATGTTGTTACCCAAACAGATTACTGCAGGTAATTATGCCACGTCTTAGACGGATTTTCATATACCACATTGATGAGTAAAAGTAGTAGAATATTATAGAGGAAAATGTAGACCATAAAGGTGTAGATATGAATTACAGACACTGCTTCATAGTGTAAAGGAAGACAACTGCACTGTAACTCTTACACCTTAGAGACATACTCAGCTCATACTTCCTTAATAAGAGGGCTGAGATTGAAATATTACTGCGTAGTTTCAAGAATAAATGGGTAAACTGATCCTACTCTATGTAAGATATATTTAAATTTGCCAATTATATTGATCTCCGAAAAAACCTCTCTTCCAAGGCAAAAAAGAAATTTCCAGCACTGTCGTTTATACATTGCCTTTGGCCCAAACATTTAACAAATATTTAACAATGCCCTGCAGCTTAATATGCTTGTTCTTGCCAGGATGCCACTCTTCCCAATGAAATATACTTTCTAAAACTCTTTTGGCTACCTTAATCCCCTAGTCTCTTATTTTTCATATTAAAGGCAAAAATATAAGAACAATTGTGCTCATGGTCTTAGAAGTTCTTTGGAGTTTGCAGACAATGAAATCTATCAGGTTCCTTTTTCTTCACTTTCTATGCTCATCATTCACAAACAACCACTACAATAAAAAAAAAGGAATAATGCAATAACTGCTCTCAGTGACACACTTGCAGCTAACATTAAAATTCCCAATAACTTATACAGGTATTTTGAAAGACACAAAGTCAACTTTGTCATTTACAGAGATACATTATCTGGAAAAAATTATATCTTTAAAAGCATTTCTACTTATAGCAGCAAGACTGAAATGAAACACAACTGCCAAATAACTACTAGGTTTTGAACAGAAAAAAGGCTTGTATGGTAGTGATAAAGTAAAAATACTCCTAAGCTGAATTTTCCCCTTAGACGGTGTAAATCTTGTACAAAATCCAGTGGGAGTGGGACATGTATATGAGAGCAAAGAATTTACCCCCTATGCTTGTATAATAGAAAATTAAGATGGTTTAAAATGGCACCCAAAAGATGAATGAATTTCCAAGGAAATAAATTAGGTTTGAAATTACTATTGGAACATATGCATTATACAAAAGATCATGAAATCCATTTCATCTGACATATTGTACAATGAGCTACAAGAACATTTGCAACTGATAGAAGCATGTAAGATCTCATGTATTATTCCTACAATAAAGATTACACCATAGAAGCCAGCTATTATACTTCCTGTTGTGATCTACCAACCTGAAGGTCGTGAACCAGGGATATGACTTGAGCACCCTGGTCAAGATTTTGAGTTATACCAGGGACCATAGGGGTTAAGAGCCTGTTTCATATCCTATACACGTTTACTTACCTGCAGCATCTTTGTCATACAAGGTATAATAAAGAAAAGGAATTAGAACACACATTTGGAACAACTGAGGGAGAAAAATATATCATATAAGGCAGAAGTAATTTTCTACAAGAATTTTACAACTGCAGGGCTAAAATAGCCCAGATTTAAATGACTGTATGTTTTCTTAAAGATCCCAAAGGAAAGCAACATATGGATGCTCTATGTTTAACATAATGGAAAACAAACGCTCAAACCCCACAAAATTCCATTTAAAAAAATCTGAAAACTGCACTCAGAATCAAATGCAATATGTCCAAGAAAATACGGACCTGTCATAAGCATGCTCTTCTATCCAGAATTATTAAATCTACAAGATGAAAGAAACCTTTAGAAAGATTTTTCAAGTGCAAGGAAAGAAATCATAAATACATTTTCCACATTTTTGCAGAAAGCATGTACTTGAAAAGGCTAGTTTTATTTTCAGTCAGATGGAGAAAATGCAGATGAAAACAGGAGGAAGGTTGTGTAGGATATAACCTCCCACTGCCTGCAATCTCTTTTTACAATACACATTAGTAGTTCAAAGTCAGGACAGAGTGACAGCTGCCGTGTTTGTTTCTCTTTGGTTGCAGACCATCTGAAGTCTATGACATTAGAAATACTTTCTTCCAACATGGTGAGGTCTGGAGGTACAGTTTTTGAATACAGCTGAGTGGACACAAAGCCCAAAAGCCTGAGGAATGCACCGTTCTTGGCAGTGACAGTGCAGCCATCCCAGCAGAGCAGCCTTGGCACTTCTCACTGGCGCATCGGAGCAGCTACTGCGTTTTCCAGCCAGGAATTTTAAAAAATTTTATCCAGTGCACCATGCGTTTGCTGAGCCCTTAGGAGTCAGCATTTCTGTAGGACTTAATGTAAAATAACTAAAAGTAACAAGGTTCAGATAGTGTTTCAAAACATATACCTACCACCACAGAAAAACACTGAACTTATGTTTAAATCCAATTCTATTTAAAACAAATTTGATTCAGTGCAATTTATATGTATATTTAAAATTGAATATGGGTTGAGTATAAAAAGTACAAAAGATAAGTATGTAATAAAGTACAAAAGTGCTATGTAAAACTTTTATTGTCACTTTGGGACCCTGGCTGCTGATGGGCTTTTCTATAGCTTGAAGCGGACCTGACTACAGCCATTCTAGGAGTAGTGATGTACACTCTATAAGCAAAAGGGCTCTGTAGTGCAGCTGGGGACTTGTACTTCAGAGCTGCCTTTAGGGCCAGATTCTGCATCAGAAACTCTATCAGTCCTTTACAAATCTGCAAAACTACTGACACATGTCTGAATTTCTTCATGTTCAAGTACTCAGTTACTCCAATGGAGCAGAGGATGCTTTAAAAATGTGTTTGCAGCCTCCTTTGAGCCAGGCATATGCGGTTGGAAAAAATCTCATTTTCTCACTATTGAATGGCTTTGTAGGGTAAGGAAAAATGGACTTTACTATTTAGAAAAAACAATCCTCCAGTATTAACATATTGCTCTGGTAAAATCATAAGCAGTATGAGTATCAGACTTGCATGTTACACATTTAAAGTAAGTCTCCACTAGAAGATGGACTAGCATATACTTTTTGATGTTATTTATATTTGTTCCACTCTACCCTGCACTGGTGCGACCTCACCTTGAGTACTCTGAGCAGTTTTGGGAACCACAATGTAAAAAAGACATTTAAGCAATTAGAGAGAATCCAAAGGAGAGCAATGAGGATGGGGAAGGCTCTGGAGGGGCAGCCACATGAGGAGCAGCTAAGGTCACTTGGTCTGTTCAGCCTGGAGGAGACTGAGGGGAGACCTCATTGCAGTCTACAACTTCCTCGTGAGGGGAAGAGGAGGGGCAGGCACTGATCTCTTCTCTGTGGTGACCAGTGACAGGACCCGAGGGAACGGCCTGGAGTTGTGTCGGGGGGGTTTGGGTTGGATATTAGGAAAATGTTCTTCACCCAGAGGGTGGCTGGGCGCTGGAACAGAATCCCCAGGGAAGTGGTCGCAGCACCAGCCTGACAAAGTTCAAGGAGCATTCGGACAATGCTCTCAGCCACAAGGAGTTGGACTCGGTGATCTTTGGGAGTCCCTTCCAAGCAAGCATCTTCTGTGATTTTATAGTTCTATGATTTATATTATTTTTTCTACACAATTGATTACTGAACCAGTCACCAGCAGGTAATGTCTCTCAGATAATACCAGATCCAGTCAGATCTCAGTAAGGGAGCTGGAGGTAAAATGTTGCATATCAACAATTGAGCTGGTTTACTCAACCACTCTTACATAATAAATCTTACATCAGTAACATGCACAATTTATGGCAAACAAATGAGGGATTTCACATGCTGCTCAGATTTGTGTTTACACCAAGAAAGAACACGGCCCATAAAAAAGATTGTTTGGAAAACATTTACTGCTGTCATACTGATAATGCATTTTAAATCCTGGGGTTATCAAAAAACTGGATTTTTTTTTCTCCGTATTGTTTGACAGCTGAAATTAAACAAAATCTATTGAAGTACAAAGCTAATAGATGGTTTACTATGTGTGTCATTAGCACCATCCATATAAGGAAACAGAAAATATGAGGTGTGGATTTTTAAAATATGATAAAATGAGAGCACCATTAGATGCGTATGAAGGTGTGACTTCAGGCCAAGCATTTTCTTATTAGAATCAAAGTGTATTTATCTTACATTAGTAAATAATCACTGTTATGTGATTCAAGTTGACATATTTCAAATTATTTTCTCATGCCAAAAATATATATTGCATTTGAAATATGTTTTAATTGTTAAATCATCTTAATAAAATATATGACATAAAATTACCTTACCATATGCTGCTAAACTTCTTTATGTTCAGGCATAGTGAACCTTAAATGATTGACTTAATTTACAAGCTGCATATTTTTTAGTCCTTACTTTAACTTTCTATTATTTATATGGATAATCTCTAAATTAGTACGCTAGATTGTTTAAATCCTGTATCGGAGCACAGACTCAACATGAACATTCCACTGTATTTCATTTTTCTTTCCTTTTCAAGGAAAAAAACTAAAAATGGGTTAAATCAAAACATTCTAGTTGTGTCTGCCTCAAAAATGCTAGAAGCCATAAATTCCACAATTTCTGCATAAAGCTTGGGTGACTGTTTTGAAAAGTTAATATAATCTTTAAAGAAGTTTATTTATTAAGGCAATTAGATGAACATACTGTAATTTTAATCAGAAATCAGAAACTTAGAAAGTGAAAAAAGGTTTTGTTTTTTTCCGTTAGATAGTGCAGCACATACACACCTTTAAGATTGTCAGTTTTGAAAGGAAAGTATATTTGGAGTGCTTGCCTTGGAATAATAGTTAGTGCTAACTTCAAATTTACGTTTAAATGTGAGAAACTGTTAATATGTTTGTGTTAGCAAGGTTATAGACAAAATCATGAACATATATACAAATTTAACATAAATGCAATAATGTATTTTTTAAAGATTGAGGTATAAAGGGCAGCTTAGGTCATGGGAAAATTTAGCCCCTATTTTGGGATGGCTTGTTTTCAATAATCCCCTACAATAGGTGTATTATTTCAGATTTTCATGTGTGCATCAATGTATGCATTTCTCTGATACACTTTACTGTTCCCCTGTGCTTCTTGTCAGTTTATATAATTTTATCTTAGGTTGACTTTTTTTTCTTGTGTTTCGCCCATGATTATCTTCCATTTGTTAGTTTTCGTTAGAGAGCTGCCAGGCCAGAAATACTTCTCATCTACATAAAGGGAATTTTAAAATGCTTATATCTTATGGTTAAACTCCTTCACATCTCCAGCTTTTCTTTCTGTGTTTCTGAGAAGCAAATGCTCAAGGCAGAATATGTATGCTGCATGTGCTGATGCAACCTTTATGAAAAAGGTGCAAATCTTTTATAACTAGCTAGTGTGACAGATGTATTCACGTGTTATTCTCTAACCCATTCTTAAATGCACTTGCTTCAATGGCCTTGAATTTGAACATTAAGTGGTTAAAAATGGTTAAAATTGGCTTTTAGCGTTTTTTTTTTTCTTAAAGCAGTACTACTGCTACTTGTTAGTGGATTAACAAACACCAAAACGGGATACTTGTAATATAGTTATAAGCTACATACATGCTTTAGGAGAAGAAATCTCTTCTTCAGTTGGGTTTTCCATGTGGAAAAAAAAAAAACCAACTTCTCTCACAGAAAATATAGATCGTCCAGAATTCAAAAGCTTACAAAAGAAAGAAACTTTTAGCAAAGTAAAACTATCTTGAAGCTTCAGGAGAACTGAATGATGTGATTGGCAACCTGCATTCTGTTACTTTTATGTTTATGTACACTTCTATGCCTGCAGCACATAAATACTGTTTGTTAAACTTCTGTTGTTATGGCAAGTGGAAATCACTGCAAAAACATATAAGCATGACAGGCAGTTGCTGAGTAAAAGTAGCCACCTATAACTTTCAAAACACTTCTTTAGAAAGTGGTCTACATTTCTACTGATCAGTCATATTTTTTAAAGATGCTGTACCTCATTGAAGACATATCTCTAAAGTAAATTATACCAAATGTAAACTTTGGCTGGTATTATTCATAAAGTCAGATATATTGCACAAGAAAATAAACAAAATAACCCTCTAGTTTTCACTTTTGACCAAGGAAAAATACTACTAATATTTTGTTCAAAGAAAAATCTAAAATAAATATAGAACTCTTCTATATATAGAACTCTCTTATAAAATGGAAATATATTCTTTACAAACCATAGAAAAGGAAAATTCCAGCTCATATAAAAGTATTTGTAATAGTGTTTGCAAATAAGGACTTGTAGCTAAGAAAATAGTGTCAGAGCACAGGTCCATCTATCTAGTGAGTATCCTGCATTTGACAGTGGCTTGAAAGAGATGTCAAAGAAATAGCACAAGAAAAGTCATAAGAAACAAGCACATCTCCCTAAAAAGCTGTCCAAGCTATCCACTATTTCTGTCTATTTAAGGCAGCCTTACGTGCTCAATTTTGTCCTGACCACAGATGAAGTCCTAGCATGCACACAGTCCACTGCTATGGGGCAGAGCTGCCATACACATGCGGCAATACTCCGCCTGTGCTTGTCCTGAACACGACACTTGCTAGATTCCTTTGGTACCCCTATGGCTCCTACTAGGCGTGAGACAGCATAGTCACTCCTGTTCTTCCCTTCCATGCTGCTCTACATCATACTTTTGTTCAGTCTATAACACACTTATATTTGTCTATAGATTTTCTTTCTTCCAAATTGAAGAGTCCCAGTCTACAAAGATGTCTTGCATTATGAAGCTGTTCCACACCCTTGGTCATTCTTCCAACTCTTCCTTTACTCTCTTTCAGTTGTGCTTTTTAAACTGCTATGAGGTGAAAGGAATGACAGCTGCCTACATGATATGGATGGAAAAATGGATTTACACGGATTTGTTACGCATTTTCTTCAAAATAGTTCCTAATACTAAGTTTGACTCCTGAGCACAGAGATGTTTGCAATCATTGGGTTATAGCTGTTTTAACTCTGAGACCTTGCTTTTGAGTGCCAATGGTCAGAAAGGGACAATCAATCCTATTTGTGACGTTAGGATTGTTTTTTCTCCAGGACATCATTCTACATTTACTAATGCTGGATTTCATTTGACGTTTTATTACCCAGTGACTCAGTTGTAGGAATTTATTTGCAGCTCTTCAGACAGAAGCAATATTAACTACTAACAGCCCAGTATCATCAGGAAAATTGCCACCACAGCATTCATCCCCATTCCCAAATAATCTGTATTGAGTACAATAGGTTTCAGAACCCAATGGAACTCCAATATAACTTCCCATTTAACTGTTTATCTTTTTGTTATGCTTTTTTTTAAGTTGAAATCATTTAATGAAACCATTTCTGCTTAAAATTAAGCAGTTTTACTTTCCAAAATCAATTAAATTCTCAACAGTTTATGGATTCAAATGCCAGTGGTTTTCTTCCTCAAAATTCTCTGGAGCCTGTTTATGGTTTGTTCAATGAGTTAGGGTGTATCCTAACTGGATATTATTCCCCTGTTACTTGCATTACTTTTAGACGCTTTGTATAAAAAAATTGGTCAAAACTTAGCATTGCTGATACAAGTACATCCGTATTAAAAGGAGACTTTCTCCTGACACCATGAGACAGCTAACAGACCTGTTCTGTCAATGGATGATTACTACCACAAGATTTTAATCACTGATAAACCTTTTGTGTGTCTAAGATTAAATAGGTGAGTAATTGTTGAGAGTACTGCTCTAGTAAAGATCCTCCCAAATGCCATGGTTTATTTTTTAGCATTTTAAGCATACCATGTAAATTCAGCATACAGTCACCCTGTGCCTTACACCAGCTGTGACATGAATGGGAGTTTTGTGGTCGGTACAGAGCAACCACACCAGATTCTCAAAAGAGAGTGAGCTGCCTTCTGGCTGTGCTTGCAGGATCCTGTGTTGGAATAATATTTCCCTTTAAACCTCATATGAAAGGGAAACAACTTACAGAATAGAGCCAGTCAGAGATTTTTTTTTTTTTTAATTTCTGCCATTATACTTTAACAGGTTTTAGAAGTGTCACAGGTTTTTGCCAAATGTCATTTTTAGGTTCTATTTGTCTTTCTTCTCTAGTGGAGTACATAGTATAGCATGCATGTAACTTCCAAATAGGGAGATAATACTAGCATACTGTATAAAATAATAGCATATACATAATACAAACAAACATATATGACAAGACATATAATTTCTTGACCAAAATAACAAAAATCTGAATAAGCAATGCTGATATGTCATGGTTTTTCAGTTCAAATTCTTGAAGAACCAAAAAAAATAAGAGGAAATAAAATAATTTATTATGAAGAAACTAGATATGGGTAAAGAAAAAGTTTAATTACATCTAATCATATTTGCAGTGATTCATGATGGCTATTTACATCAAATGATTTTTTAAATATTAAGTATTAAGTCCATTTAAATGTAATAACTTGTATGGCAAATTTTCATTTTTATTTCAGAGCCCTGCTATTTTAAAATTTGTCATTAGAGTTAATAAGAAATTATATTGAAACTACTCTGTACATTTAAATGAAGCATAAATCAATTATTGAAGCAAGGAATTTTTTCATCATTGCAATGATTACAGGAATAAATTTAATCTTGAGATGTTTCATAATGAAATCTGCAATAGTAAAAAAATTACATGGACTTAATTTTTACTATGTGTTATTTAAAAATGTTTCTCACTAGCGAAACATTTAAGGGAATACACAAAATCCAGGGAGTTTCCTAGACAGTGAAATATAAAACCTAGGCTAATTTGCCCTAACTGGAATTGTTCTGTACTGGAATTCTATATCTGATTTTTCATCAGAGGACAGTATTGATTAATTCTTTTACTTCTTTCTCTATCCTGCAGTCTTCAGAAAGAACTTCAGAGAACCAAGGTGGTTACAATCAGGTTTCTAATATGAACAGATAAAAGTGCATGAAGCTTGGAAAATTTTGAAAAGAGGGGAACATTTACACTTATCTGCATCTCATTTAGTAGCAAATAAGAATAGCTGTCATGTGACAGCAACAATATCTGACCAGTGTATTGCTGTGAGAAGGGCAGCACAGTGAATGCAAATGAGGTGCCCAGTGACCATTTCATTATTCCCAGTTCTTTGTAACGAGGCAGGAGGAGCTGTTTGGTCAGAAGAGTTAGTGGCTACACTTAGACAATGAGAACAGGGCTGGTCACTGACAGAAATATCTCCAACTCTGCTGAGAAGGTTATTATGGCATCATCCCTCATCCCCTCTTCTCTGCTAATGATGCTGCCCTCATTTGCCTCTCATAGAAATATCTCTGCACCTGGTTCCGTTAGGCACAAAGCACACTTCCCAAATGGGTCTGCAGTCCACTAACTTCTTGCCTATCAAATCTGTGCTAACACACTCCCTCACAGATGTCTCTATAATCTGCTAACAGAGTTGGTTCAGAGGAAGATGGGAGTACCCAACAGGTACTTCACTCATTTCTGATAGGGATGCATATATGTGTTTAAGAACCAGGCTGTATGATCCCAAGCTCTTCAGATTTTTGCTTGCCTTGAAACCATCCAGTTGTACTCTGCCAATTTGCATTACCCCTGCTCCTTGTTCAAAGTCTGTGGCCTTTTTTCCAAAACCTGGTACAGAATGGTTTTTTTTCTTCTATGAACTTTCAAACTGAGTGTCATAGGCATTAAAAATAGTGGTGTCTGTGAATGACACTGCATAACTTGCCCCTATAGAGACAATACCATTCCAGAATGTCTTTCTATCCTACAATGACTTTTCCACCACAAAGACGTCCTTTGCAGGGGTGGATTCGTCTTCTGCTGGTTGACAGCATCATGAAAAATTAGCATCCACGTGTTATTCGTAGGGTGATAGATGCCACATCAACTTTAATATCTGAGAGGTTTTTCCTTTTTATTTTCTTCTGAAGAGAACACTGTCTGTAACCGTAGTTATACCCTTAATAGGAGTGTCAGCTTCTTTCAGCTGGATTGGGTTTTTTTTGCTTTCTGTTGGTTGATTGAAATATTTGGGTTTGGATATAACCATGTGTCCTCATCAGAACACTAAAATATATACATATATATTTGGGATGCTGCATATTTAATTAATTATAAATGCTAAAACACAGTCATTTATCTTCTATAAATAAAGTTTTGTAAAGCAAAATTTTTTAACGTTGCTGAGTGATTTCTTTTTATAAATATATCATTCTTCATTGTATTATCAACATGTTTCATTAACAAACATATACAACTGCAGCAAAAAAGACACAAAGTGCAAATGAGTATTCATAGTCACCTTATCTCTACTGTTGTGGAAAGTTCCCAAAAGCACAATGAGAGAATTAGGAAACTTACATTCTTTCTGTCAAATACAAATGTAATGTGGACGTTAGACTCCTGGAGAGAAACCCTAAGATATTGCCACAGGAAAAACTTCTGGGTTTAGCAGGAATCGTTTGCTTGGAGAGAATTTACAAGAATTAGGTCTAGGTTATAACAATACTAAAAAACATAAAGTAAAACTTCCCTCAGCTTCTGTGTAACCAGAATTTATCTACTACAATCTCATGCTTCTCGTGTTCTTCTCTCTCGTAACTGAAAATGGTTTGTAATTTTAGGGTTTTAATCTTGTTTCCTTAAGAAAAATGTGATACTATTATCCTCTGTATCAATGTCTGTTTCTCTTAACCATGTATGATTTTTAACTTAGTTTGACCAAATTTTAACCAAACTTGACAGATGTTGTGTAAATACTTCTGCAGGTAAAGTGCCTTGCCTGAGGGAAACATAACATTCTTACCCATGACAGATGCAGGAAACAGAAGATGAAGCCATTGCAAACCGGCTTGATTATTATCCTGCCTTTAGAATTGCATACTTTTTTTGAAAGGTGCAGATTTATTAGACTGCGCAGCGCTAGGGAATCATTAAGACATGATTTCTAAGCTGGACCGTAATCATTTGATCTATGATGAAAGAAATCCCTGTATTTTACTTTTGTTTTCATTCTGTTGAAATAAAATGTAAAAAGACAGTTTTACCTAGATGACTTGTCCCGTCTTTGTACTGAAATGTATTCTGATTCCCAAGTTTATTTGAAACAAAAAGGTATACTTATGGATGCTCTGCCCCATGTCTCTATTTGCTGTGTAAATAACTTCTTTCAGTTTATTCAGTCTCCTCCCTACTATAGCTGGATTGCTTCAGACAATGTCATCATAAGGACCATGCATTACACCATTTTGAACATTCTGAGTCATGCTCTCCACATTTTTCCTGTTTATAGTAGTATTAGAAAGCCCTGTTTTAATAATACTAACACTATGTTGAAGGAAATAAAAGGCTAAGTATACATACCCCTTTTATGCACTGTTAAAATGAAACCTGACTTTTAATGGGTGTGCAAGACTCAGGGCACTGAATTCCAAGTATCTTCTAGCTTTGCTTTTTTAATTCCTTGTTTAAAGACAGAACGCTTTTTTTCCTCCCCCATTGGGAAAAACATCTTCTAGAAGACAAGAGAAAGAACCTGGAGGATAATGTTGCCAACAGCATGTCAGAGATGATTACTGCAAATGAAAAGCAAACCTCCTGTTTTGACATTGGGCAGCCAGTAGAGGAGAGCTGAAAGAAGCTACAAAAAAATTGCTTGCATATATAACTCAGGTCCAAACTATATAATTGTTAGCCAATATTCTCTTCTCAGAAAGCATGCTCAAAACCAAAAAAAAGTCTGCTTTTTACCAGATCTTGTCTAGCGTAAGAGTGAGTAGTATGTCAATATGACAAATGGAGAAATGGCTACAAATGGCTAAATCAAAAATGCCTGTGGTGCATATAAGCTACCAAATCAAAAGAGATGGTCCTGAGTCACTGTCACCGGCCAAGAATTTGTTTACAGCCAAGATTTAAAATTAATAGAATTCATGATAATGAAAAGTCATGATATACAGGGTATACCTTGAAAGCCGTCCTTGACCCAAAAGGGGAAGAAATGAGGAAGATGGGAAATCCTCTATAAAAATATTAAAATCCAAAAGTTAAATGAAAATAAAAGTGAAAATCTTATTACTCTAGATCAATTTACCACATCTATGAATTTCTCACTCTGATTTCCCATGCAGTTACCATGAAATTTCCTCAGAAAGATTAAGGAGAGTATCTTCACAGTAGTACTTCACTGCATAACAATGATTTTACCTTTTCATTTACAAATATCTTTTATAACATTCAGCTAACAAATTCTAAACCCAATCTTAATCACTGTGTTACAGGAGCTGCGATTAATTAGCCAGTACACAAACAAGTGGACAGATGTGATACAGAAAGGTTACATCCAGTATTTTTATAACTGTTCCCTAACTTCTGCTACATTTACATTATAATTAACTGCATGGCTAGATTGCCCAATCAAGTTCTAATTGATCCTAATTTAGTTAGATAAAGATAGATAAATTAGTATTTCTTAATATGAGCTGTTTACATCTTATTCGTGTATACTGGAGCTCTTATTTTCATCTCTCTGCTACTTTGATAGTAGCAGAGGTCAACCCTAACTCCGGCTGCTTCCACTGGGATGGCCTATTAGGTTGTCATGGGCAACTCTGGTTGCTTAACAAGTGAGCAGAAACAGAATTCTTCATCTACAAGGATTTAATGAAGTCCAGGGTACTTAATTAAATGTTCCCTACTCATGGCCCTACAGTCTTCTAATCTATATGCTCCAGATTAGGTTCAAGGAGAATTTTCCTGAATTGTTTATAAATAGTTTGCCAAACCTTCGCCACTAGGTTTTACAACCTTTCCTCTTGCTACACTGCAAAAGATATGTTTAATACCTCTCTCTACCTCCTGTAGAGAAGAAGCATTTTTGTGCAACTTTTCAGGAAGCAAAATAATTAATGTGGTCATCTTTTCTGTGAAATGTATGTAAAAATAAGAATCCATAGTAAAAAGAAAAATAAAGACTGATGTAAAATTGATGAATTATAAGATGTGAAAAAAAAAAAGTACAAAGTCTAATTGGATTTGCTGCCCTTAGTACAGGAGCTTTACCTCTTTAAGGAAGGCAAACCTCCAAGCTGGACATCTGCATTGTTGTACCATTTAACCAGTTCATAAAGTTACGTGAACCAACTAGCTCATTACTGCAAGTTTCAAAACACTTAATTTATTCATACAAAATTGAGTGTTCTATTTTACAATGTGTTAATCCAGAGGGATCAGAAAATTATTCTAATAGTGAAACATTTAAGTATTAAGTACTGTATATTTTATTGATTTACATGACAGGTGAAAATATATCTCAGTTATAAGGCTGTCAGAATAAAAGAACCTCCCACAGTTTCTACCTAATATACATTTGGGTGTGAAGTTGGTATTCATGCAGAGAAGAACAGTTCAACCTCTGAACATTACATTTTGACCTTTTTTTTTTTTTTCACCCTAGAGAAGCAGCTAGAACTAAGATTCACTTCATGTTTTCTGCTCCAAGAGAAAATTGATAGTTTTTTCCATGAAAGTTGGTTCTGAATCCCTTCCAACCTCAACCATTCTGTAATTCTGTGAAAGCTACTTTAAATGACAGTTCCTCAAGTTTAGATCTAAAATATCAACACAAAGCACCTGACCCTAATGATTTCATTGCCTTCATTAGGCTCTGGATTACAGTGAGATGCACTTAATTATGATGCAATATATATATGGTACTGTAACTGTACCCTTTGTGACTAGGGTCAGGGGAGTACTGTTCTCATAGCCTTTGCACAAAGGCAAAATAAGTGAGACAAAGATCTGATGTTAGATCAGTTGTGTGTCCGAGTTTGCACTGATTATGAAGAAGCATTTATTTAAATGTGATATCTTACTAAGATGTTATGCTTTCCAAGGTATTACTCATGTATTCTAAAAAGTGTAGTGTAAAATGTTTCCTGTGTTGTTGACTTAACTCCAAAAAGGTCTAAGTGCTCAAAGTCTTTCGGCCTTCCTCTTACAAGATAGTTCTGTATCCTCCTTCCCGCCAGCTCTGGCATGGGCACTGTGTCGCTTTACTCAGACACTGCAATGCACTGAGAGCGGGTGGCCTCACAGTGAAAGCAACTAATCTGAAATACACAGACTGTGCAGGATTCAAGTTGGATTGTGAACGATTATAAATCAGAAACAAAATCAAATCTGTTGGTGAACAATCCAGACAATGGGAAAACAAACAAAAAAAAGACTGAAATTCATCTGCTAAAGTTTTTTTCATACAGGCAGTTCACCCAGCTCTATTAAAGCTGCTGGAGAAATCTCATAGAAGAAACCCATTAAGCACTTCAAGTGTGTTATTTTCGCTCTGGGCTCAGGGAGTCTTTTTCTGTGTCATTGCACTGGTCCCACTCAGATGAAACAAGCAAATATAGAAATATTGGCAGCTTTCATACTTGCTTTTTGTCCCAAGCCCAGCAGGTGAACAGCACTGAATTTCCTTGTTTGTAAGCTTTTCTAAATGAGCCTCAAGGGTCTTGCTCATGAAGGTTGAAATATCTGGCAAATAGTAACTGCTCTAGATTGTAGCTTACAATTAGAATTGCTTGAGCCAGTTCAAAAACAGTGAATCAAGCCAGAACTTTGTCCATTGACAAATCCCTCCATTTCAAATAAGACTCCTTTAGATAATGAAAGATTTAACATTTAAAAGTTAATATGCAGCAAAATATTGCTAGGTAGAATTTTCTTTTCGAATTGTAAGTCCTATTCTCTAGTCATGAATTACAGTTCATTTTGTGTCATCTGTGAAAGAGACAGCTTTCCTAGAGAAGTAAGCTGCAAATTACTACATTTTACAGACCTGGCATTGTGACACAGAGGACAATCAGGTTGGAAAGAACAGAAATAGGATTAATGTAAAAAGAGGAGTAACGTGATAAAGCTGAATTCACTGAATCAGAGAGGGAGCACAGCATTCAGAATTTAAAACAAAAGAAAGAAAAACAAAAGAAAAAAACCAGATTTGGGAACATTAATCAAACTGAGGGACAGGAACAAAAATGATGGAGGAGCTGCTGAGATTTGAGAATTCAAGCAGGAATTTAGGGGGAAAAACCCACTGAAAAATATCTTAGTTGATTTTCTTGAAAAATTGTTTTTGACTGTGAAGCTCTAAGAAGCATAATTTTCATAAAAAGGTAAGGCTTGTAATCTTCTCCTATATGGTCATCCAGTTTCAGTTTAGTCCCACTAAATTTAAAGTTAAAATGTTTTAACTGATATATCTTAGCTATAAAATTTCTTTCCTGAGGTTTTTTTTTCCACCAAGAGGAAAAAGACATAAGCATATATATTACTTTACACCTTTGCTATTTCATTAACACAGATGATTGTTAGCTCTGGGTTTAAAAACATTTCTTTATCCAAACACAGCTAAACAGAGGTATTGTGCAACACGGATATAACAATATCCTAATACCTAATGAAGATCAAACAATAAGCAGAAGGATGAAACCAGTCGACAGAGAGGTAACAAAAACCTCCCTATGTTTGAAAGATTTCTCTGATATGTCTCATTTCTCGACTTTATATGATTTATTGTAATGTACTCCTTTCAGCTGAATTGGAAATACCTTTTTTTTGCTACCATTTCTTCTATTTGCCTTTTGGCATGATCTAGGAAGTATAAATACATGAAAATGGATAGATAACAGAAAACAAATAGAATGAAATTACCGTTTCAGGTTCCAAAAATAGGTTTTCTCTCAGTCACTTCTTGTTTTACTGAAACCTCTTCATTTATTGGTATGAAATTTGAGGCTGGATTCTAGAATAAATGATATACAAAGTTTCATTCAATGCAGACTCCTTAATCACATTATCAAGGTCAATAATGAAAGACCTCAATGCACATTAATTCCCCATTTACCTTTTTGCTACATAGTCTTCATAAAATGGCTATGCTAATCCTAACTACTTTCATGTTTCCTTTTAAAACTGGGCAAGAGAAAAAGATATCTTCCCATTTATATTTTTGAAATCTTCTCATAACATAATTGTAATACTTTGCATACTTTTTATAGTTTGCTAATAGATGCAGTCAGCTCATGAATATATACAGTGATAAACAGGAATAGTATGGAATCTGTGTCATTCACTATTTGTAAATCATGAGGAAAAAATTGTTTCAAGAAGCAACACTGTCATTGCTAGCCATGGGGTTCATGGTATTTAGAGTTAAATTAATTTATGTCAACTATCTGAAGCTCACAGAGCACACAAAGGCTTTACAAGCACTTGTTTAGAACTCTGTACTTTATATTCTAATGCTTCACTGTAAGATGATTTGTGAATTCATGAAACTTCAGGCTCTGCTAGGCTTATTTCCTGAGCTGTGCTTGCAATCATCTCTAACTTTCTCCGAGAAGTCAGAGGAGACTCTGTTGAAGGACTATATCCACTTTGATGGCATGCCTGTTGCTTTGATTACAGCAATAGTCATTAGGAAGCTGCAATACATGCACTTAGGGGACTGGATAACAACATGTACTTGTAATGCAGAGGGAAAAAGCTGAAGGGGAATATATTTTCTCTTCTCAGCAACAGATACAGTGGTGCTAACACTAAAATTTGAAACCAGTTAGCAGTCCAGTGGCTCGTCAAACTGGAACACTGATCTCATTTCCTGCGAATCATTTTCCCAACATGCCTAATGGTTTGATCATGATTCATTTTTTTAAAAATTACGTAGCCATGAAAAAGCCTGAATCCCTCCCTGATAGTGAATAAACTCTAGGAAATATGGTTTAAGAATTTTACATATCTTCTGAAAACATTTCTGATGCTTAAGAATCAAGAAAAGGTTTATTGTGAAAACCAACTGTATTATCTGCAGCACTTCAAATGGGTGCCTTGGTAGGGATGTAGAAAGACCAAGTCATAAACATAGCTGAAAAGCTGGACAAATTTTTACTTGATAACGTGATAACACCTTTGTCCAAGAAATAACACTGCCACTACTGGCGATGGTGGTAGCAGTCATGGTGAGGGGAACAGTGGAGAGAAATCTCATGTCACTTCTAGTCAAGTACCTCTCTTTTTAGACTAGCAATTTTCTGGACAGTTTATGCTCTTTGGTAAAGAGTAACCAAAACAATTCAGTCCCTCAGACTGAAATCTCCTGTTTCCGCATATTGTCTTCTCTGCCTATTCTCAGAGGCTTAGAGAAGAATATTCAGTTCCTCCTCCTGAACGGAGAGTTGCATTTCTTGTTAGCTGTATAATACATGAGATCTCTAAATTTTATTTGTCTGCAAATTCATGCACATCTTTCTGCCATTCCAGATAATATTCAAGCACGGTAAGGCTTTCACTGAGTTGAAACCTTTGATTTCAGTTGAGCTATAAAATGAATGTCTAACTCATTGAGAATTTTCCTTATGTTCTGTTGGAAAATATATGCCCGTAAAATGTCTGAATAGCAAACAATTTATATGTCCCATTCAAAGAAGTCCAGCAGTGAATATAGTTAGAATGGAATTAATAAATACGATCAAATTTTGGCAGTTGTCCAAGTATAGCACATTATAGTTGCTACTGTTCATGGCATGCACAATGAAATGTTGGAAACAAAATTTAGTATTTGTAAAATAGAGTTGGAAGCTACTTGCTGTTATATATCTCCCACAATACATTAGTTAACATGATATTTTAAAACCTCTAAATGAATTCTTTAAAAGACTGCTTTGATTTTGGATCATGTGTTAAGAGTAAAACTAATAGTAATACTTATCCCACCATGCAAGGACCTCAAAGTACATTACAAAAGAAAATAAGTACCATTATCTCCACGTTACATGGAGAAACTGAGGTAGGAACAGGGGATGTTAATGCCCCGTGGCAATAAATAAGCCGGTAAGAACGCAATCTGTGCCTCCTAAACTTTATGCTTGTCTTCTTGCTGAGTAACATTGCCTCCATAATTTTTTTCTAAGCAATCCATGTTTTTCAATACATTATTTGTCACTATGAGTATTTGCAAAACACTGTTTGACCACTGTCCAGTCACTCGCTATTTGCAAGCTTTATCCTAATCTCCATGTAATCTCTTCAACCAAAACTGCCTTATCCAATATATCATATTCAGAAGCCACTGAAAATTGTATCATACAAGCATAGACCTGTAAAAGATATCATACTATGAATCTGCTATTAACATGAAATCATGGAACTTTTCACATGAAACAAAAGCTCTTGATGATTCCTACAGTTAGTAGAGTGCTTTCTCATTGATAGCATTGAATAAGAAGGATATTTGATGTGGCACAAAGCATAGAGGGAAAATGTATACAGGAGCAGTGCAGAAACTCTCGTAACACAATCACAGTGATTAGCTTTGTCAAACCTAATTCTAGGAACCAAATTATGCAGAGAAATGCTTTGTTAGCACCTCTTCAGAACAGGAAAGAATTAAAATTTTACCTGAAAGAGATTTTCGCCTTCCTAAGGAATTTCAATATACCTTTTCTGGAAAGATGAGGCAAATAGCAGTGCACCTGTCACTGACAAGAGAAAGAGTCATTTCCCTATGTGATCACTAACGGATAAACATCCCAGCTTGTGGTCTTCTGGTTTTTAAATTCTATTGAGAAATAATATTCATATATTACCTTCATAAATTGTTCTTTGACAGTAATAGTAAGTGTCTTTGCACAACTAAAGAGTTTTAACACCACTTAGAACAGCGCTTTGCATTGGCTTCTTATCATCTTTTCAATCAGATTAGTGGCCAGAGAAATTACTAGAGCTGCCATTTTGAATAATAAAAAAGTCAAAGGTATTTTTAAAGTTGGAGACATTGAAAGATGTGTTTGTTTGATTGGTTTTTTTCTTAATAGCAGAGTAATTTTTTGAAAACTCTGATTAGAACTAGAACATGTCAGATTTTGAACTGCAAACACCATTTCACACAATTTTTAAACGAAATTTCAAATTTAAGTGGATTAATCAGTGAATATATCACCTTGTAGGTCTAAGAGAACTTAGAGCAGAACTTGTCTATCAGCTGCCTTGACAATATTAGTGACAGTGAAAAAATTAAGTAGTTCAGTTTGACCTTTCAAATATAGGTCATTGCAGCCATCAGTTAATCATAGCATCATGCAAATTATTTCATGATCTTGTATGCAATAAGCCCTTTCTTATAGTTCTCAAATGAAGAGCCTGGGCAGTGAAGTCTGAAAGATGAATATTCTAGGGATTTACCTCTATTTGCTGATGCTGCACTTGTACTCTTACTAAACGTCTACTCTTGACCACGGTCTCATGCAGGATATAAGGATGGGTGGGCTTGATATGATCTGACGCTGCTGTTCTTATTAGAGAACTTTATAATAGAGACAGAAAATTGTTAAGCAGTATCAGTACTGGTCTGTCTGTTGATGATACCAAGAATTGAACAAGAACTGAACTGCTAAAAGTTCGTTCTCTATATATATGGCTTGAAACATCCTGGGAGGAGAGGTAACTAACATATGCTCTACCATTATCATCACTTTTCTTGTCCTGTGAAAAAAGCAAGCTTTCAAACTGTCATTTTGCAAGAACATCATATACATGCACTTTCACAATGAAGAGAGAAATTTCAGCACAAGTGCTTAGAATTAGTTATTTTGTGAGATTATTTGCCCACATATACACTAACTATGGCTTTGTAATGCTATAAACAGCTGGTATAACATAGAATAATAAACATTCTCAAAACAGAGGCATCAACCTACTTTCAAACCAACCCCACATAAAAATGATAATGGGACAGGCTGTCAATACACCTGAAAGTCAATAATGTCAGGCTACGTTCTGCTATTAAAATTAAATTTTAAGAAATTCAGAGATCAGGGTAGAATGCCCATTATCAGTCCCACATCTGCAAATGCAAAGAAAATTAGCCTCGACATCTCAAATGTTCTCAGCTTTCACCCACAAGTCTGAGAAAAGTTGGTTCCTACTCAAGAAGGACCCAAGGTTGGAGCTACAAAAGTGTTTTGAGCTGGAGCACAGGTCCAGCAGTGATTCTTTAAGGAGCATATGCAGAATCCTCTGTCGTTACTTCAGGAAATGACAAGGTTTTGGCATCATAATTTAACATTGCAGTGTGGTCTCAATCATTTTATATAACATTGTTTTACCATTGTCTTGACATAGTAAAGTGGTCTCCATAGACTTGCATTGGCATAATTTTGCCATCGTCTTGACACTGTAATACAGTCTCTGTAGACTTGAATTGAATTTTCGTCATTGCCTTGAAATTGTAATGTCCTCTTTCCAAGCTTGTCTTCATAAGCACACCCTCACCATTATCTCATCCTCATTCTGAAACCACTGGGCACTTTTCCTATTAAACTTTGAAAAAGATACTGCTTGAAAGGTGATCCTTGCATGTAATCAGTGACTATTTTAAAACTCCTATCTTTGTTTTACAGGTTTTGAAAGAATTCATCAAATCAGAAGTTATTCCAAGAAAATCCAAACACTGGTAAAATGCTGAAAGTACATGCAAATACACTAGGCATTTGCGCCTTTTATGTTCAACATTATCTGGCTTTTAAGAACATCCTAGGTTGGACCAGGTCATAATGGTTTTGATTCTGTATACTCTGCTCTGTAGGGTTGCTTAGAACCCTTGATAAAACAGCATAAATTGATTAAACTAAGTATGCTTTGTGAAAACACTGAATCTTTGCAGCTCAGAATCACTTCAGTCCTCTGGTTTTTATGATAAGCCACCAAACATTTTCTGTCTTATGGTGGATAGACCTGTTCAGGACACTTTTGTTTTGGGGATTGCTGCTGCTTGTCCCTCTTCTTAATAGAAAAATATGGAACAAACATAGGCATTCAGCTTTACTTCCTCTAAACAAAAAGCACAAATCAAAAGTACTTTCCTTCTTTCATGAAGATGACAGCAACATTTCACATGTAAATACTCTTGAATTTTTCCTCATTTTAACAAATGCCATTACTGTCTTGTTTCTTATAGTGTCAAACATACAGTGGAATAATACTTTAAAGAAGAATCAGTGCTTAATATTTGCAGAATACTTACAGGTAAGTGATGCTGACTACTAAACTAGGAAATTCTTGGCTTGTTTCACTGACATAAGGTGTGTGACTTTTGGGGAGGGTGCTATGCAGGATCAGGAGTTGAATTCTGATCCTTCGGGGGTCTCTTCCAACTCAGCATATTCTGTGATTCTGTGATTTCTAAAGGAAGGTGTTTCCTTTCTAAAGGGTGTTTTCCTTCCACTGATGATAGAACATAAGACAAACTGATTCATACATTGGGCAATCTAAAGAAACTCATTTGTTATCAGTCAACTACCCAGATAGTCAACATACTGAAACACCTCTTCCTCACTGTGCCCTGAAATGTATCCTTACAGAAATGTAGGGAACCCTTCACTGAACTCCAGCTGAAAGAAACATCTTTAACATGACAGAGTATAAAATTTTTACAAACATTAACCTTAGCACAATACTCATACAATCTTTTCCTTCAAAGGTGCAGGTGAAATGGCTCTTGCTTTACTAGTAAAAAATTGCAGGCATAGAAGAAGAGTTAAGTTAATTTTAATGATGTATGAAATGATTAATGTCATCAGAAATAAAGAGACTGTCTAGAGAAATAATAGAACAGAATACTAACATTCACAAGTTGATAGTGTATCTTAATTAGAACTGAAAACTAATAAGATAGCACCCTGGTGTTACAGAGGGTGAGCCAGACACCTAAACATAGGTGCTTATGATCAGCCAGAGATGCATGCCAGAGTGCTCTGCCTCTACACACTCTGTACACTCTAGAAGGGTGCAGACTTCCTGCGGATCTTATCTTCTAACTGTCAGCCCTTGCAGAAGCCTTGCAATAACCCAAAGCACTTCAAATGTCCTCAAATACCTGTGTTTCTGCATCTAAATCACATCCTGGAACCTAAATTAAATTTAGATTATTCGGGCTTTCACTGGCTTATGTCAGTGAAGTGAAAACAGCAGGAGTAATGTTAATGGGCTTTTGATAACACGTAAATGCTGCTTGTGGCAAGCACAGTTTATGCAGTTTGCCTACTAAGGTGGTGCAAGATTTTTTTAACAGAACTTGAAAATAAAGGTTAATAAAAGGAAGTAGTTGAAAATCATAAAATAAAATGTATGTCAGAAAAAAATGAATCAGGACAACTTTAAGAATAATTTTCCTGTTCTTTTAAAAACCTCAATGATACAGCAATAATTTGACCTAAACCCTTTTTTTTCTCTCAGAATTTAACATTCACTTTCCTTTGTATCAAAAGAGTATTTGTCATAATAAGATGCAAAGTAACTGAATGCTATGTAACACTACATGACACAATACAGTTAACAGAATACATTTGAAAAACAACACTCTTTTATTCTCAAATCAGATAGCCACCGTCGTTTCAGAGAACAGGTATCTAATTATAAGTATGTGTGTGGACTCATGCAGAGCAGACAATGAGATGTCTTGGCTACTTGCAAACCAGCAGATACTGTGGTTCACTGAGTATCCAGATTATTTGAGGGCAGTTTGTCACATCTCTAGATATTTTTTTAATGAGTTCTTTTTGCATTTACCAAGCTCCATGTTCATTGTTTTGTAAAATTCTATTTGTTCAATTCCCATCTAATATTGTTGAACTTTTCCAAGCAAAATTAGCTAGCTTCTGAGGAAATACACACACATATATATACACAAAATTTAGCATTGCAAAGATTTTCTATGGACAAATTAGACCAATAGCAGTAAATTTATGGTGTTGAATTGAAACATCATAACAAGAAAGATGACCGGAATTATCCACTTAGTTCAAGTAGTGGCAAAATAGGACACCAGAGAGAAATTTATGGTAGTTTCTACAATACCTATTATCCTATTTAGGCCCTGATCCTATAATTGGGTTTGCCCAAGTGGATCTGATTGCAGGACAAGAGCTATATATCGTATGCTCTTCAGGGTACAGGCAATTGGGAATTTTTTTGCTGTTTGAGGGTTTTTTTAACATTATAGGTGAGGCCTAGAGCAAAGCAGATGTTACTGCAACAAAAGATAAAATATTGAAATAAGTCAATAAAAAAATTTTCCTCTTTTCACTGTGTAATGGAGGTCTGTAGGCATATTGTATCAGCACAGGCTATGAAAATAAGAAGAAATTGAAAGATAAAGAGTGTATCCAGAGAGTTTGGGACTTTATTTCAGTCTATGGTAGAAAGAGAGAGGGATTCTTGCCTTAATAATAACCACAGTTTAATACCGATTTATCAAAGCATCTCTCTGAAATTTCAACATGGGCAGGCCAGAATCTCTGACTGTAAATAGTAATATTTAATATCTCACACTTCTCTAAGACTTTTCAACCAAGGATGTTAAACTGCTTTACAAATATTAATTAAGGCTTAATTAAGCAATTAATCAACTGTGTCATATTACTTTATAATTATGATTTATATTGCTCCCAGTGTGTGGTAGGCAATTTGTAGATATATGAATGAACCTTGTCCTGAAATGTAGAAATTTAGATAATGTGGTTTTTCCTTGTTAATCATGGCCCACAGAATCAAATATTTCTCTCTCGTCTTCATCTTCAAGCTCTGTAGTATGACTATCATCAATTAAGAGCAAACATCCAGCTTCCTCCGTGTTGGACAAGGTCCTACCCATGAAGTGAGCTCCTTTCAACCATTTTTACCTCTCTACTAGTTTATATTTTGTACAGAGGTCTGAATCTGGGGAGTGTCACAGTGCCTGTGGCTATGTAATCCAGGCATTTGCAGCTTCTCTGGGATCTCTTCGTTCTGTGATACCTTGGGAAACACAGCCTAGGGGTTGCTCTATACCACAGGCATATCTTAAAAACATTTCCAAGACCAATGGGTTAACCGTGTTGTGGTGTGACTGGCCCGGTGTGACTGCCCAATAACATATTTACCATTCAGCAGTGTAAACTCCCTATCCCTGCAAAAGACCACCAACCTAATTTAACAGTGCTGTGGAAATAGCTGCATTTTTCCAAGGAATGCCTCATAAGAAATGTCCTTCCACAGCTTCCTTCTTTAGTAGTCCCTGAAAAATACAACTGACCTCATTTTTATGGTGAGTCTTTCGCACAAAAGTTAGCAGAAAACACTGGTATTTATATATACTACTATATACTATTGATTCTTTCTACAGTTGATTAAATAATACAAATAAAAGCATACCCACAGGAATACATTGCCCAGGATTAAAGAATGGGGATTAATTTTAGGTAATAGTCACAACAAATTTAGTGAGTTCTATTAACAGAGCATACTTTTTGAAGAGATAGTATGGAAATTTTTTTTCTTTAATCTACATAAGCGCCAAGTGACTCAAACCGACTGCTCAGTGTCCCAGAAATGCACAGTGCACAGTGCATATGTCCAGGGATGCAATGCATGCGTGGGGTCAGAGCCACACTGATAACGCCACAGCTGTCCTCCTGTGCATGCCTGAAAAGTGCCTCCCAATACCAAAGGTGGATAGGTTTATTTCTCATGGGTTTTTTGCATGGGATCACAACTCTTCTTCAGATACTACTAATCCAATAAGAGGTGTCTTTTCAGCACTATGAAGACTTAATGGAGACAGAATTTAACTGGGACTAGGAAGAAGAGTTCATTTCCTCTGTCTTAGATTTCTACAATCATTAACCCTCTATTACTTAACATTTATCAAATATAAAGCTTTTGCTTTTATTTATCAAACATTTTATTTAATAAATATTGCGCTTTTCCTTAATATTTATCAAAGCACAGCCCTACAAGGCACTGTCAGTATGTTGTGAAAATAGAATTCATTTGTGATTGTGAAGCTTTCCCCTATTACCATAGTGTTGAAGGTCACACGACTGAAACAAATTAAAAGGCTATTTCTTCTAATCAGTATGCATCTTTACCACTTGCTATTAACATTTTTTCCTTAAAAAATAATTAACTGGTATGTTTACCATATTACTTAAGTGCAATGTAGAAAAACCTTGGTATTTTAAGAGTAGTTAATTATATCACATGGAATAGATTTGGATGTTGTTAAATAACAATTTCTTAAAGGTTTCTATAATTTTAAACAAGTCTGAAAACACATGAATGAAAATAATCCTAAATATGCACTAGCACTTGTAATGATATCAGTCTCCCCATTAAAGGGAGTCTGCATTTGTGCCCTGATTATATTTTGAAAATTGAAGCTCTAATCCATTATTAAAATAATGAATAGAATATAAAATATTTCACAACATTCTTAGGAGTGAATCTTCTGGATATTTAATACCCTCGATGCTTGCACTGAGAGATCTGCATGCACATTTGAAGAAATAAAAAACCTGCCTGGTTTTAATGGAATTGAATAGAATCCTGAGGAAGCAGAAATTGAGGCACCCTTACTGATACTCATAGGAGGAAAAAAAAATAGCAAAACTGGTTACAAATCTCAGTTCATATTCTATTTTAAAGCTAAAAATTCCTGCAGATACTGGACTCCAACTGATGGATGATATGCATGAACTAGGTCATTTGCTACTACGTATGCTATCTCTACAAACTTCCTTAGGCACTCTTCTTCGTCCTCTTTTTTGTAGAGTAAAATAATGCAGGGATCAAGACACGAAGCAGAGGATTTGAAACAATGCACTTGAAATTCCACGGTTTGCATTTTAGGGAGAAAGATGAGCTGAACTAAAAGAGAATTAATATGTTCACAATTTCTAGGAAAATTCATGCATATATCATTTTATATGTAATATATTATTTTTGCTTTTGATCCAAAGCGATAATTATTACTACTAAAATATTCCTGCTTAGTTAACAGGATATTTTAATGGGCTTTGAAAACCTAAAGGTAAAAGGCCGAAAGTCTACAGTGAACATGAGGACATAGAGAAGATTCTCTAGCAGATTAACTGCCTTGATAAAATGAGGTTATATTTTTTCATGTCTCTGTACAGGCTGTTTATGTTAATGGGTATATAATTTGGCAATACAGCCTGCAGAAAATGGAAAAGATACAATTAAACTGTAAAACAAGATTTTACTAATTGTCTCAGATTTTACTAATTGTCTCAGATATATCTGTGAATCAGTCCTTCATGTCAGTTATATTTGTGGATAAACAGGTCAGAAATAGCCCTTTTATTTTATTTTTCTTTAAATATTTCAAAAGTTCCAAATTTGGCAAAGTAAAATGTGTTTGTACAAAGGCTCATCTAATATAAACACTCAAATATGAAGGAAAAGATAAAAAATATTTTTTGCTTATTCCTAAAAGAAAGCAGCAATTGTCACCATTATAAGACTTATCAGTCATAGATACACGAAAGCAAAAACATTTTAAATATTCAATATTCATGCCAAATGTATGCTTCAAGACATATTCCATTTGAAATTTTTTGTTTCATTCTGATCTTTGAAGGATTCAGCAAAGTTATAGCACAAAACATTGTCTTTCCTAGAAGGTCCCTATTTATTACTATAGCTGCTCTTTATCATTTTGCACTGTAGTAGCCACTGTGCATCAGCAGCTTTTCTGGCACTGCATTGTCTAGAACTGCTAAGGAAGATGTCTGTTCACTAAGAATCTGTCTAGCACATTATTCTGATATGCTCCATAAGTTAGCAGATCAATAGTTAAAAAAAAAATCTTTGCTTTCTGATATTGCATGTCCTTTGTTGCTTCAACCATTAACATTTGTGAGCTGCCGTCAGTAATTTCTTTAATAAGATTGTTGTGGTTTTCTTTTGGAAATGTAACTGTCAGGCATTTTACATTTGTCCTTACTAATAATTCCCCAGGCCTTTATTAAAGAGATTTACAGATTTCTTAAATCCACAGTCCTGCATCACTCAGATACACAGTTCTAATAAAATGATAAATTACATTTTATTCTTTGCCTTATCCTTACAAATGAACAAATTAAAAAAATGTTTACTGAGCAGTCTGGCAGAAGGTAACAAATTAAATGCTACTATTTCTACTATTTTCCAGCCCTTTTAATACAAGCAATACAGAAATATGCAAAGCAATGTACAATGCTACAATTTAAAGCACCTTTTTAAAGTCAAATTGAAAACTTTGGAAAGGAAACATTGACTGTAAACATGATTTTTATCCAAGACATGAGGATGGATGCTCACACGGAATTTCCTGCAGCTGTTTTGGTGGGAGGGTTGGGGGTTTTTTTCTCTTTCCTTAAGAAAAATTGCTAAATTGTTAGTGATTATTTTGCACAGCTCTTGCTTTCAGTTCGTTTTAACGGATGCAGTCAAGTAAATGAACTGAAGATCAATACTACTAAAATATTATAACAAATTTAAAACTCCAGCCATAAAACAAAGAGAAATGTTAGGCTATTTTGGAGTATTCTAGAGAATAGTAGACATGGAGACCTGGATGATTTTAACTCTCTGTGCCTTCCTTTCTACCTGAGTCCTTTCCACTTTCTCTCCATAATGCCATGTTGGAGTACATCCTGCTTAGCCTCCAATCAACATTTCAAGCACTGGGATCATGTTTGATATTGTCAGATGGCCTGGAAAATTAAAAACCCAATTAAAGGCTCAGCACGCGGGTCAGCTCTTCTGCATATCAAAAGGCCTCCTCTGGCTATTCTGCTCAAATTGTATCTGTTAACAGCTCACTTTGCAGAGAGCGAAATAGCGCAGCGTTTATGAGTAATAAGTACCTTCCAGCTGATACATTTCAAACACAAACCACTTTCATGGCCCCGGCAAAAAGTACAAGTCATAATCAAATTGTCAATTTTTTCCTGCGAGATGCATAGATCCATTGTAACTGTGATTGTTAAAGAAGGAAATGCATTTTATTCACACGTTGCGAAAAAAAAGATGCACATTTTCCCTACAATTAAAGATTTTTTGTCACTTTTTTACATTGCCTTTCCTTTACATTTCTAAATAGTTGCTATAATTGATTTTCGGGTTGCATTCAATTTTTATTTTTTTTTGTAGGAGAATCATTTATAGTTTTTATGTAGTGGAAGAAATGGTTGAAGTGAATAGCATTTTTGTTTAGCTGGGGTATTAATGTTCACCCAAATGTTTATA